>CM060940.1:765373314-766073314 GCA_030765085.1 Allium cepa | reverse complement strand
CACTTGTTCACATTCATCATCTCCCATTTTCCTGTTTATCCTTTACTAACTTATCATTTCAAAATATTTTCCCAACTCTAAATTTTACTTAAGAATTACACCATCAAAACATTCTATATACTTCTTATATTAAATTTTCAATTACCACTTGGTTTCATACCTTCTTATATTTAAACTGGATTTCCAATTCCTTATGAATTCAATTTATCTTCTGAATATTGAATTTTCATCAACTATCTTTAATTCACAACTGATTCATATCACTATTTTAAATTAGTTTCATTAACTAATTTGTTACAAATTCCAATTCATTTTATATCAAACCATTTTTTTAATTTTCACCTTTATTATCTTTAATTCACTTCGAACTAATTTTACAACTTTATTTTATTTCACACGATCCAAATTGGTTTTCAATATTCAATTTCAGTTTCAATTTTATTCTTTTGTTCATTCCCAAATTTATTTTTCTCCTTCAGCTTATTTAACACAATTCAAATTCAATTCCAATTGCAGGTCTATTTTACTTACAAATTCCAAATGAATTTCAACATTCAACTTCACTTTCATTTACTTGCAATTGTAAATTTATCTATTCATTCACAATTTTTGTTTTCCACCTTAATAAATTTTATTCCGTAACTATTTTTATCAGCTTCCCGAGTCTTTCCAACATTTCAAAATCATTTTTGAAATCAATTCAAATTATCTTTGGAATTCCCAAAACTAAACCCAGTTTGCAAACAACTTCCATTTAAAATAATTCGGTAGCAATTCCTCTCCTGGAAACTCGAAAATGAACATCGATGATGCTGCAGTCTTCATCGAATTATTTTCCAGCGACCGAAAAGAGTTTAGTGCTTTTATCCTTCCAAAACCATTTTTCCAAAACCTTTGAAAACCATTTTCAAATCAAAGGAATTTAAATTTCTCAAATCTCAAAATTTCAAATCGTTCAACTTTATTTTCGAATATAATTCTAGAATTCTATTTCAAATTATAAATCACATTTACAATTTATATTTACAAATTCCATTTGTATATGAATTTATTTCTTAGTCATTTCAGTTTCTTATTCAATTTCAATGTTAATAATTTAATATTATCACTTCCTAACATCCAAACAACCATATGCTATAATAATTTACGAAAAATGATTTCTTTTCTATACAAAAATAGTTTGGGTAAAATTATTTCATTTACCCAAATTTAAAACAATATCGTGTCAAATTGTTCTATGCAAGTGTTTAGAGATCCCTATCGATAGAGTTATAAAGACTATACCGATCAGAATCCATATACCACTCAACAAACCAATCATCACAATATAAAACAATTTTTATATTCACTAACAAATACGCGCTCATATCTATTATTACACTCAAACTCATTCTAGAGTACTACTAACTCTATCTCTAATGAGTAACACCCAACAGAGCCAAGGTTGTCGCTTAACCAAATGCTCGGATACCACATGTCACGGTCTAGGCTTTTCAACCATCAACAGCGGCCACTCTCGACTGGTAGGCTTTTCAACCAACATCCCAGCCCCGCTGTGGCAGACAATGGTACCTCGTAGTTGCTTTTACGGTCGGCCTCTCGATTCCCTAACCGTTAAGCCAACCACTCCCCGGGGACATATAGGGGTAAGAGTCTCCCGTTCGCCACCAAATGCAAAGCGAGAACCCCCTATCAGGTTGAACTTGTAGCAAATGCGATCCATTTTGTCGTATCATTATTCAGAATGAGTTTTATGACACAAAGTCCTCTCCCGGCTAATTCGAATAATAAGCGCTTATTTTTAAAAATAAGTGTTCATTCGGATTTCAAACAAATCACAACAAATTTCCACTTTGATCTTTTAAACAAAAGATCCATCACTATCACAAAGATTCAATGTGGTTTTCGAATATCCATTTAGAATCCGACCCTCGGTCACATCTAAATTCGAATGCCATTAAGGGTCAATATTGATAGTCGGTTATTTAACTATCAATCAACATTTACAATAATCACCATCAAACAACATTCACAACAATCACCAAGATTTAAATAATTTTCCCACAATTATTTATTTCCAAAAATATCTACGCGGGATATAATTTTTAACACTTCAACCATTTGGAAAGAAATTTCAAATCACTTCCCACATTTCAATTCTTTGAAAAAAAAATTCGAATCATTTTTTTCCTTACGCGGATTATATTTCCCAAATATTTATTCATTCCCACTGAAAATCTGCCGAGTTCAAATACTTTAAAATAATTTAAATTACTTATCCAAATATATATACTTGGAAATATTTAAAATAAAACAAATCTTAAACACCATATTTAAAATATTAGTTATGAAATTTAATATCAATATCTCATATAAAAAATCAAGTCCAAAATAATTTTAAAAATAAAATTATTAGGTATAACTATTTAAATAATCATTTTCTGTAACAAATATTGATTTAATCTTTCAATAATCACTTCTATAATTAATTAAATAAATCTTTACTTTAAAAATTTTCAATATAACTTAAGAAAATAATTTCTCCAAAATATTCTTTTAAAAACTAACTTTTAAACTTTAAATATTTAATTTAAAAGTTACTTTGAAAACATACTTGGCTTCCTAAGGAGAATACACTTTCCATTTCAAAATGGTCATTTAAATCAATTAATAAATCCTTCTTCATTCATTTTAAATTTACATTCCAAATCCGTATATTTCTTTCCACACTCAAAATTAAACCAATGTTTATTTTAAACAAATTTCCCTTTCCTTTATAAATTCTCATTGTGAATTTAAATTTCCAAATATCCACTAATATACGATTTTCAAATCGATTTCCAAATATTCATTTTCAACACCAAATCAAATTCCAAATTGATATCTAAATTTATTTCAAAGACCAAACCGATTTCCATTTAAACACCAAATCAATTTTCATATTGATTTCCCAAAGATTTATTTTTAAACACCAAATCAATTTTCGAATTTATTTCTAAATTTATTTTCTTCTATAATAAATTCCTTTATCTCTTCCAAACTATTTAAAATTCGTATTCCAAAATAAAAATTTCAACTTTTGAATAATATTACTTGAAATCCATTTATTAAAATCTCTTCCCATATTTTTTGGAATTTATTCAATAGTATTCAAAAATAAAACTTTATCCTTTTTAAAATTCCTTCTTTTAAATTTATCCAATTTTCAAAAATAAATTTTACTATAACTTTCAACTCGAATTTTAAAAATCCAATTTTATTTATTTTCGGTATCCTACGATACCAAAAATATATTCGGCTAAACTATAGCCTTCAACGATTTCAATCACAAATACGATAACACACAGATTATAAATAATCAACACACAATATTGAAAAAAATTCAGGAATCCAGTTGGATCCCTCCAACCCGTTTCCCTGCATCCATAGATGTTAGCACAACAATTAAATACCAATTCCATTTCGAGGTGGAATATCACGCTATATGGGATCAATATAATATCATCCGCTATTATACGGCGAATAGGGTCTCATCCGCTATATAATGCGGGAAATCAATCACTCCAAATACATATATAATACCAATTCCACTTTGAGGTGGAATATCGTGGTATATGGGTTTAATATAATATCATCCATTATTATGCGGTGCATAGGGTCTAATCCAATACAACTGATAATAGTTTATCATCCAAACACACAATCAACAATTTTTAATTTAACTATTTAAAATTAAATCAAAAAAATCTGATTGAGTGAGAAGATCTCACCTTTTGCCCTTTTTATTTTGCAATCCATCCAAATTAGCTTGCTTTCTCCATTTTAGACCTTGTATAAACATTTGTACAATTCATTAATATTCGAAATAATCGAATAATCAAATTTTCATTTTGATAGTTTTAATTATCCATTGATTTAATTTAAACCAATTTCTTTTAAATAAATTTATTTCACTAAAATTTTAAATTAAAAACTAAATTTCGTTTAATAATTTATTTTCAGTAATTAAAATAATAAATAGGTTAATAAAAATAAATTAATCAACAAACCATTATTTAAAAATAAACTAGTAAATTAAAGTGTATATATATATTAACTTTATTCCTTTCTTTGGAAATAATCTATATAAATTTTAAAATTTATATTTATTACTATTTTTTTCCAAACTTATATAAAATATTTTCTGTTTCATGTAAATACCAGCAGTAATTTTCTTAACTGTGTTTATTTTCCTCTTTTTTTGTACTTATATATTTATATAAGCTGCATTTAAATGCTTCGCTATAAATCAAATACTGTGTCATATGTTATCGTATATATATGTATATATTTTCTTTTCTCTGTGTATAAACATGTGTTAAATAAAATAAAATCATATACCTCTCTTTTATCCATAATTTTGAAGTAAATAAAACAAAAAAACAAAGATAATACTTCCATTGATCTAACACACGACCTCGAGCTCACTGAAGATGCTCGACACCCCCACGGCAATTGCCTTGCATCGAAGCCCTAAATCGAACTGCCAAACCCTAGCCGTCGCACCCCCGGACATGCGTCTACCCTATCCTCACGACATCGCTCTGACTTGCTCTGCTCCGATTGGATATGCTGTGCCTACATGAGCTACCGCCGTGACTCGATCACGATCCCCTCGCGTGCATAAGTGCACGCCGCTGCCACCGAGCCTATGCTCGAGAACCCATGTGCCAACCAAAGTTCAACACGCCGTGTTCGTGCCCCAAAACTCCATTGCGATTCAAATTGCGATCCCCTCCGTGCTTCTCCTTTTTTTTGAGGGATCGATTTGACAATTTGAGAGAGATGTTTGATTAGGCTAATTCATATACGAAGAAAGAAAATGATGAAGTTAAGGGTTTCAGCCATTCTAATTTGAATAAAGTTTGAACGGAAAGTGGCTTCTTTTTTTCAAATTAATTTTTCTTTCTAAGAAAAAACTCGGCTATGGTTAAAGAGAAAATGAGACACGTGTAAGATTGAAGAACTCTTGTTTGCAAAATTTCACAACTTGTCTGATGCTACAGGGCTTAAATGAAATAATAAAAATTTATTATTATAAATTCAAATTTTAAATCGTCTCGAAAAAAGCAACTCAAAACTCCAATCGAGGCGTGCCGCTAGGCATTTATAAGATTATACCCCTATTTCGAACGCAATGGAAAAGGTTCCGAGTCCGAGTGCGATCGTATGTAGAAGATAGCTTTTTGAACCAGTTATTAAATTAAATTTTGATAAAATTTTCAGCGCGTTTGCTTAACGTACGACCAAACGGTCACTCCTAATGCTATAAAAATAGAAATCCGATAATAATACAATATTACGGATCCAATGGATTTGGTTTCATCGAATTTCGTGACTATGACTCGGAAGGCTATTTTTAAATATCGATTTAAACTATATAATTTCAAAATTGATCAAAGCATTTCCAAATTCAATTCTAAAGCTTCCATTATCTTCAGTATTATCAATATAGATTTTTCAAGCCTTTGAAATATTTTTAGTCAGCTTAAAACTGAAGTTTCAAATTTTTACCCAAATTTCTATAATTAAATTCAACAATTAAATTGCCAAATTTATAGTTATAATTGAAATTCAAATTAAACTAACATTCAAATATTTGAAATCGATTAAACAATTTAATTTCAAATGTTCAAAATTCTGGGTCGTCATACCTTCCGAGGCATAGTCTCGGAAATTGACGAAACCTATTCTATTGGAATCGTAATATTGTATTATTATCGAATTTCAAGTTTGCATAGTGTTTGGAGTGATCGTTTGGTCGTACAATAAGTAAATGCGTTGAAAATTTATATCGAAAATTAATTTAATAGCTGGGTTCAAAAAGCTGTCTTCTCCATACGATCGAATTTGAACTCGAAACCATTTCCATTGCGTTCGGAATAGGGGTATAACCTTATAAACGCCTGGCGGCACGCCTCGATTGGAGTTCAAAATTTTGAGTTGCAATTGCTGGACGATTTTAGTTTGAATTTAAAATTTAAATATAAATAATATAGTTTTCATCGAATGATGTAGCTAGAAACATTGAGAAATCTCAGGCACGTGTCCCTTGTATTTCAAAATTTCGCATACGTGTTTCCCATACGTCTTTCCTTATTTAAAAAAATGGAGATATACGAAATTTAATCTTGTTTCGTTCGAAATAAATCGAGTTCGTTCCTTTTTTTCTTTCTTCCCCCAATCCCAGATAAATTCGCGAAGCCCCTCTTCTTCAATCTTCAAAAAAATTTGAAATTCATCTCATTCAAATCCACCGAACGAAAAATTTCTAGATCGCGAGTTGTTGTGGAGCACTCGAGGTCGGTCAATCCTCGTCGTGGCTGGATGGTCGAATGAAATCGAGGCATGGAGTAGCTCAATCTCGAACAATGGAGTGTCGGAGGCAAAGTTCGATAGGACGATGCTGTTTTCGAGCATGCGAGCACCTTGAGATCTAGAGGAGTCATGATTCGATCAGCGGCTTGTTTGGGTTCGCGTAGGAATTGATGAAGATGAAGAAGCATACGAAGCCAAATTCGTACTAGAGCAAGCTAGAGAGAGGCGCGCAAGCAAGGTGGCAGGAAGGGTCAGCGATGTCGACTCGAATCGCGTGAATGGTCGGATCAGGCTAGGGATTCGATCAGCGTAATGAGGTATAATTTTATATTGATTTTAGGATATATGTACAAATATCTCGATAAAAGAAAGAATTTTTTTATGACAGTGAAGTATATACGCAGATTTTTCAATATATATATATATATATATATATATATATATATATATATATACAGAGAAATTTTTATACACAATAAAGTAAAAAAATTATTATTAGTTACAGGAATTATTATGTGTGTGTTTATATATATATATATATTGAAGAAAGGAAGTTTTACAGTAAAGCAATTTACTGTTTGTTGTTTACAGAAAAGTATAAATATAAATATACCTATATAAAATATATATGCATGTTTTAAACTTACTATTTAATTTTAAAATAATATATTGTGACAATTAACATGTTAATTAATTTAGTCAATTATTTTAGTTACTAAGAAAATTATTTAAAAGGGAAATGTTAAACAAGGAATCATTATAAGATTTTGGAAATAAATAAGAGTTTATATAAATATAAGATTTTTAAAACCCATATAGCTTATTTGTATATGTAGTTTCAAAAGAGAATAAAAATATAGATATACCTATTTTCAATTGCTGGTTTAATTCTAAAATAATATATTGTGTAAATTAAAACTTATTTAACTGTTGGTCACTGAAAATATTTTATTAAAAGAAATAAGTTTAAAATTTAATTATTAGTTGAATTAAAATTATCAAACGGAATTCAATTGTTCGATTACTTTGAATATTAATGAATTGTATAAACATTTATACAAGGTCAAAATCGTGGAAAAACAAGTCGAATTGAAAGGATTGCAAAATAAAGGAGCAAAGGTGAGATCTTCTCACTCAATTGAAAAATTAAAATTTCAGTCATTGATTGATTATCTATTTGTGATAGTATATATAGTAGTGTATATATATATATTGGAGAGATTGATTTCCTGCATTATATAGCGGATGAGACCATATGCGTCGCATAATAGCGGATGATATTATATAATCCCATATACCGCGATATTCCACCTTGACGTGGAATTGGTATTTAATTGTTGTGCTAACATCTGTGGATACAGGGAAACAGGTTGGAGGGATCCAACTGGATTCCTCACATTGTTGATTGTTTTTGTATATGTTGAGATGTGATAATATGTGAATGAATATATTGGTATGAATGATTGTATTGATTATTGGAATTTATTTAAAGGCTATGGTTTAGCCTAACATTGTTGGGCACGTTTTTGCCTACTACCGAACCATCCCTCTCCATGCATTGCCGAGCCAACTCCCCTCCCCACATAGCCGAATCAACCTCCTTTTCCATGCCCACCAAACCAGAGCCAGTTCCACTCACCCACCGAACCAACTCTCCCAAGCTACCACCGGTTCCACCTACTACCGATCCAAACAACATACCACTACAGAACCAACTGACCTCCTCGTCCTACCGAATCAAACCCACTTCCCCTGCATAGCCGAACCATTATCACCGGTCCAAAGTCTCACCGGACCGGACCATCCACCTACCACCGAATCAAGAGAGGAAGGCAATATCACCGGTCCAAAGTCTCACCGGACCGGACCATCCACCTGCCACCGAATCAAGACCTAGAAGGCATTACCAAACCAACGTTGCCGGGCCAGATCGCCTCAGCTCAGGCCCACCAGCGGCTATATACATCCAGGACCCCTGCCTCCAGCCTCACTCTATAAATAGAGGGGCAGGAGTACAACAATGGAAGACAAGTTTGAGAGCTCAAGCACGGATAGAACTTTCAAACAACTTTCAGTTACTTGTAATCAAAGCCTTGTACTTGTAATCTGAATAGAAAAGGAGAATAACATATAAAGTGGACGTAGGCACGTTCTGGCCGAACCAATATCAATCTGTGTGTCTTTTTCAGTTTAGTCCCTGCTTTTTATATATTTGCATAAACCACCCAAATCACAAAGAATAACTTAAAATCGACTAAATCATACGACTTGGAGGTGTTTGCCCATTTTTTGTGCAAACATTTTTGGTGCTTTCGCCGAGAGACAGGAGCTCGAAGCTTCAGCTTCTCCCACTTAACCCTTTTTCTGTCAGCGTCATTCACTGCTTGGAAAACATGCCTCCCGGACGGAAGAAAGATGCTAACAAAAGAAAGAACATCGAAACTGGCAGTATCCCAGATCCAGTGATTAGAGATCAAGACAATCGCCCGATCCCAACAGCAAATGTAAATCAGGCAAATCCGGCAGCCCCTGCTACGGAACAACCAATTACAAGGGCGGATCTGGACAGGGTTGTGGCTGAAGTAACTAACCGCTTCGCATCTCAACAAGAAGCCTTGGTGGATCAACTCATGTCACGCATAAGGGATGTTGAAGAAACCAACCGCAACACTGAATCATGGGGTGAGCCCTGGTCTGGAGGATCTAGGAGACGACAAAGGTCTTTCTTCTTCGAAGAGGCTAACAACGGAAACAGCTATGGTAGGAGCCGAGCCCGGACTCAGCCCGAATTCCGACCCGAGGAAACGCTTGGAGCCGAACCCAACGGGGGAGGTACCAGGCAAGGGTCGGATGTAGCTGAGCCCGCCATGCTACCTAACCATGGAAACACCAAGGGACGGGGCCGAGCTGGATCCAGCCCGAAGTTGGACCCGAGGAAGTGCTGAGAAGAGAACCCAGCAGGGAAAGATCAAGGCAAGGGCTGACTGTGGCTGACCCCATCATGCCCTCGGAAGACCAAAGGCAGCCGTTGGAGAATACTAGGAGTGGTAAACGATACCATCCTTACAGGTCATCTGGACGGAATCAATCCCGCAGGGAAGAACCAAACTCATTTCTATCCGCTCCAAGTTCTGATGAAAGGATGGCGCGATTGTTCAGAGAGTGCGTCCAACAGGAACAAAGGGATCGGGGGATCGGTGCTAGGGTAACCAGCCCCTTCACCCGCAATATCGAAACTGCCATCACCCCTCGGGAATGGAAAATGCCAACAATGGAACCTTACAAGGGAACCTCTGACCCCGTTGTACACTTGCAGAGATACACACAACATATGCTAATGAGCGGAGCAACAGAGGAAGTGTTGTATAAATGCTTTCCACTATTCTTGGCAGATCTAGGTACCTCCTGGTTCTGCCATCTGCCCCAAGGATCCATCAGCTCATGGGAAATGTTGAAAGAAAAGTTCATCAGCCAGTTCCGCATTCATGTGGAACAACCCAAGGATGCTTATTCCCTATCTAATATCAAACAAAAGCCCGGGGAGACAGTGCAACAATATCTAACCCGATTCAACGCCGCAGCAGCCGCAGTCCAAGATGCCGACGAGAAACTTATCCTAATGGCCCTCTGCAGTGGTGTGCATCCGAATACTAAGTTTGCTAGAAGACTAACCAAAGAAAAACCAGCTACTTTACCTGATTTCTTCCATGAAGCTGGAAAATACATGAGACTTGAAGACGCTGCCACTAAGAGGCAGTCAAGGCAACAGGCTAAGGCAGCTCCAGACAGGGTTCCCGCTGCAGCAAAGGATGTTCGGAGAAATGACTCTAGAGACAATGCTAGGGGCAAGAAGGGAGAAAAGCGCTTATATCGACCAGGACCAAGATTTGACTCTTACACGCCTTTGAATGAAACAATCGAAAACATCTTCCTAGCCACCCAAGATGAAGTTAGATACAAACGCCCCCCGCACAAGAAGGAATCGGATAATGCAATTAAGTCGGGAAAGTTCTGTCGTTTCCATGAATCTCATGGGCATGATACTAATGAATGTCATCATCTCCGGGACTTGATTGAAGCACACATCCAAAGGAAGAGACTAGAGGGCTATGTGAAAGGTCAGAACGGGACTTTAACTCCTGTCAATGAGAACCCGGGGCTGCCCCTCCCGGAAGTAGGCGGAGGATATCGCAACACCAGCGGCTCCAGTCAGGAGAAGATAGTGGTCCTTACCATATCAGGAGGACCACACATAGCCGACGGAAGCTGGGCAGAGATGGAGAGATACGGTAAGTCGCTTAGAAACAACGAAGGCTACATTAATTCTGTTACAGAAGAACGCCACCCGAAACGGAAAGAGAATGATGACATCACATTCAGTAGGCGTGATATAGAGGGAAGGAAGTACCCTCACATGGATCCTATGGTCATCTCTGCCTGGTTCGGTCCAGCCGAAGTTTTTCGAATTCTAGTAGACACTGGAAGCTCAGTAAATATCCTATTCAAGCATGCTTTCGACAAGATGAAGTTGTCAATGAAGGATGTGTCTTCCTGCCACAAACCGCTACATGGCTTCACTGGAGATGCAAAAATGCCCCTCGGGCAACTGGACCTCTTTGTCGAGATAGGAAGTCATCCCCGCTCCGTTGTGCGAAAACAAACATTTGTGCTAATAGAAAGCCACTCGGCCTACAACGCCTTTTTAGGAAGACCAGCCTTGTCTGATTTCCAAATTGTCCTAGCCCCATGGTGCTTGAAAATGAAATTCCCAACAGATAACGGAGTAGGAGAAATAGAGGGAGATCAAGACGCCGCTCGAGATTGCTATGTGACTGAACTTCGCAATAACCGCAGGAAGGATAAATGGAAGGATGCAGAGACTTCTCTCTGCAAGAAAAACTTGGAAGCATAGCAATTAAAGAAAGCCCCTCCTCTTCGATATACCAGCGATCCTTTCAACGAATTAGACCCCAGGGACAAAGAGGAGGAGGCCACCACCGAGCCTGCAGAGGCTATGGAATTTGTAACCGTAGACAAACACGACCCAAGTAGACTGCTGAGAGTCGGGTCTCAGTTAAGAGCAGAATTGAAGGATCAACTCGTCGATTTTCTTCGCCACAACATGGATGTATTTGTATGGACGCACGCCGACATGACAGGAATCTCCCCAGACGTAGCATGCGACGTACTAAACAACGATCCCACCAAGGTGCCAGTGAAGCAGAAAAAGAGGAGCATGGGGGCAGAACGATCAGCAGCCCTCGAGGAAGAAGTAAAGAACTTACTTGCCAACGAATTCATACGAGAAGCCATCTACCCAGAGTGGATCGCCAACCCGGTACTGGTAAAGAAGGCTAACGGGAAGCGGCGAACATGCATCGACTTCTCCAACTTAAATGGCGCTTGCCCGAAGGACTGCTTCCCACTCCCCCGAATCGATCAGCTCGTGGACAGCACAGCCGGACACGAACTCTTATCCTTTATAGACGCATACTCAGGATATAACCAGATCCCTATGCATGCCCCCGATCAAGACCACACTAGTTTCATCACTGACCAGCGATTGTACTACTACAAAGTAATGCCTTTTGGACTTAAAAACGCCGGAGCTACTTATCAGCGCCTCGTCAACAAGATGTTTGCGGAATTAATAGGGCGAACTATGGAAGTTTATGTGGATGACATGCTGGTAAAATCGAAGAAAGCCAACGATCATATAAACCACCTGGACGAGATGTTTCAAGTATTTCGCCAATATGGAATGAAGCTGAATCCTCTAAAGTGCTCCTTCGGAGTATCGTCGGGAAAGTTCTTGGGATTCATCGTCCATGCCAGGGGGATTGAAGTAAACCCAGAACAAGTCCGGGCTTTGCAAGATATCAAGATACCATCCACTCGAAGAGAGATGCAAAGCCTAAACGGGAAGGTGGCTGCCATAAGCAGGTTCATCTCTAAAGCAACCGACAAATGCATCCCTTTCTTCGAAGCTCTTAAGAAAGACAAAGGAAAGTTCGAATGGGCTGATGAATGCTCGACAGGCTTCCTTAACCTAATCGAACACCTTCAGAGACCACCAGTACTCTCAACTCCAAATGAAGGCGAAGAACTATACATATACCTTGCTGTATCATCCCATGCTTTAAGCGCCGTTCTGGTAAGAGAAGACAACCGCGCGCAGCGGCCCGTATACTTTGTAAGCAAGAGATTTATCGGGGCAGAAGCCAAATACCCTAAACTTGAAAAGCTAGCATACTGTTTGCTAATCACGTCACGGAAACTGCGACACTATTTCCAATCTCATTCCATCAGAGTTTTAACCGATCAACCGCTGAGGCAGGTACTCCATCGCCCCGACACTTCTGGGCGACTACTTAAATGGTGCATTGAACCGAGTCAGTATGATATCACCTACCATCCTCGCACCGCCATCAAGGGACAAGCCATGGCCGATTTCATTGTCGAATTCACTACCAACGAAGATAAAGATCGATCTGAAATAACAAAGGATATCAAGTGGAATCTCTTTGTAGATGGAGCATCAAACGAACAAGGCTCGGGGGCAAGTATTGTGATAATCACCCCTAGGGGAAGGAAGCTGCATTATGCCCTAAGATTGGAATTCGCTGCCACCAACAACGACGCAGAATACGAAGCACTGATAGCCGGATTAGAACTTGCCCTAGAGATTGGAGTCGGTTCTTTATGTCTCCATAGTGATTCTCAACTTATTGTAAATAAAATACTGGGAGAATTCCAGACTCGAGGAGAATGACTCGCAGCATATCTAAAGAATACCAAGCTGTTGCTCAATCAATTGGATCACTATTTAATCAAACACATTCCTCGAGGAGAGAATCAAGAGGCCGACGAACTGGCAAAGCAAGCTAGCATGAAGGACGGCACCACTTCCGGAACAACAACCATCTCAAAGCAACTAGCCCCGAGTTTCAAGCCTATGAATCTGATAGCTGCAATCGAAGAGGAAACTTGGATGACTCCCATCCGGAAGTACTTACAAAGTGGAACACTACCCGACGGGCGTAGCAAAGTTAAGAAAATCCTGAGGAAAGCTTCCCGCTACACAATACAAGAAGGCATTCTCTATCGGCGCGGCTTCTCTAACCCCTTATTAAGGTGCATCGCTGGAAGGGAAGCCAAGGAAGTCTTGTCCAACATCCATCAAGGAAGTTGCGAGGATCACACTGGAAGGCAGACTCTAGCAAAGAAAATACTCCGATACGGGTATTACTGGCCCACTTTAAACAAAGACGCCTTAGACTTCGTCAAAAGATGGACGATGCCAGAAATTTGCTAAGATTCCTCGACTACCAACAAATGAGATTACTCAAATGATCAGCCCTTGGCCCTTTTCAGTATGGGGAATTGATTTGATTGGCGAATTACCGATGGGCCGAGGCGGAGCCAAATATGCTATAGTGGCAGTCGACTATTTCACCAAATGGGTGGAAGCGGAACCTTTAAATAAAATATCTTCGGCAAAATTTATTAATTTCTTGATCAAAAATGTTCTATGCAGGTACAGGGTTCCACTCAAAATCATATCGGACAATGGACTTTAGTTTGACAGCGAAGAATTCACCGACTGGTGCCGAGAGCACGGAATTCACAGAAGCTTCTCATCTGTAGCTTATCCCCAGGAAAACGGACAAGTCGAAGTTGTCAACAAAATTCTCACAACTCTAATCAAGAATAAACTTGAAAAGTCAAAAGGCGCTTGGGTGGATGAACTTCCTACGGCACTTTGGGCCTACCGCACATCTTACAGAACATCAACGGGACATACTCCCTTCTCTTTGGCATACGGATCGGAGGCCATGCTCCCAGTTGAAACTGTAGTGCCCTCCCACCGTAGGATCCACTACAACCCAGAAGAGAATGAAGAACTCCTACACATGTCTTTGGACCTAATTGAAGAAAGAAGAAATGATGCAGCACTTAAAGCGGCAGCTCACAAGCAAAAAGTGGCAGCACGATACAACTCCAAAGTCAAGCACTGCAGCTTACGAGAAGGAGACCTTGTTCTCAAACGGATCTTCCCGTGCCCCGGAGCGCTAGATCCTATCTGGGATGGGCCCTATGTAATTCATAAAGACCTCCACAACGGAGCTTATATTTTGTCAACAGTGGACGGAGAGGTGTTCCAGAGGGCATGGAACATCCAACACCTTCGTCGATACTTTTCTTAACTTGTACTGCCCATATGAAGTGAATTAACAAAGAGAATCATTGGACGTAGGCATTTTCATGCCGAACCACTTTAAAAATCTTGTCTCTTTTTAACTTGTTCCTTTATATCTTGGCTGCTTGTTAATCTTTATCCTTTTCTGTTGAACAAAATCCTGTATAACGGCATTTCCATTCTGGACACTTCACGGCACAACCTCATCTGGACAAGACCTAACAGGTTCTATACGAATCTATGCCCTCGTTAGTGAGACACTTTTGCTCCAGCATCCCTCTGCTGCGGGTTAACTCATTGCTCGTGACGGCCCTCAGAGCCAACTGTAATGAGCCAATCATAAGCCACTGAGAAGGACGACTATAGCCGAGGCAGCTCATTACGGCGTTCGGCTCGCCGACGACTGTGAACCGATTATAAGCCCCAACATAAGGTGTGGCCAGCCAGGGGCAGTTCACAGTTGACGATCGGCACCCACGCTAGCCGGCCACGGTAAATCGAATAATACCCACGATTACGGGCCATAATGGCCCGGGTAGTTACTGTGCGCGATCTCGGCTCCGATGTGTCTTAAGTACGGCTGTGATAAAAAAGAAAACTCCCTGTGGAGGCGTAAGATGGGTGACGAATGTCTCCAAGACCCACAGCTAGGGAAAGTGACTACAAAACCCGTTTGCCACGAACTTAAGCACATCGAAGGCCTTCCGTGATTGGAAGTTTTACTATTTCTTATATTTCCATTTTATTTATAAAAACTTTCCTCCTATCCTCTATAACGATCACTAAAGTACATGACACAAAATGGGAGACACTCGCTAGTGGAAATGAGAACTCACAACTGGATAACAGGTCACTCAGCTGCATTCCATCCTCAGTCACACAAGACATTCAAAGCTACCGTCTACAACTAAAACATGAAGGGCGGTACTTCCTTTTCTTGTACATAAACAAGTAGCTATAGCCTATTCACACATCACACTAACATTGCGAGACATGAAATTACATTTTAAGTAAGGGCTTAGCATCAGACACGATTAAAGCACATGCATATACACAGCTATATTTCTTATGCAACACATCAAAATAACGATAGAATTCAAATATGACAGAATCAGCTTATGTTATAAAATTATTTAAGAATAAAATCATTCGCTACAATGACACAATTACATAATTACAGCCTGAAAGTACATTAATGTTTTGGACTAGTATATTTAGGAATGCCAAGTAAACCAAAAAGGTAGTCAGCTGCAGCAGGGCTCCGCCTCTATCCTGCTAGCCCTCCGGGACCTACTTGACCGCTGGATCAGAGCTCCCAGCATGCTGGCCAGAGGTCGCACGTGTCCGATTCAGTAGAAGAATCCATAAGATAAATGATACGCAGTCAAGTTGAGAAAAGATTGAGAGGGAAGACTTACCAGCACCTGCTCCCTGATCATCATCCCCCAACTGCACACCCACTTCCTCGGCGGTAATTAGCCGCATGCCCTCCTTCACTGCCACTTTCTCCTCCTCAGTAAACAGGGCCGTGACCACATCCATTCTGAAAGCTATGCCACCCTCCTTATCCGCTTCAGCCTTGGCCTCCTCCAAAGCCCGGAGATATATCCTAGCCATGACCCGGGGATAATCGTCCATCCAGGACAGGTTGCCCTGCTTCCAAGTACGGAAGTACATGTCCTGGAGCATCTCATCCATCATCCCCTCGTTCTCCTCAAACTCCCTCATCCGGGCCTCGGAAGCCGACAGCCTTGCAATGGCAGCATCTCTCTCCAATCGGTATCTCGAGCAGTCGGCCTGAAGGGATTTCGGCATCGCCTCCATCTCCTCCTTTAGCTTAGCTTGAGCAAGCTCTGCGGCCTCAAGCTTCCCAGATAACTCCTCTATCTACTCAAGATCCGCTCTCCGAACCTCATCCACAGTGGCAATGGCCATATCGATTCGTTCCTTGCAGGTGGCCTCCATTTTTCACAGCTCGGCTCTGCTAGCCTCCTTCATAGTTTTCTTTATCCGTCTGGAGGCCGCCTCATGCTGGGAGGTCTGAATGGCCTGGTCGGCAAGCTGTTTGGCCTGATCGGAAACCATTAGCCGCAGCCGAATGTTAGCACTTCCGATTTCCTCTCCAGCCTTGACCAGTCGGGCGTGATGTCCTATTAACTTCTTGGTCTCTTCAGCCACCAGATTGATGTTTGCCTCGGCCTCATCCCCCATAGTCGCAATCCGAGTGGTCAACAAGTCGAGATCCAAAGACTTAGCCTCATCAAGCACCCTTACCACAGGATTGCGGGGTAGGAGGTGCTCACCGGTAACCTCATCGAAGGAAATATCATGAGAACTCGTGTGATATCCCGGAATTCTAGACATCTGTGATTGTTAAATAATTGGGTTAATTAATAGGAATATTGAATTATAGATTTAACAAATAAATCTGATAATAAATAGTTATACCAGGATTGTAATTCAAATTTGAATCTGAATTTGAGTTTGAATTTGAAACTTGAATTTAAGATTTAAGTAAACGTCTTAGTAAATAATTTGGATATATATAAATAAATTTGAATCTATAAATTTAAATTTTTGAGAATGATAATCTTATAGGAAATTAACATATATATATATATATATATATAAATTTAGGCAAACTTTATAATGTTAGAAAATTCAAATATACATACATACAAGTACATAAGTATTTATTAATTATGAAACTTAAATAAGTAAGTTATATTAACATTTTAAATTAAATAAAAAAAATTAAATACACAAGAGCATGTGTAACCATATTAACACCTCTTAAAACACATGTAAGACAATTTAATTACTTGAAGGACAAATGTAAGTTTTATAACAAGTGGCATATTCAATTAAATTTTAATAAATATATTAAGAAGAAGATTAGTTTTTCTTTCTCAAACATTTTCTTTTCTTTGTTTTCGCTTCTCAACTAAAACAATGGCAACCAGAAATTTACTTCAAATCTGAAATGAAAACTGCAAAATCAAAAGCAAAAGTAACATTTGAAAAATCAAATATGAATCAAATTGCAAACCTGCAACACCAAATCAACCTGCATTTCAAAAGGGATGATCTGCAGCAAGTTCATTTCAACTCCAACCTGCATGACGTTCAACTGCAATTAACATCAGTTTCAACTGCAAGTTTCATCTTTAAAGGCATCAAATTTATAAGCATGCAAGGGACCAATTTCATCAGCAAAGTAATTAAAGGAAATAAAAGCAATTTTTTCAGAATAAATGTTCAAGAGCCGGAAGAAAAAAAGAAACAACAATTGCTCTGCCTTGTTCAAACAGGTGAGTAACTTTTCTTTTTAAAAAATTAGTAGGTAAATTTGGATGCATAATCATAAATTTGAGATAAATGTGTAATGTATGGTATCTACTGTGATTACATGCATGTTTAGCCTGCTAGTTGTTTTCATCATAGTATACTCTGCTTTCACCGTCCAGTTTTTTTTTCAATTTTGTTTTAAAATTTCAAATCTTTTGACCTTGTCGCTGCTGAAGTTTAATGTGCAAATCAAACTTGTTTGTTTAATTATAAACTTCATTTTAAAAGCCTGTACTTAAGTCAAAAGGATAGTTGAATATCTCTAGAATACAAGAACAACAGAGAAAATTTAATATAAGTCAAAATTCAAAACTTTGTAAATCATAATTCATGATTTATAAAATGATTTCTTAATAAAAAACTAGATTTTTAAAACAGAAATCCCGATTTTTAGTTTGGGTTTAAAGAGGCATCTCTGAGTTGAACCAAAATTGAGTTTTTGGGTATTTCTGGAAATCTCGAGGATTTGGAAGGCTGTAACTTGCTGTGATGATGCAAGGATGTTTGGGAAGTTGGGAAAAAAATACTTGATTGGGTTGCATTTCAGTGTGGAAGATGCGGTTGTGATTTGTAGTGGAGAACCCTAATTTTACTGGGTTTGTGAAAATCGATCATTTCGGTATTTTTAGTTGATCGAGTTCAACTATATTTTGGGTAACGGTAGATGATGGGTTGACAAGGTCGTGGCTGGAGTTTCAAAGGTGATGGTGGTCGGAGATTCGAGGGGAAGACATTGACAGGTTGGATTGAAATGGTTATGTGTCTGTTCCAGGTGTAGTTTTTGAACTCGAATTTCAAATTCGAGTTGTTTTGAGCGATCAGATGTTCGTGGTCAGATGAGAGTGTGAGAGTCGACTTGAGGAGTTCGTCAGAGGCGAGCGACGGTGGATGGCGTCGCCGTGCATGTGCACGAGCAGGGCGATGTATGTTGGTGATGTTGATTACAGGGTTTGGTTGCCTCGCGATGGTCTCGGGGATTTGAGTTTTCTACTCGAAGCAAATAGGTCTCTGACTCGAAGTGATATTATGGAGGCTCATGTGTACAAGTGGTTACAGGTTTCAGGTTTTACAAATTGTAAATATAAACCTGTTATAGTTTTTTTTTAGAATTTGAAGTAAAGTTTTAAAATATAAACTAAAATTAGAACTAATTTTTAAAAACTTGAATTTAAATCTAAATTCTAATAGTTCAAATCTTGGTTTTTGAAATAATTTAAATTTTAGTTTGGTTTTAAATGAAAACAGGAAACCTGTTTCTGTTTTTTTATTTAAAAATGCCAACTGAAAATTTAAACTGAGTTTAAAACCTGAAACTAAATATGAATTCAAACCAGTTGAATTTGAGTTTTGAATTAATTTAAATTTTGAAATTTAAATTTAGATTTGAAACTTTTTGGTATAAAAGTATATGTGGGTTTGAATTTAAACTGGAAGTTTAAATTGATAAATTAGAAATTTAAAATAGTTTTAAATTCTAGCTTTTAAATCTGGAATGTTTAAAGTATATGTTGATTTGAACTTTATATTCTTTAAAACTTTTATCTTATAAAATGGTTATTCTTTTAACATATGAGATAAAAGATTTTAAATTGTTTAGAACCTTGTTTAAATAAAATTGTATTCATTTTTAAATCTTAAGTTTAAAATGAAAATTAAAGTGAAATTTAAAGTAAATTTGAAACAAGGTGTTTTTAAATACTTTAAATAAGTAAGAAGTGTTTTCTTAAATTAAGTTAGATCTTAAGAATTTGGATTCATTAAATTATTAAGATAAATAAGATGGGTAATTAATTAATTAATTAATTAATTAATTAATAAGATGGATGGTTAATTAAGTAATTAAGAATTTAATTTAAATAATTAAGTCTTAAGGTTAATTAATTAAGGTTAATTAATAATTAAGAATTGTTAATTAATTTTAGTTAATAATTAAGATCAATTTCTCAAGTGATTAAGGATTAATTAAATTGTAGTTAACATTTAATTAATTAAATAATTAGAGATTAATTAAGTGCTAATTAAATATTAATTAATTTGTAATTAATAATGATTAATATAAGTTAATTTCTTAACTATGTAACTAAGAATAGTTAATGAAGGTCATTGACTTAAGATTATTTAACAAATAATTAATGAGATTAATTTTGATAATTAATTAGATTAATTAATTAATAATAATCATTTATGAAATTGTTTATGAATTAATTGCTTAATGTAATTAATTGGGTTAATGTAATTGGTTTAAATTAATTAATTAAGTTTAATTAATTTAAACACTTGATGATTGATAAATAATTACTTAATGTAATTAATGGAAGTGTAATTACTTAGGAAAGTAATTAATTGGTAATTACTGAATGTAATTAAAGATGTTTAATAATGAAAGTAATTTGGATATAATTACTTTGTAATTAATCAAGGGATTAATTGAGGTAATTAATTAAGGGTAATTAACTTATGGAATGAGTAATTAAGGGTAATTAATTACTAAATGAGATTAATCAAGGGTGATTAATAATATATGGTTAACAATTAATTAATGAAGTAATTAAATGTTAATTACTATATATGGTTAAGGACAAATTAATTGAGATAATTTATTAAGAGATAAATAGAATGGTATTGGAAGCCTGTGATTAATTGTTGTCCCTAAATATGTGGTCCGTGATGCTATGTGATAAAATATGTTTAATTTAAACTGTGATGATGTGATTATCTATTGTTGATGAGTTACTGTGAAATCCTGTATTTAAAGTTGAATTGTATTTAACTTGGATAATTTAAGTTAAGGTGACATTGGGTTCGAAGAGACCGGAGTCGGGTATTATTAAATATCCGAAACCACTTCGATCCTTTATAGATTGACATGTGAAATCAATAAGCTGGTTGGAATGATTTAAGTACGTTGGACCATTTAACCTAAGTTTGGCTCTTAGAAATCGATGAGTGAAATAAGTAATTACTATAACAGCTTGTGAAGTTGTAAATTGATATAAGTTACCCCGGGTTTACATAAATTATATGCTTTTGTATTCCATATGAGATTGGGTTTACTCACGCTGGTTTCCAGCCTGACCCGGGTGTTACGTTGATGTAATGCTCGGGTCAGACCGAGTATTACAGATTTTCAGGTAAGGACGTTCTGGAGCTCAGGAGGCGAGCTGGATGGCAGGGACGTATAGAGAGTATCCACTGTGATATTGTAGTATCTGGACATGATTGTTTTGTCCAATGTTTATGTAACTCTGATGTGTTTAAATGTAAATTAACAGCTATAGTTTTCTTTGTATAACTGCTATTTTATTTGATATTATATTTTATCTGCTGCGAATGTGAGATTGTATGTTTCTTTCTCTTTCTTCTTTCTCTTTCTTCTTTTTACTAACTATCTGGAAATTTCGAGATCAGAATTTCCGGGTCGTTACATTTGGTGTCAGAGCGGAAGGTTAAGCGAGAACCTTGGCTCTGGTGGGATTACTCATTAAGGATAGGGTAAGTGGTACCCTAGAATGAGTTGAGTGTATATATATGAGAGAGTGTACTAGTTATTTTCTTATATAAAGGTTTTTAAATAATTTAAAAAGTAAATGAATCTTATATAAGAAATAGATTATCTATTATATTAAGGAAATTGGTTGTAGTTAAATTAAAAGTAATAATAAGAATTAAATTAAGTGGTAATAGAATTACAACCAAATTGAAATTAAATTAAAGACAAGTTTGAAATGGAATTCAAACTAAAATTGAAATGTTGAATTGGAAAAGTATTTCAGAATAAGATGATAATGTATGGTTTTAGATATGATAATCTAGGATATTATCATAAATGGTTGATGTATTTAATAATGAAATATTTTAAGGAAGTAACCATTTAAAAAGGAGAATAAACTTGTAAATTTGAAAGGAGGAAAATTAAAATGGGTTTCAAATTGTGTAGTTTTGAATTCTAAATTTAAACATTTGAATTGGTTTCAAATTGTTAAAGGAGATAATATTTGAATATGATCTTATTTTAAAATAAGAGATGTTATTTAATATATTCGAATGAAAGGGGGTCCTATATCAAACAAGGGTTGTTTGAAATTTTAAAGGAATTTATTTGAATCTAAAACCAAAGGTGGTTTAAAATTTAAAAGTAACCAGGTGTGTAAAGGAAATAAACTCTAAGGTTGAGTTTTAAATCTGGAATGGGGTATGATGCCCAAAGTGATAAGTTTTTGAACTTAGTAAGTGGGAAGATTATTTATGTGAAGTTTAAATTTGAAATGGAAGTTCAAATTGGGTAAGATTGACTGAATTAAGTGAATTGAATTTAACAGAGGAAGTTAAATAAATGAACAATCTGATTTGGAAATTTCAAGATGAAATTGAGATTTAATTTGGGGAGTTAAATGGTTAATCTGAAATGGGAGTTTGTGTGATCTCAAAATGGGATTGAGATCTGGAAATTGAAAATTGATGGATGTTTTAAGATGAATTAGATGATATCATCCTATTGTTGTTAAAAAATCTTTAAGTTGTGAATTAGATTTGTTTAACTGATTGAGAAATGGAATATGGTAATCCATTGTTGGGATAAAAAGGTAAATTGATTTAAAGGAATTAAATCAACAATTGAAGTACTAACACGAATTTATGTACTTCGAGATGGTTCATAGTGAACTGGAATTTGAAGTTGGTTCAAATTGAATTTGATTTGAAATAATTGAAATTGTGATTGAAGATGTATGAGCATAAGATTCAATTGGAAAATTTGAATTGGATTAATTTGAATAATTTGAAATTGTAATTAAAGTTGAATAATTTTTAAATTCAAATGGAATTTGAATTGAATTCGGGAAGAAATCAAGAATAATTCAACTTGATTTGGAAATGGAGTTAGAAATTGGGATTGAATCAATTTCAATGGAAATTGAAGTTATTTAAAAATTTGGAATTGGGTCAATTTAAATGTAAAAGGGAAATTAAATTGAATTGATTGGGAATTGAACAGTTTTGACTCTGGACTATTTTTTTAATATAAATTGTTTTAATATAAACCTATTTTTCCAAGCTATTCATTATATATACAACCCTTCTTTTAAAAAACAAACAATCTTATACTTGTTTTACAATTATTTTTGAAACTGTTTAGCAATTTTCCGACTGTTTTATAAACCAATTACTATTTTATAGTTATTTTGCAATTATTTAAAATTTCTATGACTATTTAACTATTTTCCAATTATTTTCCAATTACTGAACAATTATACAGCTATTTTACAAAATAGTAATTATTTTCCAACTACTTATCTATTTTTAATTTTTCAAACTATTTTCTAAGTAAACTGGTCGGAGTTCAAACTGTTATTATTCAAATACCCAATCAAGATAAGAATAGAGGTGATAACCCGAATGGATTTAAGCAATTGAGAGTAACTGAATGAAAATTTAAGTGAATGTGAATAGAAATGGAATTGATTTGGCTAATAACCAATAAAGATAAATACGTAGGGTGTACGTATGTTATTCTATTCGCATAGTGATTTGATCCAGATTCGAGCACAGAATTTCGAGATAGTATGTCGATCCGAGTTGGGATTTTTCAGTCGATTTTCGACGGAGAACCTGGATATGGATTGTTGATTTGTTCTGGATATTCTCTATCATAGTTATGACTATGCAAGGAGAATGATGGTTTCTGATCAAGAAACCAGATCTGTGTCCGCACTAGGAGGTCGGGTGAACAATACTAGTTCGGAAGTGAAATTGTGTGATCGAGTGAGCGATCAGATTGGTATAGCATACAGATGATATGTGTACATCGTACAGATTTGAATGAAAATGGTATTGAAAAGAATAATCAAATTTGAATCTGATTTTGAGTAAACAAAGTAAATATCTTTGTTTTATAAGATAAAACTTCCCTTGATGAATCTTTTGCCAGAAGAAAAGGGTTTTTGAAAATGTTTGAAGTATAAAGGAGTTTTATACAAGTTTGAAATGATCCAAAGTTTTAAAAGATTTTATATATCTGAATATATATATAAAGGATCATATGAGAATTTGGAAAGCCTAGTTTGAGAATTATCGATTTTGTGTAAAGGAGCTTTGTATGAGATCATACTAGGTGTATGATTTAAAGATACTATATATGTATAGTATAAAATGTTTTGATGATGCTCTGGGGAAAAAGGCGCTCCCTTGAAATGGACTTCTCAGGAGTACCACCAGGTGGTGCTGCCTTGAGCCCTAAGGGGGGGGGGTTCTAAAGTTGATCGTGTGAGGAGTCCGGACAAACTAGTTCCTGAGGATTATTGGGTAGCGAAAGTCGAGGGCGCTGATGCCTATAGGGGCATTTGGGTTATGATGTGACGACAGTTTAACTCGATGTCACTGCGTTCTACTATGGGGATCATAGCGAAAATCGTGTGGAGGATGAGTGCCAACGGTCTACACTTGATTTTGCTGGGAAGGCAACGCAACATCGGTAGACTGCGATCTATGGTCAAGTGGAGTGGAGAAGTTTCATTCTTTTGGCAGCGAAATTCGAGGGCGCTGATGCCTACAGTTATATGGGTTTTTACTGTGATAGCTACGTAACCCCAGTTGTAGCTGCGATCTGTAACGGGTTCCATGGTGTAATCGAGGGGCGTGGAGGCCTACAGTTATCCATGGATTTTTTCGGGATGGCAACGTAACCATCAGGTTAACTGCGACCAGGGATGGGGGTGATGATTTCCAGAGCATTCTCACTAAAGATATATCCTCTATTTTCAAAAACTGTTTTCAATATTTTCAATAAAACTATTTTTCAAAGTATTTTCACTGGGTGTTGAAAACGAGTCTACTAAGTACTTATAAATTTTCAGTCTTACGCCTGATCAGCGTATGATCGAATTTCTGTAAGAATGAAGTTGGACTTGTGGAAACATCGAGTATAAAAGTATTTTTATAAAACTATTTTGGTAATATTATATAGATTTTAAAATGATTTTAAGTTATCAAAGAAAATTTTCTAATAATAAGAATTTTAAACTCTGGTTTCGTTCCTTTTCGAGGACGAAAAGATTCAAAGGGGGGAGGAATGTGATATCCCGGAATTCTAGACATCTGTGATTGTTAAATAATTGGGTTAATTAATAGGAATATTGAATTTTAGATTTAACAAATAAATCTGATAATAAATAGTTGTACCTGGATTGTAATTCAAATTTGAATCTGAATTTGAGTTTGAATTTGAAACTTGAATTTAAGATTTAAGAAAATGTCTTAGTAAATAATTTGGATATATATAAATAAATTTGAATCTATAAATTTAAATTTTTGAGAATGATAATCTTGTAGGAAATTAACATATATATATATATAAATTTAGGCAAACTTTATAATGTTAGAAAATTCAAATATACATACATACAAGTACATAAGTATTTATTAATTATGAAACTTAAATAAGTAAGTTATATTAACATTTTAAATTAAATAAAAAAAATTAAATACACAAGAGCATGTGTAACCATATTAACACCTCTTAAAACACATGTAAGACAATTTAATTACTTGAAGGACAAATGTAAGTTTTATAACAAGTGGCATATTCAATTAAATTTTAATAAATATATTAAGAAGAAGATTAGTTTTTCTTTCTCAAACATTTTCTTTTCTTTGTTTTCACTTCTCAACTAAAACAATGGCAACCGGAAATTTACTTCAAATCTGAAATGAAAACTGCAAAATCAAAAGCAAAAGTAACATCTGAAAAATCAAATATGAATCAAATTGCAAACCTGCAACACCAAATCAACCTGCATTTCAAAAGGGATGATCTGCAGCAAGTTCATTTCAACTCCAACCTGCATGACGTTCAACTGTAATTAACATCAGTTTCAACTGCAAGTTTCATCTTTAAAGGCATCAAATTTATAAGCATGCAAGGGACCAATTTCATCAGCAAAGTAATTAAAGGAAATAAAAGCAATTTTTTTAGAATAAATGTTCAAGAGCCTAAAAAAAAAGAAACAACAATTGCTCTGCCTTGTTCAAACAGGTGAGTAACTTTTCTTTTTAAAAAATTAGTAGGTAAATTTGGATGCATAATAATAAATTTGAGATAAATGTGTAATGTATGGTATCTACTGTGATTACATGCATGTTTAGCCTGCTAGTTGTTTTCATCATAGTATACTCTGCTTTCACCTTCCAGTTTTTTTTTTCAATTTTGTTTTAAAATTTCAAATCTTTTGAGCTTGTCACTGTTGAAGTTTAACATGCAAATCAAACTTGTTTGTTTAATTATAAACTTCATTTTAAAAGCCTGTACTTAAGTCAAAAGGATAGGTGAATATCTCTAGAGTACAAGAACAATAGAGAAAATTTAATATAAGTCAAAATTCAAAACTTTGTAAATCATAATTCAGGATTTATAAAATGATTTCTTAGTCAAAAATTAGATTTTTAAAACAAAAATCCTGATTTTTAGTTTGGGTTTAAAGAGGCATCTCTGAGTTGAACCAAATTTGAGTTTTTGGGTATTCCTGGAAATCTCGAGGATTTGGAAGGCTGTAACTTGCTGTGATGATGCAAGGATGTTTGGGAAGTTGGGAAAAAATACTTGATTGGGTTGCATTTCAGTGTGGAAGATGCGGTTGTGATTTGTAGTGGAGAACCCTAATTTTACTTGGTTTGGGAAAATCGATCATTTCGGTATTTTTAGTTGATCGAGTTCAACTATATTTTGGGTAACGGTAGATGATGGGTTGACAAGGTCGTGGCCGGAGTTTCAAAGTTGATGGTGGTCGGAGATTCGAGGGAAAGACGTTGACAGGTTGGATTGAAATGGTTATGTGTCTGTTCCAGGTGTAGTTTTTGAACTCGAATTTCAAATTCGAGTTGTTTTGAGCGATCAGATGTTCGTGGTCAGATGAGAGTGTGAGAGTCGACTTGAGGAGTTTGTCAGAGGCGAGCTACGGTGGATGGAGTCGCCGTGCATGTGCACGAGCAGGGCGATGTATGTTGGTGATGTTGATTACAGGGTTTGGTTGCCTTGCGATGGTCTCAGGGATTTGAGTTTTCTACTCGAAGCAAATAGGTCTCTGAATCGAAGTGATATTATGGAGGCTCATGTGTACAAGTGATTTCAGGTTTCAGGTTTTACAAATTGTAAACAGAAGCCTGTTACAGTTTTTTTTAGAATTTGAAGTAAAGTTTTAAAATATAAACTAAAATTAGAACTAATTTTTAAAAACTTGAATTTAAATCTAAATTCTAATAGCTCAATTCTTGGATTTTGAAATAATTTAAATTTTAGTTTGGTTTTAAATGAAAACCGGAAACCTGTTTCTGTTTTTTTAATTTAAAAATGCCAGCTGAAAATTTAAACTGAGTTTAAAACCTAAAACTAAATATGAATTCAAACTAGTTGAATTTGAGTTTTGAATTAATTTAAATTTTGAAATTTAAATTTAGATTTGAAACTTTTTGGTATAAAAGTATATGTGGGTTTGAATTTAAACTATAAATTAGAAATTTAAAATAATTTTAAATTCTAGCTTTTAAATCTGGAATGTTTAAAGTATATGTTGATTTGAACTTTATATTCTTTAAAACTTTTATCTTATAAAATGGTTATTCTTTTAACATATGAGATAAAAGATTTTAAATCGTTTAGAACCTTGTTTAAATAAAATTGTATTCATTTTTAAATCTTAAGTTTAAAATGAAAATTAAAGTGAAATTTAAAGTAAATTTGAAACAAGGTGTTTTTAAATACTTTAAATAAGTAAGAAGTGTTTTCTTAAATTAAGTTAGATCTTAAGAATTTGGATCCATCAAATTATTAAGATAAATAAGATGGGTAATTAATTATTTAATTAATAATATGGATGGTTAATTAAGTAATTAAGAATTTAATTTAAATAATTAAGTCTTAAGGTTAATTAATTAAGGTTAATTAATAATTAAGAATTGTTAATTAATTTTAATTAATAATTAAGATCAATTTCTGAAGTGATTAAGGATTAATTAAATTGTAGTTAATATTTAATTACTTAAATAATTAGAGATTAATTAAGTGCTAATTAAATATTAATTAATTTGTAATTAATAATGATTAATATAAGTTAATTTCTTAACTAAGTAATTAAGAATAGTTAATGAAGGTCATTGACTTAAGATTATT
The DNA here is from genome assembly GCA_030765085.1 of Allium cepa. Classification (NCBI taxonomy): domain Eukaryota; kingdom Viridiplantae; phylum Streptophyta; class Magnoliopsida; order Asparagales; family Amaryllidaceae; genus Allium; species Allium cepa. Next base: position 766,045,250 of record CM060940.1, on the reverse strand, counting down.
TAACAAATAATTAATGAGATTAATTTTGATAATTAATTAGATTAATTAATTAATAATAATCATTTATGAAATTGTTTATGAATTAATTACTTAATGTAATTAATTGGGTTAATGTAATTGGTTTAAATTAATTAATTAAGTTTAATTAATTTAAACACTTGATGATTGTTAAATAATTACTTAATGTAATTAATGAAAGTGTAATTACTTAGGAAAGTAATTAATTGGTAATTACTGAATGTAATTAAAGATGTTTAATGATGAAAGTAATTTGGATATAATTACTTATAATTAATCAAGGGATTAATTGAGGTAATTATCAAGGGTAATTAACTTATGGAATGAGTAATTAAGGGTAATTAATTACTAAATGAGATTAATCAAGGGTGATTAATAATTATGGTTAATAATTAATTAACGAAGTAATTAAATGTTAATTACTATATTTGGTTAAGGACAATTAATTGAGATAATTAATTAAGGGATAAATAGAATGGTATTGGAAGCCTATGATTAATTGTTATCCCTAAATATGTGGTCCGTGATGCTATGTGATAAAATATGTTTAATTTAAAATGTGATGATGTGATTATCTATTGTTGATGAATTACTGTGACATCCTGTATTTAAAGTTGAATTGTATTTAACTTGGATAATTTAAGTTAAGGTGACATTGGGTTCGAAGAAACCGGAGTCGGGTATTATTAAATATCCGAAACCACTTCGATCCTTTATAGATTGAAATGTGAAATCAATAAGCTTGTTGGAATGATTTAAGTACGTTGGACCATTTAACCTAAGTTTGGCTCTTAGAAATTGATGAGTGAAATAAGTAATGACTATAACAGCTTGTGAAGTTGTAAATTGATATAAGTTAGCCCAGGTTTACATAAATTATATGCTTTTGTATTCCATATGAGATTGGGTTTACTCACGCTGGTTTCCAGCCTGACCCGGGTGTTACTTTGATGTAATGCTCGGGTCAGACCGAGTATTACAGATTTTCAGGTAAGGACGTTCTGGAGCTCAGGAGGCAAGCTGGATGGCAGGGACGTATAGAGAGTATCCACTGTGATATTGTAGTATCTGGACATGATTGTTTTGTCCAATGTTTATGTAACTGTGATGTGTTTAAATGTAAATTAACAACTATAGTTTTCTTTGTATAACTGCTATTTTATTTGATATTATATTTTATCCGCTGCGAATGTGAGATTGTGTGTTTCTTTCTCTTTCTTCTTTTTACTAACTATCTGGAAATTTCGGGATCGGAATTTCCGGGTCGTTACAACTCGGGTCCAGATTTGGGTGACCCGCAAATGGGTTACGAGCCATGCCGGGACGATCAACATGAGTAACGAAAGGATTCTCTGATGGATGCGGAGATGGTATGGACTCAGTATCCTCCCCCGTGATGTCATGAATAGGCTGGGTTGGGGGCTGAGGTCCGAGTGAAGGTTCGAACATGGAACGCCTCCTCTTTCTCTTTTGAATATCCTCTTCGATGACTCCGAGAAGATGACGGTAATTGACTATGCCCCCGAAACGGTTAGTCGAGGGCTTCGGTTTAGCAGAAGCCTTGAAGTGTTTGAATTGCTCAAGGCGGTGCCGAATGTCTGATGTCTTGGCCGCCTCAACCGTTCCTGGAATAAAGACCAAGTGTTACAAGCGTGCGCGAGACTATAATCCAAGAAACATGTGAAGTTAAAAGAAGAGTCGAAAACTCACCTTGAACCGCCGGAGTTATCCCAGCTGAAATGCTCTCAGAAGATGGACTGGCACCAGTCCCGGCCTTATCAGATTTCTTTGTTTTCCCCACCAAGGCGGACCCTTCCTCCAATCCCTCAAAGGCTTGGCGGAAAGCATCATCCGTCCACTCTTGAATCTCTCCTGCTTGCCCAGAGGTCAAGGCACCAACTCCACTACCACTCTGTCCTTCGCCACCATTACCACCATCACCATCTCCATCACCTCCGCTCTCCTTCTCGCCTCTTTCCTCCTCTCCATTTTCCTCCTTCGGAACATCTGGGCATGTGCTGGGAGAGGGTCCATCAGATTTCTTGAGCTTCTTCCCCCCGACGACTGGAGGTATCGAGAAGGGTCTCCTCTTGTTGCTCTTTGTTGTGACCCCTCCTTTTGCTTTGGCAGCTCTTTCCTCAGCCGTATCCCTCTGCTTGACCATAGACTGATGTGGTAGAATCAAGTTGTGTCCCAGGAGAGTGGCATTCCTGATTAGGTAAGAAGCTGACCTATCCCTTCTCGAAATGGCCTCTATCTCCGCGGCCATCTGAACCAGATAATCATTCTCCACGACCGCAAAGCCACCTGTCGCTAGCAAAAGATAAAAGCACATAAGAAGAAGCATCTCGGTCAGAACGGAAATTATAAATAAGCTTCAACTTACAGCCAGAGGTGAAGCGGTGGATCGAAACGGTGTCATCCTGGACGAAGGACCATTCCTTCTTAAACATGGTGAACTTTGAATACAAGTCCAAGACCGGCTTGAAGGACACGTCCAATTCCAAGCTGATGTATGGAGACCCCTTCTTGTAACCTCTCAAGTTGTATAGATACCGAATCTCCCGGTTAGAAGGGGGCGCCCGTACTTTCTCTGGAAAATCACGAATAGGCACACTAAGATAGCGTAGGAGTTGGGCTGGAGCTGAAAAGGGGCCACCTTCAAATAGGTGACGAAGCTAACTATCCAAGCATTGATTGGAGAAATGGCCCCACACATGCAGTGGTACCGACTATAAGCGAAGTATCCTTCAGGGGGATTATATGGCATGACCCCCTCCCCTGGCAACAGCATGCGTTCTCTATCAATCCCAAAGGAGCGGGAGATAACATCAAGCTGCTCCTCTCTGAGAGAGCTCGAAAAGCAATCAGGAGGAGAGTTCAGAAGCTCTTGGGGACCATACCCATCTACTAGCGATCTCGGGGTGGGTCCACGACGTTCCGGTCCTGGCTGGGCTGGGGGCACAACGGGGGACTCTCTTCTATCCGTAGAATTTCTCTTTTCTGATCGAGTTTCCACTTTGCGAGACATTATCTGCAACACCAAAAACAAACACGTCGTTAGAAGTAGAGATATAAAAAACAAGTTTCATTCGGCAATTCAAATACGAGAGTGTCGTTCGGAACTTGCAACCCCTCAAGTTCGTTCGGTAAATCAAGGTTATCAAGTTCATTCGGTATGAGTCCATTCGGTGGTTCAATCATAAAAGACGTTCGGCAGAGGAACCCTCACCTGGTCCGGCAGTCGAGTTGATTCGGTAGCTAATTGGTTCGGCTGTTCTAAGCAATCAAGTTGGTTCGGTATTCAGTTGATTCGGCTGATAAGGGAGAACGAAGGTGTTAGGACCCTACTTATAAGCAAAAACAATGACCGGACCAGTGGGTTCGGTATTAGAGACCGGATGATAGCCAAACAAAGCACGCCATATGCAGGCATATGCCCTACTTTGGGGGGCAAATGTTGGGCACGTTTTTACCTACTACCGAACCATCCCTCTCCATGCATTGCCGAGCCAACTCCCCTCCCCACATAGCCGAATCAACCTCCTTTTCCATGCCCACCGAACCAGAGCCAGTTCCACTCGCCCACCGAACAAACTCTCCCAAGCTACCACCGGTTCCACTTACTACCGATCCAAACAACATACCACTGCCGAACCAACTGACCACCTCGTCCTACCGAATCAAACCCACTTCCCCTGCATAGCCGAACCATTATCACCGGTCCAAAGTCTCACCGGACCGGACCATCCACCTGCCACCGTATCAAGAGAGGAAAGCAATATCACCGGTCCAAAGTCTCACCGGACCGGACCATCCACCTACCACCGAATCAAGACGTAGAAGGCATTACCAAACCAACGTTACCAGGTCAGATCGCCTCAGCCCAGGCCCACCCGCGGCTATATACATCCAGGACCCCTGCCTCCAGCCTCACTCTATAAATAGAGGGGCATGGGTACAACAATGGAAGACAAGTTTGAGAGCTCAAGCACGGATAGAACTTTCAAACAACTTTCAGTTACTTGTAATCAAAGCCTTGTACTTGTAATCTGAATAGAAAAGGAGAATAACATATAAAGTGGATGTAGGCACGTTCTGTCCGAACCACTATAAATCTGTGTGTCTTTTACAGTTTAGTCCCTACTTTTTATATATTTACATAAACCGCCCAAATCACAAAGAACAACTTAAAATCGACTAAATCATACGACTTGGAGGTATTTGCCCATTTTTTGTGCAAACAAACATATTTTCGGTCTCGTAGGATACCAGAAATATATATGATTGGATTTTTGGAAATTAAAGTAGAGAATTTAAGTAAATAAACTCTAGGGAATTGAATAAATTTAAAAGAAGGAATTTAAAAGTATAAAAGTTGATTTTTGAAATCTTATCGAAGTAATTCAAAAAATATGGGAAAAGATTTTAATAAAGGGATTTATATAAAAGGTAACAAATTTTGGAAATCTATTTGGAAATTGATTTGGTGTTTAAAAATAAATCTTTGGGAAGTCAATTTGAAAATTTGATTTGGTGTTGGAAATAAATTTTGGAAATCAATTTGGAAATTGATTTGTTGTTTAAAAATAAATCTTTGGGAAATCGATTTGAAAATTTGATTTGGTGTTAGAAATATATTTGGAAATCTATTTGGAATTTGATTGGTGTTTGAAAGTGAATATTTGGAAATCGATTTGAAAATCATATATCAGTGGATATTTGGAAATTTAAATTCACAATGGGAATTTATAAAGGAAAGGGAATTTTGTTTTAAAAATAAATATTGGTTTATTTTTAAAAGTGCGGAAAGAAATTTACGGATTTAGAACGTAAATTTAAAATAAATTCAGAAAGATTTATTAATTGATTTAAACGAACCATTTTAGAATGGAAGGTGTATTTTCCCTGGAAAGCCGAATATGTTTTCAATATAGCTTATAAATATGAATTGATGTTCTAAGGATGGTTTTAAGAAAAAAATGCTTTGGAGAAATTATTTTCTTAAGTCGTTTTAAATCTTTAAAGTAAAGATTTATTTAATTAATTATAGAAGTGATTATTTAAAGATTTAATTGATTTTTGATTTAGAAAATGGTTATTTAAATAGTTGTACTCTATCAAATATTTTAAAAAAAAATTGGTTTGGGCTTGAAGTTTATGTGAGATATTAGTATAATATTTTCATAACTAATATTTAGATAAAGTGTTTCAAAAAATAGTTTTATTTATTTATTTCAAGTGTTTCTAAATATATAAATATACTTTTGGATAAATGATTTAGATTATTTTAATGTATTCGGACTTGGCAAATTTTCAGTGGAAATAAATTAATATTTGGAAATTTATTCCGCGTAAGGAAAATGATTTGAAATTTTTATTCAAAGGGTTGAAGTGTGAAAATATATCTTGTGAAGATATTCTGAAAATAAATAATTGGGGGGAAAATTATTTAAAATCTAGTGATTGTTGTGAATATTGTTTGATTGTAAAACAACCGACTATCAATATAGGCCTTTAAATGGCATTTGAATTTCGATGCGATCGGGGGTCAGATTCCAAATGGATATTCGAAACCACATCGAATCTTTGTGATGGATCTTTTGTTTAAAAGATCAAAGTGGAAATTTGCTATGATTTACTTGAAATCTGAATGTAACACTTATTTTAAAATAAGCACTCATTATTCGGTTAAGCCGGGGAGGACTTTGTGTCATAAAACCCATTCCGAATAATGATACGACGAAATGGGATTGCATTTGAAGATGGTGTTGAAGACCGGGTATTTTCGAAAACGAAAGGATTGCCTGTCGAATGTATCTGCACCGAGTTGCTCTGTAACGACCCGTAAATTTTAGCCGTTTATTTATTTAATTAATTGAATTTTTTGAAATTTGAAATAATAAAATTTTGAAATATAAATTTGATATTTGGAATGCGTCTAGTTAAACATAGCAACTGGTAAATTTTCGTCCGAAAATATGAAAGTTTATTTCATGCGTAAATTTACTTCAATTAAATCAGTTAAAAACGATGAAAATAAAACGATTTCGAAGCCTAAATATTTTTACATAGAAAAATTCTAAATCATCTTCTGAGCAAGATGCCAGTTTGTCGTTTTTCCAAATTCAGACATATTTGGCTCCGTCGATCTTATTTTTCTACGTTTTCCATGCATTTTCCACAGCAGAAAATTTCGAATTTTTAAAATTTAATCGAACCACTGACATCTGTATACCGTTTTGACCGTACCATCGTGCTGATCTCAACGGTATATTCACTTCTGTGTTTGGTATCCGGTACATAGCGGAATCCTTGGAATTAGTAATCTTATCGGTAGTCGTTCGAGTTCTTTTATATTCCTGTGCATATTGAATAGCCTTACCTAAGAATCTGCATAGCTCTTATTACTCCTACATCGAACAGATGAGACTTTTGCTTTTCCCTTTGTTTCGGTTGATGAAAAAAAAATAATTTATGAATACACAACAGAACCAAACAAACCTCTCTTCCTATCATCCAACAAACGAGACTTTTTGCATTTTTCCATTAGCCTCTCTTCCCACTTGCCCGTAGCCTCCATTCTCCCCACAAATATCAACCGAGCACCATGTTTCTCCGCCTCTTTTCTACGTCCTCTCCGACCGTTGCCGCACCATTACCGACCTGGCCCAAACCCATACGCCACCACGCGAGCACCGCACCAACCACCGGCCTCAAACTTGACAGCACCAAAGCAATAGCCTTTCCGCCTTGCCTTCTCCACCATAGCACTGACCCGAAACTCGAAGTAATAGCAACCAGCAACAAGTCTCCCCTCCGCATCAACGTACGCCTATCACACGCGCAACCCAGCCTCTGTCGTCGCCTTCCTCCTCAGCCACCGTCACCTCCTCTTGCTCCGCCCGATCCTTGCAACATCGCCCACCTACGCTCCTCCTCCAAGATCGGCCCGCCCCTCTTCCTCCCACAACCCGCCTCCATTCCTCTCTCTAGCGCGCCACCACATCACCACCTTTTTCAGTCGGCCACTCATCAAGTGCTAAGTCCACCTAGTTTGCATGCCGCTGGCTCGCCTTCCACACAATAACCGCCATGCCACCTCAGCTCTGTCCAACTAACATCTTCTATATATGCATACGTGCATATGCATGATGGTTGAAGGTATTAGCTTATTATATATTTCTACTGTATATTATATTATAGTCTAGCTGGGTATATTATATTATAGGTTAGTGGAATGGTTAGTTTAAATGTTGTATAATTGCATACATTATATTTTGTACAGAGGCTATGCTTATGTTATATATTAACTTATGTACGTATGTTTGGTTTTAAAATTTTATGCGTTTAAACTTATATATATATATATATATATATATATATTCATATGTACACAACTTACTAGTCTGCATCTATTGTGTTGCATATATTAATTTTATTCAAGTTAAATTTGTATATGTGCAAAGCTTTTATAAACTATAGTAACATATTGTATTTATAATAGGTTAGCACTTATTTAAGTTATGTTATATTTGAAACAGTGCAATAATACTGTTAGTTTATTCTTGTTTCCAGAAAAGTTTAGACGTATGTTCAAAAACAAGAAGAAAAAATTAAGAGTTTACATATATTATATACAGAGTAGTTACAGGTTGTATATCTCATTTTATGAATGAAAGTATACTCAAGTTTTGTTAACAGTGACATATATATAGGGAGTATATTATGGTATTTAAACTATTATGTTCATACCATTAGTATGTAAAGTTTATACAAGAATTGTTGTATCTATATACATATGTACATATTTGTGTAAGTGAAATTTGGTTTCGGTAGATGTATAAAGTTTGTTTCCATATATATATATTTTACAATAAAGTTGTCTTTAAGGTTTTGATTTTAGGTGTATATATTCGAAGTTGCGGTATATAGTGTTTGTTGTATGCTATATAGAAGAGGTATACATCATAGTTTAGCAGTACTACTTACATTATTTTATTCGTTTCCTTGTTTATATATACATGTTATATTACGCATGACTGATGTGTTTTGAAATATGTTTATAGTAGTAAATTTTACACGTGAGGATTTCTTTTTGTGCGTGTAAAATTTAATATTGACTTTTAATTAAAGTACATGTATGTTTTAATTTAAATTTTATGTGTTAAACCAAGTAATGATGTTGTAATATAATACATATAGATATTTAAGTGTACATAGATTTTGAAATATAAAGTATATGTAGATATTTTGATTTTGTTTTGATGTGTAATATGTGTGTGTGTGTATACAAGTAAGATGATTTTGAAATTTTATAGTATTTCAGTGTATTTGTCTGAAATTTAATATATTTTTATATATATATATATATATATGAAAATATAAAAATAATGTGTATATTTCAGCTTATATCAAAACTGATTATCTTGTTCTCATTAATTCTGATTTATCAGCTGTGTTCGTCGATCCGTGCCTATCTAGATTTGATTTGGGATTCGAGCTTGAATTCGTAACTCAATTTCATTGTCCGTATCTATGTTCGTATCCGTGTCATCTCTTATTCTCTCTAGCCTAGAAGGTGAGCAATCACTCACGATTAATGTTCTTTTACTTATTAAATTTGATTTCAATTGAAACGACAATTGAAATACCTGCTGTTAGTTATTTACACTGTTATAAATACTATTACCTGTATCTGTTCACCTATGACATCTGACACCATTATCTCTTAATTATTATGGGATGTTAATACAGTTTGATTGATAATTGATTGATTGATTGTTGTTTATATTGGATGTTAAATAGTAATGTATAAAGTGATAAATATTATGCAATTGAATTTGACGTAGGATAGTTAAAATTTTGAATCGACATATGTGTTGAATTTGATTAGTTAAATTTGTATAATATGACCCCTTTAAATGTTAAATTATTTGACACGTAGGATTTGATTAATTACACCTTGAACCATTGAATGTATGCTGTTTAAATTGATGAAACTGAAATTGAAATTGAACGACAAGTGAAAAACCGTAATGTAATAATCTTTAATCTACATGAAATGATGGTGTAGATTCTAGGAATAATTATATTAATTTGTATAAATAACAAATGTAAATTAATACGATTATTTCAGGATTATTTGAATATTGTTGAATTGTTATGAATGGATGTTATTGCTTGTTTATTTATTTTGACACCATCCCAGTTATCACACTGCAAGTTCCCTCTACTATGCTTTGATTTTTGAATTGAAATGGAATCGGGTTGAAATGATAAATACCCAAATGAACTTGACTTAGGATAGAGAATTAAATAAACCCGATTGGTCAACAATTAGATTTGAAATAAAATAAAGATTTTGAATAATAGGGTTTTTGAAACAAAATTGGAACGTAAATTTTAATGAAAGGAAAATGTTAATATTGAAATCTGAAACAAATTATTAATGTAATAACTGATGTAAGAACGTTGTTTTGAATTGAATTATTTAACAATTAAATTTGGAACTCTTCATTGAATTAAGTTTGAAATGATTTAATAATTAAGTTTGAATTTATAATCAAGTTTGAAATTATTAAGTTTTGAAATTATTAATAATTAAGATTGAAATTATTTAATAATTGAATAAGATTGAATTATTTGATAATTGAATGAAAATTGAATTCTTTGATAAGAGAAATTGAACTTTCGAATAAGTGAATTTGAACTTCGTTAAAAAATAAAATTGGGTTTCTTTATTTATTAAGTTTTGGAAAATTATTTAAGTAAGTAAATAAGTGAAATTGAACTTCTTGAACACGTGAAATTTAGTTTCTTTATCAATTAAGTTTTGAAATTTATAACTAAGTAAATAAATAAATGAAATCGAATTTCTTTAACAAGAAATAAAAATGTGATTTATTGGAATAAATATAAGACTTGTAATTTAGAGAATTTGATTTGATGAATTTAATTTAGTTCAATTTGAAGTTTTGATATAATGAAGTTGAACGTAAGTAATTGATTTAATAAATTGGAAATTAAATGGAAATTTTTTTGAATGCTAAATTAACTTAATGAATATTGAATGAAATCGATCAATGAGTTTAAATTGGTTTGAATGTTGAATTAAATTAATTTAAATAATTTCGGAATGAAATGTATATACGAACTTGAATCAATATTTGTTTTGTTAAATTAAAAGTTGAAATCGAATTATAGAATTTGAAATGGAAATTTTGAAGTTTGAAACGAAAATTTTGGAAATTGATTTAGAAAGACAAATGAAATGTTGGTTTACGAATTGAAATTGAAATTGAATTTGATTTGGTTTCGAAATATATATTAAACGACCAATCGGTGAAATAATTTCGAAAGTTATTAAAGAGACCGGAATCGGTTATGGATATACTCTCTATCTAAACCGAAAACCACTTTAATAACTATACGCGGAGTGATGATCTAGAATGAAGTGGTTGGAATGATGTACGTGATGACTGAAGAAGGAGAATGATAATGGATAGCCTTGACACTTGTGTCAAATTGGAAATGACTAAAATCAGGAGCCGTGCCGGGCCAAAGGGGGTTAGCAACCTCGAGCGGACACACTTCTTCGTAACTACTACTCGTTACTTGTGATTGATTGGTGCACCCTCGGAATTTCAGGAGTGTTGTTTCGCGGTGTTGCGATCGCTGCGGCGATGCGTTCTCACTAGTCTGGATCAGGCAAACGGTAGTTTCACTACCTTGGGTATTGCCTCATGTGCCTTGTCATACTTGTATCCCTATCTACGCGACCATTACGAATTTGTTTTGTGTTATACCTATGGAGTACTCCCTGATATCTCACTAGTTTACGGTGGAGTTTACAGTGCTGTATAGACTATGACATTTATAAAATGTGTTAAGGGGGATAATGGTAACACCTTAACACCATTTTGATACTTTATATTACCGATAGACATTATCTATTTAGCGTACACTACTACCTAGTAGATGGTTTAATGGATCCTTAGAGGATGGTGATTCCAACATCCTATGAGTTACTTGTATTTCAATTGCTATTTCACTTGAGTTGGATTTATTGATATAAGTATGTTAATCCTGACTCGAGTATTTTGTGTTTTGCTTTACGCTCGGGTCAGACTGAGAGTACCAACTTTCGAGACTCACCTTTGGAGTTGGAGCTTTGTTTGAAGATCCAGCCATCTATTCTGCTTTCAGTATTTGATGATCCCAGTGATGTATTCTGATTTGTACCTGATGTATCGTGTTACTCTTCTGTTGTATTTGGTTTAACTCTGATGTAGCTTATATAATTATATAGTAGCTTCATGAACTACTATCTCTTTTACTTCCGCTGCATATTATTACTCTGTGTCTGTGATTCTATGATTATTTATTTTACTGTATATCTGAGTTTTGCCAAATTTAAATTAACAATTCGGTATTTTGAATTATTCAAGTCCGACATGTGCGGATGCGAATAGTCCAAAATAGCGGGTGGTTATAGTTGGTATCGGAGCTTTTGGTAGCTCTAGGCAAAACTTAGCATATATGGTAAATGTATTTACAGAATCACTCTCATTCGAGTTTGAATCTCTTTCTTTTGACTCATTCCTTTGAATTTTGAAACGTTCCCTGTGGTTCCAAAATTCATTCTTGTCCCTCATTATTCGTCTTCTTTCAACATTGGAGCATCCCATAACTCCACTTCGAATGATCTTTAAAATGAATCGGCGGTCTCGCCAAACTTCGAATGATTTGTAAATGAGTGAAACTCCTTTAAAATAGACATTGATTTACCAGAGATTTGTATCCTCGGTTTACGATGCTATCTATATCCTGCTATACCTGATTTCTATTTGTTGAGATCGAATGTAGATTTACCTCGGAATTCTGCATTGATTTCATTCTTAAAGTCACGGTCGACCCGGTTAAGGTTGCCCGTAAAATTAAATAAGCTTATCCATCTCCCGATTCTGTTAATTGAATTATCTTATCTTCTGTTCGAGCTTATTGTCGAATCAAAATTCTCTTTGGTTTGATTTCCATCAAATTTGAATCTCTGTACTTATTTTGAAATCCATCCTTGTATTGTCGAGAGAGGGAGTGTATTTGTATTTATATTAAAATATTTTATATATTGTGTTGTTTGAGTTGTTGATGTTGATTTGGATTTTCGATCGATTCGTCTGATCAACGTTATCGATAGAATTTCCAAAACACTTGAACAGAGTAAACTGACACAATATTGTTTTCAAATTTAGTAAATAAAATAATTTTGAACGATTATATTATAAATAAGAGTAAATTTTTCTGAAATTAAAATGTTTTCCAAAATGTGAAAAAATTAATTTTCATTTATTGTTTTATAAATCATTGACTATTTCATAAAATAATTAAATGGAATTATAATATTTGGTTATAACTTTGATTTGGAATTCAAATGGATTTAAAATCAGGAATTTGAGAATTTGATTTTCGGTGATTTCCAACTTTGATTTTTAAAGTTTTAAAGTGTATAGTATTTAATATTTTCAAATAGAAATCATTTCAAGGAATTTTAAATGTTTAAATTAGAGCTCTTCTTTTTGTCACTGGAAAATAATTTCGGTGATGACGGCCGCATCATCGACATTCATTTTCGAGTTTCGAAGTGGAGAGACTATTCTGTAGATTTGCTATGGTTTGTTTTGAAAAAAATAAATTGATTTGAATTTCTTAAAGTATGATTTGATTTGTGATATATATATATATATATATATATATATATATATATATATATATCGGTGTATGATTTAAATCTGATATGATATATTATTTTATATTTATTTATCTCTAAATAAATTTGAAGTTACTCGAAAATTAAATTCTTAAATTTATATTAAAGAATAAGTTCAATTATAAAGTGAAATCGAAATTTTGAATAAAATTTTAAGCCTGAATAATTAAATTAGAAATTTACTTGTACATTACTCAATTGCATTATATATAATTTACCTAACTTTTCAAAAGATAACTATGTAATTGAATATTATACAATAGAAAATGATATCAACGGAATTTTTAAATAAATTTGAGTAGTTATTATAAGTGTAAATATACTTAATCTAGGTGATAAGATATATTAAGTAGAATAAATTTAATAATAATTTGGAATAAAGAAAATTAAATTTGACGAATAAAAATATGATTATAATAAATGACTATTCAAATTTATGATCTTTGAAATTGTTAATTTAAGAAAAATGGATAATATATAATATAAATCGTCTTTATAAATAAAATCTGAGTGCGTATAATAAATGTTATTCACTTAAAATTTTAACTATAAAATGTTTATGGAGATAAATAGAATAATAAGTTAAATAAATAATAGGTGTGGTTAGTAGAAGGAAAATTTTGTTTTTGAAAGTTAATAAATTGAATTAAATCAACTTAAGAGAGTATCTTGAATTAATTGAATTTCATTTGAAATAAACTTTTTGTACCTAACATAATAAATATGAAATCAAATCAATTTAATGAAAATCTTGAACTTAAAAACAAATTTTTGAATACAAATTTATTTAAATTGACATTTATATGGTTTGAATTAGTTGTTTTACTCTGTTTTCAATCTATTTTCTTTCTGCTTGTTTCTATTCTCCTACCTCCTTCCTTTTCGGGGACGAAAAGTTTTGAGTGGAGGAGAATGTAACGACCCGTAATGTAACAACCCGCATATTTATCGATTTTTATATTTAAATATTTTATTTAAATATTTTATCGTTAATCGGATTTTGGTCCGAAGCTACTTTTTGCAAACGGTCAAATTTGGACTCGAGACCACTTCCATTGAGTTCGAAACGTCGTTTGCAATCTTCTAAGTATAAACATTGATATGTTTGGGGTTAGTGGAATTTCACCACTTTTTCACTCGAGCCTTTGGTTTGGACTTTTAGCCCATTAGGCCCAAGTTCCACCCCCCTTCTTCTTCATTGCTTCATTTCATTTCCTAACACTAAAGCTTCAACAAAAATGGTGAATGGAACGAGAAATTAAAACTCCAAAGTCTTTGTTTTATTGCAACTCCAACATTCAACTCCAAATTCAAGAAGAAGACATCGGATTCAAGCTTGTGGTTGCTTCTCCATTTGCCTTCAAGCTTTGTTCTTCATTTTCATTGGGTTTTGGAGCATAGGTGAGATTTTTATCTCACAATTCTAGTCTATAACCATATTGGACTGTTGGGAATGATTCCCTATCACTTTTGCATGCATATTAGCATTTGGTTTGGATTGGATTGGCGAAAAACTCCAATTTTTAGCGTTTTGGTGAATTTTCTGCACTTAGGTCGTTCTGGCCATTTTCGTGTGTTCGGAGTTAGGTCGCTCGCGACCTAACCCTTAGGTCATAGGTCGTTTCTGGCCTTAAATTCCCACTGCAGCGTTAGGTCGTTAGCCTCGGAATTAGGTCGTTGAGCCTTAGGTCGTAGGTCGTATGGACCTTAGGTCGTAGGTCGTCCTGGCCATTTCTAACGTCTTCGGAGTTAGGTCGTATAGACCTTAGGTCGTAGGCCGTATGGACCTTAGGTCGTTAGGTCGTATGGCTTTAGGTCGCTAGGTCGTATGACCTTAGGTCGTTAGGTCGTTTGGCTTTTAGGCCGCTTCCACGCTAGGTCGTTCGACTCTTAGGTCATAACACTTAGGTCGTTCGACTCTTAGGTCGTAGGTCGTTCGAATGTTAGGTCGCTCGGCCCTTATCTCCTTAGGTCGTAGGTCGTTCGAACGTTAGGTCGCTCGGCCCCTATCCCCTTAGGTCGCTAGGTCGCGACGTTTTAGGTCGCTAGGTCGCGACGTTTTAGGTCGCTGCATCCTATGCTTCTATAGGTCGCTCGACCTCGTTTATGACCATAGGTCGCTCACCCCCTCTTCGTTAGGTCGCTCGGCCTTGCCTTCCATTTTTAGGGTCGCTTGACCTTGTTTTCCTCTAGGTCGCATGGCCTTTAGACCGTTAGGTCGCGAGCGTTAGGTCGTTAGACCTTACCTTCCTTAGGTTGTTTGACCGGTTAATCCTTTAGGTCGCTCAACCCTACTACCATTACTAGGTCGTTTGCCCATAGCTCGTTAGGTCGCATGACCTTATAAACCGATAGGTCACATGACATTATAACCCTATAGGTCGTTGGACCTTATCCCGGTAGGTCGCTTGACCCCTTGGACCCCTAGGTCGCAACCCTTAGGTCGCTCGACCCTATTCCCCTTAGGTCGTTAGACCTCATTTTGTCTTCACTAGGTCGTACCGTTTTGGTCGGGGCGCTGCCCCGCACCCCGCCGGGGGCGCTGCCCCCTGGACCCCCGCGACCTGACCGGGCAGGTCGAACCCCGTAAGCGGTGGCGTTGCCCCCGCACCCCCACCTTGGGGGGTTGCCACCCCCCTGGACCCCCCCTCCGTAGGGGATCTTATCTGAAAAACATTGAGCTGATTTCCTTGGATTTTATTCGCATCTCCGTATGCGATCTTTATGACTGATTGTTTCTACACTTGCTTATGTGTTTTGTCACTTTATAATATAAAGGTTTCAATACTAGTAGTAAATATCAAAACTCTTTTAACAAACAATTTCAACTCTATTTTTAATAACAAAGCTCTTTTCTTAAACCGTTTTCCAATCTATTAGTATATACAAGCCTTTACCTCACTCGGATGAGAAATCTAATTAAACGACTTAGTAAAACAAGTGGTATGAAACGCTTGCGTTCACTTCGTCGGTTAATTCTTGGACTTGTTCGATTGAACCTCTTGTGACAATTTTATTAGTGAAGATTTACAGTTTGTTCGTAAATATTTAAGTTAAGCAAGTGGTTATGAGACATGAAGCTAAACTTCTATATTTACTAGCTTAGTGTAATTGACACTTCTCGTTGATCTTGATGATCGCTTTATGAATTAGACTAGCAATTGCGCGATGTCTCTTTCATTGCAAGGTTAGACTAGACACCACTTGTGTGATTCCATTCACACATACCTTTCTGCTTTTTGGTTAGTCTTGACCTCAATCTGTGTGATTCCATTCACACATGTGGGGTAGCTCCCCATGGTCTACGGACCGTCATGTGATAGGCCTCTTTCCCCTTTTATGATTTCTGGATTTCTTGTGTTGATTTCTGGAATTTATCTCTTTGACTTGTCATGAGTACAAGTTTAGGGTATGATGCCCTCTTTGGATCTTTGAGAAGATTCTTGTGATATTGATTATCTCTTATTGATTGATCTTCTGTTGATCATTATTTACATACTTATAGTGGTATGTCGTTATGGATGTTTATGTTTATGCCATATCTTCTATGTTATATCATGTCATCTGATATTTATAGCTAGACTGATCCGTTTATTATTTTCTTAAATAATACTCGGGTCAGACCGAGATGTTACAGGTGCTTCTGCTTGACTTCTTCCCAGGGATTCATCACTCTGACTTTTGGCTAACTGTTTAGATTAGCAGTTTTTGTTGTATACACTTGAGAGATAGACTCATAGTTGTATTCTTTTGTATAGCACGTGTTGCTATTCTTTTGTATTATCGTGGATCTTTTTAGACCACTACTCTGATGTACACTTTTATGTGATATATATTCATATCTCTTTCCGCCTTTGTGATATGGATATCTGTGATTGATTCGCATGTTATGCTTACTTCTATATTTGTTTCCGAAGATCATTTTATAGCCACCGTGTGATAAGAAATTACACGGATGGTCGCTCCTCAACAGCCTTATTCTCCGCGCTAGTTGACAGCACTACACCGTAGTGTTCTTGGCTAGCGTGGGTATAGAGGTGGGGCGTCACAGCTTGGTATCAGAGCCAAACTTCGGAACATTGTAGAATAATTTAACAAGGATCATGTCCTAAGTCTTTCTTAGGAGTTGTGCCTTAGGATTTAATTCGAGTCTTCGTACCGATTCATCCTATTTTCTTTATGATTCCTTGTTTTATCTATCAAGATTGCTTGATATTCATTTTGTGAATAACCTTCTTCTTCTTCCTTCTTTCTTTCTTAAGGAAGAGAAATGGTTAGTTCTAGCAGTCCTAGCACTGGTCAATCCAGTTGCCCTTCTCTGGATGGCGCATTCATGTCTGCCCAACAACTTTTGGATCTTGCTCAGAATCAAAGGTTTATCTGTGCTTTGGATAAGGATCCCGAAATGGTTTTACCTCTGAAACTAGAAGTTCCTTTCGACCAACTTGTAGATATCATGCTACAAGAAAAAGAGGCTGATAGAGGGATTGATAGTGATATTGGGATTTCCAAGAAGAGGCGTATTAAATTCAAAAGCCCTCATCCCGATAAGAAGGTGAAGCAACCTATTTTTGGAGCAAAGACTCCAATCCTTAATTGTGGAGGATGCTACAATTGTAATTCTAAGGACCACTATGCAAAGGAATGTCCTGAGCCACTCTTTTGTCGCTATTGCAAAGATGCCAGTCATCATATTTCTGCCTGCCCCATACTTCTAAGTAAGAAGAAGGTGGGACCAGAAACTTCGGTAGCCAAGCCATCTACCTCTAGTCGTAAACGATGCTACAATTGTGGTTCCTCAGACCATTATGTAACTAAGTGCCCGGAACCCCTCTATTGCCGCTATTGCAAGGGCTCGGGCCATTACTTGTCCACATGTCCCACACGACCTAGTAAGAGAGAAGGAAAGCTAAAAGCTTCTAACGAAACTTCTCCGGGTCAAGGTATTTCTTATTTAATCCTTGATTTCATTTTTTTCGATTATCCGATTCGAGTTCTTTTTGATATAGGTTCGTCTCATTATTTTTATATCAAAAGAACTTGATGATTTTCTTTCTTTTTATGTTTTGGGCTTGATGACTTCTTTGAGGATTGCGAATCCAGATTAGTGGATCTGCAACACTCTACTTGCTTTTTATTGATATCGAAAATTATTTCATGTAATTTTTCTTTCCGAACCAATTTGCATGTTAGGCATTGCTTTGGTTTCGGAATTGATTTGCGTGAAAGGATTGGCTTATTGTAAAGCCCATATCCAATTTTTCCGAAAGGACTATTCATTTTCGATATTTTCAATCTGTTAAGCAGATTCATATTTTTCCTTTGTGATTTCGATTTCAAATCAATGGCATCATTTTATTCTTTAAGCTCACATGTTGAATAAAGAGATATCTCTCTCATTCATATCGGTTGAGAATTCTCCGATATTTTTGAGTTTGTCTTAGGATCATTACCTAAGCAACCTTTTAAGTGGTGTTAAGGTCTTTCTAGTTTGACCTTGCCACCGAATTTCAATCACTACGATTTGCGGAAGTTAGCCTTCCACATACCGCATTCCGTACTCATTATGATTTATATGAATGACATATTGTGTCATTCAATTTATCCAGTCTATTTCATCCATTTTATAAATCGAGTATTCTATGAATATCTCAAATAATTCCAATCTTATATTTATTAATTTTGAATGAGAATAGAAATTTAAAATTTTGCAAATCTTTTTAAGAAGAAAATAATTTTGTGTTGTATTGCCCATTTAGTGTTTTAAGATTTCTGGTCGATGCACTTGATCAACGCTATCGATAGGGATTTCCTAAACGCTTTGATGAGACAATCAGACAAAATAAATTGACTTGTAAATTATAAATTTTTCTATAAAGGTAATTGTGATTTTTAAAGTTTTAGCTTTTTGGGAAAGAGGACAAAATTCCTTCTTTTCAATATTCTTATTCTTGTGATTCCCGAAGAGAACGTGCAATCACTTTTGCTTCTAAATCTTTAAAGCCGATCGAGACTAGGAATGCCACTTATGATCTGGTACTCGCGGCTATTGATTTTGCTTTCAATATTTGGCATCATCGTCTTTGGTGGAGAAATTTGTTCTCTACCTCAATTATAAATCATTGGGATATCTATTTCTCATAATTAAGTTGCGTCAACCATGTTGGCTCGAATTTCTTGCATCTTATGATCTTGATATTCTATATATACTCCCTGAAAGGGGAAATCTTGTTGCCAATGCACTAGTCGTAAGCAACAAGTAGTTGTTTTCTATGGTGATATCCGAATGGAACGATCTCGAGACTCTATTCACTTGAGAGATTCGAGATCGCGAAATCCGGTTTATATGCATCCCTTGTTTTATGTAGTCTAGAGGTTCCTTATTCTTTTTAGACTGCATTCTTGTAGCTCAAAGGGCTAGATTCTGAATTGGCTCTTCTTAGCCAATGTTGTAGGGATAAAATTATTATTGAAAGTTAGAAAGACTTCGATATTGATTTTCGTGGCGACATTTAAAAGTTTGGTAGACTTATCGTACCAAATATTTGTGATCTTCGTCAATTTATTTTTGAAGATTCACATCGTTCCAAACTTACCATTCATCCTAGAAGTAGTAAAGTGTACGTAGATATGAAGCGACTTTATTATTTAGAGTGAATGAAATCTGATATCGCTAACTTTGTTAAGTGTTGTATGAATCGCCATCTTGTCAAGGCCCTACACTAAAGGCCTGGTGGGTTAATGCAACCTTTAGCAATTCCAATTTGGAAGTAAGACCAAATCCCCATGGATTTTATAGATGTCTTTCCCCGTTCCCGTTCGGGTCATGATAGCTTATGGGTTATAGTAAATAGACTTACTAAATCCGTCCATTTTATTCCCCGTTCGGATTAACCGAACCGTTCCTCTTTTGGCCCAAACTCTTTGTTAAAGGAGATGTTAAATTACATGGAGTTCCTACTTCTATCGATAGCGATAGTGATCCATTGTTTACTAGTGGATTTTTGGAAGTGTCTTCAAAAAGCTTTAGAAACGAAGCTTAATTTAAGCACCGCTTATTACCCCAGTCCGATGGACAAGTAGAGCGTGTGAACCAAACTCTGGAAGACCTCCTTCGTGTTGTGTGCTTGATTTTTGTGGAAGTTGGGAAAATCATATTTCTCTTATTGAATTTTCCTATAATCATAGCTTCCAATCTAGTATTGGTATGGCATTCTTCGAGGCACTCTAGGGAATGCTATGCCAATCTCCTTCTTGTTGGCTTAAGGTCGGTGAGAAGCTGGTTTTAGGTCCAGAATTTTTACTCGTGTTTCACCTATGATAGGTGTTGTATGTTCCCGTTGATAGGGAAAGATTAGCGCCTCAATATATTGGGCCATTCCCTATCACCGTACGTATAGATTCCATGGCTTGTCGCCTTGCATTACCGGCTCAGTTTTCTGCTATGCACGACATGTTTCACGTTTCTCAATTACGGAAATGCTTTCGGGATTCCGATTCCATTCTTGAGCCTGCTGTTGTGGAAGAAATTGAAGTTTCGCCGAATTTAACTTATGAGCAGCATCCTATTCGAATTATTGCTTCGGAGGGTAAACGACTTCGAAATAAAGATGTTCCGCTTGTGAGGGTTCAATGGTCCACAAATCCTAAGGATTGCTCTTGGGAATCCAGAGAATTCATCGAGCGAACACATCCGGACTTGCTTACTCCTGCTCTTTGAGGTGAACTTCTAATATCAAATTTCCTTAGTATTGATATGCTTTTATGGTTGTTACTTCTTATTTCCACCTTATATATTGCGAGGATGCAATTTCTTTAAGGAAGGGAGTCTGTAACAACCCGCATATTTATCGATTTTTATATTTAAATATTTTATCGTTAATCGGATTTTGGTCCGAAGCTACTTTTTGCAAACGGTCAAATTAGGACTCGAGACCACTTCCAATGAGTTCGAAACGTCGTTTGCAATCTTCTAAGTATAAACATTGATATGTTTGGGGTTAGTGGAATTTCACCACTTTTTCACTCGAGCCTTTGGTTTGGACTTTTAGCCCATTAGGCCCAAGTTCCACCCCCCTTCTTCTTCATTGCTTCATTTCATTTCCTAACACTAAAGCTTCAACAAAAATGGTGAATGGAATGAGAAATTAAAACTCCAAAGTCTTTGTTTCATTGCAACTCCAACATTCAACTCCAAATTCAAGAAGAAGACATCGGATTCAAGCTTGTGGTTGCTTCTCCATTTGCCTTCAAGCTTTGTTCTTCATTTTCATTGGGTTTTGGAGCATAGGTGAGATTTTTATCTCATAATTCTAGTCTATAACCATATTGGACTGTTGGGAATGATTCCCTATCACTTTTGCATGCATATTAGCATTTGGTTTGGATTGGATTGGCGAAAAACTCCAATTTTTAGCGTTTTGGTGAATTTTCTGCACTTAGGTCGTTCTGGCCATTTTCGTGTGTTCGGAGTTAGGTCGCTCGCGACCTAACCCTTAGGTCGTAGGTCGTTTCTGGCCTTAAATTCCCCCTGCAGCGTTAGGTCGTTAGCCTCGGAATTAGGTCGTTGAGCCTTAGGTCGTAGGTCGTATGGACCTTAGGTCGTAGGTCGTCCTGGCCATTTCTAACGTCTTCGGAGTTAGGTCGTATAGACCTTAGGTCGTAGGCCGTATGGACCTTAGGTCATTAGGTCGTATGGCTTTAGGTCGCTAGGTCGTATGACCTTAGGTCGTTAGGTCGTTTGGCTTTTAGCCGCTTCCACGCTAGGTCGTTCGACTCTTAGGTCGTAACACTTAGGTCGTTCGACTCTTAGGTCGTAGGTCGTTCGAATGTTAGGTCGCTCGGCCCTTATCTCCTTAGGTCGTAGGTCGTTCGAACGTTAGGTCGCTCGGCCCCTATCCCCTTAGGTCGCTAGGTCTCGACGTTTTAGGTCGCTAGGTCGCGACGTTTTAGGTCGCTGCATCCCATGCCTCTATAGGTCGCTCGACCTCGTTTATGACCATAGGTCGCTCACCCCCTCTTCGTTAGGTCGCTCGGCCTTGCCTTCCATTTTTAGGGTCGCTTGACCTTGTTTTCCTCTAGGTCGCATGGCCTTTAGACCGTTAGGTCGCGAGCGTTAGGTCGTTAGACCTTACCTTCCTTAGGTCGTTTGACCGGTTAATCCTTTAGGTCGCTCAACCCTACTACCATTACTAGGTCGTTTGCCCATAGCTCGTTAGGTCGCATGACCTTATAAACCGATAGGTCACATGACATTATAACCCTATAGGTCGTTGGACCTTATCCCGGTAGGTCGCTTGACCCCTTGGACCCCTAGGTCGCAACCCTTAGGTCGCTCGACCCTATTCCCCTTAGGTCGTTAGACCTCATTTTGTCTTCACTAGGTCGTACCGTTTTGGTCGGGGCGCTGCCCCGCACCCCGCCGGGGGCGCTGCCCCCTGGACCCCCGCGACCTGACCGGGCAGGTCGAACCTCGTAAGCGGTGGCGTTGCCCCCGCACCCCCACCTTGGGGGGTTGCCACCCCCCTGGACCCCCCCTCCGTAGGGGATCTTATCTGAAAAACATTGAGCTGATTTCCTTGGATTTTATTCGCATCTCCGTATGCGATCTTTGTGACTGATTGTTTCTACACTTGCTTATGTGTTTTGTCACTTTATAATATAAAGGTTTCAATACTAGTAGTAAATATCAAAACTCTTTTAACAAACAATTTCAACTCTATTTTTAATAACAAAGCTCTTTTCTTAAACCGTTTTCCAATCTATTAGTATATACAAGCCTTTACCTCACTCGGATGAGAAATCTAATTAAACGACTTAGTAAAACAAGTGGTATGAAACGCTTGCGTTCACTTCGTCGGTTAATTCTTGGACTTGTTCGATTGAACCTCTTGTGACAATTTTATTAGTGAAGATTTACAGTTTGTTCGTAAATATTTAAGTTAAGCAAGTGGTTATGAGACATGAAGCTAAACTTCTATATTTACTAGCTTAGTGTAATTGACACTTCTCGTTGATCTTGATGATCGCTTTATGAATTAGACTAGCAATTGCGCGATGTCTCTTTCATTGCAAGGTTAGACTAGACACCACTTGTGTGATTCCATTCACACATACCTTTCTGCTTTTTGGTTAGTCTTGACCTCAATCTGTGTGATTCCATTCACACATGTGGGGTAGCTCCCCATGGTCTACGGACCGTCATGTGATAGGCCTCTTTCCCCTTTTATGATTTCTGGATTTCTTGTGTTGATTTCTGGAATTTATCTCTTTGACTTGTCATGAGTACAAGTTTAGGGTATGATGCCCTCTTTGGATCTTTGAGAAGATTCTTGTGATATTGATTATCTCTTATTGATTGATCTTCTGTTGATCATTATTTACATACTTATAGTGGTATGTCGTTATGGATGTTTATGTTTATGCCATATCTTTTATGTTATATCATGTCATCTGATATTTATAGCTAGACTGATCCGTTTATTATTTTTTTAAATAATACTCGGGTCAGACCGAGATGTTACAGGTGCTTCTGCTTGACTTCTTCCCAGGGATTCATCACTCTGACTTTTGGCTAACTGTTTAGATTAGCAGTTTTTGTTGTATACACTTGAGAGATAGACTCATAGTTGTATTCTTTTGTATAGCACGTGTTGCTATTCTTTTGTATTATCGTGGATCTTTTTAGACCACTACTCTGATGTACACTTTTATGTGATATATATTCATATCTCTTTCCGCCTTTGTGATATGGATATCTGTGATTGATTCGCATGTTATGCTTACTTCTATATTTGTTTCCGAAGATCATTTTATAGCCACCGTGTGATAAGAAATTACACGGATGGTCGCTCCTCAACAGCCTTATTCTCCGCGCTAGTTGACAGCACTACACCGTAGTGTTCTTGGCTAGCGTGGGTATAGAGGTGGGGCGTCACACGTAAATTTTAGCCGTTTATTTATTTAATTAATTGAATTATGTGAAATTTGAAATAATAAAATTTTGAAATATAAATTTGATATTTGGAATGCGTTTAGTTAAACATAGCAACTGGTAAATTTTCATCCGAAAATATGGAAGTTTATTTCGTGCTTAAATTTTCTTCAATTTAATCAATTAAAAAGCGATAAAAATAAAACGTTTTCGAAACCTAAATATTTTTACATAGAAAAATTCTAAAACATCTTTTGAGCAAGATGTCAGTTTGTCGTTTTTCCAAATTCGGACATCTTTGACTCCGTCGATCATATTTTTCTACGTTTTTCATGCATTTTCCGCAGTAGAAAATTTCGAATTTTTAAAATTTAATCGAACCACTGACATCTGTATACCGTTTTGACCGTACCATCGTGCTGATCTCAACGGTATATTCACTTCTGTGTTTGGTATCCTGACTCGAGTGTTTTGTGTTTTACTTTACGCTCGGGTCAGACTGAGAGTACCAGCTTTCGAGACTCACCTTTGGAGTTGGAGCTTTGCTTGAAGATCCAGCCATCTATTATGCTTTCAGTATTCGATGATCCCAGTGATGTATTCCGATTTGTACCTGATGTATCGTGTTACTCTTCTGTTGTATTTGGTTTAACTCTGATGTATCTTATATATTTATATAGTAGCTTCATGAACAACTATCTCTTTTACTTCCGCTGTAGATTATTACTCTATGTCTGTGATTCTGTGATTATTTATTATACTGTATACCTAAGTTTTGCCTAATTTAAATTAACAATTCGGTATTTTGAATTATTCAAGTCCGACATATGCGGATGCGAATAGTCCAAAATAGCGGGTGGTAAGCCGGGGAGGACTTTGTGTCATAAAACCCATTCCAAATAATGATACGACGAAATAGGATTGCATTTGAAGATGGTGTTGAAGACCGGGTATTTTCAAAAACGAAAGGATTACCTGTCGAATGTCTCTGCACCGAGTTGCTCTGGTATAGAGATTTTATCACTCTTTGAGATGTAAAGCTGGTTTTTATCAAATACATTTCTGTTGGTGGCGGAGAATTTATTCTCTTAACTTAACACTCTTCTCTGAGACGTACGAGCTCAGAGGTTATGTAGTTGATTGTTACTAGTGATACATTCCCAATTTGGTAATGTGGCGTATAAAGTGTTGCTGATCATTTCTTGACCGAAGCATGGATTTTGTGAAAAGCGTAGCTTTGTTGGCGAGACTTCGTCGGACCTTACAACCCGGAAATGGTCGAAACAGGAAGGATGCAGCAATGTTATTGGGGTAGCGCCCTTTAGGGTATGTCCATTTCCTTCTGGAAAAGGGTGGTATCATGGTACGGAGCCTAGATATTTAACCTATGTGGTTGCTGCAAATTTATTACTTTGTGGTTGTTGGTGTTGAGGATCCTTGGATAAAGGTCGGTAACGACCAGGGGATGGCATACTCGGGTCAGTAGTTACGTAGTTACAAAGGTAACCCGGCCTTGTATTGGCAAAGAGCTGGTAAAGTTCTTAGGGCATCCCTCCAGAGGCATACCCATATGGCATAGGAAGTTCCTTAGCCTGACTATTTGTTGAAAATCCAAAGAAACAATACGAGCCCCGTACGGTTTTAGTAGTATAACCTGCCTTTTACTTATGCTGGTGACCTGCCGTTTGATTGGTAGCTATAGTAGGTACATTATGAAGTGTGTATACTGGCTAAGATTAATATTATACTTTCGAAATGTTTTCTGCACTATGCACTAATAATAGCATCAAAAGGATTTTGCGTATCAAGCATGTTTGACTATCACAAGGAGAAATGTCCTTCAATTCTGCGTTTGCATTGTGTGTATGGCGGGAGGCCTTATGGTAGTTTCATTGTCCAAAAGCATAGTGGATTTCTTTTTATTTTCTTTTGTGAAAATAACTATTTTTAAGATCTCACACCAGTCTCATGACTGACTTGGAGTTTATTATTCCCTTTCTAAACTCTGGGTGCCCATAATTTTCCACACAGGCAGCCTAGAGTCAGGTTATCAGTTGTTTTGGAGTGAAGTACGGAAAGTATGCTGTGGAGATCTGGAGGCAAGCTGGATGTCGAAGCGTATCACTTATTCTATGTATTATCCGCTACGTACGGGTTGGTGCAAGTTCAGTATCATATGGGCAAGTTATAATGACTGCCAGTGTTGTATTGTGTTTTTGTAAACTCTGATTATGTATTGTAATAAAAGATATAGTTCTTGTTTTAAAAATTATTCATTTATCTATTATGTAACGACCCGCTATTTTGGACTATTCGCATCCGCACATGTCGGACTTGAATAATTCAAAATACCGAATTGTTAATTTAAATTTTGCAAAACTCAGATATACATTAAATAAATAATCACAGAATCACAGACACAGAGTAATAATATGCAGTGGAAGCAAAAGATAGTAGTTCATGAAGCTACTATGTATATAACAGAGTTAAATAAGTTACAATAGAAGTCTCAAATACAATAGTAAAAAACAAGAATCAGAATACATCACTAAAATCAACCGGATATCTGAAAGCTGGATAGATAGCTGGATCTCCAGGCGAAGCTCCAACTCCAAAGGTGAGTCTCAAAAGCTGAACCACTCAGTCTGACCTGAGCGTAAAGCAAAACACAAAACACTCGAGTCAGGATTAACATTCTTATATCAATAAATCCAACTCAAGTGAAATAACAATTGAAATATAATAACTCAAAGGACGTTGGAATAACCATCCTTTAAGCATCCGTTAAACTATCTACTATGTAGTAGTGTATGCTAAATAGATAATGCCTATCAGTAGTATAAATATCAAAATAGTGTTAAGGCGTTACCATTATCCCCCTTAACACATTTTATATAAATGTCATAGTCTATACAGCACTGTAAACTCCACCATAAACTAGTGGGATATCAGGGAGTACTCCATAGGTATAACACAAAACAAATTCGTAGTGGTCGCGAATATATGGATATAAGTATGACAAGGCACATGTGGCAATACCCCAGGTAGTGAAACTACCGTTTGCCTGATACGGACTGGTGAAAACGCATCGCCGCAATGATCGCAACACCGCGAAACAACACTCCCAAAAGTACGAGGGTGCACCGGTTAATAACGAGTAATGAGTAGTATTCGAAGAAGTGTGTTCGCTCGAGGTGGCTAACCCCATTTGGCCCGGCACGGCTCCTGTTTTAGTCATTTCCAATTTGACACAAGTGTCAAGGCTATCCATTATCGTTCTCTTTCTTCAGTCATCAATGTTCGTTAATCCAACCACTTCATTCTGGATTCCACTCCATGTATAGTTATTAAAGTGGTTTTCGGTTTAGACAGTGAGTATGTCCCTAACCGATTCTGGTCTCTTTAATAACTTTCATAATTTTAACACCGATTGGTTGCTCAATACCTTTCAAAACTGAATCAAATTTCAATTTCAATTAGAATTCGTAAATCAACATTACGTTAGTCTTTCTAAATCAATTTCCAAAATTTACATTTCATAACTTCCTAATTTCATTTCAAAATTTCTATAATTCAATTTCAAGATTAAATTTAAAACAATTCAAATATTCATTTAATTTCGTATGTACGTTCATTCCATAATTATTTAACTTAATTTAATGTTCAAATTGATTTAAACTCATTTATCGGTTTCATTCGATATCCATTAAATTAATTTATCATTAAAACAATTTCAATTAAATTTCCAATTCCTTACATTACTTTCTTGAGTTCAACTTACTATATCAAGCTTACAAATTTAATTTAAATTAAATTGTCGAATCCAATTCTTTAAATTACAAGTCTTTCATTTGTTTTGATAAACGCATTTTATTTCTTGTTAAAGAAATTCAATTTCATTTATTTATTTCCTTCGTTACAAATTTCAAAACTCAATTAATAAAGAAACTAAATTTCACATATTTAAGAAGTTCAATTTCACTTATTAACTTACTTAAATAATTTTCCAAAACTTAATAAATAAAGAAACCCAATTTTATTAACGAAGTTCAAATTCAATTATTCAAAAGTTCGATTTCTCTTATCAAAGAATTCAAGTATTTATTTAATTCTCAATAATTAATTTTTTTTTTAATTATTACATAATTTCAAACTTAATTAAATAATTTTAACTTAATTATTAGATAATTGCAAAACTTAATTCAATCATTCCATAAATTAAACAACGTTCTTCCATTAACACTATGTTAATATTTTGTTTCCGATTATTAAATATTAACATTTAAATTTCACTAGAATTCAAATTCCAACTACATTTAAAACCCTTATTATTTTATTCAAATAAAATCTTTATTTTTTTAATTCAAATTATTGACCAATCGGGATTTTATTTAATTATCTATCCCAAGTCAAGTTCATTTGGGTATTTATCATTTCAACCAGATTCCATTTCAATTCAAAATCAGAGCATAACAAAGGGAACTTGCAGTGTGATAACTGGGAAGGTGTCAAAGTAAATAAACAAACAATAACAATAATCGATAACAATCCAATAATTAATACAAATAATCTCGAAATAATCGTATTAATTTACATTATTGTTTGGGCAAATTAAGAAAATTATTTCTAGAATCTACACCATCATTTCATGTAGACTAAATATTATTACACTAATATTTATACGGTTCTTCACTTGACATTAATTATTCAATTTCATACTTCATCAATTAATACAACATAAATACAAATGGTTCAAGGGTAATTAATCATTTTTCTACGTGTCAAATAATAAAACATTCAAGGAGGTCATATTATACAAATTTAACTAATCAAATTTAACACATATGTCGATTAAATTTTTTAACTATCCTACGTCCAATTCAATTGCATAATATTTATCACTTATACATTACAATTTAACATCCAATGCAAACATAAATCAATCAATCAATTATCAACCAAACTGGATTATTATCGTATAAATAACAGATAATGGTGTCAGATGTCACAGGTGAACTAATACAGGTAATAGCATATATTTAACAGTGTAAATAACTAGTAGCAGCATATTTCAATTGTCATTTCAATTGAAATCAAATTTAATAAATAAAAGGACATTAATCGTGAGTGATTTCTCACCTTTCGAGGCTAGAGAGAATAAACACTGAAATCGAGTTACATATCCAACATGAATTCCCAGGCAAAGCTTGATTGACATGAATCGATGAATAAAGCTGATAAATAGGGAGTTGACGAATCAAAATTAGAACTAGATCGATGATGATAGATGGTAAGTGAACTTATATGTATGTATATAACTATATACATATTCTTTATTCAAGCACCTACTAAATTTAAAATATATATACATTTATTTCAAAATACATTGTTTCAAATTATACTAATATAAACTTTATAAACGAATACAAAATTTTATAATAACAAAATACATAGTACGACTTCGTTTACAAAACGACAGCCAGGACATATGTAAAAATATACTACACGATAAACTAGTAAATCTATGATGCGTTAAAGTGTGCATACATACTAACATAAATTATTAAGTATTAAACACTGATATTTATAATAGCATCTATACAAACTGGTATCTATGCATTTACCACATCTCTACAGCTTAAATACTAACTCTATAAATATAAAGTCTAACGAAAAATTCTAACAGTAAACCAAATTTTCATTACATAGAAATGCTGTAAACTGTTGAAAGATAATATGTATATAAATTCGCACGGCTCAAAATGTTTATTATAAAACAGTGTTATCTATATAAGCTGATATACTTTAAAACACAGTAACTACCTGTACTAGAACATATTTATATTTTTATAACTTCATACTTATATGAAACAGAACTCCCATTCTTACAACAAATATATATAACTGTTACATATATAAGAACATATACACTATCCATTCCCATATTATAAATTATAAGCTATGAGAAAAAAAGCAAAACGGCCTGAAGAATTTATATATAAGGTGATTTAAACAAAAATGATAATATACTTTTGCAAAACAAAGGAGAAGAAGACTCGATGCCATAATAATGCACAAGGCAGAGGCAAATAAACGTAAGAAGGGACTCACTGCAGCTACTTGCCAAAGCAGAGGGAACCGACAAAGAGATAGGAGGTCAACGCTTGTTTGCTGTTGAGGGAAGATCAGGGGTCGATTGGTGGTGAGGCCGAGAAGCAGTATGGCCACACGTGGCTGCCTGGGCGGATGATGGTGGTTGTTGAATGCGGGGAAGGCAACTATGGCGTTGGTAGATTGGTTGGTGTTGGCTGACGATGCTTGGGTTGGTTTTATGGTGAGCTAGCAGTGAGCGGCAGTGGGTGGTGTGGAGATGCGATGTGAGGAGGGGCTGGAGGAGATTTGGTCGGCCTTCGGCTATGTGTTTAGGTTCGTTGAGTGTGGAGCAAGGGTTTGACGAGAAAGTGGAAGGCGGGGTTGAAGGCGGAGGTAGAGGACAAGATGGTCAGGTCGAGAGGAAGTGCACGGCTGTGAAGTGAGAAGGCTTGGAGGAGCTCGGTAGGACAAGGAGGAGGTGTCTTAGCATGGGCGAGGCGGAGGTTAGTCGTGGCTAGTGACCTTGGATGCGTGTGGGAAGCTTGCAGTAATGGTGGATGACGGTAGAGACATGGAGTCGTGGTGGAGGATGAGGGAGGGTGGACAGTAAGTCGGGCTGCTATGGTGTTTGTCGCGGAATAGGGTCGAGAAGAGATGAACGGTAGGAGTTTGATGTTGGGTTCGCGAGTGGTTGCACAGCAGAGGCTAGTTGTGAGGGTGTACTGTTTTCGGTGGCTGTGGCGGATGGTGGCGGAGGCTACTGGAGGAGAGGCTATCGGTCTGTGGCGGTTGGTGAATGGGCTAGGTGATGTGGCGTCGGGTTTTGCGCACGGAGGAGGGGAAGGCTCACCAACATTTTAAAAGTTCTGAATAATATTATATCTCTTAGTTTAGAAATGAGAAAGGAAGTAGGCAGAGAAACCAAATTTGCTTTAGGCAAAGGAAAGAGAGATGAACGCAAAACAATACAACAAATGGAACAGCAATCAATTTTATTTTTGGGGACCAGATAAAGCAACGTTTAGGGTAGAGTAAATTTTGAAAAGCAATGACACACGCTGAAAATAAATAAATGCTAATGGCCATTCCAATTCAAGCGTTTGAAATTTGAGTGGACACGAATTATCAGAAGCTCAAAAATAGATCGATACGGTTATCCGTTTTACGGATTCCGCTCTGAACCGAACTTCAAAATAAACTTGAATATACTGCAGAGATCAGTATGATGGAACAAACAAAACGGTATAAAGATATCAGTGGTATGATCGAATTATAAAAATTTGAAATTTCTACTAGCGGAAAATGCAGTAAAACGCAGAAAAATAGGATCGATGGAGCTAAAGAAGTCCGAATTTGGAAAAACGAAAAATGGCGTCTTGCTCAGAAGATGAAGTAGAATTTTTCTATGTAAAAATATTTAGGTTTCAAAAACGTTTTATTTCCATCAATTACTAACTGATTAAATTAAATAGAATTACACAATAAATTAAACTTTCTTAAAATCAGACAAAATTTTACCATCTGCTACATTTAAATATACGTATTCCAAATATAAATTTTATTTTCAAAATTTTATTTTTTAAAAATTCATAAAATTTCAGCAAATAACGTTATTAAAACCAGTTAAATTTTACGTGTCGTTACACTCTCCCCCATTCAAAACTTTTCGTCCTCGAAAAGGAAGGTGGTAGGAGAATAGAAACAACCAGAAGAAAATAGACTTGAACTACAAAATAAAACAATTAATTTAAACCATATAACTTTTAATTTAAATTAATTTATATTCAACAATTGACTTTAAATTCAAGGTAATTCATTAAGTTGATATTATTTCAACTTATTAATATTTGATACGAAAGATTTCTTTCAAAACAAAACTTTATTTTATTTATCTCATTTATTCATTGTTTTATTATCCAATTATCCTCTATTAACAATTTTCGAAAATCGTACATTTGAATAATAATTTATTATAATCGTATTCTATTTTAATTTTTCTTTGTTCCAAATTATTATTAAATTTATTCCACTTAATATATCCTATCATATATATTAAGTATATTTATTCTATTTAAAACCACTAAAATTTATTTGTTAATTCCTTTAACATCATTTTATACTGTAAAATATTCAATTTCATAGTTAACTTTTGAAAATTTAGGTAAGTTATATATAATGCAATTGAGTATTATCCAAATAAAATTTTACAATTCAGTTATTTCAAGTTAAGTATTTATATAAAAGAATTTGGCTTCATTTGTAATTGAAAATCATCCTTTAACAAATTTTAAAATTAATTTCCGATTAGCTTCAAACAACTTAGAGATAAATATATATATATATATATATATATTCCTAATATATCAAATCAAATTTAAAATCTTCAATATATATAATAAACCAAGTCATGTTAAGAAATTCAAATCGATTTTTCAAACAGAAGTGTAGCAGGGCTACAGAATAGTCTCTCCACTTCGAAACCGAAAATGAATATCGATGATGCGGCCGTCATCACAGAAATTATTTTCCAGTGAAAAAATAGAAGAGCACAGATTTAACCAATTTAAAATTCTTTAAAACCGTTTCTATTTGAACATATTTTAAATACTATACGCTTTAAAACTTTATAAAAATCAAAGATTGAAATCACCGGAAATCAAATTCTCAAATTCCTGATTTACATTCATTCAAATTTCCAAATCAATTTACAAACCAAGTTTTATAATTCCGTTTATTTATATGTTAGTAAATCAATGGCTTACAAAACAATAAATGAAAAACAAGTATCATCATTTCTAACAACAAATTCATTAACAAATTTAATTTCAGAGAAATTTATACTTATATATAATAATCATACAAAACTATTTTGTTTACCAAATTTGAAAACAATATTATGTCAGTTTGTTCTGTTCAAGTGTTTTGGAAATCCTATCGATAGCGTTGATCAGACGAATCGATCGAAAACCGAAATCAACCTCAACAACTCAAACAACACAATATATATTAAAACATTTTAAATATTAATTTACAAATACACTTCCTCGCTCGACAATACAAGAATGGATTTCAAAACAAGTATGGAGATTTTAATTTGATGGAAATCAAATCAAAGAGAATTTTGATTCGATAATAAGTTAGAAACAAAGATAAGATAATTAAATAACAAAATAGGGCGATGGATAAGTTTATATAAATCACAGGCAACCTTAACCGGGTCGACCGTGACTTTAAGAATAAGATCGATGCAGAATTCCGAGGTAAATCAACATTCGATTGCAAGGGATATAATTCAGGTATAACAGGAGATAAATAGCATCGTAAACCGAGGATATAGAAATCTCGGGTAGATCAATGCCTATTAGAAAGGAGTTGCAACCCTTTACAAATCATTCGAAGTTTGACGAGACCGCCGATTTATTATAAAGATTATTCGAAGTGGAGTTATGGAATACTCCAGAATTAAAAGAAGACGAATAGTGAGGGACACGAGTGAATTTTGAAACCGCAGGGTACGTTCCAAAATTCAAAGGAATTGAGTCAAAAAGAAGAGAATGAAACTCGAATGAGAGTAATTCTGTAAATACATTTACCATATATGCTAAGTTCTGCCTAGAGCTACCAAAGCTCTGATACCAACTGTAACGACCCGCTATTTTTGACTATTCGCATCCGCACACGTCGGAATTGAATAATTCAAAATACTGAATTGTTAATTTAAATTTGGCAAAACTCAGATGTACAGTAAATAAATAATCACAGAATCACAGACACAGAGTAATAATATGCAGCGGAAGCAAAAGAGAGTAGTTCATGAAGCTACTATATATATAATAGAGTTAAAAAAGTTACAACAGAAGTCTCAAATAAAATAGTCAAAAATAAGAATCAGAATACATCACTGAAATCAACTGGATATCTGAAAGCTGGATAGATAGCTGGATCTCCAGGCGAAGTTCCAACTCCAAAGGTGAGTCTCAAAAGCTGAACCACTCAGTCTGACCTGAGCGTAAAGCAAAACACAAAACACTCGAGTCAGGATTAACATTCTTATATCAATAAATCCAACTCAAGTGAAATAACAATTGAAATATAATAACTCAAAGGACGTTGGAATAACCATCCTTTAAGCATCCGTTAAACTATCTACTATGTAGTAGTGTATGCTAAATAGATAATGCCTATCAGTAGTATAAATATCAAAATAGTGTTAAGGCGTTACCATTATCCCCCTTAACACATTTTATATAAATGTCATAGTCTATACAGCACTGTAAACTCCACCATAAACTAGTGGGACATCAGGGAGTACTCCATAGGTATAACACAAAACAAATTCGTAGTGGTCGCGAATATATGGATATAAGTATGACAAGGCACATGAGGCAATACCCCAGGTAGTGAAACTACCGTTTGCCTGATACGGACTGGTGAAAACGCATCGCCGCAATGATCGCAACACCGCGAAACAACACTCCCAAAAGTACGAGGGTGCACCGGTTAATAACGAGTAATGAGTAGTATTCGAAGAAGTGTGTTCACTCAAGGTGGCTAACCCCATTTGACCCGACACGGCTCCTGTTTTAGTCATTTCCAATTTGATACAAATGTCAAGGCTATCCATTATCGTTCTCTTTCTTCAGTCATCAACGTTCTTCAATCCAACCACTTCATTCTGGATCCCACTCCGCGTATAGTTATTAAAGTGGTTCTCGGTTTAGACAGTGAGTATGTCCCTGACCGATTCTGGTCTCTTTAATAACTTTCATATTTTTAACACCGATAGGTTGCTTAATACCTTTCAAACCCGAATCAAATTTCAATTTCAATTAGAATTCGTAAATCAACGTTACATTAGCCTTTCAAAATCAATTTCCAAAATTTACGTTTCATAACTTCCTAATTTCATTTCAAAATTTCTATAATTCAATTTCAAGATTAAATTTAAAACAATTCAAATATTCATTTAATTTCGTATATAAGTTCATTCCATAATTATTTAACTTAATTTAATGTTCAAATTTATTTAAACTCATTTATCGATTTCATTCGATATCCATTAAATTAATTTATCATTAAAACAATTTCAATTAAATTTCCAATTCCTTACATTACTTTCTTAAGTTCAACTTACTATATCAAGCTTACAAATTAAATTTAAATTAAATTTGTTGAATCCAATTCTTTAAATTACAAGTCTTTCATTTGTTACGATAAACGCATTTTATTTCTTGTTAAAGAAATTCAATTTCATTTATTTATTTCCTTCGTTACAAATTTCAAAACTCAATTAATAAAGAAACTAAATTTCACATATTTAAGAAGTTCAATTTCACTTATTAACTTACTTAAATAATTTTCCAAAACTTAATAAATAAAGAAACCCAATTTTATTTATTAACGAAGTTCAAATTCACTTATTCAAAAGTTCGATTTCTCTTATCAAAGAATTCAATTTTTTATTTAATTCTCAATAATTAAATTTTATTTAATTATTACATAATTTCAAACATAATTAAATAATTTCAACTTAATTATTAGATAATTTCAAAACTTAATTCAATCATTCCATAAATTAAACAACGTACTTCGATTAACTACTAAGTTAATATTTTGTTTCCGATTATTAAATATTTACATCTAAATTTCACTAGAATTCAAATTCCAACTACATTTAAAACCCTTATTATTATTTTCAAATAAAATATTTATTTATTTTTAAATCAAATTATTGACCAATCGGGTTTTTATTTAATTCTCTATCCTAAGTCAAGTTCATTTGGGTATTTATCATTTCAACCTGATTCCATTTCAATTCATAATCAGAGCATAGCAAAGGGAACTTGCAGTGTGATAACTGGGATGGTGTCAAAGTAAATAAACAAACAATAACAACAATCAATAACAATCCAATAATTAATACAAATAATCCTGAAATAATCGTATTAATTTACATTGTTGTTTGTGCAAATTAATAAAATTATTTCTAGAATCTACACTATCATTTCATGTAGATTAAAGATTATTACACTAATATTTATACGGTTCTTCACTTGACATTAATTATTCAATTTCATACTTCATCAATTAATGCAACACTAATACAAATGGTTCAAGGGTAATTAACCATTTTTCTACGGGTCAAATAATAAAACATTTAAGGGGGTCATATTATACAAATTTAACTAATCAAATTTAACACATATGTCGATTCAAATTTTTAACTATCCTACGTCCAATTCAATTGCATATTATTTATCACTTATACATTACACTTTAACATCCAATGTCA
This sequence comes from Allium cepa, assembly GCA_030765085.1. Classification (NCBI taxonomy): domain Eukaryota; kingdom Viridiplantae; phylum Streptophyta; class Magnoliopsida; order Asparagales; family Amaryllidaceae; genus Allium; species Allium cepa. The sequence goes on along the minus strand of CM060940.1, from coordinate 766,009,145 downwards.
ACATCAATCAATCAATCAATTATCAACCAAACTGGATTATTATCGTATAAATAACAGATAATGGTGTCAGATGTCACAGGTGAACTGATACAGGTAATAACATATATTTAATAGTGTAAATAACTAGCAGCAGCATATTTCAATTGTCGTTTCAATTGAAATCAAATTTAATAAATAAAAGGACATTAATCTTGAGTGATTTCTCACCTTTCGAGACTAGAGAGAATAAACACTGAAATCGAGTTACATATCCAACATGAATTCCCAAGCAAAGCTTGATTGACACGAATCGATGAATAAAGCTGATAAATAGGGAGTTGATGAATCAAAATTAAAACTAGATCGATGATGATAGATAGTAAGCGAATTTATATGTATGTATATAACTATATACATATTCTTTATTCAAGCACCTATTAAATTTAAAATATATATACATTTATTTCAAAATACATTGTTTCAAATTATACTAATATAAACTTTATAAACTAATACAAAATTTTATAATAACAAAACACATAATACGACTTCGTTTACAAAACGACAGCTAGAACATATGTAAAAATATACTACATGATAAACTAGTAAATCTATGATGCGTTAAAGTGTGCATACATACAAACATATATTATTAACTATTAAACACTAATATTTATAATAGTATCTATACAAACTGGTATCTATGCATTTACCAGCATCTCTACAGCTTAAATACTAACTGTATAAATATAAAGTCTAACGAAAAATTCTAACAGTAAACCAAATTTTCATTACATAGAAATACTGTAAACTGTTGAAAGATAATATGTATATAAATTCGCACGGCTCAAAATGTTTATTATAAAACAGTGTTATCTATATAAGCCGATATACTTTAAAACACAGTAACTACCTGTACTAGAACATATTTATATTTTTATAACTTTATACTTATATGAAACAGAACTCTCATGCTTATAACAAATATATATAACTGTTATATATATAAACACATATACACCATCCATTCGCATATTATAAATTTTAAGCTATGAACAAAAAAACAAAACGGCCTGAAGAATTTATATATAAGGTGTAGTAAACAAAAATGATAATATACCTTTGCAGAACAAAGGAGAAGAAGACTCGATGTCGTGATAATGCACAAGGCAGAGGCAAATAAACGTAAGAAGGGACTCACGGCAGCTACTTGCCAAAGTAGAGGGAACCGACAGAGAGAGAGGAGGTCAACGCTTGTTTGCTATTGCGGGAAGATCAAGGGCCGATTGGTGGTGAGGCCGAGAAGCAGTATGGCCACACGTGGCTGCCTGGGCGGATGATGGTTGTTGGTGAATACGAGGAAGGAAGCTATGGCGTTGGTGGATTGGTTGGCATTGGCTGACGATGCTTGGGTCGGTTTTATGGTGAGCTAGTAGTGAGCGGCAGTGGGTGGTGTGGAGAGGCGATGTGAGGAGGGACTGGAGGAGATTTGGTCGGCCTTCGGTTGTGTGTTTAGGTTCGTTGAGGGTGGAGCATGGGTTTTAGGAGAAAGTGGAAGGTAGGGTTGAAGGAGGAGGTAGGGGACAAGGTGATCAGGTCGAGAGGAAGTGCACGGTTGTGAAGTGAGAAGGTGTGGAGGAGCTCGGCAGGACAAGGAGGAGGTGCCTTGGCGTGAGCGAAGCGGAGGTTGGTCGTGGCTAGTGACCTTGGCTGCGTGTGGGAAGCTTGCGGTAATGGTGGATGACGGTAGAGACATGGAGTCGTGGTGGAGGATGAGGGAGGGTGGACAGGAAGTCGGGCTGCTATGGTGTTTGTCGCAGAATAGGGTCGAGAAGAGATGAACGGTAGGAGTTTGATGGTAGGTTAGCGAGTGGTTGCACAACAGAGGCTAGTTATGATGGTGTACTGTTTTCGGTGGCAGTGGCGGATGGTGGCGGAGGCTACTGGAGGAGAGGATATCGTTCTGTGGCGGTTGGTGAATGGGCTAGGTGATGTGGCGTCGGGTTTTGCGCACGGAGGAGGGGAAGGCTCACCAACATTTTAGAAGTTCTGAATAATATTATATCTCTTAGTTTAGAAATGAGAAAGGAAGCAGGCAGGGAAACGAAATATGCTTTAGGCAAAGGAAAGAGAGATGAACGAAAAACAATACAGCAAATGGAACAGCAATCAGTTTTATTTTTGGGGACCAGATAAAGCAACGTTTAGGGTAGAGTAAATTTTTGAAAAGAAATGACACACGCTGAAAGTAAATAAATGCTAATGGCCATTCCAATTCAGGCGTTTGAAATTTGAGTGGACACGAATTATCAAAAGCTCAAAAATAGATCCGATACGGTTATCCATTTTACGGATTCCGCTCTGAACCGAACTTCAACACAGACTTGAATATACTGTAGAGATCAGTATGACGGAATAAACAAAATGGTATAAAGATATCAGTGGTACGATCGAATTATAAAAATTTGAAATTTCTACTAGCGGAAAATACAGTAAAACGCATAAAAATAAGATCGACAGAGCTAAAAATGTCTGAATTTGAAAAAACGAAAAATGGCGTCCTGCTCAGAAAATGATTTAGAATTTTTCTATGTAAAAATATTTAGGTTTCAAAAACGTTTTATTTCCATCAATTACTAACTGATTAAATTAAATAGAATTACACAGTAAATTAAACATTCCTAAATCAGACAAAATTTTACCATCTGCTATATTTAAATATACGTATTCCTACTATGAATTTTATTTTCAAAATTTTATTGTTTAAAAATTCATAAAATTTCAGCAAATAACGTTGCTAAAACCAGCTAAATTTTACGGGTCGTTACATATTATATATTGTTCCACTACGAAATGTGAGATTCTATTATTGTTTCTATTTCTTCTTCTATCCTCTTCTTCTTTAACCCTAACGGTTCGGTTTTCCGGCATTCGATTGTGCGGCATTTGACATAGTGGATGTATTGATGTCGACTTACAGAAGTCAAAAAAATTGGGTCGTTACATGGGGTCTAAAATTTATATATGTTATAAAACATATCAAAAGTGAATTATGATTATTTTTAGAGAATTTTTCTAAGTATTTTATTATGGCTATAAAATTATTTAAGTTAAGGGGGGCTTATATGTTTTATATGTTTAATCAAGGAGAAGGGCTATATGTTGGAATGTTTTAATTGACAATTTTAAACTCCGCGGCCTTTTTGAAAAGGATTTTGATAAAGAAATGGAAACTAATTACATTTTGACAAATTAGGCAAGTTAGGTGAAAAGAAATTACTCTGAAAGGCATAAAATCAGTTTTGCTTAGATTTGCCACTTTTCCACTTCCATTTTCTAGCTTTCGTCACCATACCTTCGTAATGAACTCATCCGAAACCAATGCACATGGTATCAACCAATTGATACGTAGTGCATTGGAGAATGGCGGAATGGGCTATGTTGAAACCATGCTTTTGAAGGGGTAGAAGTTATTCTTATAAACTTTCGAATCCTTTACTTACTTCTATTTGTAAAAAATGCTTTCGAAGGGATGTTTTTAACCTGTCTTTTTTTAGAAAAGAGCTTTTGATTGAGTTGCCGCTTGCTTATTATGTTTTAAAAGAAGCTTTCGAAAGGATAACCACTTTTGAACCTATTCGAAACCCATGCTGCCACATTCATACCTTTCGAATTAGTTAAGGCCGCTTTTCTTTATAGCCCTAAAAATATGTATTCGAAAGGGTGCTTTCACCTTTTAACTTTGAAGCCGCTTTCTCGGTGCTTTCGAAAGGGTTATATAGCCGCTTTTGAATGCTTTCAGAGGCAATGGTTCCGAAAGGTTGAGTTTCGAAGCTATCCTCTTCCCTGGTTCTTTTGCTTGGGTTAAAGTTTTTGAAAAGGATACTTTTACTTCTATATTCTTGGACCCAATGGTTATAATAAATGTTAAACCCATTGGTTTCGAAAGGAATAATTTTAAATAGTTTCGAAGAAATGTTTCTACAATACTTTACTTAAGTCCAATGCTTTTGGAAGGCATATTGTAAATATTTCGAAAGATATGTTTTAAGTATTTCGAAAGGAAGGTTCTAATGCTTTTGAAAGATAAGTATTAATGGTTTTTAAAAGGAAGTCTATGGTATTAAGTAATGCTTTCAAAAGGGTTGTTTTCAATGATTTCGGAAGCTATTGTTTAAGATTTCAACGGTATTGATTTGGCTTCATGGCCTAAGGTTTTCTAAGTTAAAAAGGGTTTTAACTTATATTGAAGGGATATGTAATCCCATTGATTAAATTTCATCGACATTGTTTGGTGTAATGCATATATCATGGCATAAGTATTTTGACTAAAGCGAAGAGTATGATTTCCTTGTTTTATAAAGATATGATTTCAAGGATAAATCATTTGTAAAGGTTGTTTATAAGGAATGAAAATTTAATAGGGTAGTTAACCCTAAGTTTATGACTCAGATATTAGAAGACTAGAGGGACTGGTATGGGGTCGCGCCCTATACTTTAGCTATTAACCCCTCGCTAAAATAAGTCAAAAATTCCAATGTGTAGGGCTTTATCACAGATGGGACTAATATGATGTTACACACAGAAGGGAATATACAGAGTAAAGATATGTTATTGGTGAGCCTAAAAACCATTAGGATCAGTTGACACTAGAAGAAGAAAGTTAAGGGTGGACATCCCAATATTGTGTCTAACAGGAGTTAGATTATTAATTTTGTCTGGTAGGCCTGGGTCAGCTAATGGTTAATAATTAGCCAGATAAAACTATAGTGTGGACAAATAGTCCATTAATTTCCCGACTTTTATGCATATGTGTAGTTACTATTATTGTTATAATCAGGTCAATTGTAGGATTTGGATTTGAAAAAAAAACATGCATTTAAAAGGATATCAGTGTGGGGAAACCCGTTCCGCTAAGTGGCATGGTCTCACTTAATATCAGTAAGTCAAGATGTAATAATATTATTCACACCAGGCTTTATGTATGACTCAAAGTTAATGTTTTCCCCTTAAACTCTCGAGTGCTCAAAATTAAATTTGAGTAAATTGAGAGTTAAGGACTTTTTAGATTTAGCAGGTTAGACGAATAAGCTTCCGAAGACGTGTAGGTGGCAAAGCTAGCTATGTAGGGGATATTAAGTATTATTTCCACCTTGATGTATTTACGATTGATATGTCTATTTAGTACACTGATCATCCAAGGTGAATCTTCATATGTCGCTCTTGGTGCTTTTGTAATAATTATACTTGATCAAAACCTCGGAATCATTTTGGGATTATGTAACTTAATATAAAATATTGGTTTGAAATGGAACCGGAAAAGTTGTTTTTGAAATATATGTTGATTTTATTTCATATTCATGTGACTTTGATACTATGGATGCCATTAACATTACCATATTTTGTCACCGAAAGTTAGCGCTATAGATGACTACAACATTTGTAAAGCTTAGCTTCGAGCCCCAAGATATTGGATGTTACAATGAAAAAGACAATCCACTGTAGATTGCTCGCATTATAGAACTTGCCAGTGATTGATCTTGTGCAAATATGTCATGGGCTTGGGACGAGCTGTTGGAAGAGTTAACAAAATAACATGCAACTACTTCACTAGTATGTCCAGCGTGTCAGACTTGTCAGTGATGGACCATGTACAAGTACGTGGGTAAGCAACGAAAGATTACTAACAAGCTAATGGCTTAGCAAGGATACTATACAAATACAACACAATAACTAGTCCTGATTAGGTATGATAATTTCATTTATAATTTCTATAAGATACATATGTGCTTGAGTAAGTATTCATTACAAGAAATATAAAGTATGGACAAAGGGAAGCATCGGTCACAGAAACTACTTATGCTACCAAAATTGTTGGTGATTAATCCTATACAATTATGCATGATAGTGGTTAGAAAAGTTGCAAATAGAACAAGTAATCATGTGCAACAAACATGTCATGATTACTAGCCAGGAAAAGGAGAATGCAGACATGAATAAGTATCAAATGCAACAATGCATAAACATCAAAAGAAGATTATCTTCATAACATAAGCGCATGACCAACCCACATTCAAAACTTTGGTAGAAACCACTTACCCAACCAAGCATTTTGGTGATTGACCTATACAAATAAGTATAGTAGTGATGAGGGAATAACTAGTGGAATAACATGGCAATCATGTAGGGAAAATACATCATAGCCACTAGTCGTAATTAGCCAAACTGCGATCAATGCAACAAAATACACACCGTCAAGTCCATGTACCACTGAACCAGCACCTTGATATTCTCAAAAAATTCATAAGATACTGTGTGACCCTCAGAACCCAGGGCCAAGGAGGTTGAACTAGAGGGAGCAAAAGCCTATCGGATAGGGATGAGAATTAGTGGGAAATTATGCTAGATGATTATACTACCGAGAAAGAATAAACTGCTAACATCATGTTGATAAAGGATGTCTTGGAACGATCAACCAGCTTGCCCCGAATGAACAAGGCTCTGCAACGTATTAGCAGTGGAAAACAAACCAAAAGCACGGGAACGAGGAAATAGATAATTCAGGTTTGAGGTAATTATCGCATGAGAAAGAAAAACGGGTTTGAATGAAATAAGGCACACTTTGCATTCTACAAAGTATGATTTGGGAAGAAAGTGCGGTGGGCATTTTCGCCATAGCATAAGGAATATGAAAAGGCATTAAGAAGCATAGAAACAGCTGGAAAATGCATTATAAATGTGCCATCAGGTAATCACAAGGGCAAGGGAAGCATCAGGAGAAAATTTGCATAGTTAGAAAATATAGTCGTAACACTTGTAGAATGTTCCTAGTGTCCGGACTATGGCTGTCAACGGATGCAAAAAGATGTGGATATAGCGTAGCCGCAACCGCATCCAAAAATTTAAATCCGAATCTGCGTCCGATATCCGTGGATATCTAAGAATTAACATCCATATCTATAGCCGCGGATATTTTTCGGATATCTGAAAATATCCGCATTCGAAAATAAAAAACAGATATTTCGGATATTCGAAAATATCCAGAATATCCGCATCGAAATTGAATAAGATTTTTATTATACTAATATTTTTGAACTAAAACAATTACTTTCTCAAATGACAATGCACACACTACAATAGTAGTTAGTTTTTCAAAGTGGAACAATTCATTTCTAAGTATATTTTAAGTTCATCATTAAATAATAAATCAATAATAATAATAATTTTTATTATAATTAATTTCGGGTCCGAAGGATGTTTTTTGGATATGGATATGCCCATATCCACATCCACATCCAATTTTCTTTTTAGGTATCAGATATCCGCATCCGCTTTTCGGATATCAGATAATGTCCATTTTTTTTGATACGGATCCGGATAGATTTTTGATTTTTCGGGTATCCATTGACAGGCCTAGTCCGGATATGCATAAGGTTGAAACCGCATCTCAATCTGACCTGGGGATTGGAAGATATGATCATCTTAAAGTTTGTCCATCACCTAAACAATTCAGGCCCTACCTTGGAGAGCTACTACCTAATTCAGGCAGATGGAATATTTAGAGGCATTGGAATACTTTACTCAATGATATGTAACTACTAGTCCAAGTTCCACTGAATTCTGACTTTAAATGAAGGAGTCATGGCATAAAAGCATGTGTAGTACAGTGGTAAAGACTTGTGCCTTTCAGCCAACCCACTTGGGTTTGAGTCCTGGCAAGCACATTATTTTTGTTGAACATGAGGAATGGTCTGGTAAATAATACAGCTGTTGATTGCCTAAGCAGTGTAAGGAAGGAAGCTAGGATTAGGAAAGAGGGAGGTAGCATAGTAACATGAAAGGTAAAGGACTAGAGAAAGAAAGCCCAAAGACTAGAGAGAGAGGGGTCATACTCCCATAACAGGAGAATCCTAGCAGGAACAACCTAATGGGATTTCCATAATAGGAACAACCTAATAGGAACAACCTAGCATGATCTCACTAATACGAGCAGTCTAGTAGAAATAATCTAGCAGGAATAGCCGAACAAAGATAGTCGAAAATGAATAGGCAGGTAGGAATAGTCAGACATAAATAGTTAAATAGATTCCCTTGAGCTATATATTACTATCATTTGAACTACATATTATTATATTTTGTATCTCAGGCATTGTATCAAAGATCTATAAAAAGAATATTGAAAACAGACAGTGGATATAGGCACATTTCGGTCGAACAACTATAAATCTTTGTGTTCTTTACTTTACTGCAACTTACTTTTTGCATAACCTATATGTGGTCTGCACTATGAAAATTAATCATGATACAAATATAACGACTATGTTATACACCCCGTATTAACAGCTCTACAACTAATCGATTGTAGGTGTTTGCCCATTTTTTGTGCAAACTATATTCTTTGTGGAAGAATAAGTTAATATAAGTTAGTCATTGAATTAAGGATAATATAGCAGTTAGGCTAAACAAAACATGGAAATACATTAATATTTGATAGAAATAAAACATTTTATTACATCAATCTAACGCCTATAATTTATCTGCTACCAATAGAAATGTCAACCTAAATAAAAATTGAACATAAAGAAATGAGCTAAAAATCATTCTATATTTATTAAATTAAGAAAGAAACAATCAATGCATTTATATTACTCTAAATGTAAAACTAAATTCAAAATTAGAATTAAGTAGATTGAAGGCGATTAGCAAAAAGTAGTGCTAAGTAGAAGAATTAATTTTTAGTTTTGTAATAAAAAATCTTAAAGTGGAGAAATAGAGAAGCTACCAAAAAATGGAAAACCATCTTAAATTTAATCTTTCGATTCTTCGACTCATCGATTCCATTATTCTAATCTCAAACCCACAACATTTTAGAAATGAAAAGGTCGATTATAAATTAAAGAATTAGGCATAAAGAAATGAGTCATGTTCTACAATTATCAATTTTAGAATGGAAAACTCAAAAAAATTTACATTATTCAGAGTGTAAAACATGGATCCAAATTTAAATTAAATATATTAAAGTAGGTTAAGTGATTTTAATAAGAATAAAACATAACGAAATGACTAATTTGTAATAAGTTTCATTTTTCAATTATGGAAAGAGGCTTTTGAGATTTTTATGGTTATAAGTAAAGGATGCATATAGAATTAATTGCTAATTAGTATTGGTATTCATTGTGGAAGATTAAAAATAGATTAATACTCTAGCAATTGGATATTTTATGTAATAGAATAGATAATCATCCTAGTGGAAAATTTTGAATTTATAAGTTAATTGCCTATTATTTAAATGGTTAAATAAGTAGAGATATGTATGCAAAAGGATAAAGTTTTAATTTATACAAGAAGACAAATAACAATATTACATAAAAAAATAGGTGAATGAAGTAAACGACAGGTAACATTGTGAGAGAAATAACAAAAATAAGAGAATTGGAAGCCAAGAGCCACGACTCATTTTTCATTATATATATATATGTATGTATGTATGTATGTATGTATATGTACGTGTGTGTGTGTGTGTGTATATATATATATTCATTTGATGTTGGAAAAGTGAAAGACTTTTAAAGGCTTTCATTAAATTTTGCATATTTCTCCTCTTTCCTTAATTCTCCCATGATAATTTATTTTAAAATATCTTTGTAATGTTCATGACTTTTAAAATTAGTCATATTGTTTTATTAATTAATGCACGCCATTAATTAATGCTCGCCATTTCACATTCAAATACTTAAAATTTCTAATTTTTATAGCTAATAAGTTCTACTCTGTTATTTCTAGTTATTTTTAGGGAAATTTTATCCATATCCACTGTTTCTATTAGTTGATCCACACTTGAGTTTATCCACAACTAATTTGTTAGTTTATCCACATTTCTATGAATTTAGTAATTTTTATTATTATTCTGATTGTTGAATATTTTTTGTACTTCATGGAATGCACCATGCACCATAACGCACGCATACACCATAACCATATTAATTGAACTAAAATCAATTGAATTATACATATACAATAATCATACACTGTAACGCATGCATACACAAATAAATTATAGAATAAAAAATAAAAAATTAGTAGAAGAACCTATGTGAAGCATCAATTTCTTAGAACAGACAAATATTACTGGATTGCACTCTAACTTTAGATGTGTACAAGATAGTCTGCAAGTATTGGACAACAAAAGCTCTAACGACCCTGACTCGACCTTCGAAAATCGGCGCCGAATACGACACTCGTATTCAAATGCCGCAGATCCAAACGTCGAACCTAGTTCGCCGGAGCTTATAACACAATAAGTACAACACAACGGAAGAAATATGCATGATACATTAGATATACAACATTTAATACAATATCTGATACAACAGAATACAATAGAATGGTACAATGGATAACAATACTATCAGAGATACAAGAAAATAGCAGCGGAAAGATAGTGTCTTCAATGCCAAACTCCAAGAACTCCATCTTCAATCCAAAGCTAGCTCGAACCCTCATCACGTTTCACCTAAATGAGCAAGTCTCGTCTAATGCTGAAATGTAGCAAATGCGATCCACAAATCCAAAGAGCTTCGAAGGCTAACGAATCTATACCTATTACAGGATTATCTAAAAACCCAACTCTAGACTGCCCGTGTGGAAAATAGTGGGCACCCAGAGTTTAGGAAAGGAACAATAAACTGTAGGTCAGTCATGGGACTGGTATGAGCAAACAAAAACATTTGGTCTTTTAAAACAAACAAAAGAATTTAAATTTGAAATCCGCAATGCTTTTTAGAAAATGAAACTACCAAAAGGCCTCCCGCCACACACACAATGCAAACGCAGAATTGGAGGAGATTTCTCCTTATGATAGTCAAATATGCTTGATACGAGAAAAATTCTTTGATATTATCACTATAAGGCACAGTGTGGAAAAACTATTCCAAAAGTATAATATTAATCCTAGCCAGCATAGACATTCCGAACTATGCCTACTATAGCTACCATCCAAACAGTGGGGCGCCACCATAAGTAGATGGCAGGTAATACAACTAAAACCGTACAAGGCGCGTCTTGGATGAATGGATTTCCAACAAATGGTCAAGCTAAGGAACTTCCTATTGCCACATGGGAACGCCTCTGGCGGGACGCCCCGAGAACCTACCCGGCTCTCTGCCAAAACAAGGCCGGCTACCCCCTTCCCGGGGAATATAACCTGAGATATGCCACCCCCGGTCCTTTGGGACCTTTATCCGAGGGCCCTCTAACAACAACATCACACAGTAATAAATATACTAGTGTCCACATGAGTAAGTATCTGGGCTCCATACCATGATACCACCTTTTTCCAGAAGGAATGGTCATACCCTAGGGGAGCTACCCCTGAAACCTTGCCGCATCTTTCCTGTTTCGACCATTACCGGTTCGTGAGGCTCGATGAGGTCTCGACCACAAAGCTACGCTTTTTCACAAAGCCATGCTTCGATCAACAAATGATCATCAACATACAGCAGCACTTAGCGTGCCACACTACCAAATTGGAAGTATATCGCTGATAATCTTCAACTACATAACCTCTGAGCTCATACGTCTCAGAGAAGGGTGTTAAGCTAAGAGAATAAATTCTCCGCCACCAACAGATATGTATTTGAAAGAAATCGTCTTTACATCTCAAAGCGTAGTGTCAGACACACAACCATACAAGTCTGTTCCGGGTTCTAACAGAGCCGAAGGCACTTCTGAAGAAGCCCTTGCAAATCCGGGTATTCACAATCCCGATCGGACTTCCCATCACTTAGGAAATCTCTATACCGTAGCTACTCAGTGCAGAGACAATCGATAGGTCGTCCTATCATTCTCGCAAATACCCGGTCTTCACCATCGGTCTTCAAATGCTATCCATAACGACGTATCATTATTCGGAATGGGTTATATGGCACAAGGTCCTCTCCCGGCTAAACCGAATAACGAGCGCAATACTAAAAAAAACATATGGATATGGGATTTTCAATTAAGTCACAACTTATTATTCAAAACTTTCATTTAAATGGTCTAAACCAAATTACCATTTCAAATCTTTAAACAAAAGATTTATTTCACAAAGTTTAACCAGTTTCACAAAGATCCATTTACGGTTTCCAAAACAATATCCATTTTAATTAGATTAATTCGTTTAATCTTTAAAACCAAGGTTTTACTCATAGCTTCCAAACCCGTTTTCAATTATTCATTCATAACTTGGAAAACCATTTCAATTCAAACTTGAAATTCCTTTTATACAAATTGGAAATTCGTTTCTTATATGAAAGCTTTATCATTTGAAAACAAACAGTTTTCATTTTGGAAAAATCCGATTTCATTTATAGAAGTTAAAATCTTTGGGTTAAATTTAATTCCCGAAACAACACTTTAAAAATGGTTTGAAACCCATATAAGCATCTATAACCTTTTTACATCTTAAATTCTCAAAATAGAATTCAATTTCAAATTTTTTTGAATTCAAATTTAAATTAGATTTCAAAACTAAATTAAGTTATTCAAAAATAAGTTTTATCTTTGAAATTCTTTCTCAAAACTTTTTACTTTAAACCCCATCCATTTCCAAAACCATTTGAATTTAAAATTCAATTTTAAATATTTTCAAAAGTCTGTGACTTAGCCGATTTCCACGTGCGATCCATATTTGTGTGTGTATAGTGTAGTCCAGGTGTATTACACGATAGTGCACAACATCAATCATCACATATATATCGATAAGCGGTATAACCCATAACGCTTTTCTTCATCAAAAGATTCATAGATAAAGTAAATTTATCAATCACAAAGATTCACTAATATGATTCGATGTGGGTTTCGGATAACCAACTGGAATCCGACTCCCTGCCGCATCGAAGTTCAAATGCCGTTTCATGGGCAAAAGGGGTTTCACACACATATTGGAGCAAATCACAAATCACAGTCCATCACAAAGCAATCACAACATCACAACAAAAATATCAATCCAATACATAACAATTGATGATAGTTAATCATCTCTAATTAGGGTGAATATGATTAAGTGTGTTAACCACACAATTTATTTTATAAAATTTAAATCAATGATTAATTATTCTTAAATATAAATTGATTCAATCTTGATTAACTTTATCTATTAAATTTTCTTAATTTAATTATCTTAATTCATAAATCCTTAATTTATAATTAAGTAGATCTTAATTACTTTCACCCTTTAATTAAATCATCTTTTAATTATAAAGTAATTACAAATTTTAATTGTTTAAAATCTTTATTTAATCATTATAAAGAATTTTGTCTTTAAGTTAAAATTTAAATATTTGATTTACTCCTAAGTATTTTATCAAGTTAAATTTTTAAACAATTTTATTTTAAAATCTAAGTTTTAAAATACTTCATTTATTCCGAATAATTATTTAAAAAAAAAACAAGTTTAAATCATGTTTCAAAATTTTTTTTGCTGTTTTTAAGTATGACCCGAGGCCTTCCCCGAGTTCCCCCCGATGTAAAAGCTTCCTGCTTCGAGTTTGCACTCGAATCAACCCGTGAGAGAATTTTTTTTTCACAAATTTGTAAGTCCGGAAATCTACTCGATACAGCTCCAAGACGTCACGAGCTCGACTTCGAGTTTTCTACCTAAATTCCCGAGTGGTGTTTCGAGCTTCCCTCCCTGCTTCCCCAAACCAGTCCACTGTCACACCGATCATCCACGTGCACGTGCACGGATGGTTTCGCCGCCGTTGGTCGAAGCTGCGGCCACCAATACGTCGCCTACTATTCCCCAAAACAATGCGACCACCTAGATTTGGAAAAAAGTTTGAAACGTGAAACGTGAAACGCGACCTTACAACCCAAAACCCATCAGGGAACGTCATCAGTAAATCGCCTCGCGCCGCCTCCCCAACCCGTTATCGGCCACGCGATTTCGACCCTAGCTTCGTCATCACGTCACGCTTCTAATGGCTCTGGTGTTGTGAAGTCCTGTCGCCTGTCGACGGCGCAACCCATCGTTTATGCCACGAACGAAAATGGGTTCTTAAACCCTAGTTTGGTCACGAATCAAATACTCAATGTTTTATAAATTTAGGTAGCATTTTTCTGGTGATCTCGATCACTAAATCTTGCTTCCACAACAACTCGAGGCCCATAATTTCATATATTTCCAGAATTTGGCAAATTTTCACTTTCCAGCATATCCCCAATACCCCAGTGATAATTCAATGAAAAATTTAAACTTTAGTTTCAAAAATCACCATTTTTAGAGTGGATTCTCATAGTATTATTGAGATTAAAATTTTATGAAGTTCGAATTTCTTGAAATTTTTGAATTTTGACAGTGCTTCATTGTTTACAGGAAATTTTTCTTATACAATTTACTCTAGTTCATTTCTGGAATAATACATAGGTTTAAAACAAAAATTTAACTAGTTACAATTTTTTTTTTAAAAAACAAAAGTAGAGAGAAAGAGAGGGATTTAAAATTTATCTTTGGCATGGGTTAACCTGTAATCCAATATTTAATTGACACTGTTTTCTTTTTTTCCAGTAAAAGAAATTTTCAAAACTTTTTTTTTAATTTGTTGCTGAAAGCCAGTGCAAGTTTAATATATACAACTCCAACTTGTTTATTTTTTTTCTTTTCCAATGCAACAGAAAAAAAAGAAACAGAAAGAAAGGAAAGGGGTTTTGACAGGTTTGGTTTCCTGAAGCTAAGAACAGTGACTAGTTTTTGTGTAAGATCAACATGCAAGCCAAGCATTTAATCATACATTCAAATCACTTGCATGCAAACAACAATTAACTTTACTGTACCATCCAAGAATTCACACGGCAACAAAGATTGGAAAGAAAAAAAAACAAAAGTTTTACTCACTGTATTTATCAGAGAAGATTGTCCACTATCTTTTTTGTTTCCTCTAAAATTTCAGAAAAAACTTTAACAACTTATACTTAAATTTTGAAGACTTAAATCATGGTCATTCAACAGATTTTACTTAGATCTCGAAGCCTAAAACTGATTCGAGAAATAGCTCTTAGTTTCTGAAACAGGTTTTACAGCCTGTATTCTTAAAAACAGAGATGTACTCAATCAACAAACGTGCACAGCCACACACCAATGCATATATATGATATACATTCAAGCAGATTCACAACTTTACTTTAAGCATGCATCAAATCATAAATCAGATCAAGGTGAGGTATGCTCACAATATTTTCCAGAAGAAAGAAGTGTCTTCCTGACAGTTTTTCCAAACAGAGATGAACGAAGGCCTGCAAGTTTCTTTTTTTTCTACTTTGAATCCTTTTAAGTTTTAGATCTGCAAATGATGGTTACAGATCTATGTTTACTTCTGGTTATATTCACTTATTCAATTCATCAATGACAATGTATAATAATTTTTTTTTAAATTACTCACAGTTGGATTTATAACAGAGAAGACTCTTTTTTTTTCTCTGAAACTTGAAAACTAGAAAGGTTTTGAGTCTTTAGTCTCCAATTTTCCTGCAACAGATTGATTGTTATTGTATTACTTCCTTTCTTCATTAGAGATTTAAATTTCAAGTTCAAATTTCAAAAGAAAGTTACTTGCCTTTTCAATTATTTCCAGGAATCAAAGAAAAACTGCCCTGCCTTTACAAACTAAT
The DNA here is from genome assembly GCA_030765085.1 of Allium cepa. Lineage (NCBI taxonomy): Eukaryota > Viridiplantae > Streptophyta > Magnoliopsida > Asparagales > Amaryllidaceae > Allium > Allium cepa. Next base: position 765,993,518 of record CM060940.1, on the reverse strand, counting down.
CTGCAGTTTAAACTTTGTTTGTGTTAAAACTTGATTTAAAAATCATGATTTTATTAACTATAAAACTTTTTTAGAAAAAAATTACCTGAGAAATCAATGCTTCAAGATGATTCAGGTATTTTCCTTTTCCTTTTGAATTGAATTGAAGAAAGCTTGACAGTTTTTTTTTCCATTCTTTTTTTTCTGAACTTTCCTTTTTTTTCCCCTTGAATGTTGAAGTAAAGATTACAATGATTTTTATGATTACTGAACTTCAGATGTTAGGAGATTTAAAAATTCGAATTGGAAGGTGAAAAGTTTTCTGAATTTTTTTATTTGATTATTTTATTTTGAGCAATGATACCTTTATGCCATTTGTAAAAAGTGATCATAAGCTTTAGATCTTGTTAATTATTCTACTCCACCCTCACATGTTGATATATATGCAGCCTTTAATGTTTACAAAGCAAATGAATTTTATAAATTTAATATTTATAACTTATACACTTTAAAAATAAATGTATATCTATATTCTTTTGTATATATTCATACATATGTACAATGTTAAAAGAAAAGTTTAACCAAATTTACATTACATATGTTACATCTTAATGATTTTACATGCTACTAATTTTTAAAACATTTATTTTAAATTTAAATTCAATTTTCAATTTCAAACTTGAAATATAAACATTCATGTCCATTTGTTATATCCACACTCACCCTGAACAAATTTAAATTAAATTTTAAATATGCATTCAATTTATTCATATTTGTAATATATATATATATATATATATATAAGATTTTAAATTAAATGACTTTTTACAATATTTATTATTTCAATATTTTAATTCTCAAAATAAAATTGGGATTTAATTCATATATTATTTCCACTTATTTTATTTGTTTTAGATTTTTCTTCCAATTCATTTTCAAATTAAATTCAAAAGTTTTAAAACATATTATTTATTTAAGTTGATAACTTTGGGATGTTACTTTTTATCTATAAGATTTTAAATATAGAAATTCAAAACCTCAATTAAATTTTAAAATCAATACTCAAATAAACAAATATCCCATTTAATTTGAAAAACTCACATTAATTTACAATTTTATCCAAAAATTTATTTACATTATCAATTTAAATTTTAATTAAAAATCGGGATCGTTACAGATTTCCCCCCTTAAAAAAAATTTCGGCCTCGAAATTTGCAAGGAAGACGACAAAGAAAAGATGAAAGATAGAAAAATATCTTTCCAAATTAAACTGGATAACAATTCTATATTTGGCTTACCAAATCAGAATATCAACAATACGAGAACAAACTCATATAATTATTTTGCAAGATACTCGGGTTCATCGGTCTACGAATATGCAAAGGCATTGATTAGTTCGAAGGATAACTAATCATTCGTAGAATATATCGGATCCCAGAGAATAGATAGATAGATTCAATCTTCTACAATTTTTCAAACACTGGATATGGATTCCAACTTAGGTCGGAGTATCCCAAAGTATACATCAACTTGTCCCTCTTCGGACTTCAATCAACATGAGGAATTACAACAGAATTTTAAATTTTGTTTTAATCGAAATCATTTTATCGATACAAATTATTTAATTTCACATTTCAGTTAATCAATTTATCAAATTTAAATTTTGCTAAGGTTAAGAACGAAAAGCTGATAGAAATTTAACCAAGAGAATACGAAATTGAGACTTATCTACGATTCGTAGGGTCACCAACACACCGAAACTTCTTTCTCGAGCTGCTACGAAGCAATCAAAAGAATTGGAAAGACGAATCAAAGGAGATTGATAGAAAATGACATTTTCGTTGTTGCAGGGCATTGACCACTTGTACTGGTATCTCCCTGTCCCCTATCTCGTTCTCTTCTTGCACTCATATTCACTATTAGTGGATAGTAAGAGAATTTACTGAGGCATTCGATCAGATATCTTAGGGATTACTCATTCTAGGGTATACTTTACCCTATCTCTAATGAGTTACTTAATGTGTTATACTCCTGAGCTAAAGTTTTAACCTTCAGCTCTGATACCAATTCTAACGGCCCTGACTCGACCTTCGAAAATCGGCACCGAATACGACACTCGTATTCAAATGCCGCAGATCCAAACGTCGAACCTGGTTCGCCGGAGCTTATAACACAATAAGTACAACACAGCGGAAGAAATATGCATGATACATTAGATATACAACATTTAATACAATATCTAATACAACAGAATATAATAGAATGGTACAATGGATAACAATACTATTATAGATACAAGAAAATAGCAGCGGAAAGATAGTGTCTTCAGTGCCAAACTCCAAGAACTCCATCTTCAATCCAAAGCTAGCTCGAACCCTCATCACGTTTCACCTAGATGAGCAAGTCTCGTCTAATGCTGAAGTGTAGCAAATGCGATCCACAAATCCAAAGAGCTTCGAAGGCTAACGAATCTATACCTATTACAGGATTATCTGAAAACCCAACTCTAGACTACCCGTGTGCAAAATAGTGGGCACCCAAAGTTTAGGAAAGGAACAATAAACTCTAGGTCAGTCATAGGACTGGTATTAGCAAACAAAAACATTTGGTCTTTTAAAACAAACAAAAGAATTTAAATTTGATATCCGCAATGCTTTTTAGAAAATGAAACTACCACAAGGCCTCCCGCCACACACACAATGCAAACGCAGAATTGGAGGAGATTTCTCCTTATGATAGTCAAATATGCTTGATACGAGAAAATGTCTTTGATATTATTACTATAAGTGCACACTGTGGAAAAACCATTCCGAAAGTATAATATTAATCCTAGCCAGCATAGACATTCCGAACTATGCCTACTATAGCTACCATCCAAACAGTGGGGCGCCACCATAAGTAGATGGCAGGTAATACAACTAAAACCGTACAAGGCGCGTATTGGATGAATGGATTTCCAACAAATGGTCAGGCTAAGGAACTTCCTATTGCCACATGGGAACGCCTCTGGCGGGACGCCCCGAGAACCTACCCGGCTCTCTGCCAAAACAAGGCCGGCTACCCTCTTCCCGGGGAATCAAACCTGAGATATGCCACCCCCGGTCCTTTGGGACCTTTATCCGAGGGCCCTCCAACAACAACATCACACAGTAATAAATATACTAGTGTCCACATGAGTAAGTATCTAGGCTCCATACCATGATACCACCCTTTTCCAGAAGGAATGGTCATACCCTAGGGGAGCTGCCCCTGAAACCTTGTCGCATTTTTCCTGTTTCGACCATTACCGGTTCGTGAGGCTCGATGAGGTCTCGACCATAAAGTTACGCTTTTTCACAAAGCCATGCTTTGATCAACAAATGATTATCAACATACAGCAGCACTTAGCGTGCCACACTACCAAATTGGGAGTATATCGCTGATAACCTTCAACTACATAACCTCTGAGCTCATACGTCTCAGAAAAGGGTGTTTAGCTAAGAGAATAAATTCTCCGCCACCAACAGATATGTATTTGAAAGAAATCGGTTTTACATCTCAAAGTGTAGTGTCAGACACACAATCATACAAGTCTGTTCCGGGTTTAAACAGAGCCGAAGGCACTTCCGAAGAAGCCCTTGCAAATCCGGGTATTCACAATCCCGATCGGACTTCCCATCACTTAGGAAATCTCTATACCGTAGCTACTCAGTGCAGAGACAATCGATAGGTCGTCCTATCATTCTCGCAAATACCCGGTCTTCACCACCGGTCTTCAAATGCTATCCATAACGACGTATCATTATTCGGAATGGGTTATATGGCACAAGGTCTTCTCCCGGCTAAACCGAATAACGAGCGCAATATTAAAAAAAATATGGATATGGAATTTTCAGTTAAGTCACAACTTATTATTCAAAACTTTCATTCAAATGGTCTAAACCAAATTACCATTTCAAATTTTTGAACAAAAGATTTATTTCACAAAGTTTAACCAGTTTCACAAAGATCCATTTACGGTTTCCAAAACAATATCCATTTTAATTGGATCAATTCATTTAATCTTTAAATCCAAGGTTTTACTCATAGCTTCCAAACCCGTTTTCAATTATTCATTCATAACTTGGAAAACCATTTCAATTCGAACTTGAAATTCCTTTTATACAAATTCAAAATTCATTTCTTATACGAAAGCTTTATCATTTGAAAACAAACAGTTTTCATTTTGGAAAAATCCGATTTCATTTATAGAAGTTAAAATCTTTGGGTTAAATTTAATTCCTGAAACAACACTTTAAAAATGGTTTGAAACCCATATAAGCTTTTATAACCTTTTTACATCCTAAATTCTCAAAATAGAATTCAATTTCAAATTTTTTTGAATTCAAATTTAAATCAGATTTCAAAACTAAATTAAGTTATTCAAAAATAAGTTTTATCTTTGAAATTCTTTCTCAAAACTTTTTACTTTAAACCCCATCCATTTCCAAAACCATTTGAATTTAAAATTCAATTTTAAATATTTTCAAAAGTCTGTGACTTAGCCGATTTCCACGTGCGATCCATATTTGTGTGTGTATAGTGTAGTCCAGGGGTATTACACGATAGTGCACAACATCAATCATCATAGATATATCGATAATCGGTATAACCCATAACGCTTTTCTTCATCAACAGATTCATAGATAAAGTAAATTTATCAATCACAAAGATTCACTAATATGGTTCGATGTGGGTTTCGGATAACCAACTGGAATCCGACTCCCTATGGCATCGAAGTTCAAATTCCGTTTCATGGGCAAAAGGGGTTTCACACACATATAGGAGCAAATCGCAAATCACAGTCCATCACAAAGCAATCACAACATCACAACAAAAATATCAATCCAATACAGAACAATTGATGATAGTTAATCATCTCTAATTAGGGTGAATATGATTAAGTGTGTTAACCACACAATTTATTTTATAAAATTTAAATCAATGATTAATTATTCTTAACTATAAATTGATTCAATCTTGATTAACTTTATCAATTAACTTTTCTTAATTTAATTATCTTAATTCATAAATCCTTAATTTATAATTAAGTAAATCTTTATTACTTTCACCCTTTAATTAAATCATCTTTTAATTATAAAGTAATTACAAATTTTAATTGTTTAAAATCTTTATTTAATCATTATAAAGAATTTTGTCTTTAAGTTAAAATTTAAATATTTGATTTACTCCTAAGTATTTTATCAAGTTAAATTTTTAAACAATTTTATTTTTAAAATCTAAGTTTTAAAATACTTCATTTATTCCGGATAATTATTTAAAAAAAAAACAAGTTTAAATCATGTTTCAAAATTTTTTTTGTTGTTTTTAAGTATGACCTGAGGCCTTCCCCGAGTTCCCCCCGATGTAAAAGCTTCCTGCTTCGAGTTTCCACTTGAATCGACCCGTGAGAGAAATTTTTTTTCACAAATTTGTAAGTCCGAAAATCTACTCGATACAGCTCCAAGACGTCACGAGCTCGACTTCGAGTTTTCTACCTAAATTCCCGAGTGGTGCTTCGAGCTTCCCTCCCTGCATCCCCAAACCAGTCCACTGACACACCGATCATCCACGTGCACGTGCACGGATGGTTTCGCCACCGCTGGTCGAAGCTGCGGCCACCAATACGTCGCCTACTATTCCCCAAAACAATACGACCACCCAGATTTGGAAAAAAGTTTGAAACGTGAATCGCGACCTTCCAACCCAAAACCCATCAGGGAACGTCATCAGTAAATCGCCTCGCGCCGCCTCCCCAGCCCGTTATTGGCCACGCGATTTCGACCCTAGCTTCGTCATCACGTCACGCTTCTAATGGCTCCGGTGTTGTGAAGTCCGGTCGCCTGTCGACGGCGCAGCCCCATCGTTTCTACCACGAACGAAAATGGGTTCTTAAACCCTAGTTTGGTCATGAATCAAATACTCAATGTTTTATAAATTTAGGTAGCATTTTTCTGGTGATCTCGATCACTAAATCTTGCTTCCACAACAAGTGGAGGCCCATAATTTCATATATTTCCAAAATTTGGCAAATTTTCACTTTCCAGCATATCCCAAATACCCCAGTGATAATTCAATGAAAAATTTAAACTTTAGTTTCAAAAATCACCATTTTTAGAGTGGATTCTCATAGTATTATTGAGATTAAAATTTTATGAAGTTCGAATTTCTTGAAATTTTTGAATTTTGACAGTGCTTCATTGTTTACAGGAAATTTTTCTTATACAATTTACTCTAGTTCATTTCTGGAATAATACACAGGTTTAAAACAAAAATTTAACTAGTTACAATTTTTTTTTATAAAAAAAAGTAGAGAGAAAGAGAGGGATTTAAAATTTATCTTTGGCATGGGTTAACTGTAATCTAATATTTAATTGACACTGTTTTCTTTTTTTTCCAGTAAAAGAAATTTTCAAAACTTTTTTTTTTAATTTGTTGTTGAAAGCTAGTGCAAGTTTAATATATACAACTCCAACTTGTTTATTTTTTTTCTTTCCCAATGCAACAGAAAAAAAAGAAACAGAAAGAAAGGAAAGGGGTTTTGACAGGTTTGGTTTCCTGAAGCTAAGAACAGTGACTAGTTTTTGTGTAAGATCAACATGCAAGCCAAGCATTCAATCATACATTCAAATCTCTTGCATGCAAACAACAATTAACTTTACTGTACCATCCAAGAATTCACACAGCAACAAAGATAGGAAAGAAAAAAAAACAAAAGTTTTACTCACTGTATTTATCAGAGAAGATTGTCCACTATCTTTTTTGTTTCCTCTAAAATTTCAGAAAAAGCTTTAACAACTTATACTTAAATTTTTAAGACTTAAATCATGGTCATTCAACAGATTTTACTTAGATCTCGAAGCCTAAAACTGATTCGAGAAATAGCTCTTAGTTTCTGAAACAGGTTTTACAGCCTGTATTCTTAAAAACAGAGATGTACTCAATCAACAAACGTGCACAGCCACACACCAATGCATATATATGATATACATTCAAGCAGATTCACAACTTTACTTTAAGCATGCATCAAATCATAAATCAGATCAAGGTGAGGTATGCTCACAATATTTTCTAGAAGAAAGAAGTGTCTTCCTGACAGTTTTTCCAAACAGAGATGAATGAAGGCCTGCAAGTTTCTTTTTTTTTCTACATTGAATCCTTTTAAGTTTTAGATCTGCAAATGGTGGTTACAGATCCATGTTTACTTCTGATTATATTCACTTATTCAATTCATCAATGACAATGTATAATAATTTTTTTTTAAATTACTCACAGTTGGATTTATAACAGAGAAGACTCTTTTTTTTTCCTCTGAAACTTGAAAACTAGAAAGGGTTTTGAGTCTTTAGTCTCCAATTTTCCTGCAACAGATTGATTGTTATTGTATTACTTCCTTTCTTCATTAGAGACTTAAATTTCAAGTTCAAATTTCAAAAGAAAGTTACTTGCCTTTTCAAGTATTTCCAGGAATCAAAGAAAAACTGCCCTGCCTTTACAAGCTAATCTGCAGTTTAAACTTTGTTTGTGTTAAAACTTGATTTAAAAATCATGATTTTATTAACTATAAAACTTTTTTAAAAAAAATTACCTGAGAGATCAATGCTTCAAGATGATTCAGGTATTTTCCTTTTCCTTTTGAATTGAATTGAAGAAAGCTTGACAGTTTTTTTTCCTTTCTTTTTTTTTCTGACTTTCCTTTTTCTTTCCTTGAATGTTGAAGTAAAGATTACAAAGATTTTTATGATTACTGAACTTCAGATGTTAGGAGATTTAAAAATTCGAATTGGAAGGTGAAAAGTTTTCTGAATCTTTTTATTTGATTATTTTATTTTGAGCAATGATACCTTCATGCCATTTGTAAAAAATAATCATAAGCTTTAGATCTTGTTAATTATTCTACTCCACCCTCACATGTTGATATATATGCAGCCTTTAATGTTTACAGAGCAAATGAGTTTTATAAATTTTATATTTATAACTTATACACTTTAAAAATAAATGTATATCTATATTCTTTTGTATACATACATACATATGTACAATGTTAAAAGAAAAGTTTAACCAAATTTACATTACATATGTTACATCTTAATGATTTTACATGCTACTAATTTTTAAAACATTTATTTTAAATTTGAATTCAATTTTAAATTTCAAACATGAAATATAAACTTTCATGTCCATTTGTTATATCCACACTCACCCTGAACAAATTTAAATTAAATTTTAAATATGCATTCAATTTACTCATATTTGTAATATACATATATATATATATATATATATATATATATATATATATATATATAAGATTTTAAATTCAAATGACTTTTTACAATATTTATTATTTCAATATTTTAATTCTCAAAATAAAATTGGGATTTAATTCATATATTATTTCCACTTATTTTATTTGTTTTAGATTTTTCTTCCAATTCATTTTCAAATTAAATTCAAAATTTTTAAAACATATTATTTATTTAAATTGATAACTTTGGGATGTTACTTTTTATCTATAAGATTTTAAATATAGAAATTCAAAACCTCAATTAAACTTTAAAATCAATACTCAAATGAACAAATATCCCATTTAATTTTGAAAAATTCACATTAATTTACAATTTTATCCAAAAATTTATTTACATTATCAATTTAAATTTTAATTAAAAATCGGGATCGTTACAAAAGTTCTACAAAAGATGATGTAATACTATCAAGGACAATTTAGTGACCATTCATCTCCAATTCTCTTCACTTCTACAATCTCATAGAATACATATGTCACAACTCAACCCAATAGATGTTCCTAGTAAAGAATATTGACTTTGTTATTAACTTGTTCAAAAATTGCATACTATTACTGAATTCGACCACAAATTTTCTATAAGTTCAACATAAGCACAGACTGCAAATTTTCTGACACAAATTGAGAAAATTTCACCTACAGCTTTAGTCGTGATTCAACATATGAAAGCCCTTTAAAAATTTATTCTTTCCTAGTGGATGATTATGAAATCCACATATAACTTTTACTCTCCATTGATCAAGTATTGGAAGTTTAACCCCTTCAAATAAGAAGGACAACCACATTTCTTTGTTCCTGCCACTTGTTTGTCAGTAGATGTTTGTTGTTGTTCCCAACGTAAAATCCACTTCTTTCACACCAATATATTGTTCGATCTCTACGACCACTTTTTGGATTTTCACATTGTTTAATAAGAACAACTATCCAACACAACTTTCCAACATTTTTGCACCATTCAGTAAGTTCATCACGTGAATTAAAAATCTGTAATGACCCAAAAAATTTAACGACTTTATTGACGTAATTAACTAAATTTTTCTTGAATTTAAATAATGAAAATTTGATATATGGTATACGTCTATTTAAACGTAGCAAATGTCAGATTTTTGTCAGAGAATATGGAAACTTGTTCAGTTATGTAATCTTAAATTTCAATTTAAAATCGGTTAATTTGATGATGTAACGTCCCGTCTTTTTACGCGTTTTAAATCGACGATAAACCACACACGTCAGACTTAAACCATATAGAAGGGCGGATTGCTATGGTGTAGATAAGAAAAAGCAGAGAAAGAAAAAGAATAAAACATAATTTTGCAGTGGAACGATAAAATATAATAATCAAATATACAGTTCATGAAGCTGTTTTACAAAATATTCGATTATACTTATATAATACATATCAGAGTTACACATACTAGAGAATAATCAATAAAAATGCAGCGGAACAATGTGATGCAGTGGAATAATAATATAATAATAATAATAATAAACTCTTCGTCTTCGTCCTCCAGAAGTAATTTCTTCCAATCCTGAAATGCTCAGGCTGACCCGAGCGAATTGAAAAGACAAAACACTAGAGTCAGAACTAAAAGATCTTATGTAAGTTAAATCAATAATAAATAATATGAGTGAAATGGCGTCAGAGATGTATACGGGATTTGACATCTCCTATCCAGTGTCTAACATGAGTGCAGTAACTCAAGAGATGCTCGGGAGTCACATCTCCTGAGGATCCGTTAAACTATTTACTACGTAGTAATATTTCGCTATTATAATAGTGTCTATAGTAAAATAAACTTACTTTTAAATAGCGTTAAGGAGTGACCCAATATTCCCCTTAACACGTAATAGTCCCAGTAGTCCATCCAATATCATAGTCCCTCCTGATCGATAAGCCATCAGAGGATACCACATGGGCCACGGGAGAAAACCAAACGCATACAAGGCGCACTAGGGTAGGTGACACGGCACAACTAGGCAGAGAGTATGACAACTTTCGATCTCGGTCTCTTCGACAGCCAAACGTTATTATAGCACCACGGTCATTTTAAAATAATTATACTTCAAAACAGAATAAATATTCATTTCAAAACCATATAATTACGATATCAATTTCATTTAAAAACGAAATCAATATGATATCATTTATTTCAAATATATCCTTTTCCCAAAATCATTGCATTTTCAAACCATAATACCTTGAAACCCATAATTTTGAAACATAACTCCCAATACTTAAATGGTTTAATATTAAATTACTTTATATAATAAATTAGCTTCTTTAATTTCACAAATAAATTCCCAATGCAGATTTGAATACCAAATAAACCATTTCAATTTCCATATATTTCAAAGCTTTAATTATTCAATATTTCAAAACCAAATTTTACAATTCATATATATATATATATACACACACACACACCAAATTCTCTTTACTATTATAAAGTTTTGAAATATTTCCTTACTAAATCCAACATCCTTTAAATAAAACTTCAAATTCAAAAACTGAATATTCCTTAATTTATTTAGATTTTATACATTAAACTTAAATCACCTTAAACCCGAATTAAGTTATAAAACCATATTGCTTTAAAATCTCAATTTCAATAAGTTCCAAATGGATTCTTATTAACTATAATTCTTAATTAGATAAAATCTCCATCAATTTCAAACTATCTTCTCAACCTTGATTTATAAAATCAATATAAACTCCATATTAAAATATAATTTAAGTAAATACTTAACCATATTATATTTTATATAAAAATCAAACTTTATTATTAAAGTTATTTTATACATAAACAATTTTATTCATAGCTTAAAACCAAGAATTTAACTATATATATAAAATAACATTTATAAAATATCCCAAATCAATATCTCATAAAATCATATATTTCTTTACAGAACCATAGAAACCATTTCAAAAATATTCTTATATATAGACCGCCGTGTCTGTATATAATTTTCTATCCTATGGTCAAGTGATACGGAAATTTTTATTTTAATCCGTAATTTAAAATAAAAATACGATTGTATATCATTTCAAACCGCAATCCCGTATGAAATAAAGTGCATAACAATTTACAGTTCAAAACAGTATAAAATACAACATCTATTCATCCAATATCAATCATCAACCATTTATTACTATCATCATCCAATTTAAACAATAACATCAATATAGAGAATATAATAAATAACAGGTAATTACTGACAGTTTATATTCAATAATAAAATAAATAATCTATCTAACTGGCAGTTTATATGTAATAATAAATTAAATAAAAATTTAATCTAGTAAATTAAATTCAACTAAGATGATGATTAAAATACGCCAAACTATCAAAGATAAAATTTAAATCACATCAAAATTAATTTAACAAACATAAGAAATCTTAGAAGTTGTGAGTGTGTTAAAACAGTCACCTTTTGAGTTTAAATTGAATTTAAATCCAATTTAAACTCAAAAATTGAACAGTCTTAGAATCCGACCCAACCAGCACCAAGATGTCCGAAATTTCAATACAAACCTGGTGGAGAAAACCGCGCGTCAATCAGATATCATATGTGAAAGATATAGCGATTAGAACAATTGGATTCGAAATTAAAAAAACAAAAAAAAAAACAAACCCACCCAAAAAAGGCCATGCCAACACCCTTACACAAAGCCCACGTCACATCCTCTTCTCACGCATTCAATACCCAAGCAGGAACCCTCAACTCATTATGCCCTATATCCGCCATAATTCACCGAAATATTGTCGCCAATCCTCTCACTTACGACACGATCCAAGCACGCTGCCACAAAGTTCATCACCGGCCGCCCACCTACTGGCCGTGCGACGCCCCCTAGACGCCTCTAGGATGCTTCGACTGTGAGCCACCAAGTGACCCAATTCGCCAAATTGCCGCGAGTTCGTACACCATCAACATGAAACAACCGTATATACGAAATCGTCTGAGCCTCCTCTTCGCGCCAGTAACCCCTGATCGACCAAACAACAGAGATCCACCGTTGATCGAGAATACGGTCTATGAATGGCCGAATTTCAACTTGAATTTCAGGACAAACGACGCCCCGAATCGAAAAACGAATAGCACCAGCGAATTGCGCTCATCGAGAGCTTGCTTCAAATCCATATATAGTTTGCTATGGTTTGAGGAGATTGAATTTTCAATTTGATTTTTGGATTGCCATTGTATTTGGAATAGTCTGTCATCGAAATAAGGAGATGAGGAGGAATTGTACATACAGACAAATGAGAAATGGAGGTAGGCTAGGGTTTATAACAGCATGTATATAGACAAAATCGAAAATAGAATAGATGGACCCGATTTATAAACGCGCTGAACGATAAATGGCCCGAAAAGCCCGTTCTGACTCCGGAACGAAATTGGGTCAACCCGTATATCAAAATAGATGTTTTAAAATATTTTAAACTCGATGGAACAGGTTTCAGGTCCAAATTCTATCGTATGAATAAGTTATGCTAAAATCAATATTTTTCAAATTGATTTCGATTTAATTTATTTCAAGGCGTTTCAAGCCCGTACGATTAAACGACAAGCCCGATCGCTATGAAACTTGAAATCCTACAATAATACATCGTTACGGATCCGATGAAATTGGTTTCGTCGAAATCCGATTCAGTGGCCAAAATGGCTATTTTCCAGTTAATTAAATAAATTAATATTAAATTAAATTAAATCACTTTTCAACTTCAGCTCTATAATTAACAAATTTTATCAATTTTAACTTTCTTAATTATTTACACTAGTTTAACCAAATTCAAATGTCAATCTAGAGTTGATTAATTTATCAATTCGAGTGTTAAATTTTCAATTTCATTATATTAACAATTTATAATTTAAATTCTCAATAACCCATTGAATTTACTTTTCATTCTTATTATTCACTTCATTATTGTCCAACGGATGAAATTTACATTGGTTCATGGTTTATTACATTATTATCCTCAAATTTCATCTTAATTTCAATAAAGTAATATTTCTAATATTTAACTCCACTTATTTGCAATTAATTTAATTATTTAATTTTAAATTCAAATAAACTAATAAATCCCCCCTTCCATTCTTTTAATTCAACTAATTATCATATTATGAATAAAATTTACGTTATTTCCAATTATTACCTAAATTTACATTAACGTAACATTTAATTTAGATTTTGCAATTGATTACCCATTTATTTAACACATTAAATAAACAAGAAACCTATATTAATTGCCACCTATTTGCTTTTAATTGCATTCATAAGTTCGTTACTTATCAATCCAGATTTATGATTCCATATATAACGCAAATTTTATTTCATTACATTAATATACGCCTATTTCCAACTTAATTTGAATAAATATTACATTTCTAAATGTGTACTTCTATCAATTGAACACATTAATTAAGGTTTTAAACCAATTAATGAATTTACCTTAATTTCATTCTTATACCAGTTTATTACTTTACTTACATCACGTATTAATTCATCAATTAACATACTTTGAACTTTTTTCCCCAATTCACCAATTACTACCTTGAAATAAATTTACACGTTTCTACTAAATTTACATTCACACTTCCGTTACTACATTTATTTTCATTAAAGTAATATTTAATTACCTTTATTTGTAATAATCATATTTCACCAATATACTCTTTCTAATACTTGTATGGTTATTCTCTACAACAATTACCCTCTATCCTATTATTTCACACATAAAAACAATAATTACATTTGTTTTTATTATATTCCATTTATACTAAGTCATAACCTTTAAATTATTTTATTTAATTGGAATGTTCATGAATTGTTAACTTGCATTAACATATTTCCTTAATTTATATTCAATTACTGTTAACAATGTATTATCTTATTAAATAAATTCAATACTTACTTTTATTTACTTATTTTCCAATTTAACCAAGTGCAATAATTTACACTGCTACACTATTGGAATTTCACTCCAATTTCAATAATTAGTTTTAAATAACCTTGCCACAATTCATTCTTACCATTTACTTCAATATAAATTATAAATTTTTTATTTCTTTTCAAATTCAATTACAAATTTTTTATTAGTTTATTAGTTTAACCAATTAATTATCGAAATTTACGGGTCGTTACATATGAAAATTAAATATTTTTGAAACCTGAAATTTTATATAATAAATTTGTAAAACCTTTTTCCAAGTGAGATGTCGTATTTCGTTTTTTCAAATTTGGACTGCTCTAGCTCCGTTTATCTTATTTTCGGCATTTTAGTAGCAAATATCAACTTTTTCTAGGATGGTCGTATCGTCGATATCTATGTACCATTCTGTTCGACTCGTCGTGCTGATCTTCGTAGTATATTCATTTGTGTATTTCGACGTCCGATGCGCAGCGGAATCTGCGAAACGGATAGCCGTATCGTTACCTTTTTTAACCTTTTGGTTTTCTGCGCCCGTTCGTCTGTCCCTATGATAAAACCTATAGTCACTAGCCATTATTAGTACTCCATCTCTTCTCTTTCCATTTTTGTTCTGGTTTCTTCATAGAAAATTAAATATAACATTAAAATATCTGATGCCTTTCTATCTTTGTTCCAAAGCAAAACTTTTCTTCTTTTCAAACTAAGAAAATAATATATATATATATATATATATATATATATATTATGAAACAAATTCCATATTTCTGATTAGTCATCATACCCGCAACCACCAAGCATAGATTCGACCACACTAAACCCCTTGCTCCTCCGTGACATCTATCCGCCGCCAGCCAAACCCTCCGCTGCCTTGCACAGCACCGCCCATCTGCCGGACCCGACCGAACCCATAGCCTCTTCACCATGACTTACTCCATTTCCTTCCACCGCAAGGCCCATGCCTTACAGCCGTTCATCATCCCCGTCACTCTACTACTACACGGACCAAGAACCTTTCCACCATCCTACTCGCCTATGCAAGCTAAATTCGGCCTTTCACCCATCATCGTTCCACCAATTGCCAGCATACGCAACCCTTACGCCGAAGCTTCCCTATCCGCGACCCTAAACCATGCACGACAGCCATAGCTCAACGACCTCACCTTCCAGTTGCCACCTTATTCGCCCTTCCTTTCCACCTGTAGCCTTGAGATCATCCATCCTTATTTCCCATGGCCGAAACCCAATGACCAAGTTTTAGATTCGTGGGTTCGTTTCATGATTTATTGATACTTGATTTTTTTATTTTATGTTTATATCACATATATTCTATTACATGTATATTACATATAAATATTATAATAGATATTTGATATGTGAGTCACGATTTCTTTATTTTATGTTCTTTCTTATTAATAGTTTTATAAGCATGAGTATTAAGTCTTATTTATACATATTATAAGATATATATACACACACAAACATCGCGTATATTGATTTGATATTTGATTACACCTATATTACATATGTATACGATATTTGACATTTGATATTTGGCTCCACCAACTTGGTTCTTCTCCTTTAAATTTTGATTTTGGAGAAAAGGTGTATATATTATATATATATATTGATTTTGTAATTATGCCCATATTAATTTGTTTTTCTACTGTCTAATTTTTTGTAGCGGTTTTCTACCTTGGCGCTGTCCGAACCTGCATTTCAATAGCAGTTTTCTAGCTTTGTCAATTATCCGTGATTATCCGTGTCCATTTTCATCTTGTTCTCTTGTTTCTCTTGTCAATCACTCACGATTAACATTCTCATATTTAATAAATTTAATTTACATGAAATGGTAATTGAAATATGGTGTTAAATTCTAATTTGTTGGTAATTAAATTGTTAAATATGATATGTTATTTAAATTGTTCGCCTATGATTGATATATGACACCATAACATCATTATATATATATATATATATGATATTTAAATTATTAATTAATGTCCATGTTGTAATTGGTATGTTATGCTACTATATATGATTATTCTATTGTTCTCACACTACATGTTCCGTGTTAGTTAGAATTCCCTATAGGTTGAAATGATACATACCCGAACGATATTATAGATTAGAGAAAAATCGTTATGGGTTGAAATGATAGACCCAAGCGATTTATTGAATTTTGGGATTGCGGGTTGAAACGATATATACCCGTAAATATTAAATTATGCAGATTGAAATGATAAACTTCTGTATCACTTGATCATAGAATAGAAAATTATATATGGACACTATTGGTCTATTTTTGAAAATGATTTCCAAAGTTTGAAAGGAAATATATGAGTTTATAAATATTGATATTTAAATATAGTATAAATATTTTATTTTAATATGTGCAAACAAAAATTTAGATTTTAAAAATTATATGTTTTGGAAATTTTAAAATTATAAGTTAAGTTTAAGTGTAATTTATAAATTTTACTTATAACTTTATTTTTTTAATATATAAATTAAGATTTAAAATAGATTTAATAATAATAAGATTTAATTTAATTATGACAAATATAATAAAATTTATTAAGAATTTAATTTAGCTATATATATATAATATGTTATGTATTTATTTAAAATTTACGTTAATATTTTAAAATAGATTTTGTAATAACTTTATGTAAATGGAAGTTGGAAAGATAAATTAAGTAAAGATTGATTTGTAATTTAATTTGTTAAGAATTGAATTTAAATAATAATTGATTTATAATTAAATTTGTTTAGAATTGAATTTAAATAAGGTTTGATTTGAACTTATTGTAACGACCAGTAAATTTTAATGGTTCTTATAACGTAATTAACTGAATTTTTGTGAAATTTTAAATAATTGAATTTGGAAATGGAAATTTGATATTTGGAGTACGTCTATTTAAACATAGCAAATGGTAAATTTTCAACAGATAATAGGGAAGTTTATTTTGTTGTGTAATTTTATTTAGATTTAGATCAGTTAATATTTGATGATAATAAAAAATATTTCTAAACCTTGAATATTTTTATATAATAAATTTGTACATCATCGTCTGAGTGAGACATCATATTTCGTTTCACCAAATTTGAACTGCTATTGCTCCGTTTATCTTATTTTCCGCGTTTTAGCAGCATTTTCGGTACCGAATATCGACTTTTGATACGATGATTGTACCACTGATATGTGTGTACCATTTTGATCATCTCGTCGTGGTGATCTATGTAGTATATTCATTTTTGTGTTTTGGAGTCTAGAAGACGGCGAAATCTACGGAACGATTACCCTATCAGTTCCGAAATTTGGCGTTTGGATTTTCCGTGACCATTCATTTCTCATCGTGTTAACAAACAGCCATCTACAGTTAAAATATTCTGCTTCTGACTTTTATAATTCCATGTCCATTGCTATTCTAACCGTTTCACAATAAGTATTGTTCCATCTTTGTCAGTTCGTAAAAAAACAAAGAAAAATAATATAAATATATTATTATATTTGCATATGAGTAAGCCAATTCGTCACGTCATTTCTGCAGTTTGTCATCCTCCCTTGTTTGCAAACTATGGTCACCTTCCAATTTTTTCACCTGATAGCCATTCACCCAAAGACTCCACGTCAACACCATATGTCGCGTGACCTCCTTCATGTCTCAGAGGCACAGTCACATTTTCCAACCCTGTCATCATTCCATTGCCTCAGCTCATCTCCTCGTCTTCCTTCCCCTCTCCCTAGCCGTGAAGCCACCGCATTCCTCCTCCTCCTCGAACGCATATATGTGTGTGTATATATATCATTGTATGTATTAGGTTAGTTTATTTGAGTTTTATAATATATCATCTTATATATATTTTACTTTACTAATGTGTTTAAGGAATTGTAATATAGAGTGATGTTATTTGTATCGTTTGAGAAATATTTGATGACTTTGAAATATAAACTTTGATTGAGAAATATACATGTTATGTTTATATAAAATTTTATAAGTTCATGTATATATATTTTCGTATTATAATATATAGGTTACTTTATATAGTAATGACTCAACTGTTTGGAAGTATTGTTTCTAATTTCAAGTCTGCACCTAGCAGCTCTAATCTCTTC
The DNA here is from genome assembly GCA_030765085.1 of Allium cepa. Classification (NCBI taxonomy): domain Eukaryota; kingdom Viridiplantae; phylum Streptophyta; class Magnoliopsida; order Asparagales; family Amaryllidaceae; genus Allium; species Allium cepa. The sequence goes on along the minus strand of CM060940.1, from coordinate 765,975,163 downwards.
GCGTATACATATATAGTATGTATTTATATTTTATAACTATGACATATTTAAAGTATTTATAAAAATATGTTAATATATATATGTTAGTTTATTTAGATTTTATAATAATGTAAGTTATATATTAGTTTAAATATGAATAAGTTTTATTGTCTATTTGAGTTCATATAGGTATTGTATATACTTACTGTTAGCTACTATATTGTATGGGTTATATGTTTGACGGTGTTATATTATATGTGTGTTTATAATATTTGGTTTATAAAGTTAATATATGTGTGTGTAGTCTTTGCCTGTAACTCATATACGCTGAAGCTATGTTATATGTTTGAAACAGTTTTGATAATAATATATATACACAATGTTTTACATATATTAGCATGTATAATATATTCTGTTGGATTTTAAATATATATATATATATATATATATATATATCACTTGGTTTCAAAACAGTTTTATACATATGTGTTTAAGATTATGTTTTGGTATTGGCTTTTAAGTATAATATATATATATATATATATATATATCTTTGATTCTTAATACTTGAGTTTTAAGAATAATGATTTAGAAATTTTATATTATTTTAATATTTGTATAAAATTAATATATTAAAAAATATAAAAATATAATAATAATGTATTTATTTTCAGTTTATGTTAAACTAATTTTGATTTGTTCTCATCAATTTCTGTATCAGCTCTATCTGTTAAATTCGTGCCAATCTTGCTTCTTTTTGAAATTCATGCTTGGATTCGTAACTCATCTCACTCCATTGTCGAATCTCTCTAACCTCGAAAGGTGAGCAATCGCTCACGATTAACATTCTTACATTTATTAAATTTGATTTCATTTGAAACAACTATTGAAATATGTTGTTGCTAGTTATTTAACTACTATTTATATGATATGCTATTATCTACAACTGTTCACTTGTGACATCTGACACCCTGATCTGTTATTTATATTTTATCTATTATTGATGATATATTTATGTGTTGATAGGTTATATTATTATCATATATGTTCTTACTTTGCAAGTTCCCTCTTAGTTTGGAATTTCCTATGGGTTGAAACGATACATACCCAAACGATCTTGTAGAATATGAGAAAATCGTCATGGGTTGAAATGATAAACCAAAACGATATTCAATGAATTGAAATTGGGATTGTGGGTCAAAATGATATATACCCGTAGATATTTAAATTGTGGATTGAAATGATAAATATCCGTATCACTTGACCATATGATAGAAAATATTATGCAAACAACGTTGTCCTATCTATATATATTCTGAAATGATTTCCAAGGTATCGAAAGGAAATATATGATTTTAATAAATATTGATTTTAAGATATTATATATATAAATGTTATTTTATAAAGGTTTAAATTTTAGGTTTTTTCTATAATTTTGTATTAGGATTATTTAAAGTTATAAGTTAGTTTGAAATTTTGTTATAAGTTAGTTTGAAATTTGAAAATTTGAAAATTTTACTAATAATTTTACTATTTAAAAAATATATAATAAGTTTTGAATATAAAATAAAATTTAATAATAAGATTAATTTAATAAATTTAATTTAATTTAATTTAATAAATTTAATTTAATTTAATTTAATAAATTAAATTTAATTAGTATATATTATGTTTATGTATTTATTTAAAATTTTATTTTAAAATAGATGTTGAAATAATAATAATTTAAGGTTGGGAAAATAAATTTAAATTGATTTGAAATTTTGTATTTGTTTAAGAATTATACTTAAATAAATCAATTTGAACTTTATCGAATTTGAGATTTTAAAGATACGATTTTATAACTTGATTTATATTTAAATTGATTAAATGAATATTTCAAGTTTGAATAAATTAAAGGGAATATTTAGCTCATTTGATTTGTAATTTAAGGTTTATTTAAATAATGACCAAGTGAATATTTCAATATTAAATAATGGTAAAGTTGAATTTGAAATACAAATGAATTTATCAAAATTGAATTATAGTAAATGTTTGAATATTAAAGCTTTGAAACATATTGAAGTTGAAATGGTTTAAATTGTAGTTCAAATTTGTATTTGAAATCAGTATAAATTGAGTATGGTTTATTGAAACTTGAATTGATTTGAAATGGATAAATTAAGACTGAATTAAATGAAGTTTTTGGAGTCCGAATTGATTTGAATCGATTGTGAAATTTGGGTAAACTATTTTCATCTTATAAAGTATATATATATATATATATTTACAAACTAATTTATTTATATATATATATTATTTTAATATAAACTATTTTTATATAAACTATTTTAATATGAAATTATTTTAACATAAACTATTTTAACTTATAACTATTTTAATATACTAATTATTTTATTATATAAACTATTTTATTATATATATATATATACTATTTTTAATATCTAACTATTTAAGTAGGAAGAGTATTATGATTTTAATGTGTTATGATTTCCAAAATATTATGTTTTCAAAGTGCTATGATTTCCAAAGTGTTATTTTTTCAATGGTTTATAATTTTGAAAGAGTTATAATTTTGGAAAGTGTTGATTTTTTGAAATGAATATTATTTTAAAGTAAGTAATGATCTCGAATTGATAAGGTTTTGAAATGATACGATATTTTGATATGAAGCATTAATTATTTGAAATGAATGTCCATGGTGTTATAATAACGTTTGGTTGTTAAAGAGACCGGGATCGGTTATTGTCATACTCTCTGCTAATACGGAAAACTACTTTAACAACCGTGTACGCTGTGGAGATTGCAGAATGAAGTACGATTGTTGGCGACGATTCTATATGTGGTATATATGTGGACCAGGCTCCTATGAGTTAGCTTAAGGTGGCTAAAACAGGAGCAATTGACGGGCCAAGTGAGGTAGCACCTCCGATCGGACACACTTCTTCGATACAATTCTATCACTTTGTGAATGATTGGGCGCACCCTCGGATTTTGGGAGTATGGATCAAGGTGGGTGGTAGCTACGGCTATGCGTTACCACCGGTCCGGAAGTGTAATTGATATATCTACCCTGGCATTGCCTAGTTGTGCCATGTCACCTACCATATCGAGCCCACTACTAGTTTGTTTTGTACCATACATATGGAGTTTCCTTTGACGACCTCCAGTTTATGGAGGGGATTATGGTACTATATAGACTATAGGAATATATAAAATGTGTTAAAGGGGATAAGGGTAATGCCTTAACGCTATTTTAATATTTTTACTTTACCATAGACATATTGTAATAGCGTATCGTACTGCATAGTAGATAGTTCCACAGATCATTAGAGGATGGGTATCCCATCCTTTGAGTTACTTGTATTTCAGTTGATATTTCGCTCTAGTTGGATTTATTATTATAAGAATGTTAATCCTGAATCGAGTGTTTTGTATTTTGCTTTATGCTAGGGTTAGACTGAGTGGCACAACATTTGAGACTCACCTTTGGAGTTGGAGCTTCGCTTGGAGATCCATCAACATCTATTCAGCTTTCAGTTATTCATTTGACTCTAGTGATATATTCAGATTTTATTATTTGACTATTGTATTGAGACTTCTATCTCTTCGAGACTTCTGTTGTATCTTGTGTTAACTCTGTTATACATACAGTAGCTACATGAACTACTATTCATTTGTTTTCGCTGCTTATTGTTATATTACTCTTCGTTTGTGATTCTATAATTGGTTTATTTACTGTATATGTTGAGTTTTTCCAAATATAAATTAACAATCTGATATTTTGAACAATTCAATTCCAACATGTATGGATGCGAATGACACGAAATACTGGGATGTTACACTTATTGATTTTGAGATTTTGAACGATATGATTTTATAACTTGATTTGATAAAAAGTGATTAAATGAATATTTTCAACTTTAAATAAAACTGTAATTAAATATTTAATTTCAGTTTAAATTTGTAATATGATTTTTTATTTAAATATTTACAACAAGGTGATTAAGTCAAATAATTTCAAATTAAATATAATTGAAATTGAATATTTAATGTTGATTTAAATTTGTAATTTTGGAGATTTTATTTGAATGTTATTAAAAATGATTAAGTGAATATTTCAAATTTAAAAAAATATAATTTAAATTTTGAAATATAAATGTAATTTATCAACTTGAGTTATTGTGAATTGTTTGAATATTTAATCTTTTAAACCTATTGAATTTGAAATAGTTTAAATTTGTAGTTCAAATCCAGATTTAAAATCGATAAATTAAAAATTGTTTCAATGAGAATTTGAATTTAGCCTTTAACCTTTTCATTTGAAATTGTGAACTGATATTGATTCAAATTGAATCCTAGAATTAGGGTTGATGTGAGTTGATATAAACGCTTTTAATATATAAACTATTTTAATGTATATAAACTATTTTAATCTACAACCTAATTTTAAATATATAAACTATTTTAATCTATAACCTATTTTTAGATATATAAAATATTTTAATTTATAACTATTTTAATATATATATATATATATAAACTATTTTCAATATTTAACTGTTTAAGTTGGAACTGTTATAATTTTGATTTAATGGATTTAAATGCGAATATTTTGATATGGTGGTTCAATCTATTTTATGGTTATGATGTTGGAAATGAATATGATTTATAGTGTTATGATTTAAAAAGTAAATATGATTTTGAAAGTGATATGATTTTGAAATGAATATGATATTTTAATATGAAGTATGAACGGTTTAAATTGAAATGACCACGGTGTGAAAGAAGCGTTTGGTTGTTAAAGAGACTGGGATCAGAAATTGTCATACTCTCTATCAATACCGAAAACCACTTTAACAAATGTGTATGTGGTGGAGAATCTAAAATGAAGTAGGATGGTTTGGCGACGCCTATATGAGGTATGAACCCAGCCCTGACTCCCGCGAGTCATCTTGATGTAACTAAAATAGGAGCCATGCCGGGCCAAGTCGCACCTCTGATCGAGCATGCTCCTTCGATACCATTCTATTACTTTGTGACTTAACTAGGTGCACCTTTGATCATGGGTGTGTGTCTCGAGGTGGGCGGTAATAGCTACTATGCGTTACCACTAGTCCGGATCCACAAAACGGTAGTATCCTACCCTGGGCATTGCCTCGCGTGCCTTATCACAAGCCTTATCGCACCTTCTACGAGTTTATTTTTTACCGTACCTATGGAGTGCTCCCTGAGTATCCCACCAGCTCGATGGAGCTTACAGTATCTACATAGACTACAAGAATATATAAAAATGTGTTGAGGGGGATATTGGTAACACCTTAACACTATTTTAATAGTTTACTTTACTATAGAAATTATCTATGTAGCGTATTTGACAATGTATATGGATAGTTTAACGGATCCTTAGAGGATGAGAATCCCAAACATCCTTTATGTTATTTGTATTTCACTTGGATATTTCACTTGAGTTGATTTACTAGTACAAGAATGTTAATCCTAACTCGAGTGTTTTGTGTTTTGCTTTATGCTTAGGTCAGACCGTGTGTCATAGCATTTGAGACTCACATTTGGAGCTTAGAGCAATGCTTGAAGATCTACTGTTATCTATTTAGCTTTCATCTCTTTCTAGTTGATGTTCAAACTTGTCATTTGCTTTGTATTGTGACTTCTATGTCTTGGATATCCGCTGTATTTTGTTTCAAACTCTGATGTTTATGTAGTAGCTTCATGAACTACAATTCATCTATTCCACTGTTTATTGTTATATAACTCTGTGTCTGCGATTGATTTTATTTGCTGTATATTCTAAGTTTCATCAAATATAAATTAACAATATGTTGTTTTGAGCAATTCAAGTCTGACATGAGTGGATGATTGTCGATTTAAATGGTTCGAAATGCCAGGTCATTACATAATACAAGTTATAAATAAAAAATTAATTAATTTTATATCATTTGTGTAATGTTAAAATTAAATTTTTTACCAATTCGAAATGCAAAAATGCAATCCCAGTCTAATACTTTATCTTTTGAGCATAATAGTTCACTGCCCTGGATAAAAATGTATCAAGAAGAGACGTAAGGCAAAAAGAATAAAACTCTATGTAAAAAAATCACAAAAATTAAAATTTATCATACTAAAAGTTAATTTCTCGAGATTATCTACACATTGCTCGACTGCATCATTGTTATGTTTGTTCTCTTGTTCTTTTATAGTTGCATCTATCCACTCCCCGTTTGTGTCATTACTTATAAATCTTGAATACTTTAACCACCATTCACTTTCGTTTGCACCAAAAAAATTGATTTTATCAAGTATTTTAGAACTCTTTTTAGACATATTCATATTGTGCAAAATGAATGGTTTGAAATATTTTAATTAGATTACAATATCTATATGATGGAAATTTTTGCATGATGAATTTTCTACTAAGATAAAGAGTCTAATCCTCTACTGCAATGATCATTTTTAGTACATATTGCATCATTTTCATTTTCTGTTGTGGAAAACTTTATAATAACAACATTATATACCGAGTAGAAGATTTATCATTGTAAGGGTGTCATTATAAATGTCATATCAAAAACAGTAGAAGATTCATCTTAGAAGAAATATCTTTTCTTTAAAAAAAATATATGCCATCTTACCTCAGTCTTCTATTTTTCTACTTTAAATATGCATTAGGTCATCGTCATGCTACATGATGATGAGAAGATGAAAAGACCAGATTTGGCATCCTACACTTGTTGCTGTTTTTTATTTAGCCGTAAGGTGTTGTGTTTGTGACTTGATTTGACAATGAGAGGAAGAAATGTGAGATGAAGATGCGACTATACATTATGTGGATTACCAATCAATTTTTTTAAAACTAAAGGAGACCATAAAGTAGGAAGTAATCCACAAAATTAGGGTGGATCAACTATTAGAAATGGTGGATATGAATAAAATTTCCCTATTTTTTTATTATGTCCATACATTTAAAAAAAAAATAGATTTCTTTAATTAAACTATTTAAATAAATCATTATGTCTATATGATTAAACTATTTTAAATGTCTTAAATGTAAAATATTTAAATAAATCAATTAGCTAATATTTGTTAATTTGTTTAAAAAATCTTTAAAAACACCATTTTAACATGAATACCACATTTTATTAATAAAAATAAAAAATTAATTCTTTATTTGAAAAATTATTAATAGCACAACAAAATTCATAGAGATAAATTTACAATTCATTTATCACAATAAATTACTTAATAAATAAATAATAGTAAGGTAGAAGAATTTTCCACACCTATCGTTAATTCTAGAAGTTTTCACCCACTCTTTATTTCTAACATTTTTTGGTCAAATGTTGGAAGTAATCATTTTAATAATGATTCCATGGGTTTACAATGAAAATACCTATAGTTTTTTAATATACGTAGTTATTTATAAAGTTCCTATTAACGCTATCATGCTATTTTTATTTAACTCCAAATATTTAAATTAATTAAATTTATATTGAAATAAACCCACGTAACTGTAGTTCATTAATTTGCCTGATGAAGATATTGAACTTTTTATGCAATATAATAGAGTATTTTACTGATGGAGAAAATTAAATTAAATTTGAATGGATTACCTTTTATTTGTATGATTAAATAAGTAGAAATATGTACATGAAAGGATGAAGGTTTTCTAATATAAGAAATATAAAACAATACTACATAATAAAATAATTGTTTGAGAGGGTGGTATATAACGTTATGAGTGAAAATGGGAAATGAGGGAATTTGAATCCAAGTATCATAATTTGCATTTTACTAGGGACTTTGTACGACAAGCACCTATCATTAATTAAAATAAATAAAACGCACCTACCAAATAATTTATGTAAATGAGGTTCACGTGCATGAATTTCTCTATACGTGACTGTTAATCCCATACTCTTATTTAAAATCTACGCCCATTAATTATCATTTCTAAAATGAAATAAGTTTTTCTAGAAACATCGAATTAACAAATCATTTTCACCATTAAATCAAAATTTGTATTACCTTTTTAATGATGCATTATGAGTAAATAAAATCCAAAACTTCAAAATTCATTTGTTTCAAATTTTAATTTTAGAAAATTTTCATTATTATAATGTCGTTTTTAACCGCATTAGTGAAATGCAGTTAAAAACTACATTGGTGAAATGCCGTTAAAGACTGCATTTCACAAATGTAGTTAAAAATTGCACTTAATAGCAGTAGTTCTAACTGTGTTTCACAAATGCAATTAATAACTACAACTGTTAAGCCCAATTTTTAACTGCATTTCACAAATGCAGCTAAAAACTGCATTTAATAGATGCAGTTTTTAATCGCATTAATAAAATGCAGTAAAAACTGTTATGCAAAATTATTATTTTTAAACTTTTATTTCTAAACATTAAGAATGGATATCATTGGAAAGTTTATTGAATTTGTGATTTAATGGGGAATATAATTCTTAAATCCGATTAATATACAAAAATTTATCATATTTTAAAGACTGAAATAAATAAGTTGGCGATTGCTAATAATTGTCCAGTGTAATTTTAAAGAGGCTGGGATCTAATTTATATAATTAATGACTAAAGGAACCGCTTTACAATTCATTTATAAAATAGGGACCCGAGTCTAATATTCACTTTACTATATCTATATATTAAACAATAGTAAAACGAAAGAATTTTAAAGGCTCTCATTAATTCTATTATTTTTCTCATCTCTCCTTAATTCTATCATGATATCATTTTAAAATATCTTTATATAGTTTGTGATATTAAAATTAGTCACACTGTCTTATAATTCTAACCAACCATTTTACATTCGAATATGGAGAATCTTGTTCCACAATAGCGAACTAATGTAAAAAAATTCTAATAACTATAAACGTAAAATATTTAACAAAATTCTAGACAAACAAATAGTTAAAATTTGTATTACTAATAAATTTTAAGTACAATTTGAAAATATTATGATTAGAATAAATATAACGTAAAGATGTAATCTACAAGGAAAACCTTTTTATGAAGATAACTATTTCTTTTTCATCAAATCTCTATTTAAAATCATTATCTTCTTTCTAAAATTTGTTACTCTACCATTCTTTCGCATTTATAGCATGAAAACAAAAATCTTAGGTGAGAGTTTGATTGCACAGAATGCTATCTGTTGATAAATTATGTAATAATAAATGTTTAAAAGAAGGAAAGAATTTTTTTTGTGAAATTCCAAGTTCATTTCTGATATAAAAGCAATACACATATCACTAAAACAAGAATTTTTTTAGTTTTCTTTCCTTTACTAACATTATATTTTGTCGAGTGGTGAATTAACGTAAATGGAACAATAATATGCAATCACTAATTCAATGGAAGAAAAATTTACATACCAAATTTAGATGGTAACATAAATGAAAACCAATATCCAAGTAGATGAATATTAATCTCTATCACATAAAATCATACTAACCATAAGATACTAAAATATGTGTTAATTTAGCATGGGTACTTTTGATGCTAGATCCTTAACGTCCAGATTACACAATTGATTTGTAAGTACTATATAATTGTGTTAGACAGTGTGCCCCTATATCACGTTCATAATTCTCAAAGCTTCCATTCTGTCTCTTTTTGGACTACGGACAATCAACACTAGTAAATTAATCAATTTTCAAATTGAATGGAAATTGCGAAGAAAGTACATGGAAAACATACAAAAGAAATCTCAATTAATTTAGGAATTCCATCAATTAGAAATTTCAAGTTAACTTTCGATAAAAATGCAGTAGACATATAGCAACATTAAGAACAATTTACAATTTTCATCCGTTAATAACATAAAATCCTTTATAGTATTAAATTAAACTAACATAAACGTAACATTGACTTGGAATTACTAATATGTTTGGAAGCAGAATCTGCAAAACTAAATTAAAATAATGAAAAAATGGTTTGTGTATTAGCAAACGTACATGAATATTAATCTCATTTATCTACATAATCACACCAAGCATATAAGTAGCAACACATATTAATAAATGAGGTAATTTGTCGAGAATATTTTGCATACTAATTCGGTGCTCAAAGCCTATAGAATTTCCTTTTTCCTTTTGGATAAATGATGCCTAGTACTTGAAAATCGCTAGTACTTACAATGTAATAGAAACGATAAAGAAGTACAAAAAAAATTGTAAGAGAAATTACCTCATGATATAGGAGTTTCATCTTTTGATCCATACTCCACTTTCTAAGAAATTTTGCAAGGCATCTTCAAAACCACATATTGGAATATTAGTAGAGAAAAATACTAATTGTATACCTAATTCAGTAGAGCTCTTGAATTTTCATAGCTAGATGTACAATCTCATGACTTATCACATCTACATACGAGCTTTATAACAATGGCATTGAAGAAGAAAAGGGGTTTCCTTATTACTCAATTAGACTGGTAAGAGAATAGAAAAAAAAACAAAGATTGAACTACCACTAAATAAAGAAAATATATAAAATTTGGATTCTATAACTGAATTTTTTTTGAAGAATCGTTCTTATTCAACCATGGGTAATAATAGATAGGAAGAAGAAGCATAATAGGAAGATAAGTTATAAAACATCAATGAGTCTATTGATATTTCATTTAAAAAACATAAGTAATAAGAATGAGTAAGGAAAAGTTTAGGATAATTAAATTATTAGGACACATGGCATCACATTAGATTTGTGAGAAAACTGGAAATAAAGGTGCACATGAATTTAAACTAAGCTTCCATTTAAGATAATGTAATAACCCATATTTTCAACCATTTAAAATATATTAAATTTAATATAATTGTTGAATAAAAATGGTTAGAAATCATGATTTTATAATTTATTAATGGAAATGTTATTAGATGTATGCTAGAATCTAAGATAAAATCCTTAAATAACAAATTTCAATAAGTTAAAAGATGATAACCCCAATCAATTGAGTGTGAAACAATGTGGAGTTGCATATTAACAATAAGATTTGAAATAACAAATGTTAAAGTTATAAAGAATGAAATGAATGTTATCTCTAATTAGAATATAATTGTAAAGTTCAGTTTGGATATAATTTTAAAGTTTAATAAGGAATAAAATAAATGATGTATTAAAGGAGAAATCATATATTATTAATTGATTGGTTTTAGCATAGAATAAAGAATCAGTTATTTGGTAAGCAAATTTATAAACCTTGTTTGTAAAAAACAAATTTATAGATATTTAAATTTTAATTAAACTTTGAATATGTCATGACCCAATTTTACGACCTCCAAAAATCGAAATCAATACGTCCACTGTATTACATGCCGAACAGTCGAATGCCAGAAATACCAGACCATAAAGTAAAGAAGAAGGAGGTAGAAGAAGAACATAGAAATGCAACATCAGAATCCCACAATTGCAGCGGAACAATATATAATAGATAACAATTGATCCTTGTACAAAAAGAAACTATACTGTTTTTATACATTACATCATCAGAGTACACTGCAATCAATAACAGAACCCTGGACAGTTATATTAACTTGTCCTCACAACTGATTATACAACTTACACTGCACAGTGGAATATACATCAGATACATGATATACGTCTCACCATCTATCTCATCTCTTGAGCTCCATAGCATTCCATCCTGTATCCATAATACTCGGTCTGGCTCAAGCATTATAATAAAATAACATCCGAGTCGGTCTGGAAAACCAGCGTGAGAAAACACACTCAATTGAATTATTAAAGTTTTCAAAACCCTTTGAAATCAAAGGTATCTCATAAGATCACGCCACAAATAAACATGTCGGGTTTTTATGTCAACGATAACCAAAACATTCCTATCAAAATCCTCTTATATTATAATAATGTCTAAGTACAAATACTTATTCAAGTAGCCGAAATTGTTACATTTGTTAAATTACAGCATACTGGGCTCTACAATTAAAACCGTAAAGGGCACATAGGGAGAATGAATTTCCAACTAATGACTAGGCACTGGGGTACCACCTATCACGTTACCTGATCTAGATCAGCATACCAAGGACCACGCCTGATCCCCTGCAACACAAGGCCAGCCTACCCCTAACCTGGATAGACCGAATCAGATCACCCCGCGGTTGGGATCAGCAACCGCCACACAGCCTAGATCAAGGGACTATAAACAAGGATGATCTTACCCTAATTAGGTGCTACCCACTTAGCCTTGCTGCATGTCCCTTGATTCTCAGTCATTCCCAGTTAATGGGGCTCGAGGCTAAGCGTCACCATTTTATAAATATTCACTTAAAATGCTCATTGTCCTCCAATGATAATGTATTGATAGCATCATCTATACAAGTCTGTTCCCAGTCCGAACGGAATCGAAGGCACCACTCTTACTACATCCATTTTGGAATCACCCTCAGTATTAGTAAAGTTTAGCCCTTGCACTTCACTACTCCATCTTCGACTCCAAACTCTTGTCCTCCTTTCGAAAACGCACTCGTTGGATCAAAGTAGTTTTCGGATCACAAATCCGATCCTGGTCTCTTCGAAACAACATTAGATGTTTTTTCGGTAAACTCAACCCCGGTTCTCTAGGAAATAAATACATGAAAATAAGATCGGAGTTCACCTCCTAACCACTTCTATGGTCGGATTTCCTTATGAACGTCCTAGAAGAATGAATGAGTTTATACGTACCGTATAACACCTCGAATGGTAACTGTGAAATTTTTGATAAACAAATTAAATTAAAAGTTTTTAACTTACCTAACCTTAAATTAAAATGTTTGGAGAGATTAAGTTGCCTTGAGATATATCTTTTCCAAATTTAACCGTAAGTTAAAACGTACGTACACACACACACACACACATATATATAATTTCCTTTCCAATTCTTATTCAAACATGATTACACAAAACAGTGTATATCTTCATTTACCCCTTTTTTTCAAACCAGATAATTTCTGTTTTTAAACATTATATATATTTTTCCATAATATACCATATATATGTATTATCAATTTTAAATTGAATCGTATACCTTACTGGAAAAACGAACCCAGGTTATTACACCTCGTTCGCCACCACGATCAACACTTGCTTACAACGAACTTCGGCACCATGCGACTGCCACAACGCCAGACCCTGTCGCCATAACATATGACATCGATCAAGACTCCCTCCTCCACCTTCGCGTGCCCTAACACTCGCGCCTCTGCCAACCCCGACCTCTTCGACAATGCGGCTTCCCTTCTTCTGGTGCTATAGCATTCGAGCTCAAATCAGTAAGAAATCGCGACTACCTCGACCGCATTTACCAAACTCATTTTCACGAATCTCAATTTGAATCGCGTCCCCTTAAAGCCAAACTCGAGATAAAAAATCAAAGCAACCTTAGCAATATTTTATTTTCTATTTATACGAATCGCTAATATAGCTTAGAGGATTTTTGATTCAACAACAGTGCATTTGATTTCGAGAATTTGAACGAAGACGAGAGAGGGAAACATGATTCTTTGATTCGAATTGGGAAAGAGAGAGTAGCCATGAAATTTCTTTTGTTCTGCTTCATGCTTTTATAAAGGAGAAGGGAGGAATATGGAGAAGGGATACCGTTGATTTGAGATTTTTTTTAAAAAGCGGACATTCTTAAAAAAAGGAGGGAAAGTGCTAGAGAAGGTGGCGTGTAATAGGAGGGATATAGTGTTTTTGAAATGAGAGGGGGAAAAAGTATTGAAGTGAAATATTTCAACTGAGGTTTGTCAGGTATATATGAATATATATATTATTTAAATTTAAGTCATCATGAATTTGCAACTCAAAATCTCGACCTTCTATCAAGACGTACCTCCAGGCGTTTATAATGTTATACCCCTATTCTGAATGCAATGGAAAAGATTTCAAGTCCTACTTTAATCGTATAGAGACGATAGCTTTTTTGACTCAATTATTATATTGAATTTTCGATATAGATTTCAATGTGTTAATATACCGTACGATCAAACGATAACTCCAAATGCTATGAAATTTGAAATCCGATAATAATACACTATTACGGATCCAATGGAACTGGTTTCGTTAAAATTCGAGACTGTGCCTCGGAAGGCACTTTTTAAATGTCAGTTTAAAGGATGTATTTTCAAAACTGAACAAAACACATTTAAATTCAATTTTAAAGCTTCTATTACCTTCAGTATTATCTATATAAGTTTTATAAGCCTTTATTTTTAACAGGATTAAAATTCCTGATTCAATATTTTACCCAATTTCCAATTATTAAATTCAATAATTTAATTGTCCAATAAAAATTCAAGTTAAAAATCAACACCTGAATATTTAAAATCAATTAAATATTCCAGTTTCAAATATCTAAAATTTGGGGTCGTTACATTCCACCCCCTTATAAGAATTTCGTCCCCGAAATTTCTAGTTAAGATGAATGGTCCACAACCCGTTAACTATTTTCCCAAAACCAAACTGTTTTTAACAACTCCCCAAAACAATCTTTTACTTAAAGACACACTATCCATTCTACTAATTTGCCAAACTCATCCATATGTTCCAAATAATATTATTTACTCAACCATTTTGAATATAATTTAAAACAAAATTTTAAATTATCAAAATTTTCTTCAAAATTTTTCTAACTCCTTAAATTTTTGAAAAATTTCGCCAACATCTCCTTTGTACTGCTAGATCGGAACAACTACAAAATTGCCTCTACGGTCCTCGAATTTTCAAAAGAAAACAAAAGCCAAGTGGCTAGATTAGAAAATCATCAAATTTCATATGAAAGTTTTAAATACATACCTTTTTGTCGGGCAATTCAAATTTTTATTTGTGAAATCGAAACATCAATTTATCCTTTGCTTTTAATTTCCTACACCTTACTTAGAAATAATATCCAATCCCAGAATTCAAAATCATTTTATTCATTTCTTTTTAAAATTCTCAATATCTATTCCATTCAAGTCCGTACGATGCACATACATCATACATATGCAATATCAAATCCAGTCGCTCACTCGATCATACAATTCCACTTTCGAACTAGTATCATCTACCCGACTTCCTAGTTCAAACTTAGATATGTTTTCTTGATCAGAAACCGTTATTCTCCTTGCATAGCCATATATTATGATAGAGATTTTCATAATCAATTAAAAATCCATATCTAGGGTTAGCCGTCAAAAATCGAGTGAAAAATCCCAACTCGGATCGATATGACTATTTGGAAATTCTGTGCTCGAATCCGGATCAAATCGCTATGTGAATAAAATAATATACGTACATCCTACTTATTTATCGCAATTAGCTATATCAATTTTCTTTTTATTCACATTCAACTGGATTTCCATTCACTTATTCACAAATATACCTTTTTCACCACTTTTTATTATACCTTCATTTACATAATTACTTAGTATATCCTCATAATACCAATTTTTAATTAAGAATTTCACCCACGCTTTTCCACTTCACCATTAAAGTTTATATCCATTTTTATCTAAATTTTAAACTTCAATTTCATTTGAATTTACTTTTACCTTCCCTTTACCAATTTATTCCCAATCAAATTCAATATTAAATTTTTATGTTTGACTCACTAATTTATCTCACTTCTTAATCAAATCTTATTCCAAATTTTTGGTTTTACTTAGCCCACTCAACAATTTTTTTTTCAATCTTACTTTCTTCACATAATTCAAATTAAACATCATTTCAAATTCTAAATTTCCGTTCTATCTACTCATAATTTAGATTAGTTTGTTCGTTCATAAATTTATTTCCAACCTAATAAATTGTATTTCAATGACCATTCCATTTAGCTTACTTAGATTCATTCCCTCAAAATTCCCTTATGTCTAAGTTAACTCAGTTACATTTCAACTTAATTCAAAATTTTAACGTCTATAAGTTTTTCGACTTATCTACATTCCATTTTCTAATCTTTTGAATTTACTTCATTTATTTCATTACCACACTTACCTCCATTTAACTTCTCTTAACTTAGATTTTATCTTAACAATTCCAAATTCTTATAAGATTTCAGACTTATATTCCATAAACATTTTTAATTAAACTCCCAGAGTTTAAACAATTTTCTTAAGCATTCAAAATCATTTTTGAAATAAACTAGGTCCAAAATCCCTTGGTATATCAAATTATCCCTTTGAATTTCAAAACCAAACCCAACTTTTGCAAACAAATTAAAATTTACAATATTCAGGTAGCAATTCCACCCTTGGAAACTCGAAAATGAACATCGATGATGCTGCAGTCATCACCGAAATTATTTTCCAATGATCGAAGTGAGTTCAATGCTTTAATTCTTTTCAAAAACATTTCAAATATTTTTTTTCAAATCTCACCAGATTTCATATCCAGTTTTAAAAAAATATTTCCGAATAATATCACTATTATTCCTCCAAAGCATTTGAAAACCATTTTATAACTCAAAGGGGCTTAAGTTTCCCATATTTTCGAATTTCAAATCCTTTCAATCAATATTTCAACATTCCTCTCGCTTATACTGCACAACGGAATATACATCAGACACGTGATATACATCTCGCCTTCTATCTCGTCTCCTGAGCTCCACAGCATCCTATCCTGTATCTGTAATACTCGGTCTGACCCGAGCATTAAAATAACACTTGAGTCAGTCTAGAAAACCAGCGTGAGAAAACACACTCAATTGAATTATTAAAGTTTTCAAAACCCTTTGAAATAAAAGGTATCTCGTAAGACCCCGCCATAAATAAACATATCGGGATTTTACCTTACGATAACCAAAATATTTCCTATCAAAATCCTCTGATATTATAATTATGTCTAAGCGTAAATACTTATTCAAATAGCTGAAATTGTTACATTCATTAAATTCCAGCACACTAGGCTCTACAATCAAACCGTAAAGGGCACATAGGGAGAACGGATTTCCAACTAATGACTAGGCACTAGGGTATCACCTGTCACGGTACCTGGTCTAGATCAACATACCTAGGACCACTCTCGATCCCCTGCAAACACAAGATTGACTACCCCTAACCTGGATAGATCGAATAAGATCACCCCGTGGTTGGGATCAGCAACCGCCACACAGCCGAGATCAAGGGACTCTAGACAGGGATGTCCTTACCCTAATTGGGTGCTACCCACTTAGCCTTGCTGCATATCCCCTGATTTTCAGTCATTCCGGTTGATGAGGTTCGAGGCTAAGCATTACCTTTTTAGAAATATTCACTTAGGATGCCCATTGTCCTCCAGTGATAATGTACTGATAGCATTCATCCATACAAGTCAGTTCCCGATCCGAACGGAACTGAAGGTACTACTCCTACTAAATCCATTTTGGAATCATCCTCGGGATTAGCAGTGATTAGCCCTTGCACTTCACTGCTCCATCTATGACTCCAAACTAGTGTCTTCCTTTCGAAAACGTACTCGTTTGATCAAAGTGGTTTTCAAATCACAAATTCGATCCCGGTCTCTTCGAAACAACATTCGATATTTTTCCGTTAAACTCAACCCCGCTTCTCTAGGAAATAAATTGACGAAAATAAGATCGGAGTTCACCTCTTAACCTTTTCTATGGACGGATTTGCTTATATAGCACCTCGAATGGTAACTGTACGATATAATTCACATGCCTCTTCTACATATTCCCAAAGTTATATTTTGAGTCCAGATTTGGTAGTCGGTTATTTAACTATCAAACAAATAATCAATTCAATCAAATATTTTATTTCCACTGAAAAACATCCATTCTTATTAAATTTAGGTTTTAAATAAATTAAATCACTCAATCCAAAAATATACACTTAAAACATTTAAATACAAAGCTACATAAATTCTTTATTCAAAATAATACTTATGAAATTCTATAATAGTTCTCCAAGTAAAACCTTATCCAAAAAATACTTTTAAAAATAAAGCTATTATATAATGTATAAATATTTAATAATTATCTTTAAATCATAATACTAATTTAACCTTTAAAATAACTACTACTATAATTAACTTAATTAACATTTACTTTAACACTTTTAAAACAACTAAAAAAAATTTCTAAAATATTCTTTTAAAAAAACTTTTTAAAAACTTCTAATTCATACTTAAAAATCTTTCTTTTAAAAATATACTTAGCTTTTCAGGAAAACACACTTTCCACTTGAATTTTACACGTCTAATCATTCATAAATCCTTCTCGATTTATCTCTAGTTTAATTTATATCTCGTTCCCATAAATTTTCTTTTCCACCCATTTTAAAAATAAAACTACCCTTTTATTTTTAAAATGATTTACTCACCCCCTTATAAATTCCCAACGTGAATTTATAAATTTCAAATTATCTACTGATAAATGTTTTCACTTTATTTATAAACCCAGTTTATAAATTCCAGTCTCATTCTTCTTTTAATTACTGTTTTCAAAACATTTAATCGATTTTCAAATCGATTTCCTGAATTAATTTCCATCTGAAGTTTATTTCTTGATTTACTCAAATTTATTCCAAAATTCCCTTATTTCGGATTCACTTTCCTTTTATGAGATGAAATCTTATTTAAATATGAAACATTAACTTCATACTTTACCTCGAATTCTCCTTTTATTTTTCACAACCCATTTAAATCTTGCATATAAAAATATTCCTTCATACTTTTTTTTTGAGAAAAATGTGTGATCCTTTACGCATAGAGGAGAGCACACATGTGAATATATATATATATATATATATATATATAACACGAAACATGCGTAGCTGCCAACATGCCTGGCAGGTAACAGGAGCTAAACTACAAAAAGCAAAAACTCAGATACTCCTAATATGAGTTCCGGCAAGGCCCCCACCCATCGCACCTTAATATCAAGCTCCGGCATGGCCACCGCCCGATATTAAGATGCTAGAAGTATCAAAAAAGCTAAATAAACTCCAAAAGTCCTATCAGAAGAAGTGAAAAAACGACTGCTCTGAAGAGGATCTGCTGAATAAATAGATCTCTCTGAAGACTCTGAATAAAGAAGGAGAGCCAAAACTGAAGAAAAAGACATCCTGAAGAAGCACTCCAAAAAACTGTAAGACGGCCTGGATGAAGAAACTCTGCTCTGATGGCACCTCTATCATCTGAAATCCAGCAATCTGACTACGAGAGAAACCTACGAAATGAACCTGATATCCTATCACCCAAAACCTGTATCTCAAACAAGGCTAGGAAAAAATTAAAATGATACATATATATGTATATTTATTAATTAAATATACATGTATATGTATTAAAAGGAAAGACATAAAAAACCTAAACCAATTCTAACATGACAAGAACAAAAGAAAAGAATAGACTAAAACCAAAGACCAAACAGAAACTAAAACAAAAGGAGAACTAGACTAGACTCATATGACTTAAATCAGAAGCAAGCTATGATTTAAAGTGTGATTATCAAATGAGTTTGGAATAAAATTAATAATACTATTATTAGAATAATTAAAGATATTGTTAAGTTTAAAAAAATTAATATTATAACTAACCTTTTTAAGATACCGGTTGAATATGACATTATTAGCTAATTTATATTTGGGATTAGAAATCCAATTAAAACAAAATGTAGAAATTGAAAAAATCAATTTGTTAAGATGACTATTTTTATTATTAAAAATTCTTTAATATCTCTCAAACCAAATAAACCAACTAATAATAATAAATAAAGTATCTAGTAAAACTCTAATATTTTTATTGAATTTGAATCTATAATTTTTCCAGTAGAATTCACAATCCAAAATATTAGTTGTTATATTGAAGTTAAAATTTTTAAGAGTATTAATAAGGAGTAATTAGTGTCCATACAATCATAATATATATGGTTTATGTCCTCAAGATGCAGATTACAAAAATAACATTTGTTATCATTATGAATGTTTTTTCTCTTTAAAAATTCAATTGTATTAAGTTTACCATGAAGAATTAGCCACATGTGAATTTTGGATTTAGGAGGAGCATTAGATTTCTACATATATTTAAAAGAGTTATTAATAGGACTTGAAAAATTAATAAATCTATAAAAAGATTTTGGAGTATATTTCTTACACTTATCCCATTCCCCACTAATAAAATCATTGTCAATATCAATATTATAAAGCTTTAATCTGGCATAAAGTAAAGAGAGTTGCCTAAGGGTAGTACCAATTAAAATTTTGTTAAAGCTAAAGTTCCAAGGAGGATCATTCCCCGGAGAATAAACTTCATTTATTAAAGCATACTTAAAGTTGCAAATGTCATACAAATCCTTAAAATCACATTTAAGAGGCAAGATCGAGATCCAACAATCATGCCAAAAAGAAGTACAATTTCCTGAATGAACAATCGTCTTAGTTCCTAATTTAAAAAAATTATAACGTTTTAAAATGTTTTTCCAAAAATTAGAAAAATTATGGGAAAAAGAAAGATCAAATTGGTGTAAATTGAAGTTACCATTATAATAGTATTTGGAAATGATCACTTTCCAAATAGCATTATCATTTATATACGAAAACTTCCAAAGCCATTTACCTAAAAGAGACAAATTCAAGTTGCGTAAATTAATAACTCCCAAACCACCCTCATTTTTAGCTTTACAAACAGTTTCTCAGTTCATGTGACATTTTATACTATTATTAATATTATCCCCACTCCATAAAAAATCTCTTCTAATTTTATCGATTTTATCAATAACCCAATCTGGAAAAAGAAGCATAAACATGCCATAGATATGTAAGGCTGATAAAACCAAGTTAATTAAAATAAGTCTACCTGCTCTAGAAAGAAATCTCCCATTCCAAATTGAAATCTTATTTTTAATTTTATCAATAATAATAAGCCAATCATCATGCTTGAGTTTGGAAGATCTAATCACAAAACCTAGATATTCAAAAGGAAATTTCATAATTTTACAATTTAGGGTATTAGCAACTAAGTTTTCTACTTTATCAAAATCATTTAAAACAAGAACAGAACTTTTGTCAAAATTAATTTTTAACCAGATAAAAGCTCAAAACTATAAAGAATAAACCTGAGAGTAATAATGTGTCTAGGAAGACGAGAAGAAAAAAGAATGGTATCATCCGCAAATTGTAAAACCGATATACCATTACGCGATATATCATTACCAACACTTCCTAGAGAACCATTATTAACAGCTCTTTTAATAATTTTAGTAAAAACATCAGCAGCTAAGTTAAACAGCAAAGGGGATAAGGGATCCCCTTGCCTTAAGCCCCTTTTAGACTGAATTTTATTACCTAGAATACCATTAACCATAATGTTAGAGTTACCCGTTTTGAGTAAAGACAAAATCCAACTAATCCATCTATGCCTAAAACCTCTAGCCTGAAAAATATCAATAAGAAAATCCCAATCAACTGAATCGAAAGCTTTAACAAAATCCTGTTTTAGAATCGCACAGGTAATGTTACTCTTACATCAAAAGTTAATATATTCTTGAACAGCAGCCACACCATCTGTAATATTCCACCCTTTAATAAAAGCCGATTGTGAACAATCAATAAATTTGTTCATTCTAATACTAAGTCTATTAGCTAGAACTTTAGAAATGATTTTAACTCAACAGTTAATCAAAGAAATAGGTCTAAAATCTTTTAAGTTGTTAGCTCCTACTTTTTTATGCAGCAAAATAACATTTGCAAAATTAAATCTCCCTAATTGCAAATTACCATTATAAAAATCATTAAACAAATTAACTAAGTCAAAATTTAAAACATCCCAAAAGGTATTATAAAATAAAATAGGAAAACCATCAGGCCCCGGCGATTTACCGCTAGGCATATCATTAATAGGTTTCCTAATTTCCTCTTCATAAAAAGGAATATCTAACTCAGATAAGTCAACAATAGAATCTGATGGATACAGATCAGTCCATCTAACATTGATTCTATGTTTGATTTTAGAACCAAAATATCCTTATAATAGCCAGTTAAAGCTTTGTTGACGTCACTTTGGTCGACTAACTCTATATTGTTAACAAAAATTGAATTAATTGTATTTGAACATTTTCTACCATTAGCAAAATTGTGAAATTTTTTGGTACTATTATCACCTTCGTTAATCCATTGAATTCTGGATCGCTGCTTCCACATCACCTCCTCTTTTTCTAAAATAGAATTTAGCTCATCTTTTAAATTAGAAAGAATATTACGTTCTCCTATATTAAGAGGTCTGGATTCTTCTATCTTGTTAATTTTAAGCATTTCATTAATAATATTGTCTTTTTTAATTTTTAAATTGCCAAAAACATTTCTATTCCAATTTTTAAGAAAAATCCTAAGGTCTTTAAGTTTAGAAATAAAAGCTTTTGCAGAATTATCCTTATTTCTGAAATTATGAAAACTTAAAGAATTCCATTTACAAATAATAAAGTTTACAAAGTTAGATTCCAAAAGCCACATCTTTTCAAATTTAAATTTGTTAATAAAAACTTTATGGAATTCACAAGAAAGGATAATAGGACAATGGTCAGAGAGGGTATACGGCAATCCATTAACTCTACAGATAGGAAATTTGTCCTCAATCTCATCACTAACAAAAAATCTATCGAGAAGAGCCATGGAAGGAGATTCTCTAGAGTTACTCCAAGTAAACTCTCTATTAGATAGAGGAATTTTAATCAAATTAGAGTTAACAATGAATTGATTGAATTCCTCCTTTGTAGAGTAATCTCCTTCCCTAGGAAAGCGCTCACCAATGAAACGTGTAACATTAAACCCCCCCCTCCCCCCCAAAAAAAAATCCAAGGACCCGGGGCTAGGGATCTAAAATCAAGACATTCATTCCATAAGATTCTCCTATTAATTTTTGAATTAGGCCCAAAAACATTTGATATATTTATTAAAGAGTTATCAGAAAGATTAATAAGAATAGCATGAAGAGAATGTTGCTTAATAATACGTTGAAGCATTTTAAAATGACTATCACGCCAACCTATCATTAAACCCCCAGAAGAGCCAATGGAAGGTAAAAAAACCCATTTTCTAAAATAAAACCCACCTAATCTTCTAAAGAAACGAACATCAAGACAGTTAATCTTAGTTTCTTGGAGTAATGCAATATCAATGGAGTAGTCTTTAAAAAATACTCTAGCTTTATCACATTTGCTCAAATAGTTCAAACCCCTAATGTTCCAACTAATAAACCTCACAAATGAACTGAACTAGCCCTCTCTAATTCGCTACATCTAATATACTCCCTATCTAGCTCAATATCAGTAAAAATAAAAGAAGTGTCGTGGGCTAACTGACTAAACTCAGTAGAAGAAAGGTTACCTAAAGCATAAGAAGAAAATACTACCCAAAAAAGAACTCGTACCTGAGCCTGGATGCGTCGCACCACTCATGGTCTCGATCCAGGAAACTCACATATAGATGAAGACCGACTGCTATGGATTCTGGCACTACGACGCACTGAACCACAAGAAACAACAGATCACTTACGCTTACCTCTCTTCAACGAAGCAGAACAAGGAGCAGAGCGAATCAAATCAACCATCCCATCAAATTTCAATACATCTGGGACAAAAACTAAAGGCTCATCTGAAGAATCTCCCAAAGGTAACGCATGAGACTCGGAATGCAAATCAAGAACTTCTAGACGTTCTTATGAGTTAACAACAGAGCCAAAAGAATCATCTAAAACTAATGGGGCCACAACCAGATTATCATTCCCACCTAAATACTCAACAGGGGAATCTGATTCTACTCTGCCAAAGTCACAAGCATCATTACCAAAACAGATACTAGAAACAGCAAAAACATCAAGGCAACTCGCCGCATCATGATTGAAACCCTCTGAGAAGAAATAGAAGTACTTTCTACATCAACAGAAGCCTGAAACTGTGTATCATGCACAACATATACAGTGTGCATGTCGTCATAATTCTCAGCATCAACAGAATTCATCACCTTAATATGCTGCTCCAATGAAATGAAATCATCATAAAAATCAACTAGCCCAAAATTATCAGAAGAAGCAGAAACACTAGACTCAACTGCAACCTCTAGATCATCCAACACTTCATTGATGCTAAAACAGGGTTCTAACTAGGTGGGCAGATCAAGATTATCAAATACAAAAGGCAAATTAACAGCAGGAATAGAAGACCACAGGTCATTATCCAGATAGGAAACTTGATCAAACTCCAATAAAATATCCTTTTTAACGATATTAACATTAAGATCCTGGACTTGGTCAAACAAGAAATCACTTTCGAAATCACTTTCGAAATCTTTATTTTTAAAATTAAAAGTTTAAAATTAAAAATATTCCTTCATACTTAAAAAGAATATTGCTTAAATCCTTATTTTTAAAATCCTTTTGTTCACATTTATTCAAAATCTCTCTTTTTCCCATATTCCGGAATTGATTTAATAAGACTTAAAAATCAAACTATTTATTTTCCCAGTTCTTTTCTTTTTACTTAATCCAAATTACTATAAATTCCTCACTTTAAAAATTTCCCACTTTATCTTCCTTTTAAAAATTCAAAATTTATATTCCCAAAACGCCATCGGCAATACCATATCATCCAACAAATTCAATTTTCCATCACAATCTATCACAGATTATTCAATATTTCATATATCACTGAAATTAAATAAACTCAACATTTTTGAGGAATCCAGTTGGATCCCCCCAACCTGTTGTCCTGCATCCACAGATGTTAGCACAATATAAAAATACCAATCCCACTTTGAGGGGGATATCGCTGTATATAGTGTCATCCGCTATTATGCGGGGCGCATAGGGTCTCATCCGCTATATAATGCGGGAATATCAATCACTCCAGTATATATATAAATATGCCACTATATATAATATCACATCCTGACTGATATAAATTATCAATTCAATCAATCAACCAATAATTTACATTTTAACTATTTAAATTCACCAGTAATCCAATTTGAGTGAGATTAACTCACCTCTATTTTGATTGCCACCCATATCCATCTCGACTATTTTCTTCACGATTTTGGACCTGGTGTAAATGAGATTTTCGAATTTATTAGCATTTCCATGATTTAAACCACCATTAATATTCTTATTTTAAATTTAAATCTATTGGGTTAATACAATTCCAAACTTTACTTTACTGTGAAATTTTGATAAACAAATTAAATTAAAAGTTTTTAACTTACCTAACCTTAAATAAAATGTTTGGAAAGATTAAGTTGCCTTAAGATATATCCTTTCCAAATTTAACAGTAAGTTAAAACGTGCATATATATATATATATATATATATATATATATATATATATATATAATTTCCTTTCCAATTCTTGTTTAAACATGATTACACAAAACAGTGTATATTTTCATTTACCCTTTTTTTTCAAACCAGGCAACTTCTATTTTTAAACTTTTTATATATTTTTCTGTAATATATCTGTATATATGTGTTATCAAATTTTAAATTGAATCATATACCTTACTAGAAAAACGAACCCAGGCTATTCCACCTCGTTCGCCACCACGGTCAACACTTGCTTGCAACGAACTTCGACACCACGCGACTTCCACAACACCAGACCTTATCACCATCACCTCTGACATCGATCGAGAATCCCTCCTCTACCTTCACGTGCCCTAACACTCGTGCCTCTGCCAACCTGGACATCTTCGACAATGCGGCCTCCCTTCCCCCGACGTTATCGCATTGAGCTCAAATCAGTATGAAATCGCGACTACCTCGACATCGTTTGCCAAACTCATTTTCACGAATCTCGATTTGAATCGCGTCCCCTTGAAGCCGAACTCGAGATCCAAAATCGAAGGAACCTTAGCAATATTTTATTTTTGTTTATATGAATCGCTTTGAATATAGCATAGAGGCTTTTCGAATCAACAATAGGGCATTCGATTTCGAGAATTTGAACGAAGATGAGAGAGGGAAACACGATTCTCTGATTCGAATTGGGAAAGAGAGAGCGACCATAAAATTTCTTTGGTTTTGCTTCATGCTTTTATAAAGGAGAAGGGAGGAATATGGAGAAGGGATACCGGTTGATTTGATCTTTTTTTTAAAACCGACATTTTAAAAAAAAGGAGAGAAAGTGATTAAAGAGAAGGTGGCCTGTAATAGAAGGGCTACAATGTTTTTGAAATGAGGGGGGAAAAAGTATCAAAGTGAAATATTTCAGCTGAGGTTTGACTGGTATAAATGAATATATATTATTTAAATTTAAATCGTCATGAAATTGCAATTCAAAATCTCGACCTCCTATGGTGACGTGCCGCTAAGCGTTTATAATGTTATACCCCTATTCCGAACGCAATGGAAAAGGTTTCGAGTCCTAATTCGTTCGTATGGAGAAGATAGCTTTTTGGACTCAATTATTATATCGAATTTTCGATATATATTTCAGTATGTTGATATACTGTACGATCAAACGATAATTCCAAATTCTAGAAATTTGAAATCCGATAATAATACACTATTATGGATCCAATGGAACTAGTTTTGTAGAAATCGGAGGATTTGAGCCTCGGAAGGCTATTTTTAAATGTCAATTTAAAGGATCTATTTTCAAAGCTGAACAAAACACTTTTAAATTCAATTTTAAAGCTTCTATAACCTTCAGTATTATCAACACAAATTTTATAACCCTTTAAACTATTTTTAACAAGCTTAAAATTCCTGATTCAATATTTTACCCAATTTTCAATTATTAAATTCAAAAATTTAGTTATCTAATAAAAATTCAGGTTAAAAATCAACACCTGAATATTTAAAATCTATTAAATATTCCAGTTTCAAATATCTAAAATTCTAGGTCGTTATAGAATATGATTTGAATTTATTAGAAATGAATTATTATAACGGTTTAAATTTTAATTTAAACTTTGAATTTATTTTAATTAAAATGGTTTAAATTGGTATTTCTAAGTAGGATGTGAAATGGATTTATACTATATAGTTTTAGAATGAGAATGTTAATTGAACTTTCAACCTTTGGGTAGGATCGGTTAAATTGAATTTGAAGTAAAGTTTAAAATCGTTTGAATTAAGGTTGTTTTAAATTAAAATTTGAATACGAATTTGTCTTGAATTGGAAGTCGGAAAGCAGAATTAATTTTGATTTGGAATTTCAATCTAAGTTTAAATTGTTGTTAACGAAAGAAACGGTTTTAATATAAACTACTTTAATAATCAAAGTATTTTAATATATAACTATTCTAATTATCCAAACTATTTTCAGCATTAAAACTATTTTATATTCAAAACTATTTACAATCTTTAAAACTATTTTAATTATTCCAACTATTTTTCAATATTGAAACAATTTTAATTATCCAAACCATTTTCAATATTCAACTATTTTAATTATTCAAAACCTTTTTAAATATTCAAACTGTTTTAAAGGGGAACTATTCAGATTTAAATAATTGATTTAAATACGAATGTTTTGACATGAAAGCATAAGCTCTTTTGAATTCTAAATGACTTTGAAGTGAATCTGATATGTTTAAATGAGTTTTGATATGTTCTTGAAATTTAAAAGAACCAACCGATGTAAAAAAATGATGTTTGGTTGTTGAAGGGACTGTGGCCGAATATTGGCATACTCTCTGCAATATTGAAACCACACTTAACAATCGTGTACGCGGTGGATGTTATCCAGAATGTGGAGGTTGAATTGGCGACGTTTGTTGGATTGACAAAAGAGAACGATGATGGATAGACCTCGAAACTTGTGTCAATTTTAAATGACTAAAACAAGAGCCGTACCTAACTAATGAGGCTTGCTACCTCTAGTGACATCTGTTCTTCGTATTTCGTCTTGATTTTTTTGGACTCGATCGGCACCTTGATTTGATTATAGGACAGATGTTTGCGGTGGGCGTTAGGGGTTACCACTAGTTAGGAAACACAAAATGATAGTATGCTATCTTGGGCATTGCGTCACGTGCATTCTCATACGATTATCCTTATAGGAGCCCACTATGATTTTGTTTTATTATGGTACCTATATGGGACTTACTTGCTATCGATGTTACTGGTTGAGTGACAGGACCTGCATAGACTACCTGCTCAAAAATGTGTTAAGGGGGGTCAATTGTAACAACCCGCAAAATTTTAGCATATTTTAAATGAAATTTTAATTGAAACTTTTAATTTAATTATACTAAAATTGATATTTTTCTGAATTTAACAAAATAAAGATTTTTCTGAAAATTTAAATTTTGGTCAACTTTGGTCGAAGTTTGACTTCCGATTGAAAATTTGAAATTTTGAATTCTATTCTTTTTTTTAGAAGCTAGGTTTAATTCTTACTTTTTTCCTACTTTTCATTTCGTAAAATCCTGATTTTTACTTCCCAAAATTTGTTGTTTTCAACGTATTACACGTAGTTATTTTCCTACAACTTCTATTTTATTTTTATTTTGATTTGTTTTGGGCTTAGACCATTTGGGCTAGAAACCCTTTACTTAGATGAGAGCCTATATATAATCTCCTAAGGCTTTGGCTAGTCTTCATCCATTCATTTGAGCGTCCACAGAAAAATGTAAGTATTCTTCTCCTTCTTCTTCCTCCTCTTTCCAAACCTTAGATCTCCTTTTTCACCACTCCTCTCCTCCACAAAATTTCGGCCATACCTACCTCTCACCTTCTTCCCTTCTCTCTTATTCTCTACCTCTTCCCAAAACCATAGACCTTCCTCTTCCAAACCCTAGATGTGACCTCTTCCTTGCCCAAAACCGACCACCATCACCAAATAGCCTCCCCATAGCCGAGCACAACCCTTTGCCTCCCTTTCCTTTTGCCTTTCTAGCCGTGAGTCTTGCCCTAGAGATGATTGCCAAACCCACCTAACCCAAACGTAGCCTAGACCAAATCAAAACCACCTCTAAACCAAGCCTATGAAACCCTAGACAAGCCACTTATGTATTTTGCAATTGCATAATTTTCTGTTTTTTTCTATGAGAATTATTTGTTTACGTATGGAATTTTTTTAGCGTCAGATTTGGATTCTCCTCTTTCTCAAACTGATCCGTAGTTTGTTGATTTTTGTATTGCGCTTAGAATCACTTTTTCCAACCTAAGAAAGGTGAGTAATCACTCTTGGCATACGTACTTATTGATTTGGTGAATTGATGACAATTGAGTTGTGAGAATATGTATATGCAATTTGACATTTCACCGAGGTTTATTTCATGTTATTTCATATGTTTATTTCACGTTATTTCATATGTTTATTTCATGTTATCTCATATGTTTGTTTCATGTTATTTCATATCATATTATAACTGTTATGATCATATGCCATGATATGTTGAATATTGTTATGTAAATTTTTATTCTGTCCTCACACTGCAATTTCCTTCACTTTGAGTTGAAATGATACATGCCCGAACGATCTTTAGAATAAGGAAAATTGTTATGGGCTGAAATGGTAGGCTTGAGCAATTTTATTTGACTTAGGATTGCAGGTTTGAAATGATATAAAACCCGAAAAATTAATAAATTGCGGATTGAAATGATATATGCCCGTATTTACTTGACTCTAGGTTAGATAATTTTATACAACTCCGTGGTTGATCTAAAATGATTTTTCCAAAAATAATTAAGTCTTTTGGATTTTATATATGAATATCAACTAAAAATTTAATGTTATAATTTTTGTAAATTTGTTTATATGTGTTAAATTTTTTATAAGAAATAAATAGTTGGAAATGTAAATTTTGGAATTTAATTTATAGTATGAAGGTTAATTGAAATTTAATAATCCGATTTGACTTAATAATTTTATTTTATCCTAATCGATAAATTGTAAGTTTTAATTTATGTAATAGTAATTAAAATGGAATTTGTTTTGTGAAAAGAAATGTAAGGTAAACGTACATTTGACATGTAAGTTTTAACTAATGTAAACGGTATAACTTGAGTAAAAAAGGACAATTATTGCTTACTGAAAAGAATTAAAATGTAAGTTAAAACATACATTTGACATGTAAGTTTTAACTAATGAACATGGGAATTTGGGAAATAAAAATAATAAATGATGCTTACTAAAAGGAAATAAAAATACAAGTTAATAATGTATTTTACTTAAAATAAGAATTTCAACTTTAAAATGGATATTATTGCGAAGAATCGTGTTTAATAAAAAATACAGTTTATTTAATATCCAAATAAATAATTGAGCGTAATAAAAAGATAAAATATTTACGAAAAGGTTGTAAGTATATAATAATTTGATTGTAATATTGTCAAAGGAAAAGTATTACATTGCTAAAATGCTATAATATCTTAAGGTTACATTTCTAAGATGGTACCATTTCTTAAGTATTACTTTTCCAAAATGTTACTATGACTTATGGTTATGATTTAGAAATGCTGCTATTTCTAAATTGCAATGTTTTCGAAGTGCTATAATTGTAACAGTTACAATTTAAAATGCTAATGTTGCTAAAATATTATGATTCTAAAGTGTTATATTTAAAAGTATAAATTTGTAATGTTGCAACTTTGGAAGAATGAACATTATTTAAAAGAATAAACCATTTGAAATTTATATAACCATGGGTTATAATAACGATTGGTTGCTAAAGAGACCGGGAACAGATATGGGCATACGCTCTGTCGATACCGAAAACCACTTTAATTACTGTGTACACGGTGGAGATTCCAGAATGAAGTAACATGGTGGTGACGATCCTAAAGGTGTATTTTCATGGACCTAACTCTCGTGAGTTAGCATAAGGTGGTTAAAACAGGAGCATTCGACGGGCTAAGGAGGTAGCTCCTCTAATCGGACACACTTCATCGTTAGCCATTCTATTACTCTGTGATTGATTCGTTTTGCACCTTTGATTCGGGAGTGTTGATCGAGTGGGGCAGTAGTTGCGGCTATGCGTTACCAATAGTTCGGTAGTGTAATTGGTATATGTACCCTAGCATTGCCTAGTTGTGCCGTGTCACCTACCTTAGCGGGCCTTCTATGAGTTTGTTTTGTACCATACCTACGGAGTGCCCTCTGACGGCGTCTAGTACGGGCGGGATTACGGTACTGTATAGACTATGAGAATTTATAAAATGTGTTAAGGTGGAAAAAGTAAAGCCTTAACACTATTTTTAAATAGAATACTTTAATTTAGACATTATTATAATAGCGTTTATTACTACATAGTAGTTAGTTCAACGGATCATTAGAGGATGGGCGATCCCAAGCATCCTTTAAGTTACCGATGCATTTCTTTAATAATTCACTTGAGTTGATTTACATTTTATAAGTATGTATGTCCCGACTCGAGTGTTTTTTGTTTTGCTTTACGCTCGGGTCAGCTTGAGTTTCATAGTTTCGGTTTCATCCTCTTTCGGAGCTAGAGATTCACTGGAGTTAGCCGACTACTTGATATTTTGTTACAGTTATTTCCACGCCACTTGTGCTTTGTAGTAGAAACTTATATATCTAACTTTACAAGTATTTGTTTCCAAATTTAGAATTATGTACTGGTATTGAAACTTTGTACCAAGGATCTTCATGAACTCCTACGTTTATAAATTCCGCTGCGAAATTATTCTAATATTCTGTGTCTGTTATTCCGTGATTCATTTTATTTTCCCCAACTTTAATTAACAATCTATTGTTTTGAATTATTCAAATATGATCTGTAAGGTTTATTGTCGATTTTGAATGGTCCAAATTGTCGGGATGTTATAGTTGGTATCAGAGCTTTGGTTTTAGGAAAACCTTAGCCTACGGGGCAAAAAATCATTAGAGATAGGGTAGAAATACCCTAGAATGAGTGAAATCAATCTTAGAATCATTGTTTGTGAGAGAACGTATTTTTAAGTATAAAATGGTTTTAAAATGATTTTAAATGATTTTCAAAAGATTAATTTGGATATAAAAAATTTTGTTGTTTAAAATCTAATTTTCTTAGAATTCCCTTCTTTTCGAATCCACCTTATTTTGTAGAATTCCTTGATTAGGATTTCCAGTATAGTTGGGTCTTTTCTTCTATTTTTTCCTTTATCTTTGTCCTCCTTTAGCCGAAGCTATTGTTCCTCCAGTTCAGATGACTAGGCGTGATCTTTACCATATTTGCTTGTAGCCTTGCAACTTCAAGCAAGATTGTCCTACTCAGAAGAAGGGCAAGCCATCTGGTGTTTTTGCAGTTACTTCATCTACTCCACCTATTCCTAGTGATAACCAAGGTACTCTTCAGAGCACCTTTACCTAATTTAATCTTCTTGTTCGCGTTTTATTTGACACTGGAGCTTCACATAGTTTCATTTCTGTGGATCATTGTGATAAGTTTGAGCATATCCTTTCACCTAAGTTTGCATCTGTACCTTTGTGTGTTACTAATCCTATTGGTGGTCCCGCGAACCTTAGTAGGATTTGTAACAATATGAAACTCTTCCATTCTGGTTATCGTTTTTCTGGTGATTTCTACGTTCTTGGTTTCGACGCTTTTGATCTATTGCTTGGAGGAGATTGCCTGAAGAAGCATGAAGCTGTTATTTCTTGTAAGCCTGTACCGTTTCTCTTGTTGGTGATAAGGGTGATCTTTTGGTGATTCAGTGCTGCATTCCTCAGGAGTATGCAAATAGTTTTATCTATTCTCTTGATTCTTCCCCTAGTGATCTTGATTCTGCTCATGTGGTCAAACTCTATTCCGATGTATTTGGTGAAGTCACTTCTTTACCTCCTAAATGGAAAATTGAATTCCATATTCACCTCTTTCCTGGAGCTTTACCTGTAGTTCTTCCTCCCAGAAGAATGGCACCTCATGAGAAGGTTGAGTTGAGGAAGCAAATCGATGACTTCCTCTCTAAAGGTTTGATCAAACCCAGTCATTCCGAATGGGGAACAGTTGTGGTTTTTGTCACCATGTCTGATGGATCTTTGAGGATATGTGTTGATTACAGGGAGCTAAACAAGCTCACTATGCAAAACGGATATCCTATGCCTCGCGTTAATGATATGTTCGATCAGCTTTATGGTGCTAGTGTATTCTCTCAGCTTAATCTTGCCAGTAATTTCCACCAGCTCAGAATCGCCGAGGAAAGTGTTCCCAAAACTGCTTTCCATTCTGAGGATGGTTTCTTTGAATGGTTATTTATGCCTTTTGGTTTGACGAACACTCTAGCATTCTTTGTCGACCTTATGAACCGGGTTTTCCGTAATGTTCTTAATAAGTTTGTTCTAGTCATCATCGATGATATATTTGTTTTCTCTAAGTCAGAGGAGGAGCATGAATCTTATTTGAGCTTTGTTCTGGGGATTCTCAGAAGTCATCAGTTGAAAGCCAAATTCTCGAAATGCCATTTCTGGAAATATGAAGTCCAATTTCTTAGACATATTATTTCTGGTGATGGAGTTTCTATTGATCAAGTTAAGATCGCTGCGATCAATGTAAGTCTATCTTCTCTTCTTTCCTTTGTAACATTTATTGTTCTGTCTCCTCCTCGGTTCTTATTTTCCCTATTCTATTTTAGGATTGGGAAACTCCTAGGAATCCATCTGATACCTGTAGTTTTCTAGGCGTTACCGTTTATTATCGGAGACTCATTGAGAATTTTGCTCGGATTACTGCACCTCTCGCCGCTCTAACTCGAAAGAATGATAAGTTTAGATGGAGCGATAAGTGTGAAGCTGCATTCAATGAATTAAAGTGCAAGCATACTTCCGCACTAGTTCTTACCCTTCCAAATGGGAATGAGGTATTAACAGTATACATTAATGCCAGTCGTGAAGGTTTGGGAGCTATTCTGATGGAGGATAGGGGGGCTATCGCTTATGCCAGTCGTCAGTTGAAGGCCCATGAAGCCAATTATGCAACCCATGATTTGGAATTACTCGCCATAGTTTTTGCTTTGAAGCTTTGGAGGCATCACTTATTGGGAGCTAAGTTTGTGCTCTTTACGGATCATAAGTCTTTGAAATATATTTTCACCCCGAAGGACTTGAATTTGAGACAAGTTAGGTGGATTGAGCTTCTAGCTTCTTATGACCTCGACAACAACTATACCCCTGGGAAAGCTAATGTTGTAGCCGATGTTTTGAGTCGGAAGAAGGCGATATTATGTCAACTTGTGGTTTCTTCTCCTCTTATAGACCATTTTATTGCTAAGCAGGATGAGGATAGGATAATTAGGCTTATTGAGGAAAATGTTCGTAATAGAGTTGATGGTAGTAGCTTAGATGGAAGTGGAGCTCAGATTAATGATACAGGGATTTTAAGGATTAATAATCGGATTTGTGTCTCGAATGTCGATGGATTGAGGCAACAATTACTTCTGGAAAATCATCGGTCCAGACTTTCTATTCATCCAGGTGTGACAAAGATGTACAATGATATGAAGAAGCTGTATTGGTGAAGTGTTATGAAGCATGATATCTCCATCTTTGTTAGTAGATGTGCGACTTGTCTACAGGTTAAGGCTGATCATCAGAAAGCTTCTGGACTATTGCTACCTATTGGGATTCCTAATTGGAATCGAGAACAAGTTTCTATAGATTTTATCAATGGATTACCGAGGACTAGATGGGGTAATGAAAGTATTTAGGTAATTGTGGATAGATTGACCAAGTCAGCTCATTTTATTCCGGTTAGATCTGGTCGTTCTGCTTCGAGTTTAGATAAGATTTATATGAGGGAGATTGTCCGACTTCATGGTGTTCTAGTCAGTATTGTTTGTGATAGAGACCCCATCTTTACCAGTTGGTTTTGGAAAGCTTTTCAGGAATCTCTAGGTATTCGTCTGAATCTGAGCATTGCTTACCATCCACGGACCGACGGTCAAACGGAAAGGGTGAATCAGATTCTAGAGGATCTACTTCATGCCTATGTCATTGATTATGGAGGATCTTGAGAAGATCATCTCCATCTCGTTGAGTTCGCCTATAAAAATAGTTATCAGGCTAGTATCAAAATGGCTCCATTTGCTGCTCTTTATGGATGACCTTGCAAATCTCCATCTTGCTGGACTGAATCCGGTAATTATTTGGTTCTTGGTCTTGATATGATTTTAGAAGCATCTAAGAAGGCTGAAGAGATTAGGAAAAAGATGAGGATTGCTTAGGACGGACAGAAGAAGTATGCTGACAGGCATAGGAGGAGTTTGGAGTTTTCTGTTAGTGATCAGGTTTTCCTTAAGCTTTCTCCATTAAGAAATGTGATTCATTTTGGTCGGAGAGGGAATCTTGCACCTAGGTTTATTGATCCTTTTTGCATCCTCGAGAGAGTTGGTCCCTTAGCTTATCGCTTGGATTTGCCTAAAATATTTTCTGGAGTGCAAAATGTGTTCCATGTTTTGCATCTTCGTCAGTACCTTCATGATCCATCCTTGGTTATCCATCCTTCTGCTCTCGAGATTTTGGATGTTGAGCCAAATCTAACTATTGATAGGAAGCCACTTCGTATTATCGATAGAGGTACGAAGCAGCTTCGAAGAAAATTTGTCAATCGAGTCAAAGTGCAATGGAGCACTGATGATCGAGATTGTAGGGAAATTATAACGATCCCGGATTTTTACTAAGTTTAAATTGATAATTAATTTTATTTTTGAATAAAAATGGTGAAATAAATTGGTAATTAATATAAATTGTAGTTAAATTTTGAATTAATTGAGAATTAATTTGGATATTTGAAAATAAATATGTATATAAAATAGATTGAAAATAGAATTTGAAATTGGGATGTTAATTTAAATATCTTAAAAAATAAATTTGTATTTTTGGATTTTGGATACGATTAAATTAGATGTGCCTTTATTTATACAAATGAATTTTTTGAAAGTTATATTTTGAAATTGATATAAAATAATTTTCAATGGATGTTTATAGTTAAATTCTATATATTATGATATATCATATGTGTGTTTATTTTATTAAAGTATAATTAAGTTTTAAAACGATTTCTTCAAAAGTTAAATATCTATAAATAATGAATGAATGCAAAATGTAAAATAAATAAAATATAAATATATATATGTATATAGAGAAATAAGACAATAAGCATTTAAGTTAGAAGTAAATATTTAAATTAGAAATATATATATATATATAAGATAAATTAAAATATAAAGTGATTTCATTAGGAAAATTGTAACAACATATTAACTATAGAAATTTGTTTATATTGTAGAGCCATAAAACAACAATTTTTTATACATTCAACTGTGAACAAATAAACATAAGCATGAACAGAAGAAGGAATATAAATATCTATGAAGGCTTGGAAAATAAGACATAAAAAGAAAATGAAAACAAGACAAATAACAATTAATGCAAGCCACCACAAATCATATCAGCTTCCATATTAAGAAAAATCTCTGGCTAAAATTTAAACAAAAATTATTTTTAGTACAAAAAATAAAAATCTTGCATCAACATCATACTTCAGCCTGTACAACAACCTTTTATATATATCATTTTCTTATTCCCAGTTCATTCATTTAAAGAAAATCTGAAGTAATATTATCTGAAAAACTAAAAAAAAAAATCAACTTTAAAATATCAATACAAACCAGAGATCAAAAGCTTCAGCTTGCATTTTCACAACCTGTGTCAAAGAAGAACTCTGTTTCATCAAATCAAACTTTGTTCTGCCTTCCCAAATCTATGAGTAAACAAACTATTCCAATACTTGAGTATCATTAAATTTGTGTATGGATATATTGTGTTTTGTGTATATATGTTCAAGTTGTAGCTCTGTGTACATGTTTGTGATTATTCGGTGTAATTGAAGATGTCTGTTCTTCTTCTTATTTTGGTTTACAGGGGAAAACAAACAAGAAATTTAAATTCTTCTCATCTAGTCATTACTAGGTTTAGGATTTAAAATGAAATAAGTGTGTTTAAGCCCAGATTTTTATCTAAAAATTGTTTCAAGCTCTATAGTGATGAATTGCCTCTGTGAACTTAGTTTTACAGAGCAAATTTCAACCATATATTAAATTGGAGTGTCACGAATTATCATTTCACTTATATAACTCGAACTGTCATTAAAAAATAGGATTTTTACAACAAAAATGGTGATTTTTAATTTCTTAGGCAAGGAGCAGTTCAGAGTTGAACGAATTTTTTTTTTCTTTCAATTTTCTGGAGATCTACTTGGATGTGGGGGTTGGGGTTTCTCTTGGAGGTGGAGGAATGACTGGAGATTGGTGGAAGATTATTAGATGAATGATCAATTCAAGGGGGAGAGGACAGTGATGAATCTAAGTTCAGAACCCTAATTTTTATCTAGGTTGATTTTTGGGTTGGTTCAACTACCTCAATGGATCGAGTTTAACGTGCTCTTGGGGACTGGTAGAGGGGTGGTAGTCGAAGCTATGGCCCGTGGTGATGGCTCTCAGGTGGTCGGAATTTGGAGTACGACGTGTTTCCAGGTTTTGAGGTGGTGTTGCTCGTGTTACCAGGTTTGGGTTTTTTTCTCGAATTCGGTTTCGAGGGGAAGATGGAGTTTCTGGTGGTCTGGAATTGGGTCGTGGGTGATCGTCGACTTGCTCGATGATGTGGAGTCTCCTGGAGTAGATCAACGGCGACGTGCACGTGCATTGTGCACTAGTATTGGTGATCTGGAATTTTGCGTTGTTGTGGGTGGAAGCAGAAATTTGTTCACGAGATTGTCTCGAGATATTCTCGAGCAAATTTGAGTTTGGCTCGAAGTGTTTTAGTGTTGAACTCGAAGTAAAAATAGTGAGGCTTGGGTTGCTTTTGTCTTGCTACAGGTTTTAATAAACCTGACAGTAAATTTGAATTTAAAGAAAATTTAAATGGTGAGATATATTTAAAAACAAGTTTAAATATAGGTGAAGTTAGATTCAAAATGGCTTTGAAGTCTTAAAGTTTTAAAATATTTAAAAGAGGATTTCAGGTTTTAAAACAAACCTGACAGTTTTTCTAGATTTTAAAGTTTAATTCAAAATCTGGAGACAGAATTCAAACTGGGTTTAAATTCAAAAGTTAAGATTAGTTTTCAAATAAACTTTTGAATCTTAAGCTTTTAAATTGAATTGGGATTTTAAATCTAGTATTTAAAAAAATCAAGGTTTTAAAAGAAAGTTTAAATCAAAGTTTGAATCAAAGTTCAAAGCCAAGGTTGAATCAAATGTTCAGATATGGATTCAAGTTTCTTGAATTCAAATCTGTGATTTAAATCAGTTTTTAAATCTGAATTTTTTAAACAAGTTTAAATCAAATAGCTTTTTAGAGTAATTTGTTTTCAAACAAAATATTTGAATTGGATTATGGTAAAGTTCTTTTATAAAAAGGATTTAGTTAAATAATTTGTTTTAACTTGAATTTGCAAGTTAAAATGTAATGTATTTTAAAGCTTAAATTTTAAATAAAAGTTTAAGTAATTTAGTTAAAACTTTTCTTATATAGGTTTATAAGTTGATGTTTAAATTTGGTTAATGATAAATATATAATCACTTTGAATCTTAAATTCAAAATGAAATTTGAATCTAAATTTAGAAGTGTAATGTTTTAAATACACTTTAATATTAATGAAATCATTAATAAAGAAGTGGATTACCTTAGAGATAATTAAGGTATTAAAATGATTTAATGAATAATATAATCAAGGAATGAATTATTTATTTAATTTAAAAATAATGATTTAGATTAATTTATAATTAGAGATTAATTAGGAAAGTAATTAAAGAATTGTTATTTTTTAATGAAGGTCATTAATTAAGATTATTTAAATAATTAATTAATGTGATTAATTTTAACAATTAATTAGATTAATTAATTAATGATAATCACTTATGAAATTGTATAAGTGTAATTATTGTATGAAAGTAATTAAGAAATTAATTGCTCATTTTAATTAATTGAGTTTAATTTAATTAATTTAAGTTAATTATCAAATATTGTGTACTGAATTTATATTTCTGTTGTGACTGTGATACTGTGTAATGTGAATTTATTTGTGCTGAACTGTGATTTGTGATTTGTTTCTGTATGTATGTGAAAACCCTTTTTGTCCGTAAAATGGCATTTAAATTTCGATGCGTCAGGGAGTCGGATTCCAGTTGGTTATCCAAAACCCACATCGAATCGTAATGGTAAATCTTTGTGATTGATTAATTTACTTTATTTGTGAATCTATGATGATTGATGATGTTGCACTATTGTGTGAAACCTCTGTACTACACCATACACACACAAATATGGATTGCACGTGGAAATTGGTTAAGTCGCAGATTTTTGAAATAATTTTTAATTTGAATTTTAAATCCAAACAGTTTTGGAAATGGAATCGGGGAAAAAATGAAAAGCTTTTGAAATGGAATTTCAAGATAAAAATTTATTTTTGGAATAACTTGATTAAGCCTTGAAGTTTAAATAATTTGATTTAAATTTAAATACAATATTTGAAACTGAATTCTATGATTTGAAACTAAGGATTAAAGATGTTATACAAGTTATACATGGGTTAAACCAATTTAAATGTATTGATTTGGGAATTTGAATTTAATTCAAAGGCTTTAACTCGTGCAAATTTAATTGGATTCTTTCAAAACGAAAACTATTTGTTTTCAAATAATAAAAGCTTTTATATAAGAAATGAACTTCCAATTGGCGTTAAAAGGATTTCAAGTCTAAAATGAAAATGATTTCCAAGTTTTGGAAAAGGTTTAAAAGCTATAAGTTAAATCTTTGATTTAAAGATTAAAAGAGTTAATCCAATCGAAATGGGAATTGTTTTGAAATCCGTGAGTGGATCTTTGTGAAACTGGGTGAACTTTGTGAAACAAATCTTTTCTGTTTAAAAGATTTAAAATGGTAATTGGTTTAAACCACTTGAAAGAAAAGTTTCGATATTAAGTCGTGACTTAACTGAAATCCCATTATCCATATGTTTTTAAATATTACGCTCATTATTCGGTTTAGCCGGGAGAGGACCTTGTGTCATATAACCTGTTTCGGATAATGATACAACGTTATGGATAGCATTTGAAGACCGGTGGCGAAGACCGGGTATTTTCGAGAATGAAAGGATAACCCGACGATTGTCTCTGCACCGAGTCGTGCCGGTATAGAGATTTCCTAAGTGATGGGAAGTCCGATCGGGATTGTGAATACCGGGATTTGCAAGGGCTTCTTCGAAAGTACCTTCAGTTCTGTTCGAACCCGGAACAAACTTGGATGGTTGTATGTCTGACACTACACTTGGAGATATAAAGCAGATTTCTTTCAAATACAGATCTGTTGGTGGGGGAGAATTCATTCCCTTAGCTTAACACCCTTCTCTGAGACGTACGAGCTCAGAGGTTATGTAGTTGAAGGTTATCAGTGATATACTCCAAATTTGGTAGTATGGCATGCTGAGTGCTGTTGTATGTTGATGATCATTTGTTGATCATTGGTGATCAAAGCATGGCTTTCGTGTAAAGCGTAGCTTTGTGGACGAGACTGCATCAGGACCTCACACCCCGAAAATGGTTGAAATAGGAAAGATGCGGCAAGGTTATGAGGGTCGCGCCATTTAGGGCGTGTCATTCCCTTCTGGTAAAGGGTGGTATCATGGTATGGAGCCCAGATATTAACCTATGTGGTGGCTTCAATCTCATTTACTATGTGGTTGTTACTTTGCGGTTTTAGAGGTGCGCCTCGGATAAAGGTCCCAAAGGACCGGGGGGTGGCATGCTCGTGTAGTAGTTACCTAGTTACAGGGGTAACCCGGCCTTGTGTTGGCAGAGAGCTGGTTAAGTTCCCGAGACGTCCCGCCAGAGGCGTACCCATGTGGAAGTGGGAAGTTCCTTAGCCTGACCATTTGTTGGAAATCCAAACAAAACAATACGAGCCCTTTACGATTGCAGTTGTATAACCTACCTCCTCAAGAGGTAGCTATAGCTGGCATAATATAATGGTATCTATGCTGGCTAAGATTAATATTATAACTTCAAAATGTTTTCCACTATGCACAATAATAATATAAAAGAAGAATTTTGCGTAGTAAGCATGTTTGACTATCATAAGGAGAAATCTCCCCCATGTGTGCGGTTGCATTGCGTGTGTGCCGGGAGACCTTATGGTAGTTTCATTTTTCAAAAAGCATTGCAGATTAATTTTAAATTCTCTTGTTGTCTGTTTTAAAGATAAATCTGCTTTTGTTATTCATACCAGTCCCATGATTGACCTGGAGTTTATTGTTCATTTCCTAAACTCCGGGTGCCCACAATTTTCCCACACAGGCAGTCTAGAGTTGGGTTTTTCAGATAGTCAAGCTTAGTAGATTATTTGGAGTTAGTCCAGTCTTTAGATCGCGACTAGACTTGCTTATCTAAGTGAAACGTGATGTTGGTTCGAGCTAGCTTTGGGTTGGAGAAATTGGATTTGGGGATGCATTTTATTGAAAATATTCTTTTCCTTTCCTCTGTGTCTTATATCTCTGATAATATTGATATCTATTGTATCATTCTGTTGTATCATATTATATCAGATATTGTATCTGGCATTGTATCAATGTTATACATTGATATTTATTTCTTCCGCTGTGTTGTACTTAATGGTGTTATAAGCTCCACGAACCAGATTCGACATTTGGATCTGCGACATTTGAATATGAGTGTCGTATTCGGTGCTGATTTTCGAAGGTCGAGTCAGGGCCATCACATTTGGTATCAGAGCCGAGGGTTGAAACTTTAGCTCATGGGTATAACACATTAAGTAGCTCATTAGAGATAGGGTGAAGTATACCCAAGAATGAGTGTATCCCTAAGATATCCGTTCGAATGTCTCAGTAAATTCTCTTACTATCCACTGATAGTGAGCATGAGTGCAAGAAGGGGACGAGATATGGGAGAGGGGAGTACCACTACAAATGGTCAATACCCTGCAATAGTGGAAACAAATTTTTCTTCTCAATATCCTTTGATTCGATTTCAAAATTCTTTGATATCTTCGTAGCAGCTACAAGTAGAAGTTTCGATGTGATGGTGGCCCTACGAATCGTTGAAGGAAATCCTTACTTCGTATCTTCATCGGTTTCTTATCAGATTTTCGATTTAAACTTTAATGAATTTGAAATTTGGAATTTAAAATTTTAAATAAATTAGAAATTTTGAATTGAGTTAATTTGATAGAATATGAAGCTAAATTTGAATTGTATCAATAAAACAATTTCGTTTAAAACCAAATTTGAAATTCTATTGTAATTTCTTGTGTAGATCGTAGTCCGAAGAGGGACAAGTTGGTATAAACTTTGAGG
This sequence comes from Allium cepa, assembly GCA_030765085.1. Classification (NCBI taxonomy): domain Eukaryota; kingdom Viridiplantae; phylum Streptophyta; class Magnoliopsida; order Asparagales; family Amaryllidaceae; genus Allium; species Allium cepa. Next base: position 765,932,934 of record CM060940.1, on the reverse strand, counting down.
TATTCCGGCTTGAGTTTGGAATCCATATCTAGTGTTTAGGAAATTGTAGGAGATTGAATCTATTTATCCATCTATCTATCTCTTCTCTGGGGTCCGATATATATTCTACGAGCGGTTAGTTATCCTTCGGACTAGCCAGTGCCTTGCATATTTTGTAGACCGGTGAACCCGAGTGTCTTGCGAAAAATTTATATGAGTTTTCTCTCATATCTGTTGTTGATTTTCTGATTTGGTAAGCCAAATACAGAATAGATATCCAGTTGACCTGGAAAACTGTTTCTCTGTCTAAGTGTATCTATGTTTGTTGTTTTCATGCTTGCAAATTTGGGGACAAAAAATTTCTTAAGGGGGGAATCTGTAACGATCCCGGATTTTTACTAAGTTTAAATTGATAATTATTTTAATTTTTGAATAAAAATGGTGAAATAAATTGGTAACTAATATAAGATTCTAGTTAAATTATGAATTAATTGAGAATTAATTTGGATATTTGAAAATAAATATGTATGTAAAATAGATTGAAAATAGAATTTGAAATTGGATGTAAATTTAAATATCTTAGAAAATAAATTTGTATTTGGATTTTGGATATGATTAAATTAGATGTGCCTTTATTCATACAAATGAATTTTTTGAAAGTTATATTTTGAAATTGATGTAAAATAATTTTCAAAGGATGTTTAAAGTTAAATTCTATATTTTATAATATATCATATGTGTGTTTATTTTATTAAATTAAGTTTTAAAAACGATTTCTTTAAAAGTTAAATATCTATAAATAATGAATGAATGCAAAATGTAAAATAAATAAAATATAAATTTATGTATATAGAGAAATAAGACTATAAGCATTTAAGTTAGAAGTAATATTTAAATTAGAAATAGAAATATATATATATATATATATATATATAAGATAAATTAAAATAAAAAGTGATTTCATTAGGAAAATTATAACAACATATTAACTGTAGAAATTTATTTATATTATAGAGTCATACGACAAGAATTTTTTTTATACATTCAACTATGAACAAATAAAGATAATATGAACAGAAGAAGGAATATAAATATCTATGAAGGCTTGGACAATAAGACATAAAAAGAAAATAAAAACAAGAAAAATAACAATTAATGCAAGCCACCACAAATCATATCAGCAACCATATCAAGAAAAATCTCTGGCCAAAATTTAAACAAAAATTATTTTCAATACAAAAAATAAAAATCTTGCATCAACATCATACTTCAGCCTGTACAACACATTTATATATATCATCTTCTTATTCCCAGTTTGTTCATTTCAAGAAAATCTGAAGTAATATTATCTTAAAAACTAAAACAAAAATTCAACTTTAAACAATCAATTCAAACCAGAGATCAAAAGCTTTAGCTTGCATTTTCACAACCTATGTCAAAGAAGAACTCTGTTTCATCAAATCAAACTTTGTTCCGCCTTCCCAATCTGTGAGTAAACAAACTATTCCAATACTTAAGTATCATTAAATTTGTGTATGGATATATTGTGTTTTGTGTATATATGTTCAAGATGTAGCTCTGTGTACATGTTTGTGATTATTCCGTGTAATTGAAGATGTCTGTTCTTCTTCTTCTTTTGGGTTACAAGGGAAAACAAACAAGAAATTTAAATTCTTCTCATCTAGTCATTACTAGGTTTAGGATTTAAAATGAAATAAGTGTGTTTAAGCCTAGATTTTTATCTAAAAATTGTTTCAAGATCTATAGTGATGAATTGCCTCTGTGAACTTAGTTTTACAGAGAAAATTTCAACCATATGATAAATTGGAGTGTCATGAATTATCATTCCACTTATATAACTTGAATTGCCATTAAAAAATAGGATTTTTACAACAAAAATAGTGATTTTTTGTTGCATAGGCTAGGAGCAGTTCAGAGTTGAACGAAATTTCTTTTTTTTTTTAATTTTCTGGTGATCTACTTGGATGTGGGGGTCGGGGTTCCTCCTGCAGGTGGAGGAATGACTGGGGATTAGTGGAAAATTAATATATGAATGATCAATTCAAGGTGGACAGGGAAGTGATGAATCTAATTTCAGAACCCTAGTTTTTAACTAGGTTGATTTTTGGGTTGGTTCGACTACCCCAATGGATCGAGTTTAACGTGCTCTTGGTGACTGGTAGAGGGGTGGTAGTCGAAGCTATGGCCGGTGGTGATGGCTCTCAGGTGGTCGTAATTTGGAGTACGACGTGTTTCCAGGTTTTGAGGTGGTGTTGCTCGTGTTACCAGGTCTGGTGGTCTGGAATTAGTTCGAGGGTGATGGTCGACTTGCTCGACGATGCGGAGTCGACTGGAGTTGATCATCGGCGACGTGCACGTGCACTGTGCACTAGTATTGGTGATTTGGAATTTTGCTTTGTTGTGGGTGGAAGCAGGAATTTGTTCACGAGATTGTCTCGAGTTATTCTCGAGCAAATTTGAGTTTGGCTCGAAGTGTTTTAGTGTTGAACTCGAAGTAAAAATAGTGAGGCTCGGGTAGTTTTTGTCTTGCTATAGGTTTTAATAAACCTGACAGTAAATTTGAATTTAAAGCAAATTTAAATAGAATTTAAATGGTGAGATAAATTTAAAAACAAGTTTAAATCTAGATGAAGTTAGATTCAAAATGGCTTTGAAGTTTTAAAGTTTTAAAATATTTAAGAGTATTTCAGGTTTTAATACAAACCTGACAGTTTTTCTAGATTTTAAAATTTAATTTAAAATCTGGAAACAGAATTTAAATTGGGTTTAAATTCAAAAGTTAAGTTTAGTTTTCAAATAAACTTTTGAATCTTAATATTTTAAAATTAATTATGATTTTAAATCAAGAATTTAAAAAAATCAAGGTTTTAAAAGCAAGTTTAAATCAAAGTTTGAATCAATGTTCAAAGCCAAGGTTGAATCAAATAATTAGATATGGATTCAAGTTTCTTGAATTCAAATCTGTGATTTAAATCAGTTTTTAAATCTGAATGTTTTAAACAAGTTTAAATCAAATAGCTTTTTAGAGTAATTGGTTTTCAAATAAATATTTGAATTGGATTTTGATAAAGTTCTTTTATAAAAAGATTTTGAATGAAAAGTTAAATAATTTGTTTTAACTTAAATTTGCATGCTAAAATGTAATGTTTTTAAAGCTTAAATGTTTAAATAAAATTTAAGTAATTTAGTTAAAACTTTTCTTATATAGGTTTATAAGTTGATGTTTAAATTTGGTTAATGATTAAATATATAATCATTTTGAATCTTAAATTCAAAATGAAATTTGAATCTAAATTTAGAAGTGTAATGTTTTAAATCCACTTTAATATTAATGAAGTCATTAATAAATAAATGGATTACCTTAGAGATAATTAAGGTATTAAAATGATTTAATGAATAAGATAATTACAGAATGACTTATTTATTTAATTTATAAATTAATGATTTAGATTAATTTATATTTAGAGATTAATTAGGAAAGTAATTAAAGAATTGTTATTGGTTAATGAAGGTCATCAACTAAGATTATTTAAATAATTAATAAATGTGATTAATTTTAACAATTAATTAGATTAATTAATTAATGATAATCACTTATGAAAATGTATAAGCGTAATTACTATATGAAAGTAATTAAGAAATTAATTGCTTATTTTAATTAATTGAGTTTAATTTAATTAATTTAAGTTAATTGTCAAACATTGTGTACTGGATTTATATTTCTGTTGTGATTGTGATATTGTGTAATGTGAATTGCTTTGTATTGAACCGTGATTTGTGATTTGTTTCTATATGTATGTGAAAACCCTTTTTGCCCGTAAAACGGCATTTAAATTTCGATGCGACAGGGAGTCAGATTCCAGTTGGTTATCCGAAACCCACATCGAATCGTAATGGTAAATCTTTGTGATTAACTAATTTACTTTATCTGTAAATCTGTGATGATTGATGATGTTGCACTATTGTGTGAAACCCCTGGACTACACCATACACACAAAAATATGGATTGCACGTGGAAATTGGTTAAGTCACAAATTTTTGAATTTGAATTTTAAATCCAAACGGTTTTGGAAATGGAATCGGGTCAAAAATGAAAAGCTTTTGAAATGGAATTTCAAGATAAAAATTTATTTTTGGAATAACTTGATTACGCCTTGAAGTTTAAATAATTTGATTTAAATTTAAATACAATATTTGAAACTAAATTCTATGATTTGAAACTAAGGATTAAAGATGTTATACAAGTTATACATGGTTTAAACCAATTTAAATGTTTGATTTGGGAATTTGAATTTAATTCAAAGGCTTTAACTCGTGCAGATATAATTGGATTCTTTCAAAACGAAAACTATTTGTTTTCAAGTAATAAAAGCTTTCATATAAGAAATGAACTTCCAATTGGTGTTAAAAGGATTTCAAGTCTAAAATGAAAATGATCCAAGTTATGGAAACAGTTTGAAAGCTATAAGTTAAATCTTTGATTTGAAGATTAAATGAGTTAATCCAATCGAAATGGGAATTGTTTTGAAATCCATGAATGGATCTTTGTGAAACTAGGTGAACTTTGTGAAACAAATCTTTTTGGTTTAAAAGATTTGAAATGGTAATTGGTTTAAACCACTTGAAAGAAAAGTTTGGATATTATGTTGTGACTTAACTGAAATCCCATTATCCATATGTTTTTAAATATTACGCTCATTATTCGGTTTAGCCGGGAGAGGACCATGTGTCATATAACCCATTCCGAATAACGATACGTCGTTATGGATAGCATTTGAAGACCAGTGGTGAAGACCGGGTATTTTCGAGAACGAAAGGATAACCCGTCGATTGTCTCTTCATTGAGTCGCGCTGGTATAGAGATTTCCTAAGTGATGGAAAGTCCGATCGGGATTGTGAATATCGGGATTTGCAAGGGCTTCTTCGGAAGTACCTTCATTTCCGTTCGAACCTGAAATAGACTTGTATGGTTGTATGTCTGACACAACTCTTTGAGATATAAAGCAAATTTCTTTCAAATACATATCTGTTGGTGGTGGAGAATTCATTCTCTTAGCTTAACACCCTTCTCCGAGACGTACGAGCGTAGAGGTTATGTAGTTGAATGTTATCAGTGATATACTCCCAATTTGGTAGTGTGGCATGTTGAGTGCTGCTATGTGTTGATGATCATTTTTTGATCATTTGTGATCAAAGCATGGCTTTCATGTAAAGCCTAGCTTTGTGGATGAGACTACGTCAGGACCTCACACCTCGGAAATGGAAGAAACAGGAAAGATGCGGCAAGGTTATATGGGTCGCGCCCTTTAGGGTGTGTCATTCCCTTCTGGTAAAGGGTGGTATCATGGTATGGAGCCGAGATATTTACCTATGTGGTGGCTTCAATCTCATTTACTGTGTGGTTGTTGCTTTGTGGTTTTAGAGGCGCCTCGGATAAAGGTCCCAAAGGATCGGGAGGTGGCATGCTCGTGTAGTAGTTACCTAGTTACAGAGGTAACCCGGCCTTGTGTTGGCAGAGAGCTGGTTAAGTTCTCGGGACGTCCCGCCAGAGGCGTACCCATGTGGCAGTGAGAAGTTCCTTAGCCTGACCATTTATTGGAAATCCAAACAAAACAACACGAGCCCTTTACGATTGCAGTTGTATTATCTACCTCCTCAGGAGTTAGCTATAGCTAGCATAATATAATGGTACCTATGCTGGCTAAGATTAATATTATACTTTCGAAATGTTTTCCGCTATGCACTAATAATAATATAAAAGAAGAATTTTGGTGGTAAGCATGTTTGACTATCATAAGGAGAAATCTCCCCGATGTGTGTGATTGCATTGTGTGTGTGCCGGGAGGCCTTATGGTAGTTTCATTTTCCAAAAAGCATTGCGGATTTAATTTAAATTCTCTTGTTGTATGTTTTAAAGATAAAACTGCTTTTGTTGCTCATACCAGTCCCATGACCGACCTGGAGTTTATTGTTCCTTTCCTAAACTCTAGGTGCCGACAATTTTACCACACGGGTAGTCTAGAGTTGGGTTTTTCAGATAGTCAGGTTTACTAGATTATCTTGAGTTAGTCTAGTCTTTGGATCGCGATCAGACTTTCTTATCTAAGTGAAACGTGATGTTGGTACGAGCTAGCTTTGGATTGGAGCAATTGGATTTGGAGACACATTCTATTGAAGATATTCTTTTCCTTTCCGATGTGTCTTATATCTCTGTTAATATTGATATCTATTATATCATTCTGTTGTATCATATTATATCAGATATTGTATTTGTCATTGTATCAATGTTATATATTGATATTGATTTCTTCACTGCGTTGTACTTAATGGTGTTATAAGATCCGGCGAACCAGATTCGATGTTTGGATCAGCGGCATTTGAATATGAGTGTCGTATTCGGTGCCTATTTTCGAAGGTCGAGTCAGGGCCGTCACAAGAATGGAAGAGTGCATTCGTGCTTTGAATCCGAAATTGTTTGTTCCAGGTATATTCGTTATCCTACCTTATCCTTCTTTGTTTTCTATCTCTCTTTCCTTTTCGAGGACGAAAAGTTTTGAGTGGGGGGGAGTGTGACAACCCGCAAAATTTTAGCATATTTTAAATGAAATTTTTAATTGAAACTTCGAATTTAATTATTTTAAAATTGATAAATTTGGAGTTTTAATACATAATTTTGGGATTTGATGTAAAATGTTTTTCCAAATTTAACCAAATAAAGATTTTTTTGAAAATTTAAATTTTGGTTAACTTTGGCCAAAGTTTGACTTTCGATTGAAAATTTGAAATTTGAAATTTTGAATTCTATTCTTTTTTTATGAAGCTGGGTTTAATTCTAACTTTTTTCCTACTTTTTGTTTCATAAAATTTTGATCTTTACTTCTCCAAATTTGTTGTTTTCAGCGTATTACACGAAATTATTTTCCCTAAAACTACTTTTTTTTTATTTGTTTAGGCTTAGACCATTTGGGCTAGAAACCATTTAGTTAAATCAGAGCCTATATATAATCTCCTAGGGTTTTGCCTAGCCTCCATCCATTCATTTGAGCCTCCATAGAAAAATGTAAGTATTCTTCTCCTTCTTCTTCCTCCTCTTTTCAAAACCTAGATCTCTTTTTTCACCACTCCCCTCTCCACAAAATTTAGGCCACACCTACCTCTCACCTTTTTCTCTTCTCTCCTTTTCTACACCTCTTCCCAAAACCATAGACCTTCCTCTTCCAAACCCTAGCCGTGACCTCTTCCCTTCCCAAAACCGACCACCATCACCAAATACCTTCCCCATAGCCGAGTACAACCCTTTGCCTCCCTTTCCTTTTGCCTTCCTAGCCATGAGCCTTGCCTTAAAGATGATGGCCGAACCCACCAAACCTAAACCTAGCCTAGACCAAACCAAAACTACCTCTAAACCAAGCCTATGCAAACCCTAGATAAGCCTCTTATGTATTTTGCAATTGCATAATTTTCTATTCTTTTATTCTATGAGAATTATTTGTTTACGTATGGAATTTTTTTAGCATTTGATTTGTATTCTCCTCTCACTCAAACTTATCCGTAGTTTGATGATTTTAGTTTTTCTCTTTGAATCACTTTTTCCATCATAAGAAAGGTGAGTTATCACTCTTGACATACGTACTTATTGATTTGGTGAATTTATGGCAATTGAGTTGTGAGAATATGTATATGCAAGTTTGACATTTCATCCATGTTTATTGCATGTTATTTCATGTTATTTCATTTGTTTATTTCATGTTATTTCATATCAAATTATACCTGTTATGATCATATGCCATGATAAGTTGAATATTGTCATGTAAATTATTATTCTATTCTCACACTTCAAGTTCCTTCACCATGGGTTGAAATGATACATAACCAAACGATCTTTAGAATAAGGAAAATTATTATGGGCTGAAATGATAGGCTTGAGCAATTTTATTTGACTTGGGATTGCGGGTTTGAAATGATACAAAACCCTAAAAATTAATAAATTGCGGATTGAAATGATATATGTCCGTATTTACTTGACTCTAGGGTAATGATTTTTTTGAATTAATTAAGTATTTTGGATTTTATATATGCATATCAACTAAAAATTTAATGTAGTAATTTCTATAAATTTGTTTGTATGTGTTAATTTTTTTATAAGAAATACATAGTTAGAAATGTAAATTTTGGAATTCAATTTACAGTATGAAGGTGAATTGAAATTTAATAATCCAATTTGACTTAATAATGTTATTTTATCCTAATCGATAAATTGTAATTTTTAATTTATGTAATAGTAATTAAAATGGAAAATGTTTTGTGAAAAGAAATGTAAGTTAAACATACATTTGACATGTAAGTTTTGACTAATGTAAATGATATAACTTGAGTAAAAAAAAAGATAATTATTACTTACTGAAAAGAATTAAAATGTAAGTCAAAACGTACATTTGACATATAAGTTTTAATTAATGAACATGGGAATTTGGGAAATAAAAATAATAAATGATGCTTACAAAAAGGAAATGAAAATGTAAGTTTAATAATGTATTTTACTTAAAATAAGAAATTTCAGCTTTAAAGTGGATATTATTGTGACGAATTGTGTTTAACAAAAATTACGGTTTATTTAATATCCAAATGAATAATTGAGCATAATAAAAAGGTAAAATATTTATTAAAAGTTGTAAATATATAATAATTTGATTGTAATATTGTTATAGGAAAAGTATTACATTGCTAAAATGCTATAATATCTTAAGGTTACATTTCTAAGATGCTACCATTTCTTAAGTATTACTTTTCCAAAATGTGATGATGACTTATGGTTATGATTTAAAAATGCTGCCATTTCTAAATTGTAATGTTTTCGAAGTGCTATAATTGTAATGGTTACAATTTAAAATGCTAATGTTGCTAAAATATTATTATTCTAAAGTGTTATATTTAAAAGCATAAATTTGTAAATGTTACAACTTTGGAAGAATTAATATTATTTAAAAGAATAAACCATTTGAAATTTACATAACCACGGGTTATAATAATAATTGGTTGTTAAAGAGACCGGGATCGGATATGGACATATTCTCTGTTGATACCGAAAACCACTTTAGTAACTGTGTACACGGTGGAGATTCCAGAATGAAGTAGGATGGTGGTTGTAACGACCCAGAATTTTATTTAATTAAAATTTGAATATTTAATTAATTTTGAATATTAATAAGTGAATTTATAAGTCAAATAAATTTTATTTTGAATTATTGGATTTAATTGAATAATTAAATCGATAATTTAATATGTTAAATTATGGAAATAATTGAAAATTGAGTTAAATATGATTAGAAATGATTTGTAAAATTTTATTTTATCATATGGGAGTTAGAATGATATTTTAGAACTTTTAAAATCGAATTAAGAGTTAAATTGTGAAAATTGAATATTTTAATATTTAAATCGACTAGTGAAAATAGTCAATTTTTGAACAGTCTCAGAATTGAACGAAACCAGTTCCATTGGATCCGTAATAGTTAGTTATTACCGGATTTCAAATTTCATGTCAATCGGAGTTATCGTTTGATTGTGGCAGCTCGAAATGCATCGATTTATTTTTAATTTTAATTTGGCGAGTTAAAATAGCCATTTTTCAAAAAGTCTCGGATTTCGACGAAACCAGTTTCATCGGATCCATAATGTGATATTATTGTAAGGTTTCAAATTTCAAATCAATTGGATTTACCGTTTGTCCGTTACAAATTAAAACGCCTAGAAATCGATTTAAATCGATTTAATTTAAATTGAGCGTTTGTAGCCATAACTCGCACAGATGATCGAATTAGCTTCCGAAACCTGTTCCATTGTGTCCGAAACGCGGGATAAACCTTAGAAACGCTGGTTACGGCGTGTAAATCGGAGTTCGGGATTTCCGGATGAATAGTGTTCGATTTTCTTCTATAAATACACCCACCCCCTTCATAATTTAGAAAAATAAAAAAAATAAAAACCTAATATAAACCCTAGCCGCCACTACCCTAATGAAAGGCCAGATTTTTCCCACCTTCCTCTCTCAATCACTCACGATCCATCAACAATTAGAAGAAATCACCAACTAAGAAGTTGTAGAGGGGAGTGTGTTCTTCAGATCCATACGGGTGTGATCGTTTTTAGAGACTCGAGGTAGGAGAAAAGGGGCCGACAGGGGGAGCTGCGCACGCATTTCAATGAGAAGAGGGTGGCCGAGTTCTATGGCCTTGGGGCCGAGCATGGAGGTTGGGGAGGCGCACGTGGGGAAGTATCTTGATCGAGTTCAAGTGCAACGCAAAGGTCGAAAATTTAAACCCTAAATTTTGTATATGGATTCGGCTATGATACTGGGTGCGTACGCATGAAGGAGGAGAAGGTAGGGAGCGGTCTTGATGGGTTTGCAGGAAATCCAATGGCTAGGAATAGAGAAGGTTGAAAATTAATTAAAGTTGTTGTAAATTATATAGTTTAAATCGTGTACAAACTTGTAAAAACCATAACTTTTTCATACGAGGTCGAAAACGCGCGAAACCAGTCGCGTTGGAATCGTATCGTCGAGCACTACGCGATGAAATTGGATTGGAGTCGTTTGGAGTTAGTGAGAATTTTGGGTAAAATTAAACGCGCGTTTAATTTTATTCGAAATAAATCGCTAAAACGGAAAATAAAATCAAGGTGAGAACTTCTCACTCAATCGAATCAGTTTCGATTTTATTTTAAATAGTTAGATTTAAAATATTTGAATGCATGTTTGAATGTTGATTGATATCTATTGATTGTTAAAATAGACATTATACGCCGTTAGTAAGCGGATGTTATTTATTAAAAACATATACCGCGAATATTTCATAAACAGTGAAACTGGTATTATATATAATAGCGATATATATATATTGGCATATGTATATATTGGAGTTATTGATTTCCCGCATTTTTGTTTAGCGGATGAGACCCTATTGCGCCGTCTATTAAGCGGATAATATTTAAATCCCATATACCGCGATAATTTCGTACTGGAGCGAAATTGGTATTGTGCTAATGTTTGTGGATGCAGGAAAACAGGTTGGAGGGATCCAACTGGATTCCTCAACAGTATTTATTTGATTTTGGATATTTTGATATTCGTTGATTATCATATACGATATATGATATCGTTAGAGTCGTGATTGACTATTTTGGTGTGTAGCATCATTGGACCAAGTTTTGGAATTTTAAAATGGTTTTTAAAGGGATTTTTGAAAATATACTATATGTTTGGAATTTGATCCATTTTAAATAAATAAACGTTATAATTTTTAAAGTTATAAAAATTATGATTTTTGAGAAAAATAGTTAAAAAATTGATTTTTGAGAATATGATGCTAATGATTTTATAAAATAGTTTAAATTGGATTTTTGAATTTATTATGAAAAGTTTAAATATAGGATTTATAAAATTTAATTATTTTATGAATCAAAATGGTGAAACAGTAAAGGAGATTAAAGATGTTTTAAAATAATAGTATAAATTGATTTTATAAAAGATTTATAAATGGATATTTATAAATTGAAATATTGACATTATAAAACGAGTTTTTATAAGTGTTTGAATGAAGTGAAAATGAATTTCATAAATTGAATGAAATTTATAGAATTATAAACGGTGAAATTATAAATGGAATTTTATAAACAGTAGGTTTATAAAATTTATAAAGTCATTATGAGAATGGTTTTGGATAAATAATTGAATCTTATAAGTTATAAAATTTATAATTATGAAGTTCAAAGGAACGATTTTTGTAAAGTAATTATTTTATAAGTATTTGACTTATAATATGAACCGTTGTTTTATAATTGAGTTATAAATCGAATAGGTTAATAAAGGAATTTATAAAAGGAAGTTGTTATAAATAAATAGAAATGGAATTTATAAACGTTGTTTTATAAATTCACAAACGACTTATTTTGATAAGTAAATTGTTATGATTTATTTATGGAGTTATATTCACGTTTTGACTGTGAATAATCCTTTAAAATAAAATGTATAAAAGGATGAAATTTTGTTAACATAGTATATTCACGTTTTTGAATAGTGAATAATATGTTGAAGAAATTGTTTGAATGTGATGTTTTAAACGGAATTAAAACGATCTAACGATGTTTTAAAATGCGTTGAGATTCGAAACCATAGATTTCAACATTGATTGTTGGAATAGACGTTTTCGAGAAATAAAAGGAAATGATGGACTATAACACTGTTGTTATAGTAAATGATTTCCGAAAGGAAATGTTTTGTATAGTATTGAGATTTATATATCTATTTTAATTTCGAATCCCTATACTAGTGGTTTTGGGTTGTCGTAACGATGTTTTACGCAACATTCGTTTTGGCCCAAATAAATATGTTGAAGAGAATGATTTCCTTAATAGAATGAAATATATACTAAATTTCAATTTAAGTATATTGAATATTTTCCAAGGGTGAAAATAAATGAAATTTGTGAATTACTTATTTATAAATAAGTATGGAAATGTTTTTCCAATGTGAAATGAAACGTTTTGAGAATTTATCTTTTTGAAGATAAATTGAAATGAATAATTGAAATCGTATATGCATGAATATTTTGGAATATAAATTCACTATGGAATTTATAAAAGAAAGTGGGATTGGTTTAGAAAAATAAATATTGATTTATTTTTGAAGTATTGAAATTTAATATCTAGTGAAGATATTTTGGAAAATAAATAATTTGGAAAATTATTTGGAATCTGGTGATGTATGCATATCAATTGATAGTTCAATAACCGACTATCAATATTTCCCTTTGAATGGGTAATGTATGTGATTTGTTTGAATGTGAATGCCACACTTATTTTTGAATAAGCGCTCACTATTCGGGTTAACCGGGAAAGGACCATGGGGTCGTATAACCCATTCCGAATATGTGATACGTCGTTATGAATTGCATTTGATGACCGGTGTTGAAGACCGAGTATTTGTGAAAGCGATAGGATGACCTATCGATTGTCTCTGCACTGGGTAGCTCCTGGTATAGAGATTCCTTAAGTGATGGGAAATTCGATCGGGATTGTGAATACCCGGATTGCAAGGGCTTCGTAAGAAGTGCCTTCGGTTTTGTTCGAGCCCGGAACAGACTTGTATGGATTGTGTGTCTGACATTACAAGTTGAGATATAAAGCCGATTTCTTTCAAATATATTTTTGTTGGTGGCGGAGAATTTATTCTTTTAGCTTAACACCCTTCTCTGAGACGTACGAGCTCAGAGGTTATGTAGTTGAATGTTATCAGCGATATATTCCCAATTTGGTAATGTGACATGCTGAGTGTTGCTGTAAATGATCATTGTGTTGATTATTTGTGATAGGATCGTTTATTTGATCGTCTATCTTTATGATCATTTCTATGATCATTTGTTGACCCAAAGCATGGCTTTTGTATAAAGTATGTTTTTGTGGACGTGACTTCGTCGAGCCTCACACCCCGTGAATGGTCAAAACAGGAAAGATGCGGCAAGGTTATGAGGGGTAGCGCCCTTTAGGATGTGTGCATTTCCTTCTGGAAAAGGGTGGTATCATGGTATGGAGCCCAGATACTTACTCATGTTGAAAACACTTTGTTATGATTGTGTGAATTGATTGCGAGCGCTCGGTGAAAGGTCCCAAAGGACCAGGGGATGGCATATTCGGTCAGTTGTTACTCAGTTAGGGGTAACCCGGCCTTGTGTTGGTAGAGATCCGGTTTGGTTCTCGGGGATGTCCATCCAGAGGCATTCTCATGTGGCAATGGGAAGTTCCTTGGCCTGATCATTCGTTGGAAATCCAAAGAAACAATACGAGACTTGTACGGTTTTAGTTGTATAACCTGCTATGGAATGTGGCGGTAACCTGCTATTGAACATAGTTAGCTATAGTAGGCATACGATAATGGTCGTATGTTGGCTAAGATTTATATTCTACTTTCGAAATGAATTTTTCCTACACTATACACTAATAATAATATGAAATGTTCTTTTAAATGCGTATCAAGCATCTTTGACTATCATAAGGAGAAATCTCCTCCGATTCTGCGTTTGCATGTGTGTGTGTGCGAGAGGCCTTATGGTAGTCTCATTTTTAAAAGCATTGCGAATTGACTTTAAAAATATTCCTCTATTTTGATTTTAAAGATAAATAAACTGTTTTGAGTTCTCACACCAGTCACATGACTGACTCGGAGTTTATTGTTTTCCTTCCTAAACTCTGGGTGCCCACCAATTTTCACACGGGCAGTTAAGAGTTAGGTTTATCAGGATATTCTGGATATTCTGGAATTGCTGGAGGCAAGCTGGATGGCATGGCGTATTATTTATATAGTATTTCTTTTTCCGCTGCACTGGTTGTTGTTGTTGTACACTCTGATGATATGATGTAATGAAATGTAATGTAATGTAATAACTGATATAGTTCTTTGTTTAAAGATTATTCATTTATTATTATATGTTGTTCCGCTGCGAATTGTGAGATTCTGATGTTGTTCTGTTGTTTTCTGTTCCATTCTATTTTCTTTCTGTTCTATTTTCTATATTCTCTATTCTCTTTTTCTTCTATTTAAAAAATTTTCTATCTTCTTTTTCCTCTGTTACTTGTTTTTTTTCTATTCTCTTTTCTCTCTATCTTCTATCTTTTTCTTTTTTCTTTTCCTAAATTTTTCTTAAACCCCTAAGGGTTCGTATTTTCGTTCATCTTGAATTAATCAATGGAGATTAGTGTCTATTCGAGGAGTACGGATTTACGGGTCTTTACAGTGGTGACGATCCTAAAGATATATTTTCGTGGAATTAACTCCCGTGAGTTAGCATATGGTGGCTACAACAGGAGCAATCGATGGGCCAAGAAGGTAGCTCCTCTAATCGGACACACTTCATCGTTAGCCATTCTATTACTTCGTGATTGATTTGGTGCACACCTTTGATTCGGGAGTGTGGATTGAGTTGGGCGGTAGTTGCGGCTATGCGCTACCAACAGTCCGGAAGTGTAATTGCTATATCTACCCAGGCACGGCTTAGTTATGCCATGTCACCTATCCCAGTGCGCCTTCTACGAGTTTGTTTTGTACCATACCTATGGAGTGCCCTCTGGCAGCGTCTAGTATGGGCTGGATTACGGTACTATATAGACTATGGGAATTTATAAAATGTGTTAGGTGGAAAATGTAAAGCCTTAACGCTATTTTTGAATAGTATACTTTACTTTAGACATTATTATAGTAGCGTATATTACTACATAGTAGGTAGTTTAACGAATTCTTAGAGGATGGGCGATCCCAAGCATCCTTTAAGTTACTGATGCATTTCTTTAATAGTTCACTTGAGTTGATTTATTTTTTATGAGTATGTATGTCCTGATTCGAGTGTTTTGTGTTTTTCTTTACGCTCGGGTCAGCCTGAGTTTCACAGTTTCAGTTGCATCCTCCTTTGGAGCTAGAGATCCACTGGAGTTAGCCGACTACTTGATATTTCATTACATTTATTTCCACGCCACTTGTGCTTTGTAGTAGAAACTTATGTATCTAACTTTACAAGTATTTATTTCCAGATTTGGCATTATGTATTGGTTTTGAAACTTTGTATCTAGGAGCTTCATGAACTCCTATGTTTATATATTCCACTGTGAAATTATTCTGATATTCTATGTCTGTGATTGATTTTATTTTCCCCAACTTTTATTAAAAATATGTTGTTTTCAATTATTCAAGTCAGACATGTGAGGTTTATTATCGATTTGAATGGTCCAAAATAGCGAGATGTTACATCAATGTAAAGTCTTAACGCTATTTTAATAATTTACTTTGCTGATAGACACTACATATATAGTGTATCGTACTACATATAGATAGTTTGATGGATCCTTAGGAGATATAAAATCCCATAACATGTCTTATGTTATTTCAATCACGTTGTACACTTGATAGGAGATGAAAAACCCTATAAACATCTCTGAAGCTATTACACTCATATATACTTGTTATTGATTTAACTTACATAAGAACTTTTAGTTTTGACTCGAGTGTTTTGTCTTTTCATTACGCTCGGGTCAACGTGAGTATTACAGTACATGAAGAGAGTATTTTTAACGAGCATTAATTTTTGATAATTAAATTTATTAATTAAATAATTTTTGGAATTTAATCTTGTGAAAAATTAAAAATTTAAGATTTAATAATGAGAAAATAACCAGAATGCAATTTTAATAATGTTAATTTAAGGTAATGGATGACTATTTGAATGTAATCTCAAGTAATTGAAATAATTGGAAAGTTATAATTGGCTATAAATTGTACACGAGGAAATAAACTGAATGTTACATTAATTGGTGAAATAAGAGGTAATTAATGGTAATTGGATAAAATCAGTGTTCTATAAGTAGTTATAACATTTGTTTGTAGATATTAAATTTAGTTGTGATTAAATTTAGAAAAGGAAACAACTGGTATTTATTACCAATTTATTTAATGTAACAATCCATAATTTTGAGAATATTTTTAATTAAATTTTTATTCGAAATTTTGATTTTTAAATCATTTAAAAGTGAATTTTTTTGAATTTTGCCAATGTAAGTTTGGAATTTGTTTGTAATTTATTTTCCAAATGCAATAAATAAACGATTTTTGAAAATTTTATATTTTGGTCAAAATTTGAATTTTCAGTTTAAATTTTTAAAAATTTGAATTTTTAAATTTTAATCATTTTCTTTGAAGCAGAATATATTTATGATATCTGTTCTGCTTTTCGTTTCGTTAAATTCTGAGTTATACTTTTTAAATTAGATAAATTACAACGTTTTACACGCAGTTATTTTCTGTATTTCAATTTTTCTATGTTCGTTTCTATATTTTTTATTTTCTATGTTATTTGATTTTATTTTTCTATTATGTTTATCTAAACTTTATTTATTGGATTTTACTTGTGTGTATATCTTTTCATAAAAGGTTTGGAAGAAATCAAGGAGACATGCGTTACATTTCTTTAATGCTTGCCTTTTTATTTATCTACCCTCTTTATTACTTATCCTAGCCATTCACCATTCATAGCCATGAATTGCTCTTATTTATCATGTCACATGTATGTTTTTAACTTACATTTTTATTATAATAAAGAGCATTTATCATTTTAATCAATATTACATTAATTAAAACTTTACATGTTTCTTTCAATAATTTAAACGTTACATGTTTCTTTCATTAATCAGAGCTTTACACATTTCTTTCACTAATTAAAACTTTACATGTTTCTTGCATTAATTAAAACTTTACACGTTTCTTTCATTAATTAAAACTTTACATGTTTCTTGCATTAATTAAAACTTTAAACGTTTCTTTCATTAATTAAAACTTTACACGTTTCTTTCATTAGTTAAAACTTTACATGTTTCTTGCATTAATTAAAACTTTACACTTTATACATTAACTTATACAACTTAACCTACAGAAAATCACTGTAAACCTATTTATACAAACATATCTGCTTCGTGGAATAAAATTCATTCCAACTACTAGGCTAGATTTAGAATTCCACAATAAATTAAATTTCATTATTAAGTTGTTTATTATATTTCAAATCTTTAAATTACAAATTTAAAACCAAATAAAGAATTTTTTTTCATTACATTTAACAACCACAATCAACTTATAAAATTTTAACTTATAGAAAACCAATAATTCTTTATATTCTAAATCTTTAAATCAACTTTTTATTTAAATTTCCATATAATTATAAATTCAAAATACTTAATAATTTTAGAAACTATCATAAAATTTTATCCATGGGCCTGTTTAAAATTTTCTAACCTAAGTCAAGTGATACAGATATGTATCATTTCAATCCGTAATTTAAAAAGAAAAATTCGGGTTCTATCATTTCAAACCCGCAATCCCAAGAAAAATAAATGTAATAAAAATCAATAAAAAATCACTCGAGTCTATCATTTCAGCCCATAGTGATAGGGAACTTGCAGTGGTGATTAACAGAAATAAAATAACAGTATACATATAATATCATAACAAATGATGTAATAAATATATAAACGGCATTTATCATCATGTAATCACAACACTGGCATATATGAATAACATATCAATGTCTACAGATTCACTTGTCATTTTTTTCACAAAATTATAAGTACATATGTCTAGAGTGATAAAAACTCACCTTTTAAA
The DNA here is from genome assembly GCA_030765085.1 of Allium cepa. Taxonomy (NCBI): domain Eukaryota; kingdom Viridiplantae; phylum Streptophyta; class Magnoliopsida; order Asparagales; family Amaryllidaceae; genus Allium; species Allium cepa. Next base: position 765,914,735 of record CM060940.1, on the reverse strand, counting down.
AGCTAGAATCAAATTCATAATACACAATTGAAACTCTGCAGAGCACGACAAGGCACGACTAAACTTTTGAGTAGATGGAGAGTCAAGATCCATATCTTGTATATAACAAATATAGTAATCATAAGAATAAGATTCAACAGAACAAAAGATGGATTAAACTATGCAATTACGAATCAAGGAACATAACCTTGCTTTCAACCACCAAGTGGGCTTGGCCATGGTCTAATAGTGAGGAGGAGGTGATGTTTTGGTGGTGTAGGCTGAGCTATGCAAGGACAAAACAAAAAGAAAAAGGAAAAAAAAGAAAGTGGAAAAAGAAGAGAGAAGGAAGCCATGGAAATAACCTAAAGCTTATTGTGTTTTCTTCACGCAAATGAAAATGAGAAGTTTTGGGAAGTTTTTGTGTGTGATAGGCAAGATAAATTCATGGCTAGATTAAAGGAATGAACGGCTAAGGTAAGTAATAAAGTGGCCACGCAATAAAAGGCAAGATTTTGAATGGTTTGGAAAATAAAATGTCAACAAATACTTGATGTATTTAAGAAAAAAAAATTCTTTCTTTCAAGAGATGAAATGAGAAATGGAATAAAATGAGATATGTTTGAGGAGTTTTGTACGTGAATGATAAAAGGAAATACACGGCTATATAAGGAAAAAACAGCTAAGGAGTTATGAATACTAGGGAAATGGAAAGGAATAGGGTGGCTAAAATAGGAGCGATTCTCGGGCCAATGAGGGCATTCCTCTAATCGGACGCACTCCTTCGATATTATACTCTGACTTTTGGATTGTTTCGATGGCCACATTTGATTTTTGATTTTGGGGGTGTTGTTCGAGGTGGGCGGTAGTAGCTACTACGCGTTTCCACCAGCCCGGATGCGTAATTGGTATGTCTACCCTGGCATTGCCTAGTTGTGCCGTGTCACCTACCATACCGAGCCTTTACTACGAGTTTCTATTTGTGTCGTACCTATGGAGTATCCTCTGGTAGCCTCCCGATCAGGAGGTATTACGGTACTGTATAGACTATTGGCATTATTTGTGTTAAAGGCAATATGGGTAACCCCTTACCGCTATTAAAAAGTAAGTTTATTTTACAATTAGACACTATTATAATAGCGAAATATTACTACATAGTAAATAGTTTAACGGATCCTTAGAGGTTGGGCGGTCCCAAGCATCCTTTAAGTTACTTGTACCTTATATTACAGTTCACTTGAGTTGGTTTACATTGTATAAGTATGTATGTCCTGACTCGAGTGTTTTATGTTTTTCTTTACGCTCGGGTCAGACTGCGTGATACAACATTAGAGACTCACCTTCGGAGTTGGAGCTTTGCTTGATGATCCAGCTATCTATTTCAATTCCAGTTATTTAGTTGATCCCAGTGATGTGTTCAGCTTTGTACTTGATTATTGTATTAAACTCCTATTGTATCTTGTTTAACTCAAATGTTTTATATAGTAGCTTCATGAACTACTATTTCTTTACTTCTGCTGCATTATATTACTCTGTATCTGTGATCTGTGATTTTTTTGTTTACTGTATATTCTGAGTTTTGCCAAATTTATATTTACAATTCGGTATTTTGAGCAATTCAAATCCGGCATGTTTGGATGCGAATGGTAGAAAATATCGAGTCGTTACATTTGGTATCAGAGCTTTGGCTCTAGGCAAAACTTAGCATGTATGGTAAATTTATTTACTGAATCACTTTCATTCGAGTGTGAATCTCTTCCTTTTTGACTCAATTCCTTTTGAATTTTGGAACGTTCCCTGCAATTCCAAAATACATTCTTGTCCCCACTATTCATCTTCTTTTGATTCTGGAGTGTCCCATAACTCCACTTCGAATGATCCTTAGAATGAGTCGACGGTCTCGCCAATCTTTGAATGACTTGTAAAAGGGTGAAACTCCTTTACCATAGGCATCAATTCACTGAAGATCTATATATCCTCGATTTAGATGCTAGTATCTCTTGTTATCCTGAATTCTATCTCTTGAGATCGGATGTAGATTTGCCCCAGAACTCTACATCGATCTTATTCTTGAAGTCGCGGTTGACCCGGTTAAGGTTGCCCGCGATTTATGTAAGCTTATCCATTTCTTATTCTGTCAATTTAATCATCTTATCTTTTATTTCCAACTTATCTTCGAATCAGAATTCTCTTGATTTGAGTCAATCAAATTTGAATCCCTATTCTTTCTTTGTAAACCTATATTTAAAATGTTTTATATATTGTGTTGTTTGAGTTGTTGATGTTGATTTGGATTTCCGATCGATTCGTCTGATCAACGCTATCGATAGGATTTCCAAAACACTTGAACAGAGCAAACTGACACCATATTGATTTCAAAATTTAGTAAATGATAAATTTTGTATAATTATATTATGTATGAGTTTCATATTCTGAACTCTTATAATTATTTGAATAGGGTATTAAGAAATAATATTTAACTTTATATATATCTTGTAACCATTGGCTTTTGTCTCCTATATAAATAACTGAACTATAAAACATAGCTATAAATTAATTTGGAAATTAAAATGAATCTAAATCAAGAAATTGAGAATTTAATTTCCGATGGTTTCAAACTTGGGTTTTTAACGTTTTAAAAGATATATTATTTAAAGTATTTTCCAAATAGAGATTGTTTTCAAAGAATTTTTAATGTTTAAATCAGTGCCCATCTCTTGTCGCTGGAAAATAATTTCGTTGATGACTGCAGCATCATCGACATTCATTTTCGAGTTTCGAAGTGAAGAGACCATTCTGTAGCTTTGCTACTATTTTCAAAAATATGCCTTGATTTATAATGTATATATGGATATATGATTTAAATTTTATTTGATATATATTGTATATATATTTATTTACATCTAAATGGTTTGAAGTTAATCGGAAATGTAATTCTTAAATTTACCTTAAAGAATGTTTTCAATTATAAAATGAACAAAAATTTTGAATAACTATTTAAGTTGAAATAATTGAATTAGAAATTTTATTTGTATAATACTCAATTTCATTCCAATATAACTTACCTAAATCATTTAAAAATTAACTATGTAATTGGATAATATACAATATAAAAGGATTTTATAAATAAAATTTGAGTGTTTATAATAAATGTTATACACTTAAATTTTAGTTATAAAAGGATTAACAAAGGTAAATAGAATAAAAAGTTAATTGAATAATATAAATATAAAGTGATGTTAAAGGAATTTATAAATAAATTAGAGTAAGGAGTAAAAAGTGTAAGTATACTTAATATATGTGAGTAGACATATATTAAGTGGAATAAATGTAATAACCATCTGGAATAAAGAAGCATGAAACTTATTGAATAAAATTTTGAGTATAATAAATGATCTCAAATTCACGATTTTATAAATTGTTAATTGGGTGATAAGATAATGAAATTATAAATAGATAAGATTTAATTAACTTAGGAAAAATCAAATGGATGAAATCAATTATTAATTTAAGTTGAAACTTTCATGGTTTTAAAATTTATCATCTTATTTTGTTTTCCCAATCTCTTATCCTTCGGTTGTTCTTACTCTCCTGCATCCTAAGCGAGGAATTGAATTCCAAATTGATCTTATCTCCTAAAGTTCGATCTGTAGTTCTTCCTCCCAAAATCCCATTACCAGTCTGTTTTGGAAAACTTTTCAAGAATCTTCTTCGTGCTTGTGTCCTTGATTACAGAGGATCTTGTAAAGATAATCTCCATCTTGTTCAATTTACTTATAACGACTGTTACCAGGTATAATTTCAATCTTTTTTTTATATTGTCTTAATTCTATCTCATTCTATCTAATGTCTCTATTTTCCATGCCTCGTTCCTTTTCGGGGACGAAAAGTTTTGAGTGGGGGAGAGTGTAACAATCCATAATTTTGTGAATATTTTTAATTAAATTTTTATTTGAAATTTTGATTTTTGTGGAATTCTAAATCTAGCCTAGTAGTTGGAATGAATTTTATTCCATGAAGCGGATATGTTTGTATAAATAGGTTTACAGTGATTTTCTATAGGTTAAGTTGTATAAGTTAATGTATAAAGTGTAAAGTTTTAACTAATGAAATAAACGTGTAAAGTTTTAACTAATGAAATAAACGTGTAAAGTTTTAAGTAATGAAAGAAACATGTAAAGTTTTTATTAATGCAAGAAATATGTAAAGTTTTAATTAATGAAAGAAACGTGTAAAGTTTTAATTAATGAAAGAAACGTGTAAAGTTTTAATAAATGCAAGAAACATGTAAAGTTTTAATTAATGAAAGAAACGTGTAAAGTTCTAATTAATGAAAGAAACATGTAAAGTTTAAATTATTGAAAGAAACATGTAAAGTTTTAATTAATGTAATATTGATTAAAATGATAAATGCTCTTTATTGTAATAAAAATGTAAGTTAAAAACATGTGACGCCCCACCTCTATGCTCACAATAACAAAGAGTATTAAAAAGAAATATTGTCTGTTATTACGAAGAATAAGGCTGGATAGGAGCGGCCATCCGTAGTTAGGCCTTATACTAGTATTGGTTATCTCGATAGGAGTGGTATATATTTTTCTTATCTTTCATCTCTTATTTATTTACTCCCATCGACATACCCAATTCAAGTATAAAATTAACTACGATGGTTCATAATAGTTTGAGACAATATATATAATAATAACACAGATAAACTAAATGCGGAACACAGATAATAACAAATCTCATATATGTATAACTGAAGTCAGTTATAATACACGTGATACAATACACATGTTACAACAACAACTGTCGACTCTGGAAGTTACATATATAAGTACATTATTGACAACAATATACATGAATACATATCATCCTATACTATGACAACGACTACTCCAAAAGGTATAAAGAGACTTCATAGCTCAAGCAGCAACCCAAAGAAAGATATCTACAACCTGTAATAACTCGGTCTGACCCGAGTATTAAATTCAAAAGAAAATAATACACGGGTCAGTCTAATTCAAACTCAGTTATTAATGCAAGGAAGCAATAATAATTAAATAACAGTTAGACGACAGTTAAAATAAATCTCGTCTATCCAATCCTTTAATAAGGAAGTCGGGTAACGGTAAATATAACGCATAACAGTGTTAAACAACAAATCAACAAATTCCAATTTTTCAACAAAGATAAATGAAAGTATTATCAACGAAGGTAATTTAGAAAACAACTGAATTACCTAAACGGCAATTAACGACAAAATCTAATTATTAAATAATAATTAGGAACTTATAATCTAAATATCAAAAAGATAATTAGACAACAACAAAATGATCAAATCAAACCAATTCAAAATGCAATTTCAAAATATATTGAATTGGCAACACGAAACAAATCCAGCAATTGAAATATCAATTTAAAATGTCAAATCTGATAGGGCTGCAGTACACGCTCGCGTGCACTGCCTCGCCACTGCAGTGTACTGTGTGGCTGCAGTACACGCACGCGTGCACTGCCTTGCCACTATGGTGATAAATTACACAAAAGCCCAATGAAAGTTCACAAACGAGCACAAAGTCAAACCCAAGGAAAAGACAGGTCCAACTCAAATTCAATACAAATAAAATCACAACACGAGCACAAGGTCAAACCCAAGGAAAAGTCAGGTTCAACAGAATGCACTGGTACAACAAAATGAAGCAACATCAATATGCAAAAATGCATATCCCGACTCCAAATATTAACAGCCCCTCGAAACTACAGAGGTCAAGTCACGGCCATCATGACTCAACACAACTACAACAAAATGAAATAGCAGCCACTCAATATATACAACAGTTCAAGTTCCAAAATATCGCGAGAAGGTGACAACAGTGGACTAATGACCAGGTACCAAGCATTATGCAACCTGAACCAACAAAGCACAAAGACTCGAATGACCAAATGCACATGGTAGTGGTCCAACATGAAGATACTACAGAATGGAGGTGAAAGCAAACAAGATGGCAACATGAAATGACTCATAGGAAGTCTAGATATAACGCAACAACAAACTCAAAACAACACAAAAATTCTCAAATTCAACATGACAGTAAGCATCAATGCACAAGGGCAATGACAACATACATGAAGACAACAGAATGAAGGTGAGAGCACCAAAAAAATGGCACCACAGCACACAACAGTAAAAGACACAGGGCAGCTTCAAATAAGAATAATGTCACCAATGAAATATAGTGATCAAATGCAAATGAATACAATGCATCAATGCAATGTATCAGTTTGAATGGGTACAAGCTGGAGACTGCAACAGTTCTGGCTAAAGAGTAAAGTTCATTATCCAATCAAATTCATGCATGGATACAAATACAACATAGGTGGAGACATGCAAGAACTAGCTGTGGATACAAGTGCATCACTAAAACACAAGATCAAGACATGCAACTCAGACTTCAGAGGAGCATACACACAGCAGCGACATGCACAGCATACAACAGGTATGCCCCAGAGAGTATGCAACCTGACTCGAAGCTTGCACATGGTCAGGAACCAGAACAAGAATGCAACTGAATTCAAGTGAATGGCAACAACAAATGCAATGCATCACTAGTACAAGATAATGCACAGTGAAGACTAACAGACAGGGGTGACATCGATGCATAGGAGCACCGGACAAATACTCAAGTTCACAAATATCAAGTGAAGATGACAAAGACCACAAGACTCAACACAGTGCAACAGTGATCAAATGAAGTATAACTGCAATTACTAAAGTACCCAAAGCATGGGTCAGAATCAAACAAGTCCAGATGCATACAAGCATCGTGTAGCAGTGCAACCCGAAGTCAAGAACAACAGCTACAACCCAAATGCAAGCTCAATGAATCAAGTGAACACTTGTATACCTACACAAGCAACTGAAGTGAAGCCATAAGTGTGCAACTACAACAGACCAAATGCCATCGGGTAAACAAGATTCAAGACAGTGTACACCCTACCAATATACATGAAGTGGAAGTGGAACAGTTTCAACTAATTGAAACTGGAAAATGCAAACAACAAATATATATAACCACAGAATCAAGCAAGCAAATCATGGAATGGCAATATCAATGTCAGGGCAGTGCCAAAGTTGAACAATTCAAACCAGAGAATACGACACAAAAGCATAATCATCGTCACAGTCAAGTAAATGAACAAGGTCGAAAATGCTACAGAGATAAATACAAAAATGGCCAGAGTCGAAGCACACAGGAACAAAATCAACATCGTCAAAAACAAGCAAAAGTACCAAGGAATTCAACGCCGTGAAAATCACGAAATCATGAATATACGAAATTGAATTAGATGTGAGTGAGAAAATCACTCACCTTGACATCAAAGAGCACGATTTTGCCAGCCGATTCACGAAACCCTAATTTTTCAGGAGGAACGAACGAAAGAAAATCACGAGGCCGCCATTTTTTTCTCGGTTATTTTTTTTAGGGTTTTCGAATGAAATGAATGAAGGGGGGTCGGGTTTGCAAAAAGAAACGAAGAGGGGAACCAGTTATAACTCAATAATTATCACCGCACAGAAACGTGGGCCGAGATTAATTTTTAAAGCCCAAACAACACTTAACCAATTTTTAAACGAATTTCAACTGATTTAAAAACTCCAATTAACAAACAGCTAGCAAAATCAGTCGTTTAATAATGATAATTAACCGGTACAAAACCCTGGGTTGTTACAGACTCCCCTCCTTATAAAAATTGCGTCCCCGCAATTTTCATAATTAAAGCCGTCTATAACAATTATTTTTCTAACATAAACTAGTTAAGCAAGAAAAATAAAGGTCAAGAACACAAACCCCAAAGAAATCTTTAAGTTCATAGAAGAAATTCACAAATACTCAGCAAAATCTAATTATCAGATAGATAATCAGAAAACAACAAAACTGAATAAATACAATTATCAGCAATATTTAATTATCAATTAGATAATTAGAATACATAAATCACAAACATGAATAGCTAATTATCGATAAGATAATTAGCAAACAGCAAAATCTAATTATCAACAAAGATAATTAGAAAACACAAAATTACAAATCGAAAAACCTCAAATATCTAGTTATCCAACAGAATATTAGAAAACACGAACTTCAAAATCAGCAAACTCTAACTACCTACAGAGATAGATAGGAAACAGCAATTCAATATAATCAACATAATCTAGAATCAATTAGAGACTAGAAAATCTCATAATCAGCAAAAATTAGCAATTATCTAATGATCAAAAACGATAATCAGAAATCTCAAATCAACAAATATCTAATTATCAAAAAGGATAATCAGAAATCTCAAATCAACAAATATCTAATTATTACAAACGATAATCAAAAATCTCAAATCAACAAATATCTAATTATCAAAAACGATAATCAGAAATCTCAAATCAACAAATATCTAATTATCAAAAACGATAATCAGAAATCTCAAATCAACAAATATCTAATTATCACAAACGATAATCAGAAATCTCAAATCATCAAATATCCAATTATCAAAAACGATAATCAGAAATCTTAAATCAACAAATATCTAATTATCAAAAACGATAATCAGAAATCTCAAATCAACAAATATCTAATTATCAAAAACGATAATCAGAAATCTCAAATCAACAAATATCTAATTATCACAACGATAATCAAAAATCTCAAATTAACAAATATCTAATTATCACAAACGATAATCAGAAATCTCAAATCAACAAATATCTAATTATCAAAAACGATAATCAGAAATCTCAAATCAACAAATATATAATTATCAAAAATGATAATCAGAAATCTCAAATCATAAAATATCTAATTATCACAAACGATAATGAGAAATCTCAAATCATCAAATATCCAATTATCAAAAACAATAATCAGAAATCTCAAATCAACAAATATCTAATTATCACAAACGATAATAAGAAACAAAAAATATCTAATTATCAACAAAGATAATTAGAATCAACAAATATCTAATTATCAAAAACGATTATCAGAAACAACAAATATCTAATTATCAACAAAGATAATTAGAACTCATATCAACAAATATCCAATTACCTGCAGATAATTGGAAACAACAAATATCTAGAAATCAATTAAGATACTCTAGAAAATCAACATAATAGTTGGATCGATCCCATCAGATGGCGAGTTTTTAGCTACGCCGCACGTGCATCAACAAATGGTCGAAGCCTACCAAGTACTATAAATTTTGGTGCCCGTCAGATGACCCGAAGGTCCGCAGAGTGACCCGAAGGTCTAGTACTGGTATTTGACCAGAAGGTCCGCAGAGGGGCCCGAAATCCCAACAAATGACTCGAAGGTCCAGCAGAGTGGCCCAAAAGCCCAACAAATGACCCGAAGGTCCACTATATCATCAAAACAGCAGATGTTTCAATTAACGAGTCCGGAATTAACCGAAATAGCAAACGCACATGTCCCATACCACGTGTTTTGCTAAATCGTTTGATTCACTTCATCATTTCCTTGAAAGTGCAAAATTGTGTATTCCAAAAATAACATTTCACATTCTCAAACGGACAAGTCCAGAATTAAGCGAATCAGTAAAAGAAAGGGGTCATAGTCCTCGATTTCGCTGAAACGTTTAAATCGCTTCCTCATTCTTTTGAAAGCGCAAACTACAAAACTTCTGAAAAAAAATTCATTTATTTTATAAAAGTAATAATTTACATTCTCAAACGGCAAGTCTGGAATTAAGCGAATCAGTAAAAGAAAGGGGTTATAGTCCTCGATTTTGCTGAAACGTTTAAATCGCTTCCTCGTTCATTTGAAAGCGTAAAATGTAAAAAATTTGAAAACAATTTTTATTTTGAAACAATTTTTAAAACACATGATTAAAACAGAAACATCAGTAGCAACTTCGACAAGGAAATTGCACTTCTCAAAATACCGTAAAAACGGACAACAAAATCAGTATTGCGGGATAACCGCTTGAAAATCCACATTAAAATTTGACGGTTACTGAAGTCAAAGCGACAGTAATTTTAAACGTCAAAATATCATCAAAATAATTTGCATCAAAATATAATACCAGTGAATTTTCATTCATTAAAAATGTCAACAAAACACCGTGCTTCAAAAACTTAGGACCAGTGTGAAAATCCCGTTATAAAAATAACGGCAACAAAATACGTTTAAAACCAAACACTGGTTCAACGTAAAATTAATACAGTAAGTGCAACTCAATTTTGCGCGTATACTACAAAATGAACAGAGAAATCATTCGAATATATTTTCAATGAAGATAATTCAAAACAGCAAAAATCTCAACAAAATCACATATCTGCAATCGCTTCGGATCCTTAAATCGGATTCGAAATTTTCAAAGAAAACAAATTAAACACAGCTATGTGAACAACAAATGAAATTTATTTCAATTTTATATTTTGATTTTTAAATCAAAAAGGTTATCAGTTGTACTCAGCAAAGACAGTCTAACTGTTTCCGCTGCGCACTCTGATAAACCGACACAAATTACTCAATCATCAAACATAGTTTCACTATTACTTTTAAATAAAGGTATTTAAAAATTTCATCATACTTTCAGAACATTAGTTTTGACTCAAAGCACAACTAAAAACATCGACAAATAGTTGCAACACACGCTCCATCTAAGTTATGTTTTATATTATGTCCATAAACCCCAAACTTTGATACCAACTGTGACGCCCCACCTCTATGCTCACAATAATGAAGAGTATTAAAAGGAAATACTGCCTGTTATTATGAAGAATAAGGCTGGATAGGAGCGGACATCCGTAGTTAGGCCTTATACTAGTATTGGTTATCAAGATAGGAGTGGTATATATTTTTCTTATTTTTCATCTCTTGTTTATTTACTCCCATCGACATACCCAATTCCAGTATAAAACTAACTACGATGGTTCATAATAGTTTAGGACAATATATATAATAATAACACAGATACAATGAATGCGGAACACAGATAATAACAAATCTCATATATATATAACTGAAGTCAATTACAATACATGTGATACAATACATATGTTACAACTACAACTGTCAAATCTGGAAGTTACGTATATAAGTACATTATTGACACTAATATACATGAATACATATCATCCTATACTATGACAACGACTACTCCATAATGTATAAAGAGACTTCATAGCTCTAGCAGCAACCCAAAGCAAGATATCTACAACATGTAATAACTCGGTCTGACCCGAGTATTAAATTCAAAAGAAAATAAGACACGGGTCAGTCTAATTTAAACTCAGTTATTAATGCACGGAAGCAATAATAATTAAATAATAATTAGACGACAGTCAAAATAAATCACGTCTATCCAATCCTTTAATAAGGAAGTCGGATAACGGTAAATATAATGCATAACAGTGTTAAACAACAAATCAGCAAATTATAATTTTTCAACAAAGATAAATGAAAGTATTATCAACTAAGATAATTTAGAAAACAATTGAATTACCTAAACGACAATTAACGACAAAATCTAATTATTAAATAAATAATTAGAAACTCATAATCTAAATATCAAAAAGATAATTAGACAACAACAAAACGATCAAATCAAACCAATTCAAAATGCAATTTCAAAATATATTGAATTGGCAACACGAAACAAATCCGGCAATTGAAATATCAATTTAAAATGTCAAATCTGATAGGGCTGTAGTACACGCTCGCGTGCACTGCCTCGCCACTACAGTGATTAATTACGCAAAAGAACAATGAATCAAAAGCAAGAGAATTATCAATAAAATCAATACTATGTGGCTGCAGTACACGCACGTGTGCACTGCCTTGCCACTACGGTGATAAATTACACAAAAGCCCAATGAAAGTTCACAAACGAGCACAAGGTCAAACCCAAGGAAAAGACAGGTCCAACTCAAATGCAATACAAATAAAATCACAACACGAGCACAAGGTCAAACCCAAGGAAAAGTCAGGTTCAACAGAATGCACTGGTACAACAAAATGAAGCAACATCAATATGCAAAAATGCATATCATGACTCCAAATATTAACAGCCACTCGAAACTGCAGAGGTCAAGTCATGGCCATCATGACTCAACACAACTACAACAAAATGAAACAGCAGCCACTCGATACATACAACAGTTCAAGTTCCAAAATATCGCGAGAAGGTGACAACAGTGGAATAATGACCAGGTAGCAAGCATTATGCAACCTGAACCAACAGAGCACAAAGACTCGAATGACCAAATGCACATGGCAGTGGTCCAACATGAAGATACTACAGAATGGAGGTGAAAGCAAACAAGATGGCAACATGAAATGAATCATAGGAAGTCTAGATATAATGCAACAGCAAACTCAAAACAACACAAAAATTCTCAAATTCAACATGACAGTAAGCATCAGTGCACAAGGGCAATGACAATATACATGAAGACAGCAGAATGAAGGTAAGAGCACAAAAAATATGGCACCACAACACACAACAGTAAAAGACACACGGTAGCTTCAAATAAGAATAATGTCACCAATGAAATATAGTGATCAAATGCAAATGAATGCAATGCATCAATGCAATGTATCAGTTTGAATGGGTACAAGTTGGAGACTGCAACAGCTCTGACTAAAGAGTAAAGTTCATTATCCAATCAAATTCATGCATGGATACAAATACAACATAGGTGGCGACATGCAAGAACTAGCTGTGGATACAAGTGCATCACTAAAACACAAGATCAAGACATGCAACTCAGACTTTAGAGGAGCATACACACAGCAGTGACATGCACAGCATGCAACAGGTATGCAGCAGAGAGTATGCAACCTGACTCGAAGCTTGCACATGGTCAGGAACCAGAACAAGAATGCAACTGAATTCAAGTAAATGGAAACAATAAATGCAATGCGCCACTAGTACAAAATAATGCACAGTGAAGACTAACAGACAGGGGTGACATCGATGCATAGGAGCACCGGACAAATACTCAAGTTCACAAATATCAAGTGAAGATGACAAAGAGCACAAGACTCAACCCAGTGCAACAGTGAAGTATAACTGCAATTACTAAAGTACCCAAAGCATGGGTGTAACAACCCGGGGTTTTACAACAATTAATTATCGTCATTTGGCGATTAATTCTATTGGCTAATTGCTATTGAGAGTTTCGAATCCGGTTTAAATTCTTTTGAAATTTGTTAAAGGGATTAAGCGGGCTTAAAAAAAATGTGTCTTGGCCCACGTTCCTTTGTTTGGGTTGTGATAATTATCTAAGGGAATAACCGTTCCCCTTTTATTCTTTTTCCATTCGAAACCCTAAAAGAAAAATAAACGAAAGGAGAAAATAATGGCAGCTCTGTTCCTTGTAACGACCCGGATATTTTAACGGTTTTAAATTAATTTAATTAACTGAATTTGTGCGAAATTTAATAAGTTATAAAAATAAAATTTTGAAATATAAATTTGATATTTGAAATACGTCTAGTTAAATATAGCAACTGGTAAATTTTCGTCCGAAAATATGATAGTTTATTTCGTGCGCAAATTTACTTTAATTTAATCAGTTAAAAAGCGATGAAAATAAAATATTTTCGAAACCTAAATATTTTTACATAAAAAAATTCTAGAACATCTTCTGAGCAAGCCGTCAGTTTGTCATTTTTCCAAATTCGGAAATCTTTAGCTCCGTCGATCTTATTTTTCTGTGTTTTTCATGCATTTCCGCTAGTATAAAAATTTGAATTTTTATAATTCAATCGTACCGCTGATATCTATATACTGTTTTGATCGTCTCGTCGTGCTGATCTCTACGGCATATTTATTCATACGTTTCGGAGTCCCATACGCCGTGGAATCAACGTAAACGGTCGACTTCGAATGACCCTTATAATGAATCGGCGGTCCCGCCAGTCTTTGAATTATTTATAAAGGGGTAAAACTCCTTTACAATAGGCATTGATTTACCGAAGATTTCTCTATCCTCGGTTTACGATGTCATTTATCGCCTGCTATGCCTGACTTCTATCTCTTGCGATCAAGTGTAGATTTGCCTCGGATTTCTGCATAGATCTATTCTTGAAGTCACGGTCGACCCGGTTATGGTTGTCTGTAAATTAAATAAGCCTATCCATCTCCCGAATCAGTTCATTGAATCATCTTATCTTTTCTTTCGAACTTATATTCGAATCAAAATTCTCTTTGATTTGATTTCCATAAAATTTGAATCTCTATACTTATTTTGAAATTCCTTATTGTATCGTCAAGCGAGGAAGGTATTGTAAATTTATATTTAAAATGTTTTAATATATATTGTGTTGTTTGAGTTGTTGATGTCGATTTGGGTTTTCAATCGATTCGTCTGATCAACGCTATCGATAGGATTTCCAAAACACTTGAATAGAGCAAACTGACACAATAGTATTTTCAAATTTGTTGAATAAAATAGTTTGTATGATTACATTATATATAAGTATAAAAATTTTCTGAAATTAAAACTATTAATGAATTTATTGCCAGAAATGATAATATTTGATTTTCATTTATTGTTTTATAAACCATTGACTATTGCATAATATAAATAATTGAATTTATAAAACTTGGTTATAATTTGATTTGGAATTTGAAGCGAATTTAAATTAGAATTTGAGAATTTAATTTCCGATAATTTTGAACTATGGTTTCAAAGTTTAAATGTATATTATATTTTCGAATATAAATGGTTTTCAAAGAATTTCAGATGTTTAAATTAGAGCTCTTCTCTTTTGTCGCTGGAAAATAATTTCGGTAATGGCGGCCACATCATCGACATTCATTTTCGAGTTTCGAAATGAAGAGACTAATTCGTAGCTATGCTGCAGTTTTGTTTGGAAATGAAACTGATTTAAATCTCTTTAGTATGATTTGATTTACATATATAGGTATATTATTAATATGATTTGATATACTATATATTTATCTCTAAATTGTTTGAAGTTAGTCGGGAATTTAATTCTTAAAATTTGGGTAAAAAGATGATTTCAACTATAAATGAAACCAAAATTTTGAATTAATATTTAAACTTGAGAGAATTAAATTAGAAAATTTTACTTGTATGATGCTCAATTGCATTACAATATGACTTACCTAAATCACTTAGAAGTTAACCATGTAATTGGATATTATACAGTATAAAATGATGTTAAAAGAATTTTAAATAAATTTGAGAAGTTATAATTAGTGTACATATATTTAATATATATGTGATAGGATATATTAAGTAGAATAAATTTAATAATAATTTGAATAAAGAAGAATTAAATTTGTCGAATAAAATATGATTATAATAAATGGCTATTCAAATTTATGATCTTTGAAATTGTTAATTTAAGAAAATTGGATAATATATAATATAAATTGTCTTTATAAACAAAATGTGAGTGCGTATAATAAGGTTATTCACTTAGATTTTAATTATAAAATGTTATGGAGATAAATAGAATAAAAAGTTAAATGAACAATAGATGTGATTAATGAAGAAAAATTTGTATTGAAAGTTAATAAATTGAATTAAATCAACTTAATAAGATATCTTGAATAAACTAAATTTAAATTGAATTTCGTTTTCGAAAGAAACCTTTTGTATCAACATTTAATAAATGAGAAATTAGATAAATTTAATGGAAACCTTGAATTTAAAGATCAATTGTTGACTATAAATTTAATTAAATTAAAATTTATATGGTTTAAATTAATTGTTTATTATGTAATTCAAATCTATTTTCTTTTGGTTGTTTCTATTCACCTACTTCCTTCCTTTTCGGGGACGAAAAGTTTTGAGTGGAGGAGAGTGTAACGACCCGGATATTTTAACGGTTTTAAATTAATTTAATTAGCTGAATTTGTGCGAAATTTAATAAATTATAAAAATAAAATTTTGAAATATAAATTTAATATTTGAAATACGTCTAGTTAAATACACCAACTGGTAAATTTTCGTCCGAAAATATGAAAGTTTATTTCGTGCGTAAATTTACTTCAATTTAATCTGTTAAAAAGGGATAAAAATAAAATGTTTTCGAAACCTAAATATTTTGACATAAAAAAAATTCTAAATCATCTTCTGAGCAAGCCGTCAGTTTGTCGTTTTTCCAAATTTGGACATATTTAGTTCCGTCGATCTTATTTTTCTGTGTTTTTCATGCATTTTCCGCTAGTATAAAAATTCGAATTTTTATAATTCAATCGTACCACCGATATCTATATACCGTTTTGATCGTCTCGTCGTGCTGATCTCTACGGCATATTCATTCATACGTTTCGGAGTCCCGTACGCGGCGGAATCTGCGTAAACGGTAACCGTATCCGTACCCGTATCGGCGCCTTTTAGGTTCCAGTGTCCATTCATATATCCACCGTTTAATCTAACGTGCATTAACCTCTTTAAATAAATTAAATTCATGATTTTTTTTCCAACTATTTAAAATCCTAAAACTTCGCACCTATTCACTTTCGTTTTCCATTTGTCATATTAAGTTCTATCTTGGAAAAGAAAAGATAAATGGCTCTGTCACCTTCCATTTCACCCTCTAACCTTTCTATATTCCTGAAATTAATCTTGCCTTTCTATTTTCATTTAAAGTTTACAGCTCTATGTTGTTCACATCTTCTTCTTTCTACTTTAATTCTGATGCATTCAATAATAAATGAAATTTTATTTGCATGCAAATGGCTTCTCTCACGACCAACTCCATCCACCACGTAACCATCCTCCGCCTTATCTTTTGCATGTCGAGTAGCATATAAATGGCCGAGCCACCATAGTTTCGCCCTCCTCCACTTCCACTTGAACTGCACAACCCTAACACCGTGGCTACCAAACACGCGACCGACCAAAGCCTACAACGACCCTCACTTACTCCTCCGCCCTGCTCTCTCTCCTCACGCCCAGGTCCGTGCACGTTGATCCGCTTCCCTTCGCATGCACATCACCACCTGTAGCAGCGCATTCCCTAGGCCATCCAAACAGATCCAATATCCACGCTTGACCCTCGACTTCACCGCGCTCGCACCAAGATCTTTGCACACACCGCCTGGCCGTACTCTGGTCTGTCCACAGTTATAAATGCCGAAACCCATTCCGCTCTCAACAGCTCTCTTTCCCTTCACTCAGACCGTCACCTCCTTCTGCCGAGCGCCACGATCCAAAATCCGACCTCATCCATGTTGTTGATCTCACTACGCACCACCGACCCGCCTCGAACGCAGCCGCACCTCTTTCAAACTGCCACTCCTTGGCTCCAATCCACATCTCCTCTCTTTTATAATAAGGTAATACACATATTTCATAACAATTAGTGCATATACATTGTATAAGTGTTTGTCAGTAGTGTACATTCTATTTTAATGTTGTTATATAACTTTGTATTTAAAGTCGGGCAATATACAGATAACATGAAGGCTTTTTCCTTGTTGTATAAAAGAAAATTTTGTATAAGTTGTATATATCAGAGTTTACAATACATGCCAGTTTTATATAAGTAGTAAAATTATATATCTGCTTGGATTTTTAAAATATAAGTTTATAATTAGGTGCTGTTGTTTATATAAAGTAGTGAATGCTCTACTATGGTCAACATTAACTTTGAAAAGTGCTTTACAGCTTCGAAATATATGTTCGTATCCATATGATACACACACACACACACACATTTACAACTTGTATTAAAGGAATAAGATTTCATATATTAGTAAGTTTGTTTTAAAACTTTATATTGTGTTAATATGCAATTTATACGGAATAGGCGTCTGCATATTTTATTTTGCATCCACTTGGTACATATATATACAGCTGGCATACGTTTTGTATACTTATATTTATTTAGTATAGGTTATAATTGTTTTATAGTATATTAGTTATACAGGTATATTCTTAGTTTTACAAAGTCTGTTGGGTAATTTGCATATGTTGGTGTGCATAGTTTTGATTTGAAGTTCTGTTAGTTATTCATAAAGTATGCATGAGTTGATTTCTAGCATATAGTTTATTCATAAAAGGGAAGAATCTGGATATATGTGTTAGGCAAGTTTTTCTTATGTGTGGGCTTATATATAGGTAGTATATGTGTTGACTGTATATTTAATGTGGCATATTTGTTTATATACTATTTTGGATTCAAGTGATTTTATAAATGTTAATGTTTGTACCAAATGTTGTTTTAAATTTATTATCTAGTGCTGATATTTTATCAGTTTAAAACTTTTGGTGTTGGTCGAATGTATGAGGCATTGGAAATAAAATATTTATTTTGATTTATATATATGTGCTTTAAATGGATATTGACTTTTAACAAATTCGCTTATACCAATTATCTTTATCCACCCGGTTCTAATTTGATTCCGTCGATTTCTGTTATTAGCTTTGTCTGTCGGGCCTGTTTTCTCTATCGAATTGTATCTATCTAGCGTTGCTTTGGAAAACATAGCTCATTCCTTTATCAAATCTCTCTAGCCACGAAAGGTGAGAAATCACTCACGTTTAATATTCTTTTGTTTATTAAATTTGATTTCAATTGAAACGACAATTGAAATATACTGTTGTTAGCTATTTACATTGTTATATATGCTATTACCTGTATTAGTTCACCTGTGATATTTGACACCATTATCTATTAATTATACGATGATAATCCAGTTTGGTTGATGATTGATTGATTATTGTTGTTTATATTAGATGTAAATTGAAATGTATAAAGTGGTAAATATTATGCAATTTAATTTGACGTAGGATAGTCAGATTTGATATATGTGTTAAATTTGACTTGATGACATTCGTATAATATGACCCTTTAAACGTTTAAATGAATCGACACGTAGAAATATGGTAAATTGCAATTTAAACCATTTAAATGTATGCTGTGTAAATTGATGTAGTATAAAATGGATAAGGGATATCAAGTGAAGAACCGTATTAGTATTAGTGTAAAAATCTTTAATCCACATGAAATGATAGTGTAGATTCTAGAAATAATTATATTAATTTGCATAAACAAAAAATGTAAATTAATACGATTATTTTGGGATTATTGAATTAATTATTGGATTGTTATTGATATTTGTTATTGCTTGTTTATTTACTTTGACACCATTCCAGTTATCACACTGCAAGTTCCCTTTGCTATGTTTGATTTGTGAATTGAAATGGAATCAGGTTGAAATGATAAATACCCAAAATGAACTTGACTTAGGATAGAGAAATAAATAAACCCGATTGGTCAATAATTTGATTTGAAATAAAATAAAGATTTTATTTGAATAATAAGGTTTTGAAATAAAATTGGAACGTAAATTTTGATAAAAGGAAAATGTAATATGGAAATCTGAAATAAAATGTTAATATAAGAACTGATGAAAGAACGTTGTTTTGAAATGAATTATTTAACAATTAAATTTGGAATTATTCATTGAATCAAGTTCGAAATGAATCAATAATTAAGGTTGAATTTATAATCAAGTTTTGAAATTATTAAGTTTTGAAATTATTAATGACTAAGATTGAAATTATTTAATAGTTGAATAAGATTGAATTATTTGATAATTAAATAAAATTTGAAATCTTTGATAAGAGAAAATTGAACTTTTGATTAAGTGAATTTGATCATCGTTAATAAATGAAATGGTGTTTCTTTATTTATTAAGTTTGGAAAATTATTTAGATAAGTAAATAAGTGAAATTGAACTTCTTGAATATGTGAAAGTTAGTTTCTTTATTAATTGAGTTTGAAATTTGTAACTAAGTAAAAAAATAAATGAGATTGAATTTCTTAACAAGAAATAAAATGCGTCTTATTGAAATAAATATAAGACTTGAATTTAAGAATTTCATTTGATGAATTTAATCTAATTGAATTTGAAGTTTTGATAAAATGAAGTTGAATTTAAGTAATTGGTTTGATGAATTCGAAATCTAATAGAAATCATTTTGAATAATAATTTAACTTAACGAATATTGAATGAAATCGATAAATGAATTTGAAATTGATTTGAGTGTTTAATTTATTTATTTAAATGATTATGGAATGAAATTTATATATGAATTTGAATCAATATTTGAATTGTTTAAATAAAAGTTGAAATCGAATTATAAGATTTTGAAATGGTAATTTGGAAGTTCTGAAACGTAAATTATGGAAATTGATTTGGGAAGACAAATGAAATGTTGATTTAAAAATTCTAATTGAAATTGAATTTGATTTGGTTTGAAATTTATTAAACGACCAATCGGTGTAATAATTACGAAAGTTATTAAAGAGACCGTAATCGGTTATGGACATACTCTCTGTCTAAACCAAAAACCACTTTAATAACTATACGCGGAGTGTGATCCAGAATGAAGTGGTTGGATTGATGTACGTGATGATTGAAGAAAGAGAACGATAATGGATAGCCTTGACACTTGTGTCAAATTGGAAATGACTAAAACAGGAGCCGTGCCGGGCCAAATGGGGTTAGCCACCTCGAGCGAACACACTTCTTCGTAAACTACTCATTATTTGTTATTGATTGGTGCACCCTCGTGCTTTTGGGAGTGTTGTATCGCGGTGTTGCGATCGTTGCGGCGATGCGTTTTCACCAGTCTGGATCAGGCAAACGGTAGTTTCACTACCTTGGGTATTGCCTCATGTGCCTTGTCATACTTGTATCCCTATATACGCGACCACTATGAATTTGTTTTGTGTTATACCTATGGAGTACTCCCTGATATCCCACTAGTTTACGGTGGAGTTTACAGTGCTGTATAGACTATAACGCTTATATAAAATGTGTTAAGGGGGATAATGGTAACGCCTTAACACTATTTTGATATTTTATATTACCGATAGACATTATCTATTTAGTGTATATTACTACATAGTAGATAGTTTAACGGATCCTTAGAGGATGGTTATTCCAACGTCCTTTGAGTTACTTGTATTTCAGTTGTTATTTCACTTGAGTTGGATTTACTGATATAAGAATGTTAATCTTGACTCGAGTGTTTTTTGTTTTGCTTTACGCTCGGGTCAGACTAAGAGTACCAGCTTTTGAGACTCACCTTTGAAGTTGGAGCTTCGCCTGGAGATCCAGCTATGTATCAAGCTTTCAGATATTCAATTGACTTCAGTGATGTATTTTGATATTGTATTTGACTATTGTATTCGAGGCATCTGTTGTACCTTATTTAACTATGATATTTATATAGTTGCTTCATGAACTACTATCTTTTGTTTCCGCTGCATTTATTACTCAGTGTCTGCGATTCTGTGATTATTTATTTACTGTATATGTTCAGTTTTGCCAAACTTAAATTAACAATTCGGTATTTTGAATTATTCAAGTCCGACATGTGCGGATGCGAATGGTCCAATATAGCGGGTCGTTATAGTTGGTAATAGTGTTGATATTTTATCAGTTTAAAACTGTTGGCGTTGGTCGAATATATGAGGCATTGGAAATAAAATATTTATTTTGATTTATATATATGTGCTTTAAATGGATATTGACTTTTAACAAATTCTCTTTTACCAATTATCTTTATCCATCCGGTTCTAATTTGATTCCGTCGATTTCTGTTATCAGCTTTGTCCGTCGGGCCTGTTTTCTCCATCGAATCGTATCTATCTAGCGTTGCTTTGGAATTCTTAGCTCATTCTTTTGTCAAATCTCTCTAGCCTCGAAAGGTGAGCAATCACTCACGATTAATATTATTTTGTTTATTAAATTTGATTTCAATTGAAACGGCAATTGAAATACACTCTTGTTAGCTATTTACACTGTTATATATGCTATTACCGGTATCAGTTCACATGTGACATTTGAAACCTTTATCTGTTAATTATACGATGATAATCCAGTTTGGTTGATGATTGATTGATTATTGTTGTTTATATTGAATGTAAATTGAGATGTATAAAGTGATAAATATTATGCAATTTAATTTGACGTGGGATAGTTAGATTTGATATATGTGTTAAATTTGACTTGATGACATTTGTATAATATGACCCTTTAAATGTTTAAATGAATCGACACGTAGAAATATGGTAAATTGCGCTTTGAACCATTTAAATGTATGTTGTGTAAACTGATGTAGTATAAAATGGATAAGGGATATCAAGTGAAGAACCGTATTAGTATTAGTGTAATAATCTTTAATCTACATGAAATGATAGTGTAGATTATAGAAATAATTATATTAATTTGCATAAACAACAAATGTAAATTAATACGATTATTTTGGGATTATTGAATTAATTATTGGATCTTTATTGATGTTTGTTATTGCTTGTTTATTTACTTTGACACCATCCCAGTTATCACACAGCAAGTTCCCTTTGCTATGTTTGATTTGTGAATTGAAATGGAATCGGGTTGAAATGATAAATACCCAAAATGAACTTGACTTAGGATAGAGAACTAAATAAACCCGATTGGTCAATAATTTGATTTGAAATAAAATAAAGATTTTATTTGAATAATAAGGTTTTGAAATAAAATTGGAACGTAAATTTTGATAAAAGGAAAATGTAATAGGGAAATCTGAAATAAAATGTTATTGTAAGAACTGACGAAAAAATGTTGTTTTGAAATGAATTATTTTACAATTAAATTTGGAATTATTCATTGAATTAAGTTTGAAATGAATCAATAATTAAGGTTGAATTTGTAATCAAGTTTTGAAATTATTAATAATTAAGATTGAAACTATTTAATAATTGAATAAGATTGAATTATTTGATAATTAAATAAAATTTGAATTCTTTGATAAGAGAAAATTGAACTTTTGATTAAGTGAATTTGATCTTCGTTAATAAATGAAATGGGGTTTCTTTGTTTATTAAGTTTGGAAAATTATTTAAATAAGTAAATAACTGAAATTGAACTTCTTGAATATGTGAAAGTTAGTTTCTTTATTAATTGAGTTTGAAATTTTTAACTAAGTAACTAAATAAATGAGATCGAATTTCTTACCAAGAAATAAAATGCGTCTTATTGAAATAAATATAAGACTTGAATTTAGGAATTTGATTTGACGAACTTAGTCTAATTGAATTTTACGTTTCGATAAAATGAAGTTGAACTTAAGTAACTGATTTGATGATTTGGAAATCTAATAGAAATCATTTTGAATAATAATTTAACTTAACGAATATTGAATGAAATCGATAAATGAATTTGAAATTGATTTGAGTGTTCAATTAATTTATTTAAATGATTATGGAATGAAATTTATATATGAATTTGAATCAATATTTGAATTGTTTAAATAAAAGTTGAAATCGAATTGTAAGATTTTGAAATGGTAATTTGGAAGTTTTGAAACGTAAATTATGAAAATTGATTTGGGAAGACAAATGAAATGTTGATTTACAAATTCTAATTGAAATTGAATTTGATTTGGTTTGAAATTTATTAAACGACCAATCGGTGTAATAATTACGAAAGTTATTAAAGAGATTGGAATCGGTTATGGACATACTCTCTGTCTAAACCAAAAACCACCTTAATAACTATACGCGGAGCGTGATCCAGAATGAAGTGGTTGGATTGATGTACGTGATGACTGAAGAAAGAGAACGATAATGGATAGCCTTAACACTTGTGTCAAATTGGAAATGACTAAAACAGGAGCCGTGCCGGGCCAAATGGGGTTAGCCACCTCGAGCGAACACACTTCTTCGTAAACTACCCATAATTTGTTATTGATTGGTGCCCCATCGTACTTTTGGGAGTGTCGTTTCGCGGTGTTGCGATCGTTGCGGCGATGCGTTTTCACCAGTCCAGATCAGGCAAAGGGTAGTTTCACTACCTTGGGTATTGCCTCATGTGCCTTGTCATACTTGTATCCCTATATACGCGACCACTACGAATTTGTTTTGTGTTATACCTATGGAGTACTCCCTGATATCCCACTAGTTTACGGTGGAGTTTACAGTGCTGTATAGACTATAACGCTTATATAAAATGTGTTAAGGGGGATAATGGTAACGCCTTAACACTATTTTGATATTTTATATTACCGATAGACATTATCTATTTAGCGTATATTACTACATAGTAGATAGTTTAACGGATCCTTAGAGGATGGTTATTCCAACGTCCTTTGAGTTACTTGTATTTCAGTTGTTATTTCACTTGAGTTGGATTTACTGATATAAGAATGTTAATCCTGACTCGTGTGTTTTGTGTTTTGTGTTTTGCTTTACGCTCGGGTCAGACTGAGAGTACCAGCTTTTGAGACTCACCTTTGGATTTGGAGCTTCGCTTGGAGATCCAGCTATCTATCCAGCTTTCAGATATTCAGTTGACTTCAGTGATGTATTCTGATATTGTATTTGACTATTGTATTCGAGGCATCTGTTGTACCTTATTTAACTATGATATTTATATAGTAGCTTCATGAACTACTATCTTTTGTTTCCGCTGCATTTATTACTCTGTGTCTGTGATTCTGTGATTATTTATTTACTGTATATGTTCAGTTTTGCCAAATTTAAATTAACAATTCGGTATTTTGAATTATTCAAGTCCGACATGTGTGGATGCGAATGGTCCAATATAGCGGATCGTTACAGTTGGTATCAGAGCTTTTGGTAGCTCTAGGCAAAACTTAGCATAATGGGTAAATGTATTTACAGAATCACTCTCATTCGAGTTTCAATCTCTTCCTTTTGACTCATTCCTTTGAATTTTGGAACGTTCTCTACGGTTCCAAAATTCATTTGTGTCCCTCACTATTCGTCTTCTTTCAATTCTGGAGCATCCCATAACTCCACTTCGAATGACCCTTATTATGAATCGGCGGTCCCGCCAGTCTTTGAATTATTTAAAAAGGGGTAAAACTCCTTTACAATAGGCATTGATTTACCAGAGATTTCTTTATCCTCGGTTTACGATGCCATTTATCTCCTGCCATGTCTGAATTCTATCTCTTGCGATCAAGTGTGGATTTGCCTCGGATTTCTGTATAGATCTATTCTTGAAGTCACGGTCGACCCGGTTATGGTTTTCCGTAAATTAAATAAGCCTATCCATTTCCCGAATCTGTTCATTGAATCATCTTATCTTTTCTTTCGAACTTATATTTGAATCGAAATTCTCTTTGATTTGATTTCCATAAAATTTGAATCTCTGTATTTATTTTGAAATCCATTATTGTATCATCGAGCGAGGAAGGTATTGTAAATTTATATTTAAAATGTTTTAATATATATTGTGTTGTTTGAGTTGTTGATGTCGATTTGGGTTTTCGATTGATTCGTCTGATCAACGCTATCGATAGATTTCCAAAACACTTGAACAGAGCAAACTGACACAATAGTATTTTCGAATTTGTTGAATAAAATAGTTTGTATGATTATATTATATATAAGTATAAAATTTTTCTGAAATTAAAACTGTTAATGAATTTATTGCCAGAAATGATAATATTCGATTTTCATTTATTGTTTTATAAACCATTGAATATTGCATAATATAAATAATTGAATTTATAAAACTTGGTTATAATTTGATTTGGAATTTGAAGTGAATTTAAGTTAGAATTTGAGAATTCAATTTCCGATAATTTTGAACTATGGTTTTAAAGTTTAAATGTATATTATATTTTCGAATATAAATGGTTTTCAAAGAATTTTAGATGTTTAAATTAGAGCTCTTCTCTTTTATCGCTGGAAAATAATTTCGGTAATGGCGGCCACATCATCGACATTCATTTTCGAGTTTCGAAATGAAGAGACTAATTCGTAGCTACGCTGCAGTTTTGTTTGGAAATGAAATTGATTTATATCTCTTTAGTATGATTTGATTTACGTATATAGGTATATTATTAATATGATTTGATATAGTATATATTTATCTCTAAATTGTTTGAAGTTAGTCGGGAATTTAATTCTTAAAATTTGGTTAAAAAGATGATTTCAACTATAAATGAAACCAAAATTTTGAACTAATATTTAAACTTGAGAGAATTAAATTAGAAAGTTTTACTTGTATGATGCTCAATTGCATTACAATATAACTTACCTAAATCACTTAGAAGTTAACCATGTAATTGGATATTATACAGTATAAAATGATGTTAAAAGAATTTTAAATAAATTTGAGAAGTTATAATTAGTGTACATATACTTAATATATATGTGATAAGATATATTAAGTAGAATAAATTTAACAATAATTTGAATAAAGAAGAATTAAATTTTTCGAATAAAATATGATTATAATAAATGACTATTCAAATTTATGATCTTTGAAATTGTTAATTTAAGAAAATTGGATAATATATAATATAAATTGTCTTTATAAATAAAAAGTGAGTGCGTATAATAAGGTTATTCACTTAGATTTTAATTATAAAATGTTATGGAGATAAATAGAATAAAAAATTAAACGAACAATAGATGTGATTAATAGAGAATTTTTTTTTGAAAGTTAATAAATTGAATTAAATCAACTTAATAAGATATCTTGAATAACCGAATTTAAATTGAATTTTGTTTTTGAAAGAAACCTTTTGTATAAAGATTTAATAAATGAGAAATTAGATAAATTTAATGGAAACCTTGAATTTAAAGATCAATTGTTGACTATAAATTTAATTAAATTAAAATTTATATGGTTTAAATTAATTGTTTATTATGTAATTCAAATATGTTTTCTTTTGGTTGTTTCTATTTTCCTACCTCCTTCCTTTTCGGGGACGAAAAGTTTTGAGTGGAGGAGAGTGTAACGACCCGGATATTTTAACGGGTTTAAATTTATTTAATTAACTGAATTTGTGCGAAAATTTAATAAATTATAAAAATCAAATTTTGAAATATAAATTTAATATTTGAAATACGTCTAGTTAGATATAGCAACTGGTAAATTTTCGTCCGAAAATATGAAAGTTTATTTCATGCGTAAATTTAATTCAATTTGATCAGTTGAAAAGCGATAAAAATAAAATATTTTCGAAACCTAAATATTTTGACATAGAAAAATTCTAAACCATCTTCTGAGCAAGCCGCCAGTTTGTCGTTTTTCCAAATTCGGACATCTTTAGCTCCGTTGATCTTATTTTTCTGTGTTTTTCATGCATTTTCCGCTAGTATAAAAATTCGAATTTTAATAATTCAATCGTACCACTGATATCTATATACCGTTTTGATCGTCTCGTCGTGATGATCCCTACGACATATTCATTCATACGTTTCGGAGTCCCGTACGTGGCGGAATCTGCGTAAACGGTAACCGTATCCGTAACCGTATCGGCGCCTCTTAGGTTCCAGTGTCCATTCATATATCCACCGTTTAATCTAACGTGCATTAACCTCTTTATAT
Source organism: Allium cepa (assembly GCA_030765085.1). NCBI lineage: Eukaryota > Viridiplantae > Streptophyta > Magnoliopsida > Asparagales > Amaryllidaceae > Allium > Allium cepa. The sequence goes on along the minus strand of CM060940.1, from coordinate 765,887,381 downwards.
AAATTAAATTCTTGATTTTTTTCCAACTGTTTAAAATCCTAAAACTTCGCACCTATTCACTTTCGTTTTCCATTTGTCATATTAAGTTCTGTCTTGGAAAAGAAAAGATAAATGGCTCTGTCACCTTCCATTTCACCCTCCAACCTTTCTATATTCCTGAAATTAATCTAGCCTTTCTATTTCCATTTAAAGTTTACAGCTCTATGTTGTTCACTTCTTCTTCTTTCTACTTTAATTCTGATGCATTCAATAATAAATGAAATTTTATTTGCATGCAAATGGCTTCTCTCACGACCAACCCCATCCACCACGTAGCCATCCTCCGCCTTATCTTTTGCGCGCCGAGTAGCATATTAATGGCCGAGCCACCATAGTTTCGCCCTCCTCCACTTCCACTTGAACCGCACAACCCTAGCACTGTCGCTACCAAACACGCGACCGACCAAATACTACGACCCTCACTTCCTCCTCCGCCCTGCTCTCTCTCCTCCCGCCCAGGTCCGTGCACGTTGACCCGCTTCCCTTCGCATGCGCATCACAACCTGTAGCAGCGCATTCCCTAGGCCATCCAAACTGAGCCAATATCAACGCTTGACCCTCGACTTCACCGCGCTCGCACAAGGATCTATGCACGCACAGCCTGGCCGAACTCTGGTCTGTCCACAGCTATAAACGCCGAAACCCATTCCGCTCTCAACAGCTCTCTTTCCCTTCACTCAGACCGTCACCTCCTTCTGCCGAGTGCCACGATCCAAAACCCGACTTCATCCATGTTGTTGATCTCACTACGCACCACCGACCCGCCTCGAACGCAGCCCCACCTCTTTCAAGCTGCCACTCCTTGGCCCCTCATCCACATATCCTCTCTTTTATAATAAGGTAATACACATATTTTATAACAATTAGAGCATATACATTGTATCAGTGTTTTTCAGTAATGTACATTCTATTTTAATGTTGTTATATAACTTTGTATTTACAGTCTGGCAATATACAGATAATATGAAGGCTTTCTCCTTGTTGTATAAAAGAAAATTTTGTATAAGTTGTATATATAAGAGTTTACAATACATGCCAGTTTTATATAAGTAGTAAACTTATATATCTACTTGGATTTTTAAAATATATGTTTATAATTAGGTGGTGTTGTTTGTATAAAGTAGTGAATGTTGTACTATGATCAACATTAACTTTGAAAAGTGCTTTACGACTTCGAAATATATGTTCGTATCCATATATATATATATATATATATATATATATATATATATATATATATATATATATATATTACAACTTGTATTAAAGGAATAAGATTTCATATATTAGTAAGTTTGTTTTAAAATTTTATATTGTGTTCATCTGCAATTCATATGGAATAGGCGTCTTCATATTTTATTTTGCATCCACTTGGTACATATATATACAGATGGCATACGTTTTGTATACTTATATTTATTTAGTATAGGTTATAATTGTTTTAAAGTATATTAGTTATACAGGTATATTGTAACGACCCAGAATTTTTGATAATTTAAATTTGAATATTTAATTAATTTTAAATATTTATAAGTGAATTTATAAGTCAAATAAATTTTATTTTGAATTTTTGAATTTAATTGGATAATTAAATCGATAATTTAATATTTGAAATTATGGAAATAATTGAAAATTGAGTAAAATATGATTGTAAATGATTTGTAAAATTTTATTTTATCATATGGAAGTTAGAACGATATTTTAGAACTTTTAAAATTGAATTTAAAGTTAATTTGTGAAAATTGAATATTTTAATATTTAAATCGACTAGTGAAAATAGCCAATTTTTGAACAGTCTCAGAATTGAACGAAACTAATTCCATTGGATCCGTAATAGTTAGTTATTACCGGATTTCAATTTTCGTGTCAATCGGAGTTATCGTTTGATCGTAGCAGCTCGAAACGCATCGAATTATTTTTAATTTAAATTTGGCGAGATAAAATAGCCATTTTTCAAAAAGTCTCGGATTTCGACGAAACCAGTTTCATCGGATCCGTAATGTGATATTATTGTAAGGTTTCAAATTTCAAGTCAATTGGATTTACGGTTTGTCCTGTACGAATTAAAACGCCTAGAAATCGACTTAAATCGGTTTAATTCAAATTGAGCGTTTACAGCCATAACTCGCACATACTTCCGAATTAGCTTCCGAAACCTGTTCCATTGTGTCCGGAACGCGGGATAAACCCTAGGTACGTCAGTTTCGGCGCGTAAATCGGAGTTCGGAATTTCCGGGATGAATAGTGTCGTTCGTTCTCTTATAAATAGACCACCCCTTCATAAATTTGATAAAAAAAATAAAAACCCTAATTTTTTAACCTAGCCGCCTCTAACATAACCAATGGCCAGAAAACACCCACATTCATTCATTAATCTCTCTCAATCCGTAAAGAATTACGCGAAGTGCTCAACTACAAAGTCGAAGAGCTCGACGAGAGCTTCGATTCCATACGGTGATGATCGAATTTGGAGCGACGATGGAGGAGCTATGTGGGGCCGACAGTAGGCCGTTCATCCTCGTGTTGCGTGCAATCTAGGGGGCCGAGCCCTATGGTGCTTCAGCCGAGTGGAGTGGTGGTCGTGAGCTTCGCGATGGCGGTGACGTGATCGAGTATAGTCGAGAGATGAGGATGCAAATTGAAACCCTAAATTTTGTATATGGGTTCGTGTGCGACCTGATGATGTTGCGTGGGTTTGGGAAGATGAAGGGTGCGGTGGTGATTGCATGATGAAGGATCCTAAGGCCAAGATTGATGTAGGTTATAAATATAAAGAAAAAGTTGTAATTTATATATTAAAACTCGTGTAACTTCAAATATTCATATCTTTTTCATACGAGGTCGAAAAAATGCAAACTCAGTTGCGTTGGAATCGTATGGACGAGCACTACGCGATGGAGTTGGTTTGGGGTCGTTTGGAGTTAGTGAGAATTTTGGGTAAAATTAAACGCGCGTTTAATTTTATTCGAAATAAAAGCTGAAACGGAAATTAAAATCAAGGTGAGAACTTCTCACTCAATCGAAATAGTTTCGATTTTATTTTAAATAGTTAGATTTAAAATATTTGAATGCATGTTTGAATGTTGATTGATATCTATTGATTGTTAAAATAGACATTATACGCCGTTAGTAAGCGGATGTTATTTATTAAAAACATATACCGCGAATATTTCATAAACAGTGAAATTGGTATTATAAATAATATCAATATATATATATATATTGGCATATGTATATATTGCAGTTGATTGATTTCCCGTATTTTTTAGCAGATGAGACCCTAATACGCCGTCTATTAAGCGGATAATATTTAATAAGAACATATACCGCGATAATTTCGTACTGGAGCGAAATTGGTATTGTGCTAATGTTTGTGGATGCAGGAAAACAGGTTGGAGGGATCCAACTGGATTCCTCAACAGTATTTATTTGATTTTCAGATATTTTGATATTTGATTGATTATCATATTGATATATGATATCGTTGTTGTCGTGATTGACTATTTGGTGTGTAGCATCATTGGACCCAGATTTTGGGATTTTAAAATGATTATAAAGTGATTTTTGAAAATATAAAATAATTTTGGAATTGATCCATTTTAAATAAATAAACGTTATAATTTTTAATGTTATAAAAATTATGATTTTTGTGAAATACAGTTAAAAACTGATTTTTGAGAATATGATGCTATTGATTTTATAAAATAGTTAAATCGAGATATTTTAGAATTATTGTGAAAAGTTTAAATATAGGATTTATGAAATTTAATTATTTTATGAATCAAAAATGGTGAAATAATAAAGGAGATTAAAGAAGTTTTAAAAGGATAATATAAATTGAATTATATTAAGATATTTATAAATGGATATTTATAAATTGGAATATGGACATTATAAAACGAGTTTTTATAAGTGTTTGAATGAAGTGTAAATGAATTTTGTAAATGAATGGAATTTATAGAATTTTAAACAGTGAAGTTATAAATGAAATTTTATAAACAGTAGGTTTCCAAAATTTATAAAGTCATTGAAAGAACGAATTTTGGATAAATAAACAATCTTATAAGTTATAAGATTTATAATTTGGGAAGTTAAAAAGAACGATTTTGTAAAATAATCGTTTTATAAGTATTTAACTTATAATATGAACGGTTAGTTTATAATTGAGTTATAAACTGGAATAGGTTAATAAAAGAATTTATAAAAAGGAAGCTTTTATAAATAAATAGAAATGGAATTTATAAACGTTGTTTTATAAATTCGTAAATGACTTATTTTGATAAGAAAATTGTTGAAACCTATTAATGGGGTTATATTCACATTTTTGAATAGTGAATAACACGTTAAAGAAAATGTTTTGGATTTGGATGTTTAAATAGAATTAAAACGATCTAACGATGTTTTAAAAGATGTTGAGATTCGAAACCATAGATTTCAACATTGATTGTTGAAATAGACGTTTTCGAGAAATAAAAGGAAATAGTAGACTATAACACTGTTGTTATAGTAAATGATTTCCGAAAGGAAATGTTTTGTATAGTATTGGGATTTATATATCTATCTTAATTTCGAATCCCTATACTAGTGATTTTTGAGTCGTCGTAACGATGTTTTACGCAACATTCGTTTTGGCCCAAATAAATATGTTTAAGAGAATGATTTCCTTAAAGAATGAAATATATACTTAGTTTCGATTTAAGTATATTGAATATTTTCTAAGTGTTGAAAATAAATAAAATTTGTGAATTACTTATTAAATAAGTATGGAAATGTTTTCCAATATGAAGTGATATTTAGAATTTATCTTTTTAAAGATAAATTGAAAAGAAATATTGAAATGAATAATTGAAATCGAATATTCATTGATATTTTGGAATTATAAATTCACTAAAGAATTTATAAAGGAAGTGGAATTTGTTTAAAAATAAATATTGATTTATTTTTGAAGTGTTGAAATAATATATCTAGTGAAGATATTTTTGGAAAATAAATAAATTGGAAAATTATTTGGAAACTGGTGATGTGTGCATATCCATTGATAGTTCAATAACCGACTATCAATATTTCCCTTTGAATGGGAAATTGATGTGATTTGTTTGAATGTGAATGCCACACTTATTTTTGAATAAGCGCTCACTATTCGGGTTAACCGGGAAAGGACCATGGGGTCGTATAACCCATTCCGAATATGTGATACGTCATTGTAAATTGCATTTGAAGATCGGTGTTGAAGACCGAGTTTTTGCGAAAGCGATAGGATGACCTATCGATTGTCTCTGCACTGGGTAGCTCCTGGTATAGAGATTCCTTAAGTGATGGGAAATTCGATCGGGATTGTGGATACCCGGATTGCAAGGGCTTCGTAAGAAGTGCCTTCGGTTTTGTTCGAGCCCGGAACAGACTTGTATGGATTGTATGTCTGACATTACAAGTTGAGATATAAAGCCGATTTCTTTCAAATATATTTCTGTTGGTGGCGGAGAATTTATTCTTTTAGCTTAACACCCTTCTCTAAGACATACGAGCTCAAAGGTTATGTAGTTGAAAGTTATCAGCGATATATTCCCAATTTGGTAATGTGACATGCTGAGTGATGCTGAAATGATCATTGTGTTGATTATTTGTGATAGGATCGTTTATTTGATCGTCTATCCTTGTGATCATTGTGTTGATCATTTGTTGACCCAAAGCATGACTTTTGTATAAAGTATGTTTTTGTGGACGTGACTTCGTCGAGCCTCACACCCCGTGAATGGTCAAAACAGGAAAGAAGCAGCAAGGTTATGAGGGGTAGCACCCTTTAGGATGTGTCCATTTCCTTCTGGAAAAGGGTGGTATCATGGTATGGAGCCCAGATACTTACTCATGTTGAAAACACTTTGTTATGATTGTGTGAATTGATTACGAGCGCTCGGTGATAAAGGTCCCAAAGGACCGAGGGATGGCATATTCGGTCAGTTGTTACTCAGTTAGGGGTAACCCGGCCTTGTGTTGGTAGAGATCCGGTTTGGTTCTCGGGGATGTCCATCCAGAGGCATTCTCATGTGGCAATGGAAAGTTCCTTGGCCTGATCATTCGTTGGAAATCCAAAGAAACAATACGAAACTTGTACGGTTTTAGTTGTAGAACCTGCCATCTAATATGGTAGCTATTAGTAGGCATAATATAATGGTACCTATGCTGGCTAAGATTTATATTCTACTTTCGAAATGAATTTCTTCCACACTATGCACTAATAATAATATCAAAATTTATTTGATTTTAATGCGTATCAAGCATCTTTGACTACCATAAGGAGAAATCTTCTCCAAGTCTGCGTTTGCATTGTGTGTGTGGCAGGAGGTCTTATGATAGTCTCATTTTTAAAAGCATTGCGAATTGACTTTAAAAATATTCCTCTATTTTGATTTTTAAAGTAAATAAACTGTTTTGAGTTCTCACACCAGTCACATGACTGACTTGGAGTTTATTGTTTTCCTTCCTAAACTCTGGGTGCCCACCAATTTCCACACGGGCAGTCAAGAGTTAGGTTTATCAGGATATTCTGGATATTCTGGAGTTGCTGGAGGCAAGCTGGATGGCATGACGTATTACTACTATATAGTATTTCTTTTTCCGCTGCATTGTTTGATGTTGTATGTAGTACACTCTGATGATTTGATGTAATGTAATATAATGTAATGTAATAACTGATATAGTTCTTTGTTTAAAGATTATTCATTTATTATCATATGTTGTTCCGCTGCGAATTGTGAGATTCTGATGTGATTCTGTTGTTCTGTTTTCTTTCTGTTTTCTTCTATTTTAAAATGTTCTATCTTCTTTTCTCTCTTCTCTCTATTTTCTATCTTTCTATTTTCTTCTACCTCTTTCTTTTCTTAAATTCTTTTTAAAACCCATAACTATCCGGTTTTCGGCCTTCGATTTCTCGGCAGTCGATAAAGTGAGTATCGATGTTGAATTTTCGAAAGTCGAAAATTTTTCGGGGCGTTACAATTTGGTATCAGAGCTTATGGTTAAGCGACAACCATGGTTCTGTTGGGTATTATTCATTAGAGATAGAGTCAGCAGTACTCTAGAATGAATTTGAGTATAATGATAGATACGAGAGCGTATTTGTTAGTGAATATAAAAATTGTTTTATATTGTGATGATTGGTTTATTGAGTGGCATATGAACTTTCGTCAGCGTGGTCCGCAAGACTATGCCGAAGGGGTTTCTAAACACTTGAATAGAACAATTCGGCACAGTATTGTTTAAATTGGGTAAATGAAATAATTTTGCCTTGATTATATTTTGTATATAAAAGAAATAATTTTTCAGAATTATTAAAGAGTATATAAGTTGATTGTTTGGTTGTTTGAATAATCTAAATAAAAGAATAATTGTATAAGCAAAAGAATTATAAGAATTGAAATTATAATTAAAGTGATTTACAATTGTGAAATAAACTTATATATATAAGAAGTGAAACTATGTGAATATATTTATGAATATGAGTTGTAAATAAAAATGAATTTAAAGTTAAATGAAAATTTACTTTAGAATTTGGAAGCTGAATTGATTGATAAATGTGAACTTAAGTTATGTAAATGAAATTCAACTGTTGTAAATGAATGGATTGAATGTTAATCAATTAAATGTGAATAAATTGGAATGGAATAATGAATATAAACGTTAATTCATTAGAATTTAATGTTATTGGAAGTTGAATAGTTGAATGAAAATCAATTTAATTAAACCAATTGAAAGTGATGGTGTTAAAACCAGATGAATGAATAAGTAAAGGAATTTGGTTATAATAAATATACATTGATTGTTATATGGTTGGTAGTTGATTTTATAAAATTCTTTAAGTGTTAATGAAATTGAAAGCTATGTAAGTGAATTCAAATTGAAAGTAAATAAATTTGAATAGAATTGAACGTGAATTGGATTTAATTAGTGAATGCAAACTAATTAAAATTGAATAAGAATGAATGTTGATAAAATTCAATGTAAATAAATCAAATGTGATTTGAATTGAAAACCCTTTCATTGAATATTAATGAGAATATGAATGAATATTTATTGGTTATGGATGTTAGTTGGATGATAGTTGGTTGATGGTTGAATATATATTGCTATTGAATGCATTTGCTATGTTGGCATATATAGTAATTATGTTACTATAAGTTGTATATTGATACTATTGTCTACATGCATGTTCTCATGTTGTTTGTTGAGTGATTAGTAGGTGCGGATCGCGTTTGCTTCGCATTTGGAGCTCGCTTTCGCGCTATATTAGCCGTATATGCTCGCTAATAAAATATAAGGTACATATCTCGGATTAAATACAGTACTTTTACACTTTTTTCCCTGCGGGATGCCTCATTACTTGATGAGATGTATATTTGTGATATATATATACTGTCATTTTTTTTCGGATCGAGCCGCGCAAAGGAGACAATGGCGAATTTTTTCGAAAATTTAAGGCGTTAGAAAAATTTGAGAAAAATTGGAAAATTTTGAAAACTTTGATTTTGGAATTGAAAGTTAAATGATATAGTTGTTTTTGAAAAGATAACTAAGTATGATTTGGAAAACTTAGTAAGTTATTATAAAAAGTTTAACTATGAATTATGGAAAATTAATAAATTCTATAACTTTTCTTACTAGTTAATTTCGAGGACGAAATTCTTTTAAGTGGGGAAGATTGTAACGACCCAGAATTTTTGATAATTTAAATTCGAATATTTAATTAATTTTAAATATTTATAAGTGAATTTATAAGTCAAATAAATTTTATTTTGAATTTTTGAATTTAATTGGATAATTAAATCGATAATTTAATATTTGAAATTATGGAAATAATTGAAAATTGAGTAAAATATGATTGTAAATGATTTGTAAAATTTTATTTTATCATATGGAAGTTAGAACGATATTTTAGAACTTTTAAAATTGAATTTAAAGTTAATTTGTGAAAATTGAATATTTTAATATTTAAATCGACTAGTGAAAATAGCCAATTTTTGAACAGTCTCAGAATTGAACGAAACCAGTTCCATTGGATCCGTAATAGTTAGTTATTACCGGATTTCAATTTTCGTGTCAATCGGAGTTATCGTTTGATCGTAGCAGCTCGAAACGCATCGAATTATTTTTAATTTAAATTTGGCGAGATAAAATAGCCATTTTTCAAAAAGTCTCGGATTTCGACGAAACCAGTTTCATCGGATCCGTAATGTGATATTATTGTAAGATTTCAAATTTCAAGTCAATTGGATTTACGGTTTGTCCTGTACGAATTAAAACGCCTAGAAATCGACTTAAATCGGTTTAATTCAAATTGAGCGTTTACAGCCATAACTCGCACATACTTCCGAATTAGCTTCCGAAACCTGTTCCATTGTGTCCGGAACGCGGGATAAACCCTAGGTACGTCAGTTTCGGCGCGTAAATCGGAGTTCGGAATTTCCGGGATGAATAGTGTCGTTCGTTCTCTTATAAATAGACCACCCCTTCATAAATTTGATAAAAAAAATAAAAACCCTAATTTTTTAACCTAGCCGCCTCTAACATAACCAATGGACAGAAAACACCCACATTCATTCATTAATCTCTCTCAATCCGTAAAGAATTACGCGAAGTGCTCAACTACAAAGTCGAAGAGCTCGACGAGAGCTTCGATTCCATACGGTGATGATCGAATTTGGAGCGACGATGGAGGAGCTATGTGGGGCCGACAGTAGGCCGTTCATCCTCGTGTTGCGTGCAATCTAGGGGGCCGAGCCCTATGGTGCTTCAGCCGAGTGGAGTGGTGGTCGTGAGCTTCGCGATGGCGGTGACGTGATCGAGTATAGTCGAGAGATGAGGATGCAAATTGAAACCCTAAATTTTGTATATGGGTTCGTGTGCGACCTGATGATGTTGCGTGGGTTTGGGAAGATGAAGGGTGCGGTGGTGATTGCATGATGAAGGATCCTAAGGCCAAGATTGATGTAGGTTATAAATATAAAGAAAAAGTTGTAATTTATATATTAAAACTCGTGTAACTTCAAATATTCATATCTTTTTCATACGAGGTCGAAAAAATGCAAACTCAGTTGCGTTGGAATCGTATGGACGAGCACTACGCGATGGAGTTGGTTTGGGGTCGTTTGGAGTTAGTGAGAATTTTGGGTAAAATTAAACGCGCGTTTAATTTTATTCGAAATAAAAGCTGAAACGGAAATTAAAATCAAGGTGAGAACTTCTCACTCAATCGAAATAGTTTCGATTTTATTTTAAATAGTTAGATTTAAAATATTTGAATGCATGTTTGAATGTTGATTGATATCTATTGATTGTTAAAATAGACATTATACGCCGTTAGTAAGCGGATGTTATTTATTAAAAACATATACCGCGAATATTTCATAAACAGTGAAATTGGTATTATAAATAATATCAATATATATATATATATATTGGCATATGTATATATTGCAGTTGATTGATTTCCCGTATTTTTTAGCAGATGAGACCCTATTACGCCGTCTATTAAGCGGATAATATTTAATAAGAACATATACCGCGATAATTTCGTACTGGAGCGAAATTGGTATTGTGCTAATGTTTGTGGATGCAGGAAAACAGGTTGGAGGGATCCAACTGGATTCCTCAACAGTATTTATTTGATTTTCAGATATTTTGATATTTGATTGATTATCATATTGATATATGATATCGTTGTTGTCGTGATTGACTATTTGGTGTGTAGCATCATTGGACCCAGATTTTGGGATTTTAAAATGATTATAAAGTGATTTTTGAAAATATAAAATAATTTTGGAATTGATCCATTTTAAATAAATAAACGTTATAATTTTTAATGTTATAAAAATTATGATTTTTGTGAAATACAGTTAAAAACTGATTTTTGAGAATATGATGCTATTGATTTTATAAAATAGTTAAATCGAGATATTTTAGAATTATTGTGAAAAGTTTAAATATAGGATTTATGAAATTTAATTATTTTATGAATCAAAAATGGTGAAATAATAAAGGAGATTAAAGAAGTTTTAAAAGGATAATATAAATTGAATTATATTAAGATATTTATAAATGGATATTTATAAATTGGAATATGGACATTATAAAACGAGTTTTTATAAGTGTTTGAATGAAGTGTAAATGAATTTTGTAAATGAATGGAATTTATAGAATTTTAAACAGTGAAGTTATAAATGAAATTTTATAAACAGTAGGTTTCCAAAATTTATAAAGTCATTGAAAGAACGAATTTTGGATAAATAAACAATCTTATAAGTTATAAGATTTATAATTTGGGAAGTTAAAAAGAACGATTTTGTAAAATAATCGTTTTATAAGTATTTAACTTATAATATGAACGGTTAGTTTATAATTGAGTTATAAACTGGAATAGGTTAATAAAAGAATTTATAAAAAGGAAGCTTTTATAAATAAATAGAAATGGAATTTATAAACGTTGTTTTATAAATTCGTAAATGACTTATTTTGATAAGAAAATTGTTGAAACCTATTAATGGGGTTATATTCACATTTTTGAATAGTGAATAACACGTTAAAGAAAATGTTTTGGATTTGGATGTTTAAATAGAATTAAAACGATCTAACGATGTTTTAAAAGATGTTGAGATTCGAAACCATAGATTTCAACATTGATTGTTGAAATAGACGTTTTCGAGAAATAAAAGGAAATAGTAGACTATAACACTGTTGTTATAGTAAATGATTTCCGAAAGGAAATGTTTTGTATAGCATTGGGATTTATATATCTATCTTAATTTCGAATCCCTATACTAGTGATTTTTGAGTCGTCGTAACGATGTTTTACGCAACATTCGTTTTGGCCCAAATAAATATGTTTAAGAGAATGATTTCCTTAAAGAATGAAATATATACTTAATTTCGATTTAAGTATATTGAATATTTTCTAAGTGTTGAAAATAAATAAAATTTGTGAATTACTTATTAAATAAGTATGGAAATGTTTTCCAATATGAAGTGATATTTAGAATTTATCTTTTTAAAGATAAATTGAAAAGAAATATTGAAATGAATAATTGAAATCGAATATTCATTGATATTTTGGAATTATAAATTCACTAAAGAATTTATAAAGGAAGTGGAATTTGTTTAAAAATAAATATTGATTTATTTTTGAAGTGTTGAAATAATATATCTAGTGAAGATATTTTTGGAAAATAAATAAATTGAAAAATTATTTGGAAACTGGTGATGTGTGCATATCCATTGATAGTTCAATAACCGACTATCAATATTTCCCTTTGAATGGGAAATTGATGTGATTTGTTTGAATGTGAATGCCACACTTATTTTTGAATAAGCGCTCACTATTCGGGTTAACCGGGAAAGGACCATGGGGTCGTATAACCCATTCCGAATATGTGATACGTCATTGTAAATTGCATTTGAAGATCGGTGTTGAAGACCGAGTTTTTGCGAAAGCGATAGGATGACCTATCGATTGTCTCTGCACTGGGTAGCTCCTGGTATAGAGATTCCTTAAGTGATGGGAAATTCGATCGGGATTGTGAATACCCGGATTGCAAGGGCTTCGTAAGAAGTGCCTTCGGTTTTGTTCGAGCCCGGAACAGACTTGTATGGATTGTATGTCTGACATTACAAGTTGAGATATAAAGCCGATTTCTTTCAAATATATTTCTGTTGGTGGCGGAGAATTTATTCTTTTAGCTTAACACCCTTCTCTGAGACATACGAGCTCAAAGGTTATGTAGTTGAAAGTTATCAGCGATATATTCCCAATTTGGTAATGTGACATGCTGAGTGATGCTGAAATGATCATTGTGTTGATTATTTGTGATAGGATCGTTTATTTGATCGTCTATCCTTGTGATCATTGTGTTGATCATTTGTTGACCCAAAGCATGACTTTTGTATAAAGTATGTTTTTGTGGACGTGACTTCGTCGAGCCTCACACCCCGTGAATGGTCAAAACAGGAAAGAAGCAGCAAGGTTATGAGGGGTAGCACCCTTTAGGATGTGTCCATTTCCTTCTGGAAAAGGGTGGTATCATGGTATGGAGCCCAGATACTTACTCATGTTGAAAACACTTTGTTATGATTGTGTGAATTGATTACGAGCGCTCGGTGATAAAGGTCCCAAAGGACCGAGGGATGGCATATTCGGTCAGTTGTTACTCAGTTAGGGGTAACCCGGCCTTGTGTTGGTAGAGATCCGGTTTGGTTCTCGGGGATGTCCATCCAGAGGCATTCTCATGTGGCAATGGAAAGTTCCTTGGCCTGATCATTCGTTGGAAATCCAAAGAAACAATACGAAACTTGTACGGTTTTAGTTGTAGAACCTGCCATCTAATATGGTAGCTATTAGTAGGCATAATATAATGGTACCTATGCTGGCTAAGATTTATATTCTACTTTCGAAATGAATTTCTTCTACACTATGCACTAATAATAATATCAAAATTTATTTGATTTTAATGCGTATCAAGCATCTTTGACTACCATAAGGAGAAATCTTCTCCAAGTCTGCGTTTGCATTGTGTGTGTGGCAGGAGGTCTTATGATAGTCTCATTTTTAAAAGCATTGCGAATTGACTTTAAAAATATTCCTCTATTTTGATTTTTAAAGTAAATAAACTGTTTTGAGTTCTCACACCAGTCACATGACTGACTTGGAGTTTATTGTTTTCCTTCCTAAACTCTGGGTGCCCACCAATTTCCACACGGGCAGTCAAGAGTTAGGTTTATCAGGATATTCTGGAGTTGCTGGAGGCAAGCTGGATGGCATGACGTATTACTACTATATAGTATTTCTTTTTCCGCTGCATTGTTTGATGTTGTATGTAGTACACTCTGATGATTTGATGTAATGTAATATAATGTAATGTAATAACTGATATAGTTCTTTGTTTAAAGATTATTCATTTATTATCATATGTTGTTCCGCTGCGAATTGTGAGATTCTGATGTGATTCTGTTGTTCTGTTTTCTTTCTGTTTTCTTCTATTTTAAAATGTTCTATCTTCTTTTCTCTCTTCTCTCTATTTTCTATCTTTCTATTTTCTTCTACCTCTTTCTTTTCTTAAATTCTTTTTAAAACCCATAACTATCCGGTTTTCGGCCTTCGATTTCTCGGCAGTCGATAAAGTGAGTATCGATGTTGAATTTTCGAAAGTCGAAAATTTTTCGGGGCGTTACAATTTGGTATCAGAGCTTATGGTTAAGCGACAACCATGGTTCTGTTGGGTATTATTCATTAGAGATAGAGTCAGCAGTACTCTAGAATGAATTTGAGTATAATGATAGATACGAGAGCGTATTTGTTAGTGAATATAAAAATTGTTTTATATTGTGATGATTGGTTTATTGAGTGGCATATGAACTTTCGTCAGCGTGGTCCGCAAGACTATGCCGAAGGGGTTTCTAAACACTTGAATAGAACAATTCGGCATAGTATTGTTTAAATTGGGTAAATGAAATAATTTTGCCTTGATTATATTTTGTATATAAAAGAAATAATTTTTCAGAATTATTAAAGAGTATATAAGTTGATTGTTTGGTTGTTTGAATAATCTAAATAAAAGAATAATTGTATAAGCAAAAGAATTATAAGAATTGAAATTATAATTAAAGTGATTTACAATTGTGAAATAAACTTATATATATAAGAAGTGAAACTATGTGAATATATTTATGAATATGAGTTGTAAATAAAAATGAATTTAAAGTTAAATGAAAATTTACTTTAGAATTTAGAAGCTGAATTGATTGATAAATGTGAACTTAAGTTATGTAAATGAAATTCAACTGTTGTAAATGAATGGATTGAATGTTAATCAATTAAATGTGAATAAATTGGAATGGAATAATGAATATAAACGTTAACTCATTAGAATTTAATGTTATTGGAAGTTGAATAGTTGAATGAAAATCAATTTAATTAAACCAATTGAAAGTGATGGTGTTAAAACCAGATGAATGAATAAGTAAAGGAATTTGGTTATAATAAATATACATTGATTGTTATATGGTTGGTAGTTGATTTTATAAAATTCTTTAAGTGTTAATGAAATTGAAAGCTATGTAAGTGAATTCAAATTGAAAGTAAATAAATTTGAATAGAATTGAACGTGAATTGGATTTAATTAGTGAATGCAAACTAATTAAAATTGAATAAGAATGAATGTTGATAAAATTCAATGTAAATAAATCAAATGTGATTTGAATTGAAAACCCTTTCATTGAATATTAATGAGAATATGAATGAATATTTATTGGTTATGGATGTTAGTTGGATGATAGTTGGTTGATGGTTGAATATATATTGCTATTGAATGCATTTGCTATGTTGGCATATATAGTAATTATGTTACTATAAGTTGTATATTGATACTATTGTCTACATGCATGTTCTCATGTTGTTTGTTGAGTGATTAGTAGGTGCGGATCGCGTTTGCTTCGCATTTGGAGCTCGCTTTCGCGCTATATTAGCCGTATATGCTCGCTAATAAAATATAAGGTACATATCTCGGATTAAATACAGTACTTTTACACTTTTTTCCCTGCGGGATGCCTCATTACTTGATGAGATGTATATTTGTGATATATATATACTGTCATTTTTTTTCGGATCGAGCCGCGCAAAGGAGACAATGGCGAATTTTTTCGAAAATTTAAGGCGTTAGAAAAATTTGAGAAAAATTGGAAAATTTTGAAAACTTTGATTTTGGAATTGAAAGTTAAATGATATAGTTGTTTTTGAAAAGATAACTAAGTATGATTTGGAAAACTTAGTAAGTTATTATAAAAAGTTTAACTATGAATTATGGAAAATTAATAAATTCTATAACTTTTCTTACTAGTTAATTTCGAGGACGAAATTCTTTTAAGTGGGGAAGATTGTAACGACCCAGAATTTTTGATAATTTAAATTTGAATATTTAATTAATTTTAAATATTTATAAGTGAATTTATAAGTCAAATAAATTTTATTTTGAATTTTTGAATTTAATTGGATAATTAAATCGATAATTTAATATTTGAAATTATGGAAATAATTGAAAATTGAGTAAAATATGATTGTAAATGATTTGTAAAATTTTATTTTATCATATGGAAGTTAGAACGATATTTTAGAACTTTTAAAATTGAATTTAAAGTTAATTTGTGAAAATTGAATATTTTAATATTTAAATCGACTAGTGAAAATAGCCAATTTTTGAACAGTCTCAGAATTGAATGAAACCAGTTCCATTGGATCCGTAATAGTTAGTTATTACCGGATTTCAATTTTCGTGTCAATCGGAGTTATCGTTTGATCGTAGCAGCTCGAAACGCATCGAATTATTTTTAATTTAAATTTGGCGAGATAAAATAGCCATTTTTCAAAAAGTCTCGGATTTCGACGAAACCAGTTTCATCGGATCCGTAATGTGATATTATTGTAAGGTTTCAAATTTCAAGTCAATTGGATTTACGGTTTGTCCTGTACGAATTAAAACGCCTAGAAATCGACTTAAATCGGTTTAATTCAAATTGAGCGTTTACAGCCATAACTCGCACATACTTCCGAATTAGCTTCCGAAACCTGTTCCATTGTGTCCGGAACGCGGGATAAACCCTAGGTACGTCAGTTTCGGCGCGTAAATCGGAGTTCGGAATTTCCGGGATGAATAGTGTCGTTCGTTCTCTTATAAATAGACCACCCCTTCATAAATTTGATAAAAAAAATAAAAACCCTAATTTTTTAACCTAGCCGCCTCTAACATAACCAATGGCCAGAAAACACCCACATTCATTCATTAATCTCTCTCAATCCGTAAAGAATTACGCGAAGTGCTCAACTACAAAGTCGAAGAGCTCGACGAGAGCTTCGATTCCATACGGTGATGATCGAATTTGGAGCGACGATGGAGGAGCTATGTGGGGCCGACAGTAGGCCGTTCATCCTCGTGTTGCGTGCAATCTAGGGGGCCGAGCCCTATGGTGCTTCAGCCGAGTGGAGTGGTGGTCGTGAGCTTCGCGATGGCGGTGACGTGATCGAGTATAGTCGAGAGATGAGGATGCAAATTGAAACCCTAAATTTTGTATATGGGTTCGTGTGCGACCTGATGATGTTGCGTGGGTTTGGGAAGATGAAGGGTGCGGTGGTGATTGCATGATGAAGGATCCTAAGGCCAAGATTGATGTAGGTTATAAATATAAAGAAAAAGTTGTAATTTATATATTAAAACTCGTGTAACTTCAAATATTCATATCTTTTTCATACGAGGTCGAAAAAATGCAAACTCAGTTGCGTTGGAATCGTATGGACGAGCACTACGCGATGGAGTTGGTTTGGGGTCGTTTGGAGTTAGTGAGAATTTTGGGTAAAATTAAACGCGCGTTTAATTTTATTCGAAATAAAAGCTGAAACGGAAATTAAAATCAAGGTGAGAACTTCTCACTCAATCGAAATAGTTTCGATTTTATTTTAAATAGTTAGATTTAAAATATTTGAATGCATGTTTGAATGTTGATTGATATCTATTGATTGTTAAAATAGACATTATACGCCGTTAGTAAGCGGATGTTATTTATTAAAAACATATACCGCGAATATTTCATAAACAGTGAAATTGGTATTATAAATAATATCAATATATATATATATATATATATTGGCATATGTATATATTGCAGTTGATTGATTTCCCGTATTTTTTAGCAGATGAGACCCTAATACGCCGTCTATTAAGCGGATAATATTTAATAAGAACATATACCGCGATAATTTCGTACTGGAGCGAAATTGGTATTGTGCTAATGTTTGTGGATGCAGGAAAACAGGTTGGAGGGATCCAACTGGATTCCTCAACAGTATTTATTTGATTTTCAGATATTTTGATATTTGATTGATTATCATATTGATATATGATATCGTTGTTGTCGTGATTGACTATTTGGTGTGTAGCATCATTGGACCCAGATTTTGGGATTTTAAAATGATTATAAAGTGATTTTTGAAAATATAAAATAATTTTGGAATTGATCCATTTTAAATAAATAAACGTTATAATTTTTAATGTTATAAAAATTATGATTTTTGTGAAATACAGTTAAAAACTGATTTTTGAGAATATGATGCTATTGATTTTATAAAATAGTTAAATCGAGATATTTTAGAATTATTGTGAAAAGTTTAAATATAGGATTTATGAAATTTAATTATTTTATGAATCAAAAATGGTGAAATAATAAAGGAGATTAAAGAAGTTTTAAAAGGATAATATAAATTGAATTATATTAAGATATTTATAAATGGATATTTATAAATTGGAATATGGACATTATAAAACGAGTTTTTATAAGTGTTTGAATGAAGTGTAAATGAATTTTGTAAATGAATGGAATTTATAGAATTTTAAACAGTGAAGTTATAAATGAAATTTTATAAACAGTAGGTTTCCAAAATTTATAAAGTCATTGAAAGAACGAATTTTGGATAAATAAACAATCTTATAAGTTATAAGATTTATAATTTGGGAAGTTAAAAAGAACGATTTTGTAAAATAATCGTTTTATAAGTATTTAACTTATAATATGAACGGTTAGTTTATAATTGAGTTATAAACTGGAATAGGTTAATAAAAGAATTTATAAAAAGGAAGCTTTTATAAATAAATAGAAATGGAATTTATAAACGTTGTTTTATAAATTCGTAAATGACTTATTTTGATAAGAAAATTGTTGAAACCTACTAATGGGGTTATATTCACATTTTTGAATAGTGAATAACACGTTAAAGAAAATGTTTTGGATTTGGATGTTTAAATAGAATTAAAACGATCTAACGATGTTTTAAAAGATGTTGAGATTCGAAACCATAGATTTCAACATTGATTGTTGAAATAGACGTTTTCGAGAAATAAAAGGAAATAGTAGACTATAACACTGTTGTTATAGTAAATGATTTCCGAAAGGAAATGTTTTGTATAGTATTGGGATTTATATATCTATCTTAATTTCGAATCCCTATACTAGTGATTTTTGAGTCGTCGTAACGATGTTTTACGCAACATTCGTTTTGGCCCAAATAAATATGTTTAAGAGAATGATTTCCTTAAAGAATGAAATATATACTTAGTTTCGATTTAAGTATATTGAATATTTTCTAAGTGTTGAAAATAAATAAAATTTGTGAATTACTTATTAAATAAGTATGGAAATGTTCTCCAATATGAAGTGATATTTAGAATTTATCTTTTTAAAGATAAATTGAAAAGAAATATTGAAATGAATAATTGAAATCGAATATTCATTGATATTTTGGAATTATAAATTCACTAAAGAATTTATAAAGGAAGTGGAATTTGTTTAAAAATAAATATTGATTTATTTTTGAAGTGTTGAAATAATATATCTAGTGAAGATATTTTTGGAAAATAAATAAATTGGAAAATTATTTGGAAACTGGTGATGTGTGCATATCCATTGATAGTTCAATAACCGACTATCAATATTTCCCTTTGAATGGGAAATTGATGTGATTTGTTTGAATGTGAGTGCCACACTTATTTTTGAATAAGCGCTCACTATTCGGGTTAACCGGGAAAGGACCATGGGGTCGTATAACCCATTCCGAATATGTGATACGTCATTGTAAATTGCATTTGAAGATCGGTGTTGAAGACCGAGTTTTTGCGAAAGCGATAGGATGACCTATCGATTGTCTCTGCACTGGGTAGCTCCTGGTATAGAGATTCCTTAAGTGATGGGAAATTCGATCGGGATTGTGAATACCCGGATTGCAAGGGCTTCGTAAGAAGTGCCTTCGGTTTTGTTCGAGCCCGGAACAGACTTGTATGGATTGTATGTCTGACATTACAAGTTGAGATATAAAGCCGATTTCTTTCAAATATATTTCTGTTGGTGGCGGAGAATTTATTCTTTTAGCTTAACACCCTTCTCTGAGACATACGAGCTCAAAGGTTATGTAGTTGAAAGTTATCAGCGATATATTCCCAATTTGGTAATGTGACATGCTGAGTGATGCTGAAATGATCATTGTGTTGATTATTTGTGATAGGATCGTTTATTTGATCGTCTATCCTTGTGATCGTTGTGTTGATCATTTGTTGACCCAAAGCATGACTTTTGTATAAAGTATGTTTTTGTGGACGTGACTTCGTCGAGCCTCACACCCCGTGAATGGTCAAAACAGGAAAGAAGCAGCAAGGTTATGAGGGGTAGCACCCTTTAGGATGTGTCCATTTCCTTCTGGAAAAGGGTGGTATCATGGTATGGAGCCCAGGTACTTACTCATGTTGAAAACACTTTGTTATGATTGTGTGAATTGATTACGAGCGCTCGGTGATAAAGGTCCCAAAGGACCGAGGGATGGCATATTCGGTCAGTTGTTACTCAGTTAGGGGTAACCCGGCCTTGTGTTGGTAGAGATCCGGTTTGGTTCTCGGGGATGTCCATCCAGAGGCATTCTCATGTGGCAATGGAAAGTTCCTTGGCCTGATCATTCGTTGGAAATCCAAAGAAACAATACGAAACTTGTACGGTTTTAGTTGTAGAACCTGCCATCTAATATGGTAGCTATTAGTAGGCATAATATAATGGTACCTATGCTGGCTAAGATTTATATTCTACTTTCGAAATGAATTTCTTCTACACTATGCACTAATAATAATATCAAAATTTATTTGATTTTAATGCGTATCAAGCATCTTTGACTACCATAAGGAGAAATCTTCTCCAAGTCTGCGTTTGCATTGTGTGTGTGGCAGGAGGTCTTATGATAGTCTCATTTTTAAAAGCATTGCGAATTGACTTTAAAAATATTCCTCTATTTTGATTTTTAAAGTAAATAAACTGTTTTGAGTTCTCACACCAGTCACATGACTGACTTGGAGTTTATTGTTTTCCTTCCTAAACTCTGGGTGCCCACCAATTTCCACACGGGCAGTCAAGAGTTAGGTTTATCAAGATATTCTGGATATTCTGGAGTTGCTGGAGGCAAGCTGGATGGCATGACGTATTACTACTATATAGTATTTCTTTTTCCGCTGCATTGTTTGATGTTGTATGTAGTACACTCTGATGATTTGATGTAATGTAATATAATGTAATGTAATAACTGATATAGTTCTTTGTTTAAAGATTATTCATTTATTATCATATGTTGTTCCGCTGCGAATTGTGAGATTCTGATGTGATTCTGTTGTTCTGTTTTCTTTCTGTTTTCTTCTATTTTAAAATGTTCTATCTTCTTTTCTCTCTTCTCTCTATTTTCTATCTTTCTATTTTCTTCTACCTCTTTCTTTTCTTAAATTCTTTTTAAAACCCATAACTATCCGGTTTTTGGCCTTCGATTTCTCGGCAGTCGATAAAGTGAGTATCGATGTTGAATTTTCGAAAGTCGAAAAATTTTCGGGGCGTTACAATTTGGTATCAGAGCTTATGGTTAAGCGACAACCATGGTTCTGTTGGGTATTATTCATTAGAGATAGAGTCAGCAGTACTCTAGAATGAATTTGAGTATAATGATAGATACGAGAGCGTATTTGTTAGTGAATATAAAAATTGTTTTATATTGTGATGATTGGTTTATTGAGTGGCATATGAACTTTCGTCAGCGTGGTCCGCAAGACTATGCCGAAGGGGTTTCTAAACACTTGAATAGAACAATTCGGCACAGTATTGTTTAAATTGGGTAAATGAAATAATTTTGCCTTGATTATATTTTGTATATAAAAGAAATAATTTTTCAGAATTATTAAAGAGTATATAAGTTGATTGTTTGGTTGTTTGAATAATCTAAATAAAAGAATAATTGTATAAGCAAAAAAATTATAAGAATTGAAATTATAATTAAAGTGATTTACAATTGTGAAGTAAACTTATATATATAAGAAGTGAAACTATGTGAATATATTTATGAATATGAGTTGTAAATAAAAATGAATTTAAAGTTAAATGAAAATTTACTTTAGAATTTGGAAGCTGAATTGATTGATAAATGTGAACTTAAGTTATGTAAATGAAATTCAACTGTTGTAAATGAATGGATTGAATGTTAATCAATTAAATGTGAATAAATTGGAATGGAATAATGAATATAAACGTTAATTCATTAGAATTTAATGTTATTGGAAGTTGAATAGTTGAATGAAAATCAATTTAATTAAACCAATTGAAAGTGATGGTGTTAAAACCAGATGAATGAATAAGTAAAGGAATTTGGTTATAATAAATATACATTGATTGTTATATGGTTGGTAGTTGATTTTATAAAATTCTTTAAGTGTTAATGAAATTGAAAGCTATGTAAGTGAATTCAAATTGAAAGTAAATAAATTTGAATAGAATTGAACGTGAATTGGATTTAATTAGTGAATGCAAACTAATTAAAATTGAATAAGAATGAATGTTGATAAAATTCAATGTAAATAAATCAAATGTGATTTGAATTGAAAACCCTTTCATTGAATATTAATGAGAATATGAATGAATATTTAAGTGTTATGGATGTTAGTTGGATGATAGTTGGTTGATGGTTGAATATATATTGCTATTGAATGCATTTGCTATGTTGGCATATATAGTAATTATGTTACTATAAGTTGTATATTGATACTATTGTCTACATGCATGTTCTCATGTTGTTTGTTGAGTGATTAGTAGGTGCGGATCGCGTTTGCTTCGCATTTGGAGCTCGCTTTCGCGCTATATTAGCCGTATATGCTCGCTAATAAAATATAAGGTACATATCTCGGATTAAATACAGTACTTTTACACTTTTTTCCCTGCAGGATGCCTCATTACTTGATGAGATGTATATTTGTGATATATATATACTGTCATTTTTTTTCGGATCGAGCCGCGCAAAGGAGACTATGGCGAATTTTTCCGAAAATTTAAGGCGTTAGAAAAATTTGAGAAAAATTGGAAAATTTTGAAAACTTTGATTTTGGAATTGAAAGTTAAATGATATAGTTGTTTTTGAAAAGATAACTAAGTATGATTTGGAAAACTTAGTAAGTTATTATAAAAAGTTTAACTATGAATTATGGAAAATTAATAAATTCTATAACTTTTCTTACTAGTTAATTTCGAGGACGAAATTCTTTTAAGTGGGGAAGATTGTAACGACCCAGAATTTTTGATAATTTAAATTTGAATATTTAATTAATTTTAAATATTTATAAGTGAATTTATAAGTCAAATAAATTTTATTTTGAATTTTTGAATTTAATTGGATAATTAAATCGATAATTTAATATTTGAAATTATGGAAATAATTGAAAATTGAGTAAAATATGATTGTAAATGATTTGTAAAATTTTATTTTATCATATGGAAGTTAGAACGATATTTTAGAACTTTTAAAATTGAATTTAAAGTTAATTTGTGAAAATTGAATATTTTAATATTTAAATCGACTAGTGAAAATAGCCAATTTTTGAACAGTCTCAGAATTGAACGAAACCAGTTCCATTGGATCCGTAATAGTTAGTTATTACCGGATTTCAATTTTCGTGTCAATCGGAGTTATCGTTTGATCGTAGCAGCTCGAAACGCATCGAATTATTTTTAATTTAAATTTGGCGAGATAAAATAGCCATTTTTCAAAAAGTCTCGGATTTCGACGAAACCAGTTTCATCGGATCCGTAATGTGATATTATTGTAAGGTTTCAAATTTCAAGTCAATTGGATTTACGGTTTGTCCTGTACGAATTAAAACGCCTAGAAATCGACTTAAATCGGTTTAATTCAAATTGAGCGTTTACAGCCATAACTCGCACATACTTCCGAATTAGCTTCCGAAACCTGTTCCATTGTGTCCGGAACGCGGGATAAACCCTAGGTACGTCAGTTTCGGCGCGTAAATCGGAGTTCGGAATTTCCGGGATGAATAGTGTCGTTCGTTCTCTTATAAATAGACCACCCCTTCATAAATTTGATAAAAAAAATAAAAACCCTAATTTTTTAACCTAGCCGCCTCTAACATAACCAATGGCCATAAAACACCCACATTCATTCATTAATCTCTCTCAATCCGTAAAGAATTACGCGAAGTGCTCAACTACAAAGTCGAAGAGCTCGACGAGAGCTTCGATTCCATACGGTGATGATCGAATTTGGAGCGACGATGGAGGAGCTATGTGGGGCCGACAGTAGGCCGTTCATCCTCGTGTTGCGTGCAATCTAGGGGGCCGAGCCCTATGGTGCTTCAGCCGAGTGGAGTGGTGGTCGTGAGCTTCGCGATGGCGGTGACGTGATCGAGTATAGTCGAGAGATGAGGATGCAAATTGAAACCCTAAATTTTGTATATGGGTTCGTGTGCGACCTGATGATGTTGCGTGGGTTTGGGAAGATGAAGGGTGCGGTGGTGATTGCATGATGAAGGATCCTAAGGCCAAGATTGATGTAGGTTATAAATATAAAGAAAAAGTTGTAATTTATATATTAAAACTCGTGTAACTTCAAATATTCATATCTTTTTTATACAAGGTCGAAAAAATGCAAACTCAGTTGCGTTGGAATCGTATGGACGAGCACTACGCGATGGAGTTGGTTTGGGGTCATTTGGAGTTAGTGAGAATTTTGGGTAAAATTAAACGCGCGTTTAATTTTATTCGAAATAAAAGCTGAAACGGAAATTAAAATCAAGGTGAGAACTTCTCACTCAATCGAAATAGTTTCGATTTTATTTTAAATAGTTAGATTTAAAATATTTGAATGCATGTTTGAATGTTGATTGATATCTATTGATTGTTAAAATAGACATTATACGCCGTTAGTAAGCGGATGTTATTTATTAAAAACATATACCGCGAATATTTCATAAACAGTGAAATTGGTATTATAAATAATATCAATATATATATATTGGCATATGTATATATTGCAGTTGATTGATTTCCCGTATTTTTTAGCAGATGAGACCCTATTACGCCGTCTATTAAGCGGATAATATTTAATAAGAACATATACCGCGATAATTTCGTACTGGAGCGAAATTGGTATTGTGCTAATGTTTGTGGATGCAGGAAAACAGGTTGGAGGGATCCAACTGGATTCCTCAAAAGTATTTATTTGATTTTCAGATATTTTGATATTTGATTGATTATCATATTGATATATGATATCGTTGTTATCGTGATTGACTATTTGGTGTGTAGCATCATTGGACCCAGATTTTGGGATTTTAAAATGATTATAAAGTGATTTTTGAAAATATAAAATAATTTTGGAATTGATCCATTTTAAATAAATAAACGTTATAATTTTTAATGTTATAAAAATTATGATTTTTGTGAAATACAGTTAAAAACTGATTTTTGAGAATATGATGCTATTGATTTTATAAAATAGTTAAATCGAGATATTTTAGAATTATTGTGAAAAGTTTAAATATAGGATTTATGAAATTTAATTATTTTATGAATCAAAAATGGTGAAATAATAAAGGAGATTAAAGAAGTTTTAAAAGGATAATATAAATTGAATTATATTAAGATATTTATAAATGGATATTTATAAATTGGAATATGGACATTATAAAACGAGTTTTTATAAGTGTTTGAATGAAGTGTAAATGAATTTTGTAAATGAATGGAATTTATAGAATTTTAAACAGTGAAGTTATAAATGAAATTTTATAAACAGTAGGTTTCCAAAATTTATAAAGTCATTGAAAGAACGAATTTTGGATAAATAAACAATCTTATAAGTTATAAGATTTATAATTTGGGAAGTTAAAAAGAACGATTTTGTAAAATAATCGTTTTATAAGTATTTAACTTATAATATGAACGGTTAGTTTATAATTGAGTTATAAACTGGAATAGGTTAATAAAAGAATTTATAAAAAGGAAGCTTTTATAAATAAATAGAAATGGAATTTATAAACGTTGTTTTATAAATTCGTAAATGACTTATTTTGATAAGAAAATTGTTGAAACCTATTAATGGGGTTATATTCACATTTTTGAATAGTGAATAACACGTTAAAGAAAATGTTTTGGATTTGGATGTTTAAATAGAATTAAAACGATCTAACGATGTTTTAAAAGATGTTGAGATTCGAAACCATAGATTTCAACATTGATTGTTGAAATAGACGTTTTCGAGAAATAAAAGGAAATAGTAGACTATAACACTGTTGTTATAGTAAATGATTTCCGAAAGGAAATGTTTTGTATAGTATTGGGATTTATATATCTATCTTAATTTCGAATCCCTATACTAGTGATTTTTGAGTCGTCGTAACGATGTTTTACGCAACATTCGTTTTGGCCCAAATAAATATGTTTAAGAGAATGATTTCCTTAAAGAATGAAATATATACTTAATTTCGATTTAAGTATATTGAATATTTTCTAAGTGTTGAAAATAAATAAAATTTGTGAATTACTTATTAAATAAGTATGGAAATGTTTTCCAATATGAAGTGATATTTAGAATTTATCTTTTTAAAGATAAATTGAAAAGAAATATTGAAATGAATAATTGAAATCGAATATTCATTGATATTTTGGAATTATAAATTCACTAAAGAATTTATAAAGGAAGTGGAATTTGTTTAAAAATAAATATTGATTTATTTTTGAAGTGTTGAAATAATATATCTAGTGAAGATATTTTTGGAAAATAAATAAATTGGAAAATTATTTGGAAACTGGTGATGTGTGCATATCCATTGATAGTTCAATAACCGACTATCAATATTTCCCTTTGAATGGGAAATTGATGTGATTTGTTTGAATGTGAATGCCACACTTATTTTTGAATAAGCGCTCACTATTCGGGTTAACCGGGAAAGGACCATGGGGTCGTATAACCCATTCCGAATATGCGATACGTCGTTGTAAATTGCATTTGAAGATCGGTGTTGAAGACCGAGTTTTTGCGAAAGCGATAGGATGACCTATCGATTGTCTCTGCACTGGGTAGCTCCTGGTATAGAGATTCCTTAAGTGATGGGAAATTCGATCGGGATTGTGAATACCCGGATTGCAAGGGCTTCGTAAGAAGTGCCTTCGGTTTTGTTCGAGCCCGGAACAGACTTGTATGGATTGTATGTCTGACATTACAAGTTGAGATATAAAGCCGATTTCTTTCAATTATATTTCTGTTGGTGGCGGAGAATTTATTCTTTTAGCTTAACACCCTTCTCTGAGACGTACGAGCTCAAAGGTTATGTAGTTGAAAGTTATCAGCGATATATTCCCAATTTGGTAATGTGACATGCTGAGTGATGCTGAAATGATCATTGTGTTGATTATTTGTGATAGGATCGTTTATTTGATCGTCTATCCTTGTGATCATTGTGTTGATCATTTGTTGACCCAAAGCATGGCTTTTGTATAAAGTATGTTTTTGTGGACGTGACTTCGTCGAGCCTCACACCCCGTGAATGGTCAAAACAGGAAAGAAGCAGCAAGGTTATGAGGGGTAGCACCCTTTAGGATGTGTCCATTTCCTTCTGGAAAAGGGTGGTATCATGGTATGGAGCCCAGATACTTACTCATGTTGAAAACACTTTGTTATGATTGTGTGAATTGATTACGAGCGCTCGGTGATAAAGGTCCCAAAGGACCGGGGGATGGCATATTCGGTCAGTTGTTACTCAGTTAGGGGTAACCCGGCCTTGTGTTGGTAGAGATCCGGTTTGGTTCTCGGGGATGTCCATCCAGAGGCATTCTCATGTGGCAATGGGAAGTTCCTTGGCCTGATCATTCGTTGGAAATCCAAAGAAACAATACGAAACTTGTACGGTTTTAGTTGTAGAACCTGCCATCTAATATGGTAGCTATTAGTAGGCATAATATAATGGTACCTATGCTGGCTAAGATTTATATTCTACTTTCGAAATGAATTTCTTCTACACTATGCACTAATAATAATATCAAAATTTATTTGATTTTAATGCGTATCAAGCATCTTTGACTACCATAAGGAGAAATCTTCTCCAAGTCTGCGTTTGCATTGTGTGTGTGGCAGGAGGTCTTATGGTAGTCTCATTTTTAAAAGCATTGCGAATTGACTTTAAAAATATTCCTCTATTTTGATTTTTAAAGTAAATAAACTGTTTTGAGTTCTCACACCAGTCACATGACTGACTTGGAGTTTATTGTTTTCCTTCCTAAACTCTGGGTGCCCACCAATTTCCACACGGGCAGTCAAGAGTTAGGTTTATCAGGATATTCTGGATATTCTGGAGTTGCTGGAGGCAAGCTGGATGGCATGACGTATTACTACTATATAGTATTTCTTTTTCCGCTGCATTGTTTGATGTTGTATGTAGTACACTCTGATGATTTGATGTAATGTAATATAATGTAATGTAATAACTGATATAGTTCTTTGTTTAAAGATTATTTATTTATTATCATATGTTGTTCCGCTGCGAATTGTGAGATTCTGATGTGATTATGTTGTTCTGTTTTCTTTCTGTTTTCTTCTATTTTAAAATGTTCTATCTTCTTTTCTCTCTTCTCTCTATTTTCTATCTTTCTATTTTCTTCTACCTCTTTCTTTTCTTAAATTCTTTTTAAAACCCATAACTATCCGGTTTTCGGCCTTCGATTTCTCGGCAGTCGATAAAGTGAGTATCGATGTTGAATTTTCGAAAGTCGAAAAATTCTCGGGGCGTTACATATATTCTTAGTTTTACAAAGTCTGTTGGGTAAGTTGCATATGTTGGTGTGCATAGTTTTGATTTGAAGCTCTGTTAGTTATTCATAAAGTACGCATGAGTTGATTTCTAGCATATAGTTTATTCATAAAAGGGAAGAATCTGGACATATGTGTTACGCAAGTTTTGCTTATGTGTGGGCTTGTATATAGGTTAGTATATGTGTTGACTATATATTTAATGTGGCATATTTGTTTATATACTATTTTGGATTCAAGTGATTTTATAAATGTTAATTTTTGTAATAAATGTTGTTTTAAATTTATTATACGGTGTTGATATTTTATCAGTTTAAAACTTTTGGTGTTTGTCGAATATATGAGGCATTGGAAATAAAATATTTATTTCGATTTATATATATGTGCTTTAAATGGATATTGAATTTTAACAAATTCGTTTATACCAATTAACTTTATCCATTCGGTTCCAATTTGATTCCGTCGATTTCTGTCATCAGCTTTGTCCGTCGGGCCTGTTTTCTCCATCGAATCGTATCTATCTAGCGTTGCTTTGGAATTCGTAGCTCATTCCTTTGTCAAATCTCTCTAGCCTCGAAAGGTGAGCAATCACTCACGATTAATATTCTTTTGTTTATTAAATTTGATTTCAATTGAAATGACAATTGAAATATACTGTTGTTAGCTATTTACACTGTTATATATGTTATTACCTGTATCAGTTCACCTGTGACATTTGACACCATTATTTGTTAATTATACGATGATAATCCAGTTTGTTTGATGATTGATTGATTATTGTTGTTCATATTGGATGTAAATTGAAATGTATAAAGTGATAAATATTATGCAATTTAATTTGACGTAGGATAGTTAGATTTGATTTTTGTGTTAAATTTGACTTGATGACATTTGTATAATATGACCCTTTAAACGTTTAAATGAATCGACACGTAGAAATATGGTAAATTGCACTTTGAACCATTTAAATGTATGTTCTGTAAATTGATGTAGTATAAAATGGATAAGGGATATCAAGTGAAGAACCGTATTAGTATTAGTGTAGTAATCTTTAATCTACATGAAATGATAGTGTAGATTCTAGAAATAATTATATTAATTTGCATAAACAACAAATGTAAATTAATACGATTATTTTGGGATTATTGAATTAATTATTGGATCCTTATTGATGTTTGTTATTGCTTGCTTATTTACTTTGACACCATCCCAGTTATCACACTGCAAGTTCCCTTTGCTTTGTTTGATTTGTGAATTGAAATGGAATCGGGTTGAAATGATAAATACCCAAAATGAACTTGACTTAGGATAGAGAACTAAATAAACCCGATTGGTCAATAATTTGATTTGAAATAAAACAAAGATTTTGTTTGAATAATAAGGTTTTGAAATAAAATTGGAACGTAAATTTTGATAAAAGGAAAATGTAATATGGAAATCTGAAATAAAATGTTAATGTAAGAACTAAAGAAAGAACGTTGTTTTGAAATGAATTATTTAACAATTAAATTTGGAATTATTCATTGAATTAAGTTTGAAATGAATCAATAATTAAGGTTGAATTTATAATCAAGTTTTGAAATTATTTAGTTTTGAAATTATTAAGTTTTGAAATTATTAATAATTAAGATAGAAATTGTTTAATAATTGAATAAGATTGAATTATTTGATAACTAAATAAAATTTGAATTCTTTAATAAGAGAAAATTGAACTTTTGATTAAGTGAATTTCATCTTCGTTAATAAATGAAATGGGGTTTCTTTGTTTATTAAGTTTGGAAAATTATTTAAATAAGTAAATAAGTGAAATTGAACTTCTTGAATATGTGAAAGTTAGTTTCTTTACTAATTGAGTTTGAAATTTGTAACTAAGTAAATAAATAAATAAGATCGAATTTCTTAACAATAAATAAAATGCGTCTTATTGAAATAAATATAAGACTTGAATTTAAGAATTTGATTTGACGAATTTAATCTAATTGAATTTGAAGTTTTGATAAAATGAAGTTGAACTTAAGTAATTGATTTGATGAATTGGAAATCTAATAGAAATCATTTTGCATAATAATATAACATAACGAATATTGAATGAAATCGATAAATGAATTTGAAATTGATTTGAGTGTTTAATTAATTTATTTAAATGATTATGGAATGAAATTTATATATGAATTTGAATCAATATTTGAATTGTTTAAATAAAAGTTGAAATCGAATTATAAGATTTTGAAATGGTAATTTGGACGTTTTGAGACGTAAATTATGGAAATTGATTTGGGAAGACAAATGAAATGTTGATTTACAAATTCTAATCGAAATTGAATTTGATTTGGTTTGAAATTTATTAAACGACCAATCAGTGTAATTATTACGAAAGTTATTAAAAAGACCGGAATTGGTTATGGACATACTCTCTGTCTAAACCAAAAACCACTTTAATAACTATACGCGGAGTGTGATCCAGAATAAAGTGGTTGGATTGATGTACGTGATGACTGAAGAAAGAGAACGATAATGGATAGCCTTGACACTTGTGTCAAATTGGAAATGACTAAAACAAGAGCCGTGCCGGGCCAAATGGGGTTAGCCACCTCGAGCGAACACACTTCTTCGTAAACTACTCATTATTTGTTATTGATTGGTGCACCCTCGTACTTTTGGGAGTGTTGTTTCGCGGTGTTGCGATCGTTGCGGCGATGTGTTTTCACCAGTCCGGATCAGGCAAACGGTAGTTTCACTACCTTGGGTATTGCCTCATGTGCCTTGTCATACTTGTATCCCTATATACGCGACCACTACGAATTTGTTTTGTGTTATACCTATGGAGTACTCCCTGATATCCCACTAGTTTACGGTGGAGTTACAGTGCTGTATAGACTATAACGCTTATATAAAATGTGTTAAGAGGGATAATGGTAACGCCTTAACACTATTTTGATATTTTATGTTACCGATAGACATTATCTATTTAGCGTATATTACTACATAGTAGATAGTTTAACGGATCCTTAGAGGATGGTTATTCCAACGTCCTTTGAGTTACTTGTATTTCAGTTGTTAATTCACTTGAGTTGGATTTACTGATATAAGAATGTTAATCCTGACTCGAGTGTTTTGTGTTTTTCTTTACGCTCGGGTCAGACTGAGAGTACCAGCTTTTGAGACTCACCTTTGGAGTTGGAGCTTCACTTGGAGATCCAGTATCTATCCAGCTTTCAGATATTCAGTTGACTTCAGTGATGTATTCTGATATTGTATTTGACTATTGTATTCGAGGCATCTGTTGTACCTTATTTAACTATGATATTTATATAGTAGCTTCATGAACTACTATCTTTTGTTTCCGCTGCATTTATTACTCTGTGTCTGCGATTCTACGATTATTTATTTACTGTATATGTTCAGTTTTGCCAAATTTAAATTAACAATTCGGTATTTTGAATTATTCAAGTCTGACATATGCGGATGCAAATGGTCCAATATAGCGGGTCATTACATTCCTTTTCTTCGTTCGAACTAAATTAGGGTTTCGGGAAATTCGTTGATGCCGATTTCTATGGATCGAGTCAAAGTTGATTTCCTTGCTCGAGTGGTCGATCATCTCTTTAGATGCGTGTGTGTGGCTGCTCATTTGAGTTCGTCTTCGCTTCGTCGATAAGGTCAGTGATTTCCTCACTCACATCTAGTTCAAAATCGTATGTGCCTTTGTTACTTGATTTCCACAGCTTTGATTTTTGGTTTGAAACTGCTGTGACATTATTTGATTCTTGATTTTCACGGCTTTGATTTTGCTGATGACTTTGTTTATTTTGACCTCGACCGTGGTTGAGCTTGCTATTGTTTTGAACTGCGATTTGACTTTGCCATTTTCTTTGTTGGCTTCGACCTTGCTTACTCTGATGAACTGCGATTATGTTGGGTTCGTAGCCACCACGGCTTGCTTCACAGTGACTTCGGTCACTTGATTTTATATATGTGATTCTCTGACTTTGTAGTATCTTCGGCATTAACTTGAATTGTCGCTGGTCATTGCATATGTCTGTAAGTTGACCTTGTATTTCCTTTGCGTACCTGTTGTTCGAAGTGTGGTATTGTGTTCTTTTTGCTTTACTGTTTATACTTATACTTGATAGTCTCGGCCATTTTGATTCTAATTGGGAAATTGGCATCTTCAGTCAGCATTCTAATATGATGCATTGTGATATTTGGGTTAGTTAGCACTTTTGTTTCATGTGATGTTCATTCTTGTAGCAGTTCAACTTGATGCATGTATCACTATGCTTCAGGTTGGTTTGGTCTAGAAATATTCAAGTGGCATTGACCACTGGTTTGATCTATTTGCATTGTTCACTTTGGGCTTTGATTACCATTACCTAACCTCGGCACTGCTTTCATGTAAATGCATCGAAGTCTGGGTAGATATACTAGCCACTATGTACATTGTTTAGTTTTATATCCCTTAACTTGTTGGCATCTGGGTTGCCTGCTTACCTTATCGTTGTGTACTTGAGTTGTTTCACTGTGCACTGTTGTGTGCTGTGCTATTGCTGACTTTGTTCCAACACATTGCTGTGTTATTGGTTGTGCACTTGGACTTGTAGCATTGAAACTGTACTGGTGCAATTTTGATGTTCATCCTTGTGGTATATTTGCTTGCTGACTGGTCATTAATGTATAAGGTCACTGCCCTTGTATTCTGTTACTTGCATTGCACTATCATTCTGTTGTTCCTTCATGTTCATGTACATTAGTTCTTGCTTCATTTTGGTAATTGCGGTTCTCTGCATATTGAGGTTTTCATGCTTCATTTTGGTAATTACAGTCCCTCTTCATATTGAGTTTTTTGCCTTGTATCACTGGTGCATGTTGCAGTTTCATTTTGGTTTCTCTGTCTTTGATTTGAGGCCATTCACACATGGTGAGTCATGTTTCTTTGAGTTTGGTTTATTTTGATTTTGGTCAAAGCTGCATATATGAGTTTTGCTTTCACATGAGACTGTATTGTCATGTTGCATTGAGTTGAGTCATGCTAGCAGTGACTTGACCTTTGCATTTTGTTCGGTGTATTTCATCACTGTAGTGGCGAGGCAGTGCACGTGAGCGTGTACTGCAGCCACACAATATTGATTTTTATTGATATTTCTTTTGCATTTTGATTCATTCAGCATGTGTGTAATTCATCACTATAGTGGCGAGGCAGTGCACGCGTGCGTGTACTACAGCCAAATAGAAGTGACGTTTTAATTGAAATTTCAATTGCTTGAATCGTTTTGTGTGTCCAAATCAATATTTCGAAATTGTCTTTTGATTTGATTTGATCGATCATTTTGCTGTTGTCTAATTATCTATTTGATAATTAGATTATGAGTTTCTAATTATTTATTTAATAATTAGATTTTGTTGTTAATTGCCGTTTAGGCAATTCTGCTGTTTTCTAAATTATCTTCATTGATAATCCTTTTATTTATCTTCGTTGATAATTTGAATTTTGTTGATTTGTTGTTTAACACTGTTACGTGTTATATTTATCATTATCCGATTTCTTTATTTAAGGATCGGATAGACAAGATTTATTGTGACTGTCGTCTAATTTTTATTTAATTATTATTGCTTCTGTGCATTAATAACTGAGTTTGAATTAGACTGACCCGTGTATTATTTTATTTTGAATATAATACTCGGGTCAGACCGAGTTATTACAGGTTGTTGATGAAGCGACCCGCTATTTTGGACCATTCAAATCGACAATAAAACCATACATGTCCGACTTGAATAATACAAATTACCGAATTGTTAATTAAAATTTGGCAAAACTTAACATAAATAGTAAATAAATCATCACAGATCACAGACACAGAGTAATATAATGCAGTGGAATAGATAAAGAATAGTAGTTCATGAAGCTACTATATACATTGGAGTTAGAAATAAAATACAACTGAATATCTTAGATGTAATGAAGTCTCCAGTATGCGTAGATGACTTCTCTGAACAAATCAACAGGATGACTGAAAGGATAGATAGCTGGATCTTTAACCAAGGCTCCAACTTCGAAGGTGAGTCTCAAATGCTGTATCACTTAGTCTGACCCGAGCGTAAAGCAAAACACAAAACACTCGAGTCAGGATTAACATTCTTATATCAATAAATCCAACTCAAGTGAAATGTCAACTGAAATACAAATAACTTAAAGGATGTTTGGAATAACCATCCTCTAAGGGTCCATGGAACTATCTATAGGGTAGAAATATACACTATAACACCGTGGTTCTTTCATCTTAATTTATACCTCAAAATCAAATATCATTTCACTTCAAATATAGCTATTTTCCAAAATAGTATTTAGATATATTAAATAATTTATACCGTAAAACATTTTCAATTCCCTCAACTTAACAAATTGTTTCAACATCAACCTGACCTTCCCATTTAAATTAAATTCAATCTCAATTTATTAATTTAAATTCAACTCAATTCCTAAAATAACCTCTTCAATTTTATCGATCTTAAATTCGAATTTGTAATCACAAAATACCCCTTTATATTCAATATTTTTAAACCTTTAAGTATTCAACGTTTTAACTAAATTTTTATTCAATTTAGTTTTCTAAATAATAAATTCAAAATTAGTTCAACCTAAATTTTCATTTTAATTAAATTAGTTTCTAAATAACAAATTCAACTATATTGATTTCAAGTACAGATCCGAATCTCAAATTTAAACCATTTAAATTCCAATATAGTTTAAGGCTTAAAAATTTAAATGTTCAATCTAACCGTTTCATATAGATCTCGATTTAACCTCATTATTATTTAGTCTTGAAATACTTCCTCATTTGATTCAAGGTTATTTAATTAACCTTAAATTCCATTTTTCTCAATATTTTCTTTAATTTACTTAAACGTGAAATATGCATTTAATCGCTTAAATCAAAAATCCAGTTATAAAATCCTACCTTTTTAAAATTTCCCATTTAAAAATTTTAGATTGATTTAATTAAATAAATCCTTATTTAGATACCATTTAATAAACTCAAATTTATCTCCCCATCTTAATTTATCCCAATTATTTCAAAAATCTATTTGAAATATAATTTACATGAATATTAACATAGGTTATGTATTAAATCAAACTTAATTAAATTAAATATTATTAAATCTATATATTTAGAAATTTAAGAATTAACATTTATTAAGACCATATATTTCTTTCCAAACAAAGAATTTATTTCCAAAATATTTATATATGAACCACGGTGTCTGTATATATTCCTTGTCATCTGGTCAAGTGTTACGGATATTTATCATTTAAATCCGTGCACTAAATATATACGGGTGGATATCATTCCAATCCGTAATCCCAAATTTAATTAAATGAAAATCGCTTGGGTCTATCATTTCAACCCATAACGAAATTCTCCTATTCTAAAGTCTGCTCGGGTATGTATCATTTCAACCCATAGTGAATTCTAAACTACAGGGAACTTGCAGAGTGATAACAGATAACAAAAATATAGCAGGATATGATAATAATATACAACAGGAATATATCATCAGTAATTAAATAAAGTATAAACAACAGGATATGGTGTCATATCCCGTAGGTGAACAGATACAGGTAATAGCATAAATATAACAATTTAAATAACTACAACAACATATTTCAATTGTCGTTTCAATTGAAATCAAATTTAATAAATAAAAGAATGTAAATCGTTAGTGATTGCTCACCTTTCAAGGTTAGAGAGATAGACAATGAAGTTGAGTTATGAAATGCAAGCACGACTTTCAAAGCAAAGTTAGATGGTACGATTTCGACGGAAAAGCTGATAGATAGAAATTGATGAGAACGGATCAAATTAGCTTGATAAAATTGAAACGAAGATTATATGATTAATTTATTACTTTCTTTCAAAATAAACGTTAAATCAAAACATGCATTTTAAAAATGAAATATATATATATATATATGTATATATATATATATATATATATATATATATATATATATATATATATGCACACCCATGAAAACCATATAACTTTAAAACCCTTCCATTTCATATTAATGTTAAATACAAATATATAATTATTCAAAATGTCACATATATAGTATATTCATTTTATGGTTGTCGTTTCCATGTAATAAATATTCATGTTGAACCAATATTAAAATAATATATATGTATAGTTAAAAAAATCAATGTTCTGACATAAAACACATATATTAAAGATCAACACACACATATATATAATATCTTTTGAAATGAATACTTATGTATATATATAATTATTATAGTTTATTACTTTCCTTTTCAAAATATCCAGCAGGAAATCAAACAAACTTATGCACATATATGTGCAGATAAACAATATTCTTTATAATACATTGTTAACTTACTCCTTTTTTTTTCTCTTTTTTTTAATTTTTTTTATATTTTTTATAAAACCTTTATATATAACAAAATATGTATAAAATAAAATATTTGTATATATAAAAATCAAAACGTTTCAAACATATATTCAAAAACTGGATCATATAAATAACAATGTATTTAGTTAACGCATAGTATAAAATTCATTTATATAACACTCTTATATATATAAATCTTGTATAAGTAAACCTTTATAGCTTCATAACTTATTTACTTTCACATATAACAAGATCTGTACAAAATAATGCAAACTTTTCTCAAATCCTTTTGAACGTTTATAAGAAAAAATTTAAACAATAAATATACCTTCTTATTTAGGAAAGAAAGTAAGCAGGCACTTGTAGGAGAAACGTGAGTGGAGGTTGAGGGTTGTAGGCGGTGGGAAGGGAAGAGGGGCAGAGATAGCTTCGGGCGATGGGTATATACGTCGTGCAAAATTTTTTTTATTTTTTTTATATCTTGCGTAGGCCATGGAAAAATTTGGGAGGAGGAAAAGTAAGCCATGGTGGGGAGTGGATCTCGAAAATGAAGAAGGAGCAGGCAACAATGAAATATATGAAGAGAGAGGTAGTGGAAAGCTACAGAGAAAAATATAATATAAAAGGGAATAATAAATGAAATATCAACGTTCATGCGTTGATTCAGCAAAGAAGTTAAAGCAAATAAGAAGAGAATGGATTGATCTAAAGGAAAGGCAATAAATGGTTTAGAAATAAATAAATGTAAAACGTATACGTTTTAATTTCAAAAAGGAAAGAAATAAATACGGGGATGGCAACAGTCAAAATGCACGTTTAGGCTGATAATAGAATATAAAAGTAAGAAACTCAAAAGGATAGGCATAGAGATGTGAAATCAGGGAGACAAGGGAAGCAAGTGATCTTTCAAATTTATAACGTTGGCAATAAATATAAAATAAATGAAAATTAATAGATGGATGTTTGATTGACGCAGTGATTAAAGTAAGGTTGCGTGTCAGTCACGATGAAATTTGAAACAGAAGAAAATGTAAATGAATAAAAGGGGTAAGCCAGATTTTCCGCTTAGATTTAGAGAAGACACATCAAATGCTGAAAAAGGGAATTATGAAACGGCTAGATTCTAGCAAATAATAAATATGGTAAGAAAAGTAAATAGGCAGGTTATAAATCAGATTGGAAAGAAAAGTGGAGAGGTTAATTGATAAAAGAATTAAGATAATGAAAATGCATAATAATATTGTTGGCATCTAATGTCATTTAACGTTAACTAGCATCAATCATGTAAGACACCCATGTTAAAAAAAGAAACGCATATAGGAGCATGCATTTTCTTCCGACTTGCAACATCATTCATCATTTTGGCATTCGTGGCATTCAACAAATTAAGGTGGGGGTCAAAGTCGTGAAATGGTAGCAAATTAACGATGAATAGGATCCAATAATTCTTAGTGCAATGCAAAAAATTGGAAAAATCAGCATGTGCCCTCTATGCACATGTTAAGATTTGCATAATTTCACTAATAACCTTTATGATTTTGGCGTGATAAATATAGATAGTTTGATTTTTTAACAATTTACACTGTGTATTAGTGATTATTTCTTGTTTGAGGGTTGTTAGTATATGCCTACTGAATACATATTAACATAATCCCACAAAAATTTATGTGTACTTAAAATGTTCTTCTGATGAAGTTTTTTTTTTTTGGTCTCAAGATTATTATTAAACCTTTAGAATATCATTTGACTTATCCGAAGGTTGATGATTTTCAAATCCTATTAAGATTAAGGTCGCTAATTGATTATTGTTGAAAGCTAAGGATATTAAGAAAATACTATTATGTAATCCATATCTTGTACACGGAATTTGTTATTAAAATCGTATCATTAGAGGTACATGTATGATTATAAACAGTAACATTCATAATTTACAACTACGATGTTGCAGATCCTTTTAATTTATACCATTTATTCTCTACCTATTAATTTATACGTTTTATTCTTTACCTATTAATTTATATGTTTTATTCTCTACCTATTAATTTATACGTTCTATTCTCTACCTATTAATTTATACTATTATTCTCTACCTATTAATTTATACGTTTATTAAAATTTCATGGGTCGTTATAGTTGATATCTTACTTTGGGTTGCTGCTTGAACTATGAAGTCTTTTCATACCTTTTGGAGTAGTCGTCGTCATTGTATAGTAGTCAGTGTAGTTGTATTGGAAGATATGTATTCATGTATATTATATACGTTAATGTACTTGTATATGTAACTTCCAGTGTCGATAGTTGTAGTTGTATCATATGTACTGTATCACATGTATTGTAACTGACATCAGTTATATATATTTGAGACTTTCGTTATCTGTGTTCCGCATTTAGTTCATCCGTGTTATTATTATGTATATTGTCCTAAACTATTATGAACCATCGTAGTTCGTTTTATACTGGAATTGGATACGTTGATGAGAGTAAATAAATAAGAGATGAAAAATAAAAATATATACCACTCCTATCGAGGTAACCAATACTAGTGTAAAGCCTAACTACGGATGGCCGCTCCTATCCAGCCTTATTCTTCATAATAACAGACAGTATTTCTTTTAATACTCTTTGTTATCGTGAGAATAGAGGTGGGGCGTCACAATGAGTCAGAATCAAACAAGTCCAGATGCATACAAGCATCGTGTAGCAGTGCAACCCGAAGTCAAGAATAGTAGCTACATCTCAAATGCAAGCTCAACGAATCAAGTGAACACTTGTAACCTACACAAGCAACTGAAGTGAAGCCACAAGTGTACAACTACAACAGACCAAATGCCATCGAGTAAACAAGATTCAATACGGTGTACACCCTACCAATATACATGAAGTGGAAGTGGAACAGTTTTAACTAATTGAAACTGGAAAATGCAAACAACAAATATATATAACCACATAATCAAGCAAGCAAATCATGGAACGGCAGTATCAATGTCAGGGCAGTGCCAAAGTTGAACAATTCAAACCAGAGAATACGGAACAAACGCATAATCATCGTCACAGTCAAGTAAATGAACATGGTCGAAAATGCTACAGAGATAAACACAAAAATGGTCAGAGTCGAAGCACACAGGAACAAAATCAACATCGTCAAAAACAAGCCAAAGTACCAAGGAATTCAAAGCCGTGAAAATCACGAAATCATGAATATACGAAATTGAATTAGATGTGAACGAGAAAATCATTCACCTTGACATCGAAGAGCACGATTTTGCCAGCCGATTCACGAAACCCTAATTTTTCAAGAGGAACGAACGAAAGAAAATCACGAGGCCGCCATTTTTTTCTCGTTTATTTTTGTTTAGGGTTTTCGAACGAAATGAATGAAGGGGGTCGGGTTTGCCAAAAGAAACGAAGAGGGGAACCGGTTATAACTCAGTAATTATCACCGCACCAAAACCAGAGAAACGTGGACCGAGATTAATTTTTAAAGCCCAAACAACACTTAACCAATTTTTAAACGAATTTCAACTGATTTAAAAACTCCATTTAACAAACAACTAGCAAAATCAGTCGTTTAATAACGATAATTAACCAGTACAAAACCCTGGGATGTTACAAAACATACATGTGACATGTAAAGTTTAATTAATGTAATATTGGTTAAAATGGTAAATGCTCTTTACTGTAGTAAAAATGTAAATTAAAACGTACATTTGATAATGTAAGTTTTAATTAGTGTTATATTAATTAAATGATAAATGCTCTTTACTGTAAATAAAATGTAAGTTGATAATGTACATTTGATAATGTAAGTTTTAATTAGTGTAATATTGATTAAAATGATAAATGCTCTTTATTGTAATAAATGTAAGTTGATAATGTACAATTGATATGTAATTTTTAATTAATGTAAATGGCATATTTTAAATGATTAAAATAAAAAAGTTTCTTTATTGTAATAATAATGTAAGTTAATAAGGTACTTTTAACTTAACATAAGAATTTCATCTTTGAATTGGATATTACAGTAACAAAGTTTATTTAACTATACGCTATGATAAAATGACCATGTTAAATTTGTAAGTATATAAATACTTTGATTATATAAAGTATTAAAGTGGAAAGTATTACATTCGAAAAATGCTATAATTCCTTAAGGTAACATTTCCAAAATGCTATGATAATTTAAATAAATATTTCAAGTTTAATGAGTTGAAGGAAATACTCAGTGATTTGGAAATTTGGGTTTTATTTAAATGATATATTATTGAATTAGTTTTGAAATGGAAATGATACTATTGTGATATGGTTTTGAAATAAGTATGATATTTTGGTTTTGAAAGTACATACTTTGTTGAAAGAAATGATATGATTTTGAAACGGATATGCTAGTTTGGTTTTGGAAGTATAAATGATTTTGAAATAAATATCCATGGGATATAATAACGTTTGGTTGTTAAAGAGACTGGGATCGGAAGTTTTCATACTCTCTGCCAACCCCGAAAACCACTTTAACAACCGTGTACACGGTGGAGATTCCAGAATGAAGTAGGATGGCGGCGGCATTTCCTTTAAGGTAAATACATGGACCCGACTCC
The DNA here is from genome assembly GCA_030765085.1 of Allium cepa. NCBI lineage: Eukaryota > Viridiplantae > Streptophyta > Magnoliopsida > Asparagales > Amaryllidaceae > Allium > Allium cepa. Next base: position 765,845,650 of record CM060940.1, on the reverse strand, counting down.
CGTGAGTTCGCATAAGGTGGCTAAAACAGGAGCGATTCTCGGGCCAATGAGGCCATTCCTCTGATCGGACGCACTCCTTCGATATTATACTCCGACTCTTGGATTGTTTCGTTGGCCATTTTTGATTTTTGATTTTGGGGGTGTTGTTAAAGGTGGACGGTAGTAGCTGCTATGCGTTTCCACCAGCCTGGATGCGTAATTGGTATATCTACCCTGGCATTGCCTAGTTGTGCCGTGTCACCTACCATACCGAGCCTTTACTACGAGTTTCTATTTGTGTCGTACCTATGGAGTATCCTCTGTTAGCCTCCCGATCAGGAGGTATTACGGTAATGTATAGACTATTGACATTATTTGTATTAAGGGCTATGTGGGTAACCCCTTAACGCTATTAAAAGGTAAGTTTATTTTACAATTAGACACTATTATAATAGCGAAATATTACTACGTAGTAAATAATTTAACGGATCCTTAGAGGATGGGGGGTCCCAAGCATCCTTTAAGTTACTTGTACCTTATATTACAGTTCACTTGAGTTGGTTTACATTGTATAAGTATGTGTGTCCTGACTCGAGTGTATTGTGTTTTGCTTTACGCTCGGGTTAGACTGAGTAATACAGCATTAGAGACTCACCTTCGGAGTTGGAGCTTTGCTTGAAGATCCAGCTATCTATTTCAATTCCAGTTATTCAGTTGATCCCAGTGATGTATTCAACTTTGTGCTTGATTATTGTATTAAACTCCTATTGTATCTTGTTTAACTCAAATGTTTTATATAGTAGCTTCATGAACTACTATTTCTTTACTTCTGCTGCATTATATTACTCTGTGTCTGTGATCTGTGATTTATTTGTTTACTATATATTCTGAGTGTTGCCAAATTTATATTAACACTTCGGTATTTTGAGCAATTCAAATCCGGCATGTTTGGATGCGAATGGTTGAAAATATTGGGTCGTTACATTTAATCTTTTGAGTTAAATTGAAAATCAATTACAATTAAATATTACAATAATGCGAGTTAAGACGATAACTGAAAATGTGAATGTATAGAAATGTCAATTATATTCATAAGGCAATAATTGATTAAATAATAAGAGTGAAACCATGATAAATGAATTTAGTGGGAATTTAATTATAATTAATGTGAAAATCGACAAACTTTAATATAGTTGAAATAATGCCAAGAAGTCACTCCGATACGGGTATTACTGGCCCACTTTAAACAAAGACGCCTTGGACTTCGTCAAAAAATGCAACAGATGTCAGAAATTTGCTAAGATTCCTCGACTGCCCACAAATGAGATTACTCAAATGACCAGCCCTTGGCCCTTTGCAATATGGGGAATTGACTTGATTGGCGAACTGCCAACGGGCCGAGGCGGAGCCAAATACGCCATAGTGGCAGTTGACTATTTCACCAAATGGGTGGAAGCGGAGCCTCTAAATAAAATATCTTCGGCAAAAGTTATTAACTTCTTGATCAAAAGTGTTTTATGCAGGTACGGGGTTCCACTCAAAATCATATCGGACAATGGACTTCAATTTGACAACAAAGAATTCACCGACTGGTGCCAAGAGCACGGAATTCACAAAAGCTTCTCATCTGTGGCTTACCCCCAGGCAAACGGACAAGTCGAAGCTGTCGACAAAATCCTCAAAACCCTAATCAAAAAGAAACTTGAAAAGTCAAAAGGCGCTTGGGTGGATGAACTTCCTACGGCACTTTGGGCCTACCGCACATCTTACAGAACATCAACAGGGCATACTCCTTTCTCTTTCGCATACGGATCGGAGGCCATGCTCCCAGTTGAAACTGTAGTGCTTTCCCACCGTAGGATCACTACAACCCAGAAGAGAACGAAGAACTCCTCCGCATGTCTTTGGATCTAATTGAGGAAAGAAGAAATGATGCAGCACTCAAAGCAGCAGCTCACAAGCAAAAAGTAGCAGCATAATACAACTCCAAAGTCAAACACCGCAGCTTACAAGAAGGAGTTCTTGTCCTCAAACGGATCTTCCCGCGCCCCGGAGCGCTAGATCCAATCTGGGATGGACCATATGTAATTCATAAAGATCTCCACAACGGAGCTTATATTTTGTCAACAGTGGACGGAGAGGTGTTCCAGAGGGCATGGAACATCCAACACATCCGTCGATACTTTTCTTAACTTGTACTGCCCATATAAAGTGAATTAACAAAGAGAATCAGTGGAGTAGGCATTTTCGTGCCGAACCACTTTAAAAATATTGTCTCTTTTTAACTTGTTCCTTTATATCTTGGCTGCTTGTTAAGCTTTATCCTTTTCTGTTGAACAAAATCATGTATAGCGACATTTCCATTCTGGACACTTCGCGGCACAACCTCACCTGGACAAGACCCAACAGGTTCTATGCGAATCTATGCACTCGCCAATGAGACACTTTTGCTCCAGCATCCCTCTGCTGCGGGTTAACTCGTTTCTCGCGACTGCCCTCAAAGCCAACCGTAATGAGCCGATTATAAGCCATCAAGAAGGCCGATTATAGCCGATGGCAGCTCATTACGGCGTTCGGCTCGCCGGCAACTGTGAACCTACTTTAAGCCCCAACATAAGGTATGGCCTGCCAGGGGTAGTTCACGGTTGACGATCGGCACCCACGCTAGCCGGCCACAGTAAATCAAATAATACCCACGATTACGGGCCATAATGGATCGGGTAGTTACTGTGAGCGATCTCGGCTCCGATATGTCTTAAGTGCGGCTGTGGTAAAAAGGATAAACTCCCCGCGGAGGCGTAAGATGGGTGACAAATGTCTCCAAGACCCACAGTTAGGGAAAGTGACTACAAAACCCGTTTGCCACGAACTTAAGCATATCGACGGCCTTCCGTGATTGGAAGTTTTACTGTTTCTCATATTTCCATTTCATTTAAAAACTTTTCTCCTATCCTATACAACAGTCCCTAAAGTACAGGTCACAAAATAGGGGAACTCTCGCTTGTGGAAATATGAACTCACGTCCGGATGACGGAACACTCGGCTACATTCCATACTCAGTCACACAAGACATTCAAAGCAGCCCTCTACAACTAAAACACAAAGGGCGGTACTTTCTTCTCTTGTATACAAATATGTAGCTTTAATTTATTCACACATCATATTGACATTGCAAGACATGAAATAATATTTTGAGTAGAAACTTAGCATCAAATACGATTAAATCACATGCATAAACACACAGCTGTATTTCTTATGCAACACATCAAAATGACAACCACATTCGAACATGACGGAATCTGCTTATGTTATAAAGTTACATAAAGACGTTCGTTGCAATGACATAATCACAGCCTGAAAATACAATAATGTTTCAGACTAGTATATACAGGAATGTCAAACAGACCAAATAAAAGAGTCAACTACATCGGGGCTCCGCCTCTATCCTGCCCGCCATCCGGATCTACTTAACTGCAGGGTCAGAACTCCCCGCATGTACTCCAGAGGTCCCGCCTGCCCAATTCAGAAGAGAATCCATCGGTAATCACGAAAGATAAGCAACCAAATCATGAAAAGATTAAAAGGGAAGACTTAGCAGCGTCTGCTCCATGATCGTCATCCTCCAACTGCACACCCACTTCCTCGGCGGCAAGCAGCCGCATGCCTTCCTTCACCGCCGCCTTCTCCTCCTTGGTGAACAGTGCGGTAACCACATCCATTCTGAAGGCCGCGCCACCCAGTTTAGTCGCTTCAGCCTTGGCTTCCTCCAAAGCCCGGAGATATATCCTAGCCATAACCCGGGGATAATCGTCCATCCAGGACAGGTTGCCCTGCCTCCAAGTATGGAAATACATGTCCTGGAGCATCTCATCCATCATCCCCTCGTTCTCCTCAAACTCCCTCATCCGGGCCTCGGAAGCCGACAGCCTTGCAACGGCAGCGTCTCTCTCCAATCAGTATCTCGAGCAATCAGCCTGAAGGGATTTCTACATCGCCTCCATCTCCTCCTTCAGCTTAACTTGAGCAAGCTCTGCGGCCTCAAGCTTCCCGGATAACTCCTCTATCTGCTCAAGATCTGCTCTCCGAACCTCATCCACAGTGGCAATGGCCATATCAATTCGCTCCTTGCAGGTGGCCTCCATTTTTCGCAACTCGGCTCTACTGGCCTCCTCCATAGTTTTCTTTAGCCGTCCGGAGATCTCCTCATGCTGGAAGATCTGAATGGCCTGATCGGCGAGCTGTTTGGCCTGATCGGAAACCATTAGCCGCAGCTGAATGTTAGCACTTCCGATTTCCCCTCAGCCTTGACCAGTCGGGCGTGATGCTCCATTAACTTCCTGGTCTCTTCGGCTACCCGATCGACGTTTGCCTTGGCCTCATCCCCATAGTCACAATCCGAGTAGTCAACAAGTCAATATCCAAAGCCTTAGCCTCATCAAGTACCCTTACCATAGGATTGCGGGGTAGGAGGTGCTCACCGGTAGCCTCATCGAAGGAAATATCATGAGAACTAGGGTCCATATCTGGATGACCCGCAAATGGGTTACGAGCCAAGCCGGGACGATCAATATGAGTAACGGAAGGATTTTCTGATGGATGCGGAGATGGTATGGTCTCAGTATCTTCCTCCGTGATGTCATGAATAGGCTGGGTTGGGGGCTGAGGTCCAAGTGAAGGCTCGGACATGGAACGCCTCCTCTTCCTCCTTTGAATATCCTCTTCGATAACTTTGAGAAGAGGACGGTAACTGACTACGCTCCCGGGACGGTCAGTCGAGGGCTTCGGTTTAGCAGAGGCCTTGAAGAGTTTGAATTGCTCAAGGCGGTGCCGAATGTCTGATGTCTTGGCCGCCTCAACCGATCCTGAAATAAAAACCAAGTGTTACAAGCATGCATGAGACTATGATTCAAGAAACATATGAAGTTAAAAAAAGGAGTTAAGAATTCACCTTGAACCACCGGAGTTGCCTTAGCTGAAATACTCTCAGAAGATAGACTGGCAGCAGTCCCGGCCTTATCAGACATCTTTGATTTCTCCACCAAGGCCGGCCCTTCCCCCAACCCCTCAAAGGCTTGGCGGAAAGCATCATCCGTCCACTCTTGAATCTCACCCGCTTGCCCAGAGGTCAGGGCACCATCACCTTCTCCATCGCCTCCGCTCTCCTCCTCGCCTCTTTCCTCCTCTCCACTTTCCTCCTTCGGAGCATCTGGGCATGTGCTGGGAGAGGGTCCATCAGATTTCTTGAGCTTCTTCCCCCCGACGACTGGAGGTACCGAGAAAGGTCTCCTCTTGCTGCTCTTCGTCATGGCCCCGCCTTTAGCTTTGGCAGCCCTCTCCTCGGCTGTATCTCTCTGCTTAACCACAGATTGACGTGGCAAAATCAAGTTGTGCTCCAGGAGAGTGGCATTCCTGATCAGGTAAGAAGCCGACCTATCCCTTCCTGAGATGGCCTCTATCTTCGCAGCCATCTGTACCAGGCGATCATTCTCCACGACCGCAAAGCCACCTGTCGCTAGTAAGAAACAGAAGCATATAAGAAGAAGCGTTGCGGTCGGGACCGAGAAATTACAAATGAAATTCAACTTACAGCCAGAAGTGAAAAGACGAAAAGAAACGGAGTCGTCCTTGACAAAGAACCATTCCTTCTTAAACATGGTAAACTTCGAGTATAAGTCCAAGACCGGCTTGAAGGACACGGCCGACTCTAAACTAATGTAAGGAGACCACTTCTTGTAGCCCCTCAGATTATACAAGTGTCGGATTTCCCGGTTAGAAGGGGGACGCACATACCTCCTCTGGAAGATAATGAATAGACACACTAAGATGGCGTAGGAGTTGGGTTGAAGCTGGAAAGGAGCCACCTTCAGGTAGGTAATGAAGCTGACTATCCACGCATTGATCGGAGGAATGGCCCCGCACATGCAATGGTATCGGCTATGGGCAAAATATCCTTCAGGAGGATCATACGGCATCACACCATCTCCCGGCAGCAGCATGCTCGCTCTGTCAATCCCGAAGGAACGAGCGATGACATCAAGTTGTCCCTCTTTGGAGGAGCTTGGAAAGCAATCGGGAGGAGAATTCAGAAGCTCCTGAGGGCTATATCCGTCCACTAATGACCTCGGGGCAGACCCATGTCGCGCTGGTTCCGGCTGGACTGGGGGCACAGCGGGAGACTCTCTTCTGTCCATAGATTTCCTCTGTTTTTCTGATCGGGTTTCAACTTTACGAGACATTTAGCTGCAACACCGGAAAAACATATCGTTAGAACAGAGGATATAAGCAAGCAAGTGTATGTACTCCGAAAATTTCACTCATAATTTAAAACGCCCAGAACTCCAAGTATCATTCGGCAAAGCCGATACAAAGGTTAATTCGGTATTTGGGGTCTCAAGAGTTCATCCGGTAATTCAGTGATAGGCCCATTCGGCACTCAGCACCCAATCTCGTTCGGTATTCATCCTCCATGGGTTTCATTCGGTAGTCCATAATAAGAACTCATTCGGAAAAAGAGAACATACTTGGTTCGGTGCTTGGTTGTTCCGCACGTGGTTGGTTCGGCACTTACTCGGGTTGATTCGGCTATCTCAAAACGATAAAAGGTAACAGTAACCTGAAGCACCAATCCAGAAATAGCTCCAACTCCAAATCAAGATGAAGAGAAGCAACTCGATCCAAAATGCGATTGCCAAATCCTAAGGCTGAAAGCTATCGAGTCTACACCTACTATAGATTATCTGAAAATCCCAACTCTAGACTGCCCGTGTGGGAAAATAGTGGGCACCCAGAGTTTAGGATAGGAACAATAAACTCCAGGTCAGTCATGGGACTGGTGTAACAAACAAAAACATTTGGTCTTTTTTAAAACAAACAATAGAATCTAAATTTGAAATCCGCAATGCTTTTTAGAAAATGAAACTACCATAAGGCCTCCCGCCACACACACAATGCAAACGCAGAATTGGAGGAGATTTCTCCTTATGATAGTCAAATATGCTTGATACGAGAAATTTCTTTGATATTATTACTATAAGTGCAAAGTGGAAAACCTTTCGAAAGTAAAATATAAATCCTAGCCAGCTATGACATTTCGTCGTATGCCTACTATAGCTACCATGTTCAATAGCTGGTTACCGCCACATTCCATGGCAGGTTATACAACTAAAACCGTACAGGGCGCGTATTGTTTTGATTGGCTTTCCAACAAATGGTCAGGCTAAGGAACTTCCAACTGCCACATGGGATCGCCTCTGGCGGGACGTCCCGAGAACTAACGTTACGGTTAGATCTCTGCCAACACAAGGCCGGGTTACCTCTGTAACTAGGTAACTACTACACGAATATGCCATCCCCCGGTCCTTTGGGACCTTTATCCGAGCGTGCGCAACAACAACCACAAAGTATCACAAAGTAATAGATCTGCAGTATCCACATGAGTAAGTATATGGGCTCCATACCATGATACCACCCTTTTCCAGAAGGGAATGACATACCCTAAAGGGCGCGACCCTCATAACCTTGCCGCATCTTTCCTGTTTCGACCATTTCCGAGGAGTGAGGTCCTGATGCAGTCTCGTCCACAAAGCTACGCTTTGGTACAAAGCCATGCTTTGGGTCAACAGATGACCAAAGAAATGATCACAAAGAAAAATGATCAAACAAATGATCATATCACAAATGATCAACCAATGATCATCACACAGCAGCACTCAGCATGCCACATTACCAAATTGGGAATATATCACTGATAAATATCAACTACATAACCTCTGAGCTCGTACGTCTCAGAGAAGGGTGTTAAACTAAGAGAATAAATTCTCCGCCACCAAGCAGAAATGTATTTGATAGAGATCGGTTTAATATCTCAAAGTGTAATGTCGGACATACAACCATACAAGTCTGTTCCGGGTTCGAACAGAACCGAAGGCACTTCCGAAGAAGCCCTTGCAAATCCGGGTATCCACAATCCCGATCGGACTTCCCATCACTTAGGGAGAACTCTATACCGGAGCAACTCGGTGCAGAGTCAATCGATAGGTTATCCTATCGTTCTCACAAATACCCGGTCTTCACCACCGGTCTTCAAATGCTATCCATAACGTCGTATCACTATTCGGAATGGGCTATATGACACAAGGTCCTCTCCCCGCTAAACCGAATAATGAGCGTAATATTTAAAAACATATGGATATGGGATTTCAGTTAAGTTACAACTTAAAAATCCAAAGCCTTTCTTTCAAATGGTTATCAAATTACCATTTTAAATCTATAATCAAAAAGATTTATTTCACAAAGATCTATTCACAGATTTCAAAACAATCCCCATTCAATTTGGATTTCCCCAATTAAATCTTTAAATTAAAGATTTATAGCTTTCAAAACACGTTTCCAAAAATTTATCTAAAACTTGGAATACTATTTTCATTTTTAGACTCGAAGCCCTATAACACAAATTGAAAGTTCATTTCTTATGTGAAAGCTTTATTATTTGAAAACAAATAGTTTTCGTTTTAGAAAAATCCAATTTATACAAGTTGAAATCTTGGCTTGAATTTAAATTCCAAAACATCACCTTTTAAAATGGTTCAAAAACCCATATAAACCCATTTATAAGTTGAATACCCTTTTTAAACCCTAGTTCCCAAATCATGGGATTCAATTTCAAATATTGAATTCAAATTTATATCCAATTATTTAAATTTCAAAAATCAATCAAGTTATTTAAAATAACTTTTTGAAATACATTTTTTTCAAAAGCTTTTCAATTCTAATTCCAAAACTATTTTGGGTTCAAAAATTCAATCTTAAGATTATTTCAAAAATCTGTGACTTAACCCATTTCCACGTGCAATCCATATTTGTGTGTGTATAAGTGTGGCCAGGGATTCAACACAATAGTGCACAACATCATCATCACAGATTCAATCATATCGATAAGCGATATAACACATAACGCTTATCTCTATTCACAAATTCATAGATAAAGTAGGTCATCAATCACAAAGATTCACTAATATGATTCGATGTAGGTTTCGGATAACCAACTGGAATCCGACTCCCTGTCGCATCGAAACTTAAATGTCGTTTTACGGGCAAAAGGGGTTTTACAAAAATATAGAAACAAATCACAAGTCACAGTTCATCACAAAGCAATCACAGCATCACAACACAAATATCAATCCAGTATAGAGTATTTGATGATGGTCAATCATCGTTGATTCAAGAGATTGTGATTAAAGTGAATCAGCCATATAATTGTCTTTATTAATCATTTTAAATTAATGTCTAATTTTACTTAATTTTGAATTAATTTAATTGGCTAAGTTAATTAATTATTCTTTAATTTATTATTTTAATTTATTAATTCTTAATTGTTAATTTATTAAGTTTAATTATTTTTTATAAACTTCCTATTCTTTAATTAATTAATCTTAGATTGTAAAATCATTGCAAGCCTTAAGAGTTAATTATTCTTTCATTTTTATAAATCAATTTGGTTTTTAAATTAACATTTAAACATTCATTTTACTTTTAATAATTTTGTTAAGTCAAACTTTTAAAACAACTTTTGTAAAATTATAAATTTGAAATGCCATTTGTTTTGTATGCTATTTAAGCATTAATTTATTCAGGAATTAAGTTTACTGGTGTTTCAAAAATTTGGTAAAAACAAACTAGGTTGCTGTTTTAAATCCACTCACCCGAGACTTGCTTCGAGTCGTACCCGAGCCAACACCCCCTTACTTCGATTCATCCCCAGATTGACCCGTGTTGCCATCCCTTTGCAAAAAAATTGTTAAAGTTTTTTTTCTCTTCTGTTATACACGGTACAAACTAACCCAGTATATCCTTCTCGTCCCCACTACATCACATTGACACACCCCCAAACGCGTGCACATGCACGGCCACCGGAAGCGACTCCGACCTTAGGCGAACATCGCCGCATGTCCACCACCAACCCAGCAACCCTTTCCAGCCATCGATGTGTCCCATCTCCTCTCAAGTCGAAATCGAGATATCGGCCTCAAACTGGAAACAATTGCTTGACTAAAAAAACCTCCTTGACCACGCGACGCCAACCACCTGGCCTTGCACCACCGCGGCCACCTCACCACCGGCGATCCATGAAGCTAAACCTCATACCCTCGTCCAACTCGATGCGCCGAGAAATCATCAGCGACCCATTTTTTTACGTGAACAAAACGTGGGTTCTTAAACCCTACTTTGAATTCAAATCAAAAATTCAAAGATTCCGGGATTTTTCCTGGTGATACCAAGCATTAAATCTAGCTGCAAAAATGAATTCGAAACTTATAACTACATAGATCACCAGAGTTGCTCAAAAATTCATTTTTAGTTCAAATCCTATTTTCTAGAGAATGTCAAATGTAAAATTCAAATTCTTGTTTCTAAAATCATCAATTTTGAAGTGGATTCAAACGACATCCTTGAAGTTGAAATCTGTAAAATTCGAAGTTTAGCAAAATTAAGTGGTGACAGTAATTAACAAATTTCCAGAGAGGACTTTGTATCATCTGTTTAAATTTATTGCTGGCACATACTATGTTTTAATTCCTTTCTGTAATAAAATCTAGGTTTTAACAAAACCTTAACTTGTTTACATTCTCCTTTCTTTTTTATCAGAAGTAAAAAGAGAAAGACTTTTGAATCTCCTTTTATATTAATTACCCAGTAAACCAAGTTTAGATGTACTGTTTTTTTTTCTTTTTAATCCCCAGTAAGATCACAACCTGTTTTGATTAGTTTTCTGAGGCAAAGCGCAAGCTCAAACACAAACTTCAACTTGTTACAATTTATTTCAGAAAGAATAAGTGGAGAGTAGATTGGGATTTTAACCATAGTTTTTTTCTTTTTCTTTTTCTTTTTCTTTTTCTTTACTGTAAAACAGAAAGCTAAGGAAACAGGGAAGGGAAAAGTCATTTTTCAGGCATGCATTCATGGGTTTGATTCATAAATTTTTTTCTTTTATTCAATTAGATGCATCTGAACCATGATGCATTGGTTGAACATCCTCCTACCTATCTTTGCAATTTGATTACTTTACAAATTGTGTACAGGGAAAACAAAACACAACAAAGAAAAAGAAAAAGACAGGAAACAATGTTTCCAGAAAATCAAAACACAAGCCTATCATTCATTCAATTCAGAGCCATCACATTCACACAGGGGTTCAAGCACAAAGAATTCAGATAAACATAGGTCTACTCACCCTTTTTTGTCCAGAAGATTACTGACAGTTTCCAACAGAGAGATGAGGCTGGCAATTTTTCTTCTTTTCTACTCTAATTCTCTTGGGGTTTTAGATCTGAAATTGATAGGTGCAGTTCTATGATTATTTGTAGTTGTATCCATGCATTTTGTTAATCAATACCAACAAAACTTCTTCTTTTTTTTATTGACTTACAGTGAGATTTTTTTTTTGAATAAAACAGAGAGCTCCCTCCTTCCTGCTACTTGAAAGCTAGTAGCAGCTTCTAATTCTTGATTTTTATTTTTCTGCAAATAGTTGAACATTATTGTATTAAACCCCATATTGTATTCATTTACTTAATTATTGATAACAAAAACCTCTAGATTACTTACAGTTTGGATTTTTTTTTTTTACACAGAACTTTTTATCTTCTGCAACTTGAACTAGAGATAGCTTAGGCCCTGAACTTGATTTCTTTTCTGCAAGTAATTGATTGAATATCATTGAATTAAACTCTTTTCTTCATTAGTAATCACAACTTCAAGTTCAAACTTTAAAAAGAAAAGTTACTTGCCTTTTTAAATTTATTCCCAGAAAGAAAAACTATACACTGCCTGAAACCAGAAGCTCCCTGCCTTCACAAATCTGAAATTTTTGTTTTGAATTGGTTGTTAATACTTGATTCAAAAATCAAAATTTCATAAACTAAAAATTTTAAAACAAAGCTTACCTGAAGATTAATATATCACTACAGTTTGAAAACACTTCAGTTTTTTTTTTTTGCTTTGAATTGAAGAAGACATTGGCAGTTTTCTTCCTTTCTTTTTTTTTATTTCTGAATTTTTTTTTTCTTGAATGTTGAAGTAAAGATTGCGAAATCTTTTGGGTTATTAAACTTTTCAGAGATTTGGAGGTAAATAGATTTGAATTGGGAAGGTGAAAGATTTCTGAAATTTTTTTATTTGATTATTTTATTTAGGAAATGATGTCTTGTGCCATTTGTTAAAAATAATCATAAGCTTTAGATCTTGTTAATCATTCTACTCCACCCTCACATGTTGATATATATGCAGCCTTTTTGATTTTTTTACAAAGCAAATGAATTTATAAATTTTATATTTATAACTTATACAGTTTAAAAATAAATGTATATCTTTATTCTTTTGTATATATACATACATACGTACAATGTTAAAAGAAAAGTTTAACCAAATTTACATTACATATGTTACATTTTAATGATTTTACATGCTACTAATTTTTAAAACATTTATTTTAAATTTAAATTCAATTTTCAATTTCAAACTTGAAATATAAACATTCATTTCCATTTGTACATTAACACTTTATCTTGAATAATTTAAATTAATTTCCAATATGTATTCAGTTTTCACTCATATATGAAATGTACATATGTATAAGATTTTAAATTTAAAATGACATTCTAAAGCATTCATTCTTTCAATATTTTCAACTCAAAATCAAAATGGAATTTATTTATATATATTTATCACTCATTTTTATTTGTTTTAGATTTTTCTTAATTTATTCCCAAATTAAATTCCAAAAGTTAAAATATATTATTTATTTAAATTGAAAATTTTGGGATGTTACTTTTTAACTATGAGATTTTAAATATATCAAATTCAAAATCTCAATTAAATTTTTAAAATCAATCCTCAAATAAACAAATATCCTATTAAATTTGAAAAATTCAAATTAAGTTACAATTTTATTCCAAAATTCATTTTAATTATCAATTTAAATTTAATTAAAAATCGGGATCGTTACAGATTTCCCCCCTTAAAAGAAATTTCGTCCTCGAAATTTGCAAGGAAGACGACAAGGAATAGATGAAAGATAGAGAAATATCTTTCCCAATCAGACTGGATAACAATTCTGTATTTGGCTTACCAAATCAGAATGAGAACAATATGCGAACAAACTCGTACAATTATTTCGCAAGATACTCGGGTCATCCGGTCTACGAATATGCAAAGGCATTGATTAGTTCGAAGGATAACTAATCGTTCGTAGAATATATCGGATCCCAGAGATTAGATAGATGTGCTTAATTTTCAACAATTCCCAAATGCTAGATATGGATAACGAATTCGGATCGGAATACCCCAAAGTATATGGACTTTGATATACATACTAAATTACAATTTTTTTTTAAATTTGGTTTTAACCGATATCATTTTATTGATTCAATTCAAATTTATCTTCATATTCTATTAACCAATTTAACTCAATTTAAAGTTTCCAATTTATTTAAAATTTTCAACCTCAAATTCAAATTCATTAAAGTTTAGATCGAAAAGCTGATAAGAAACCGATGAAGATACGGAGTAAAGATCTTCTACAACGATACGTAGGCCACCATCACACCGAAACTTCTTTATAGGGCTGGTACGAAGCAATCAAAAGAATTTGGAATCGAATCAAAGGAGATTGATAGAGAAAGTTGTTTCCGCTATTACAGGGTATTGACCATTGGTAGTGGTACTCCCCTGTCCCCTATCTCGTCCTCTTCTCGCACTCATACTCACTATTAGTGGATAGTAAGAGAATTTACTGAGGCATTCGAATGGATATCTTAGGGATGTACTCATTCTAGGGCATATTTCACCCTATCTCTAATGAGTTAATTAATGTGTTATACTCCTGAGCTAAAGTTTTAACCATCAGCTCTGATACCAAAATGTCACGATCCAAATTCCAGTGTTCGAAAATCGACATCCGTACTCCACTGTACTTGAATGCCGCATATCCAAACGTCGAAATTCGAGTCGTGCCGGAGCTTATAACACATTAAGTACAATACAGTAGAAGAAACGGATAGCATATATCAATACACAACATTTGATACAATAACTGGTACAACATGAATGATACAATAGAATGGTACAATAGATATCAACATTATCAGAGATACAAAGAATAGCAGCGGAAATATAATAATAACACTAGCAGCGGAACAAATCTCCAAAATAGTCTTCAAGAAAGAACTCCAGTATCAGTAATCTCCATCTCCAAAGCACCAATCCAGAAATAGCTCCAACTCCAAATCAAGATGAAGAGAAGCAACTCGATCCAAAATGCGATTGCCAAATCCTAAGGCTGAAAGCTATCGAATCTACACCTGCTATAGATTATCTGAAAATCCCAACTCTAGACTGCCCGTGTGGGAAAATAGTGGGCACCCAGAGTTTAGGATAGGAACAATAAACTCCAGGTCAGTCATGGGACTGGTGCGAACAAACAAAAACATTTGGCCTTTTTTAAAACAAACAACAGAATCTAAATTTGAAATCCGCAATGCTTTTTAGAAAATGAAACTACCATAAGGCCTCCCGCCACACACACAATGCAAACGCAGAATTGGAGGAGATTTCTCCTTATGATAGTCAAATATGCTTGATACGAGAAATTTCTTTGATATTATTACTATAAGTGCAAAGTGGAAAACCTTTCGAAAGTAAAATATAAATCCTAGCCAGCATATGACATTTCGTCGTATGCCTACTATAGCTACCATGTTCAATAGCAGGTTACCGCCACATTCCATGGCAGGTTATACAACTATAACCGTACAGGGTGCGTATTGTTTTGATTGGATTTCCAAAAAATGGTCAGGCTAAGGAAATTCCTACTGCCACATGGGATAGCCTCTGGCGCGACGTCCCGAGAACTAACGTTACGGTTGGATCTCTGCCAACACAAAGCCAGGTTACCTCTATAACTAGGTAACTACTACACGAATATGCCATCCCCTGGTCCTTTGGGACCTTTATCCGAGCGCGCGCAACAACAACCACAAAGTATCACAAAGTGATAGATCTGCAGTATCCACATGAGTAAGTATCTGGGCTCCATACCATGATACCACCCTTTTCCAGAAGGGAATGACATACCCTAAAGGGCGCGACCCTCATAACCTTGCCGCATCTTTCCTGTTTCGACCATTTCCGGGGAGTGAGGTCCTGATGCAGTCTCGTCCACAAAGCTACGCTTTGGTACAAAGCCATGCTTTGGGTCAACAGATGACCAAAGCAATGATCACAAAGAAAAATGATCAAACAAATGATCATATCACAAATGATCAACCAATGATCATCACACAGCAGCACTCAGCATGCCACATTACCAAATTGGGAATATATCACTGATAAATATCAACTACATAACCTCTGAGCTCGTACGTCTCAGAGAAGGGTGTTAAACTAAGAGAATAAATTCTCCGCCACCAAGCAGAAATGTATTTGATAGAGATCAGTTTAATATCTCAAAGTGTAATGTCGGACATACAACCATACAAGTCTGTTCCGGGTTCGAACAGAACCGAAGGCACTTCCGAAGAAGCCCTTGCAAATCCGGGTATCCACAATCCCGATCGGACTTCCCATCACTTAGGGAGAACTCTATACCGGAGCAACTCGGTGCAGAGTCAATCGATAGGTTATCCTATCGTTCTCACAAATACCCGGTCTTCACCACCGGTCTTCAAATGCTATCCATAACGTCGTATCACTATTCGGAATGGGCTATATGACACAAGGTCCTCTCCCGGCTAAACCGAATAATGAGCGTAATATTTAAAAACATATGGATATGGCATTTCAGTTAAGTCACAACTTAAAAATCCAAAACCTTTCTTTCAAATGGTTATCAAATTACCATTTTAAATCTTTAATCAAAAAGATTTATTTCACAAAGATCTATTCATAGATTTCAGAACAATCCCTATTCAATTTGGATTACCCCAATTAAATCTTTAAATTAAAGATTTATAGCTTTCAAAACACGTTTCCAAAAATTTATCTAAAACTTGGAATACTATTTTCATTTTTAGACTCGAAGCCCTATAACACAAATTGAAAGTTCATTTCTTATGTGAAAGCTTTATTATTTGAAAACAAATAGTTTTCTTTTTAGAAAAATCTAATTTATACAAGTTGAAATCTTGGCTTGAATTTAAATTCCAAAACATCACCTTTTAAAATGGTTCAAAAACCCATATAAACCCATTTATAAGTTGAATACCCTTTTTAAACCCTAGTTCCCAAATCATGGAATTCAATTTCAAATATTGAATTCAAATTTATATCCAATTATTTAAATTTCAAAACTCAATCAAGTTATTTAAAATAACTTATATTTTTGAAATACATTTTTTTCAAAAGCTTTTCAATTCTAATTCCAAAACTATTTTGGGTTCAAAAATTCAATCTTAAGATTATTTCAAAAATCTGTGACTTAACCCATTTCCACGTGCAATCCATATTTGTGTGTGTATAAGTGTGGCCAGGGATTCAACACAATAGTGCACAACATCATCATCACAGATTCAATCATATCGACAAGCGATATAACACATAACGCTTATCTCTATTCACAAATTCATAGATAAAGTAGGTCATCAATCACAAAGATTCACTAATATGATTCGATGTGGGTTGCGGATAACCAACTGGAATCCGACTCCCTCTCGCATCGAAACTTAAATGTCGTTTTACGGGCAAACGGGGTTTTACAAACATATAGAAACAAATCACAAGTCACAGTTCATCACAAAGCAATCACAGCATCACAACACAAATATCAATCCAGTATAGAGTATTTGATGATGGTCAATCATCGTTGATTCAAGAGATTGTGATTAAAGTGAATCAGCCATATAATTGTCTTTATTAATCATTTTAAATTAATGTCTAATTTTACTTAATTTTGAATTAATTTAATTGGCTAAGTTAATTAATTATTCTTTAATTTATTATTTTAATTTATTAATTCTTAATTGTTAATTTATTAAGTTTAATTATTTTTTATAAACTTCCTATTCTTTAATTAATTAATCTTAGATTGTAAAATCATTGCAAGCCTTAAAGGTTAATTATTCTTTCATTTTTATAAATCAATTTGGTTTTTAAATTAACATTTAAACATTCATTTTACTTTTAAGAATTTTGTTAAGTCAAACTTTTAAAACAACTTTTGTAAAATTATAAATTTGAAATGCCATTTGTTTTGTATGCTATTTAAGCATTAATTTATTCAGGAATTAAGTTTACTGGTGTTTCAAAAATTTGGTAAAAACAAACTGGGTTGCTGTTTTAAATCCACTCACCCGAGACTTGCTTCGAGTCGTACCCGAGCCAACACCCCCTTACTTTGATTCATCCCCAGATTGACCCGTGTTGCCATCCCTTTGCAAAAAAATGTTAAAGTTTTTTTTTCTCTTCTGTTCTACACGGTACAAACTAACCCAGTATAACCTTCTCGTCCCCAGCACATCACACTGACACACCCCCAAACGCGTGCACATGCACGGCCACCGGAAGCGACTCCGACCTTAGGCGAACATCGCCGCATGTCCACCACCAACCCAGCAACCCTTTCCAGCCATCGATGTGTCCCATCTCCTCTCGAGTCGAAATCGAGATATCGGCCTCAAACTGGAAACAATTGCTTGACTAAAAAAACCTCCTTGACCACGCGACGCCAACCACCTGGCCTTGCACCACCGCGGCCACCTCACCACCGGCGATCCACGAAGCTAAACCTCATACCCTCGTCCAACTCGACGCGCCGATAAATCATCAGCGATCCATTTTTTTACGTGAACAAAACGTGGGTTCTTAAACCCTACTTTGAATTCAAATCAAAAATTCAAAGATTTATAAATTATTCCAAGATTTTTCCTGGTGATACCAAGCATTAAATCTAGCTGCAAAAATGAATTCGAAACTTATAACTACATAGATCACCAGAGTTGCTCAAAAATTCATTTTTAGTTCAAATCCTATTTTCCAGAGAATGTCAAATGTAAAA
The DNA here is from genome assembly GCA_030765085.1 of Allium cepa. NCBI lineage: Eukaryota > Viridiplantae > Streptophyta > Magnoliopsida > Asparagales > Amaryllidaceae > Allium > Allium cepa. The sequence goes on along the minus strand of CM060940.1, from coordinate 765,827,625 downwards.
TTCAAATTCTTGTTTCTAAAATCATCAATTTTGAAGTGGATTCAAACAACATCCTTGAAGTTGAAATCTGTAAAATTCGAAGTTTAGCAAAATTAAGTGGTGACAGTAATTAACAAATTTCCAGAGAGGACTTTGTATCATTTGTTTAAATTTATTGCTGGCACATACTATGTTTTAATTCCTTTCTGTAATAAAATCCAGGTTTTAACAAAACCTTAACTTGTTTACATTCTCCTTTCTTTTTTTTCAGAAGTAAAAAGAGAAAGACTTTTGAATCTCCTTCAATATTAATTACCCAGTAAACCAAGTTTAGATGTACTGTTTTTTTTTTCTTTTTAATCCCCAGTAAGATCACAACCTGTTTTGATTAGTTTTCTAAGGCAAAGCGCAAGCTCAAACACAAACTTCAACTTGTTACAATTCATTTCAGAAAGAATAAGTGGAGAGTAGATTGGGATTTTAACCATAGTTTTTTTCTTTTTTTTTCTTTTTCTTTACTGTAAAACAGAAAGCTAAGGAAACAGGGAAGGGAAAAGTCATTTTCCAGGCATGCATTCATGGGTTTGATTCATAAATTTTTTCCTTTTATTCAATTAGATGCATCTGAACCATGATGCATTGGTTGAACATCCTCCTACCTATCTTTGCAATTTGATTACTTTACAAATTGTGTACAGGGAAAACAAAACACAACAAAGAAAAAGAAAAAGATAGGAAACAATGTTTCCATAAAATCAAAACACAAGCTTATCATTCATTCAATTCAGAGCCATCACATTCACACAGGGGTTCAAGCACAAAAAATTCAGATAAACATAGGTCTACTCACCCTTTTTTTTCCAGAAGATTACTGACAGTTTCCAACAGAGAGATGAGGCTGGCAATTTTTCTTCTTTTCTACTCTAATTCTCTTGGGGTTTTAGATCTGAAATTGATAGGTACAGTTCTATGATTATTTGTAGTTGTATCCATGCATTTTGTTAATCGATAACAACAAAACTTCTTTTTTTTTTATTGACTTACGGTAAGATTTTTTTTTGAATAAAACAGAGAGCTCCCTCCTTCCTGCTACTTGAAAGCTAGTAGCAGCTTCTAATTCTTGATTTTTATTTTTCTGCAAATAGTTGAACATTATTGTATTAAACCCCATATTGTATTCATTTACTTAATTATTGATAACAAAAACCTCTAGATTACTTACAGTTTGGATTTTTTTTTTTACACAGAACTTTTTATCTTCTACAACTTGAACTAGAGATAGCTTAGGCCCTGAACTTGATTTCTTTTCTGCAAGTAATTGATTGAATATCATTGAATTAAACTCTTTTCTTCATTAGTAATCACAACTTCAAGTTCAAACTTTAAAAAGAAAAGTTACTTGCCTTTTTAAATTTATTCCCAGAAAGAAAAACTATACACTGCCTGAAACCAGAAGCTCCCTGCCTTCACAAATCTGAAATTTTTGTTTTGAATTGATTGTTAATACTTGATTCAAAAATCAAAATTTCATAAACTAAAAATTTTAAAACAAAGCTTACCTGAAGATTAATATATCACTACAGTTTGAAAACACTTCAGTTTTTTTTTTGCTTTGAATTGAAGAAGACATTGGCAGTTTTCTTCCTTTTTTTTTTATTTCTGAATTTTTTTTCTTGAATGTTGAAGTAAAGATTGCGAAATCTTTTGGGTTATTAAACTTTTCAGAGATTTGGAGGTAAATAGATTTGAATTGGGAAGGTAAAAGATTTCTGAAATTTTTTTATTTGATTATTTTATTTAGGAAATGATGTCTTGTGCCATTTGTTAAAAATAATCATAAGCTTTAGATCTTGTTAATCATTCTACTCCACCCTCACATGTTGATATATATGCAGCCTTTTTGATTTTTTCACAAAGCAAATGAATTTATAAATTTTATATTTATAACTTATACAGTTTAAAAATAAATGTATATCTTTATTCTTTTGTATATATACATACATACGTACAATGTTAAAAGAAAAGTTTAACCAAATTTACATTACATATGTTACATCTTAATAATTTTACATGCTACTAATTTTTAAAACATTTATTTTAAATTTAAATTCAATTTTCAATTTCAAACTTGAAATATAAACTTTCATTTCCATTTGTACATTCACACTTTATCTTGAATAATTTAAATTAATTTCCAATATGTATTCAGTTTTCACTCATATATGAAATGTACATATGTATAAGATTTTAAATTTAAAATGACATTCTAAAACATTCATTCTTTCAATATTTTCAACTCAAAATCAAAATGGAATTTACTTATATATATTTATCACTCATTTTCATTTGTTTTAGATTTTTCTTAATTTATTCCCAAATTAAAGTTAAAATATATTATTTATTTAAATTGAAAATTTTGGGATGTTACTTTTTAACTATGAGATTTTAAATATATCAAATTCAAAATCTCAATTAAATTTTTAAAATCAATCCTCAAATAAACAAATATCCTATTAAATTTGAAAAATTCAAATTAAGTTACAATTTTATTCCAAAATTCATTTTAATTATCAATTTAAATTTAATTAAAAATCGGGATCGTTACACATACCCAGGACCGAACGAAGCTATCTCAGCTGCAGGAAAACAAAGCGCGCCATATGCTGGCATATACCCCACTTTGGGGGGCAAACGTTAGGGACGTTTTCACCACCACCGAACCAAGGGCACGACCGGACCAGATCCAATCTCCAAGCTCCCATCACCGAATCAAAGCCCTGGAAGCACCACCGGACCGGCTCCACATCATTCCTGCCGAACCACCCACCTATTGAGCACTGCCGAATCACACTACCTAACCATCCTAACCGGACCAAGCCACTTCCCTACCGAACTAGATCCCCTCTTCTCCATCACCGGACCAAACTCCACTTAGCCACTACCGGACCAGCGTCCCACCGAACCAACTCTCCACCCAAGCCATGCCGAACCAACTCACTCCAACCACAACCGGACCAAGTGGATACCGAACCAACATCGCCAGACCAGATTGCTTCGGCCCAGGCCCACTAGAGGCTATATATATCCGAGACCCCTGCCCCCAACCTCACTCTATAAATAGAGGGGCAGGGGTACAACAATGGCAGATAAGTTTGAGAGCTCAAGCACGGATAGAACTTTCAAACAACTTTCAGTTACTTGTAATCAAAGCTTTGTACTTGTAATCTGAATAGAAAAGGAGAATAACATATAAAGTGGACGTAGGCACGTTCTGGTCGAACCACTATAAATCTGTGTGTCTTTTACAGTTTAGTCCATCTATTTCATATATATGCATAAATCACCCAAACCATCCAGAACAACATATAATCAACTAAATCATACGACTTTGAGGTGTTTGCCCATTTTTTGTGCAAATAAACAGGTATTTGAAACCTGGAAACAACAGAGGAAAATGTGCCTGATATCAGACATGCACAGTCATCTCTGCATACACACACACAGACATATATTTGCATGCGTGTAAATACTTTACAACTTTATTCAAGCATCAATAAAAACAACACATGATACTCTAGATTTTTAAAGGGTTTACTCACCTGATCAAGAAGAACAGAGAGGAATCTGGAAGTTGATTATTTGAAAACTGGAAGCTTGCTTGATCTTTAAACCGATTGTTGTTCTTTGATCTTGAAAGCTTTGATTATGTTGAGTTGAATTGCTTGTTGTTTATTTTAATCTGGAAATTGTTTTAACCTGATCTGATTTTTTTTCTTGAGATGATCTACCTTTGTTTTTCAGATTTGAAATGAATTAAAGAGATTGGTTTGCCTTGATGTTTTCTTTTCTCATATTTGTTTTTGATAACTTTGTCTCTGGTTTTAATTTTAAATTTTGCTGGTTTGAGGTTTACAGGCTATAGCTTGATTTTATTAGGCTTTTGATTTTGAAAATGAAGAACAAAGAAATAAGAGGGAAGAGATTAAATGTTTATATAGATTTAAATCTTTTTTTTAATTATCTCAAAATTAAAACAATAAGAATGACACTTGTTAATTTTAATGATAAAATCATTACACTTGTTAATTTTCTTTCTTCATGGATTACACTTGTTAATATTATATGTTAAAATTGAAGACTTGTATTGATGCATTTTTATATAATTTTAAATTATATTTCCTATTTTATAAATACATTTTCCTATTTATTGTTATATATACAATTTTAAAAGACAATGTTTTAAAACTAATTATACATTAAATAAATCACATTTATATTATTTTAAATTCAAATTATTTTACTAAGAAATTTATTTAGATTTTAAATTCAAATTCAAATCCAAATTCAATTAAAATCTATTTATATATATATATATATTAATACTTGTCTCATTTATTTTTTTGAAAATTTCAAATTAATTCCAAAGTTATTTCCAAAATTTATATTAATTACCAAATTGTAAATTTGATAAAAATTGGGATCTTACATGATTGGTTGATGTTTGGTATATTTAAACTGTCATTCTAGTTAAATTTAACTCTTATTACATTTAATCATCGTTTAATTTAATATTGAATTTAATTGTCAATTTAATACCTATTAATGATAATCAATTATCTATTGATGTTTATTGGTTGATTTGGGTAATGATTGTGATATATGTTTAATTGTTGATATCGGATGATTTGATATTATATTTGGGTTGAAATGATACATACCCAAACGATCATATAGAATAGGAGAAAATGGTTATGGGTTAAAATGATAAACCCAAGCAATTTTCATTAATTAGAATTTGGGATGGTGGGTTGAAATAATATATACCCGTAAATTTAAATTTTATGGATTGAAATGATAAATATCTGTATCACTTGACCATAGGGTAGAAAATTATATACGGACACTTGATTGGTTAAATTAAACGATTTTAAATCCCTTAAATCTTGAATTGGATTAAATGATATTTTGAAGAAATTGATTTATATAAATTGAATTAATCTGAAAATCCAAGTTTGGAGGTTGGAATTGAAAATTGGTTTAACTCAAAATTCTAAAGTATTTTAATCTATTTTAAATCTACTTAAAGCATTTTAACCCATTCTAATCTATTTTAAATATATTTAATATATTTTAATCTCTGTTAAATTATATTAAACTATTTTAGTCTTTTTAGATTATATTAATGTATTTTACTCTATTTTAAATTGCAATAATCTATTTTAATATATTTTAAACTATACTGAACTATTTAAATCTATTTTAAAGTATATTAATCTATTTTAATCTATTTAAAATATATTAATCCATTTTCATCTATTTTAAACTATATTAATATGTTTTATTCTATTTTAAACTGTCTTAAATTATTTTTAATTTTAAACTATCTAAACCATTTTCTGAATTCCAGATTTTGTAAAGTGGAAGTTTTGTATTTAAATCCTTGTTTTTTAAGTAGAACACGATTAAATGATGTTATATCATAAATAGGGATTTAAACGACATTTTTGAGGAATATGATGATTTAAATGAGGATTTAATCTATTTTGGAAATCTGAATTCGAAAGTAATATGATGTCAAATGTGATATAATTTTGAAAGTAAATATGATTTCGAAAATGATATAGTTATGAGAATATGATATTTTGGTATATGAAATGGTTTTGGAAATTTAGAAGAACCATTAGGTGTGAAATAAGCGTTTGGTTATTAAAGGGACCGGGATCGGATATTGTCATACTCTTTGCTAATACCAAAAACCACTTTAACAACTTTGTACGTGGTGGAGATTCCAAAATGAAGTAGGATAGTTTGGCGTTCGATTCTTTATGAGGTATTTAGGTAGCCCTGACTCCCTTGAGTCAGCTTAGACATGACTAAAACAGGAGCTATACCTGGGCCAAGTAAGGTCGCATCTCCAATCGGACATGCTTCTTCGATACCATATTATGACTTTGTGATTGATTTAGTGGCCACCCCTTGATTTGATTATGGAAGTGTGTTTCGAGGTTGGTGGTAGTAGCTGCTATGCGTTACCACCAGTCCGGTTCTACAAAACGGTAGTCCTACCTTGGCAATGCCTTAAGTGCCATGTTCACATGCCTTATCGTGCCTTCTACGAGTTTGTTTTATGCCATACTTATGGAGTGCTCTCTGGGTAAACCTCACGGAGGAGCTTATGGTACTTTATAGACTATGGGAATATATATAATGTATTAAGGGGGATATGGGTAATGTCTTAATGCTATTTTAATACTTTACTGTAGACAATATTATAATAATGTATTGCACTATGTATGTAGATAGTTTAACGGATCCTTAGGAGATGGAAATCCCGAGCATCTCTTAAGTTATTGCACTCACGTTGACACTGGATAGGAGATGTCAAACCCTATAAGCATCTTCGATGCCATGTAACATCCCTGTATTTCATGCCATTCGCATCCACACATGCCGGATCTGAATTGCTCAAAATATCAGATTGTTAATTTATATTTGGCAAAACTAAGCATACATAGTAAATAAGTAAATCTTAGAATCACAGACATAGAGTAATATAACAATAAGCAGCGGAAACAAATGAATAGTAGTTTATGAAGCTACTATATATATATATATATATATATATATATAATATAACAGAGTTAAAACAAGATACAAGAGAAGTCTCGAATAGATAGAAGTCTCAATACAATAGTCAAATGATAAAAAAAAATCTGAATATCACTGGAGTCAACTGAATAACTGAAAGCTGAATAGATGTAGATGGATCTCCAAGTGAAGCTCCAACCCCAAAGGGAGTCTCAAATGGTGTGACACTTAGTCTAACCTGATCATAAAGCCAAACACAAAACACTCGAGTCATGATTAACATTCTTATATCAATAAATCCAACTTAAGTGAAATATTAACTGAAATGCAAGTAACTCAAAGGATGTTTGGGGATAATCATCCGCTAAGGATCCATGGAACTATCTACTATGTAGTACACTACACTGTTATAATATGTCTATAGTAAAGTAAACTTTTAAAATAATGTTAAGGTGTTACCCATATCGCTCTTAACACGGTTTATATATTCCCATAATCTATACAGTATTACGATCTCCCCTGTACTTGGTATCGTCAAAGGGAACTCTATAGGTATGGTATAAAACAAACTCATAATGGTCCCGATAAGGTGGTGACGCGGCACGACTAGGCAATGCCAGGGTAGATATACCAATTACACTTTCAGGCTGGTGGTAACGCATAGTAGCTACTACCGCCCACCTTGGAACACACACCCGAATCAAAAACAAGGGTGGCCACCAAATAAATCACGAAGTCAGAATATAGTATTGAAGGAATGTGCCCAATCGGAGGAATGACCTCTCTTAGCCTATTAATTGCTCCTGTTTTAGCCACCTTAATCTAACTCATGGGAGTTAGGTCCACGTATATACCTCACATAGGATCGTCGCCACCATCCTACTTCATTCCGGAATCTCCACCACGTACACGGTTGTTAAAGTGGTTTTAGGTATTAGCAGAGCGTATAACAATAACCTATCTCGATCACTTTAACAAATAATCGTTATTATAACACCATGGTCATTTCGCAATATCATGCTTCAAAACCAAAATATCATATCAATTTCAAACCATATCAATACGATATCCTTTCTCACTTGAAATAATATTCATTTCTACAATCATAACACTTTCCAAAATTATAACTCTTTCGAAATAATAACATTTTAAAATAATAACACTTTGAAATTATAATACTTTGAAATTCATAACACTTTCCTCTTAAACAGTTTAGATATTAATAATAGTATATATATTAAAATAGTTATAAATAAAATAGTTAATATAATAAAACAATTTGTATATAAAATAGTTGTAAATTAAATAGTTTATATTAAAATAATTAGTATATTAAAAATAGTTTTATACTAAAATAGTTTATATTAGAATAGTTTATATATTAAAATAATTTATATTAAAAATAATTTATATTAAAATAAGTTTATTAAAATAATTTATAAAGTGAAATATTTATATATATAATACTTAGGATAGTAAAATGGTTTCCTCAAGTTCACAAATCAATTCAAATCATTCGAATTCAAAAATTCAATTAATATAAGTCTTAATCCATAATTTCAATTTAATTCAACATCTCAATAAATCATTTTATATCGATTCCAAATATAGATTTGAACTACAAATCAAACCTTTTCAGTTCTAATAATTTTCAAAGCTTTAAATATTCTAACATTTATAATAACTCAATTTTGATAAATTCGTTTATATTTCAAATTCAAGTTTACTATTATTTAATATTGAAATATTCACATAGCCAATCCAATATCATTTAAATAAAACATTAAATTACAATTTAAAAAATTAAATATTCCTTCCAATTTATTTTCATGAAATATTCATTTAATTATTTTAAATCAAAAATCATGTTATAAAAATCATATCTTTAAAATCTCAAATCTAATAAGTTTCAAATCAATTTAAATTTATCTTTCCAACCTTAATTTACAACCTTAATTTATTAAAATTATTTAAAATCTACTTTTAAAATATAATTTTAAATAATTCTTAAAACATATTATATACTAATTAAATTAACTTTTATTAAATCAAATCTTATTATTTAAATTTATTTTATATTAAAGCTTATTTTATATATTTTAAAATAGTAAAATTATAAGTAAATTCTTAAAATTTATAATTTCAAAACTAACTTATAATTATAAAAAAAAATTCAAAACATATAATTTTAGAAATCTAAAAGTTAAACCTTTATAAAGACACATTTATATATAAAATCTTAAAAGCAATATTTATTAAAACCATCTATTCCTTTTCAAAACTTTGGAAATCATTTTCAATATATATATATATATATATATATATATATATAAAAAAACCAACGGTGTCTGTATATAATTTTCTATCCTATGGTCAAGTGATACAAATATTTATCATTTCAATCCGCAATTTATATATCTACAGGTATATATATTTTCGACCCACAATCCCAGATTCAATTCAATGAACATCTCTTGGGTTTATCATTTGGACCCATAACGATTTTCTCCTATTCTACAAGATCGTTCGGGTATGTATCATATCAACTCATAGGGAATTCTACATTAACAAGGAACTTGCAGAGTGATAACAGTTATGATAATAATATAATAATCCGAAACATGCATATATCATAAGTGATAATAAAATATAAATAACAGGATATGGTGTCAGTTGTCACAGGTAAACAGATACATATAATTAGCATATATATAGGAATTTAAATAACTAACACCAGCACATTTCAATTATCGTTTCAATTGAAATCAAATTTAATAAATATAAGAACGTCAATCGTGAGTGATTGCTCACCTTTCGTGGCTAAAGATGAAGGAGAGTGAGATCAGTTATGAATCCAAACACGAATTTCGAAGCAAAGCATGATGGACTTGAGTTCGACAGACAATTTGGTAAATCAAAATTAGTGGAAACAATCCAATCAGTTTTGATATAAAATGAATATATATACATCATTATTATATATATATAGATATATATATATATATTCAATTTTTTATTCAATATTATAACTTAAGACAAATGTTAAAATAATAAATCATTGCTTTAAAATTAAATTCATATATTAAAGTCAAATATATATAGATATATACAAATAATATACGTTGAATAATTACTTATATATATATATGCTTAGCCATATCATTACTTATATATAAAACTAATATATATATAAATCTACATATATAAACTTGCATATATAAACTATTTTGGAATCAACAATATATATACACTTATATATAAATGAATGCATAGGAACATGTATACAAACTGTAAAATATACATAACCAGCATATATATTCTTAAAAATACATATACATGTATACACACACACACTATATCTTAAAACCAATACTGCAAACCCAATATGAAAAATAAGAGCTAATATAATTGAACACAGAAAAATATAACTATTGTCATAAACAACATACATACAAATATATAAACGCATACATAAAACATATATACATTATAAGAATTAAAATATTAACATATAAATAGACAAAAGAAACATATATATACCGTAACTATATCTTCACTGTTAAACATATTGTAACCATAGACTATATATAACTCTATAGATAACCTATAAATATATATATATATATATATATATATCAATATAGACTAGATGCCTCACAGAAAACACAGTTCATACAAATCCCATTCCCATAAACACACACACACATATAACAGAACTAATAAAATTTAAATCTCATATTATATAACATGTGTATATATAGTCAGAATAATTCTTGTCAAATAAAAGATGTCTTAACAACATAACCCTTGGTGATAAATTGAGAAATATTACATGCATAAAGTACATGGCTTATAAACTAAAAGTGACATCAAGCATGTTTTGCAAGAAAAAAAATTTAAAAACATAAATTTTATAATTCACTTGTACTAATATATATAAGCTAACCTTTCATATAATTAACACAAACTAATATATATATATATATAATGCAAACTAAGCTAATATATAACTATAATACCTTCTTAAATTAAAACCCAGGGAGAAGAAGAAGAAGGCCGAACATAAGATGGAAGAGAAGAGGGAAGAAGTGGAACAGAGGCGGGTGAAGTGTTGCATGGTAGGGCTGACGAGGTGGAAGAGGGATGAGGCGAGGTGAGGCTGCGGATATGAGCACGGTTTGGGTAGAGACTCAGATGCCGTTAGGGAGGATAGTTACTCGAGTCTAGGTGTGAGGTGGAGAGTGGGCTGCTGTAGTGTTGGGTTTCGGTTGCTCGAAGGGAGGAAGCGGTGGTGGGGTGGATGTAGGCTTCGGAGAGGCTCCATTAACAATGCAAGCAACGGGTGGCCAAAATAATATATGGTTATGATATATGAAATAAAAGTTTCAAATGAAACAGTTCAATTGAAACGAAGGGTCAGTGGAAAAAAAATGAACCCGTTGGTGAATATTGGAACCACTGGAAAAGAAAAGGTCACACCTGTTGAATTCAAGAATATTAATGACAAATCGCAAATTGATGTGTACGGTGGAAATGAAAGTCACAAGAACCAACAGGCACAAAACCAGTACCGATACGGTTACTGTTTTCGCGGATTCTGCTGCGTACCGGACTTCGAAACAAACAAACGAATATACCACAGAGATCAGCACGATGAGACGATCAAAATGGTATATAGAAATCAACGGTACGACCATCTAATCAAAAAGTCTATATCGGTATCAAAAATGCTGCTTAAACGCCGGAAATAAGATAAATGGAACAATGGCAGTCAAAATTTGACGAAATAAAATATGACATCTCACTCAGAAGATGATTTACAAATTCATTGTATAAAAATATTCATGATTGGAAAATATTTTATTACCATCAAATATTAACTGATTTAATTTGAAATTGAATTTCACAAGAAAATAAGCTTCCATATTATCTGATGAAAAATTACTATTTGCTATGTTCAAACAGACGTATCATAAATATCAAATTCTTATTTCAAAATTCAATTATTTCAAAATTCACAAAATTTCAATTAAATTTATTAATAAAACCATTAAAATTTACAAGTCGTTACACTCTCCCTCACTCAAAACTTTTCATCCTCGTAAAGGAAGGACATAGGAGAATGGAGACAACTAGAAAGAAAAATAGATTTGGAATATAAAATAAAACAATTAATTTAAAACCATATAAACTACGTTTATTTGAAAAAAAATTATATTCAATCAATTGATTTAAATTCATTTGATTTTACTTAAGTTAATTTCATTAAAATTCAATCTTAACTATTTCTACATTCCTATTTATTCATTCATTATCTTGTTATTCAATTTTATCTCAATTAACATTTTTATTATCATAAATTAAGTGAATAAACATTTATTAAGATCATATTTAGTCAAATAAAATTAATTCTCTTTTTCCCAAATTAATGGTTCAATTTATCCACTTAATAAATCTTATCACATAAATTACGTATATTGACACTTATTATAACCACTCAATTTTATTTATAAAATCATTTTATTGTTTATTATTCAATTACATATCCAACTTCATAAAAATTTAGGTAAGTTATATTTGTTGGAATGAAATTAAGTATTATACAAATAAACTTTTCAATTTATTTCAAGTTTAAAACATTTATTAAAAATTATGGACCTTATTTTCATAATTGAAATCATCCTTTAACAAGAAATTTAAGAACTAAATTTCTAATTTCACTTCAAACAATTTAAAGATATATATATATATATATATATATATATATATCAAATTAAATCTATAATTGTATACCTGTATATATACATTATAAATCAAGTTATACTTAAGAAATTAAAATCAAATTCATTTTCCAAAACAAAAGTGTAGCAGAGCTACTGAATAATCTCTCCACTCTAAGACTCAAAAATGAATATCAATGATGCAGCCGTCATCCCCGAAATTATTTCCCAGCGATAAAAGTGGAGAGTACTGATTACAAATTTTAAATTTCTTTGCAAACGATTTCTATTCGAAAATACTTTTAAATCATAAGCCTAAAATTTTAAAAGCCAAATTTTCTGAAATACCAAAAATTTAATCCTCAAATTCTCAAATTCATTTAAATTCCAAATCAATTTATAAACCATGTTTATATTTTCATTTATTTATCATTTTGCAATAGTTAGTGGTTTACAAAACAGATAATGAAACACAAATATTAACATTTCAAACAACCAATTTTTTAACCTTTTTAATTTCAAACTTTTTATACTTATATATATATAATATAATCATATAAAATTATTCCATTTACCAATTTATAACAAAATTGTGTCAGTTTGCTCGGATCAAGTGTTTTTGGAATTCCTATCGATGGCATTGATCAGACGAATCGATTGAAATCCCAAATCAACCTAACAAATCAAACAACACAACATATAAAACATTTAAATATTAATTACAAATACACTCCCTCACATGATGATTCAAAAAAATGGATTTCAAAACAAGGATAGAGAATCAAATTATAGAAACTCTAATCGAAGAAAATTTAACAAGAAGATAAGCTCAACACGAAGATAAGATGACTAGATTACAAAAATGGATATATTGATATAAATCAAGGGCAACCTTAACCGGGTTATCTGTGACTTCAAAAATAAGATCGATGCATAATTCTGAGGCAAATCGATATTCGATCATAAGAGAATTACCTTGGTTGTTTACTAGAGAAACATTCGGGCATAGCAAGAGATAGTAGCATCTAAACCGAGGATACAGAAATATCCGGTGAATCAATGCCGGTTGTAAAGAAGTTTCATCACTTTACAAATCATTCTAAGATTAGCGGGACCACCGACTCATTATAGAGATCAACCGAAATGGAGTTATGTGATACTTTAGAATCAAGAAGAATACGAATAGGGAAAGACAAAAATGGATTCAGAACGAAGAAGGAAAGTTCCAAAAATTCAAAGGAAAACAGAATCAAGAAGAAAGACTTAAGCTAGAACGAAGGTGATTCTGTAATTAAATTTACTACATATGCTAAGTTTTTCCTAAAACCAAAGCTCTGATACCACATGTAACATCCTGGTATTTCATGCCACTCGCATCCACACATGTCAGATTTGATTTGCTCAAAATATCAGAATGTTAATTTACATTTGGCAAAACTCAACATACACAGTAAATAAACAAATCACAGAATAACGGACACAGAGTAATATATCAATAAGCAGAGGAAACAAATGAATAGTAGTTCATGAAGCTACTATATATATATATATATAAGAGTTAAAACAAGATACAACAGAAGTCTCAAATACATAGGAGTCTCAATATAATATTCAAATGACAGAAAAATCTGAATATCACTGGAGTCAACTGATTAACTGAAAGATGAATAGATGTAGATGGATCTCCAAGTGAAGCTCCAACCCTAAAGGTGAGTCTCAAATGCTGTGACACTCAGTCTGACCCAAGTATAAAGCAAACACAAAACACTCAAGTCAGGATTAATGTGACGCCTCACCTCTATACTCACACTAGCCAAGGACATTACGGAGTAATGCCATCGACTAGCATGAAGAATAAGGCCGTTGAGGAGCGATCATCCATGTAATTGCTTTTTGCGAGCACCAATATGCTGGATAGAAGGTCACGTATTACATTTAGAGAGGAGATCCAACACATCAAGAACAAACTCAATGCTACTACACAGTGGCTATGTAGTCTTTGAAAGCAAATATAAAATAAGAATAACATAAATTAGTCACAGATATTCATATCATAAAGGCGGAAACAAATACGAATATAACACATAAAAGTGTACATCAAAGTAGTGGTCATGTAAGATCCAATACATCACAAAAGAATAGATACAAGTGCTAGACAAAAGAATATGTATACATCAAGAAGTCTCTATCTTGAATGTATAAACAAAACTACTAAGCTAAGTAGTTAGCCAAAAGTCAGATGACGGACCCTGATAAGAAGTCAAGTAGAAGCACCTGAAATACCTCGGTCTGACCCGAGTATTATTTAAGAAGAAAATAATAAACAGATTAGTCTAGCCATAAATATCACATAAAATGAGAAAAGAGTAAGAGATATTGTAGGATCGATTTCACCCTAGAGGGGGGGTGAATAAGGTGATGCTATTAATTATAAAAATTAATTGCGGAAGCTTATAAAATAATTTCAACACAGATCACAGAATAATAGCAGCACAGATAATAGCAGAATAATAAATGCAGAAATAGAACGACTCAGAATTTATTGAGCTTCGGCAAAACCCTGCCTACGTGCTGCCCTAAGGTTTCTAAGAAATTAAGCAGTCACACGCTTACACACGTAAATTCGCGACACCCGCTACTGACTAACCTAACTCTATGCTCAAAACCCTGCCACAACTCAGCCACCGAGTTGCGAATTCTCAAACTAGGCCACGTAGTTTGTTCCCTAGTCACAGGACTAGAATTTACAATGGTTTAAAAAGAAAGTACAAATTAAAAACAATTAAAATTTAAAACTAGACCCTAAATATATTTATGAGCCTTATTATAATTTTAAAACCCCAAAGCTAAACTAAAGGCCGACCAAGTTATCTTTTCTCTTTATCTTCTGTCGGCCCGTTCCTTTATGATATTGGCGGCTCTTTGTTCGTTCCTCTTCCTACAAAAATTTGGGCTTTCGTAATTTCAAAGATGCCGAATTTAGTTGCTCGATTGAATGAATGATTTATCACGTCATTTGCTTTGTCGATCGCACGTTTCTCTGATTTTCTCACGGCTCTTTGAAATTGATCGAGTTCGAGATATGGCTTCGGTAAGTAACTTTTTGATCTTTTTTACTTTCTGATTGAATGCTTGAACTCGATTGATTTGTTGCCGATGATGATTTGGTTTATATACGGATTCGATCTCCTTTATTTGCGTTCGTCTGATTTTTTCAACATTGTGCTTCGGACATTTGATTTCGTTTGGATGTTGATGATTTCTCTGACTTTTTCAATGTACTTGAATAACTCGGTTTTGAACTCTGACTTGGTTCGATTCCTTGATTGCTTGGTTATCACGGCACCGTTGAATTTCGTGGCCACCACGACTTGATTTTCAT
The DNA here is from genome assembly GCA_030765085.1 of Allium cepa. Lineage (NCBI taxonomy): Eukaryota > Viridiplantae > Streptophyta > Magnoliopsida > Asparagales > Amaryllidaceae > Allium > Allium cepa. The sequence continues at coordinate 765,811,956 of CM060940.1, read as the reverse complement.
TTGACTTCGGTCATATGATATTGTGTGTCGGCCTTGATTTTTTAAACTTGATTTTGTCTTTGCTTCGCTTACATGATAATGTTTGATGATGTTAAAAAAACAACCTGTTACGGTTGAATGTCTATCATTTGTTGATTTTGGCCTTTGTTTTCTGTGACTCCGGTCAGTAGCTTAAGGCTTGTTCATGTGATTCCATGGTATTTGCATGATTAGACACTAAGCTAACACAGTCACTATACTACTCATGTACTGTAACTCCTACATCATGATTCAGATCCATGTTTATTACTGCATTCAGAGACCTCAAACTCATCTGCAATTGCTGCAAACTTAACCCAAAACTTCTTCATGTTGCATGATTGTTGAGTTCAAGTTGCACTGTATTTGGCATGGTTGTTGTTGTTGCTGATATGTTGGTTCGGTCTTGTACATGTAGTCTATTTGATTGAGTTTGAACATCCATTGTAGCTACTCTGCACTTATATTTGCAGTGTGTATGTACTTGTGTGAATTCATATATGTGTATATATACATTTGTTGTGTGTATGCATGTATTGTTCAATCTATACTTGTGTTATATCTGCATACTATATCTGTGCACATTGTTCATGTCATTCTGCTTTGAGGTAACTTCTGCTTGATGTTGCTGCATTTAATTTGGTCATTTATGTACTTCATGTTGTGCTTGCCTTAGAGTTTCAGACCTGTAGCCTTTGTGCTTTGTTGCTGTGTTGCCATATCTTTGGTGCACTTGGTTTATGATTCACTGTTGCATTTGTTTTGGTTGCTGCAATGACTTGGCATCATCATTTCAATGTTGCTGATGTTCCTTGATTACTGGCCTTCAATACACATGGCCATTTCAATTCACTGGTCTTGGACTTTAGTTCCTGTGCATCACTTTGTTTATAGCCACTAGTTCATTTTGATTTGATTTGTGTCGATTTGTTGATGTGCATGATTCATGTGTACACATTTTGTAGCTGGACTTGATCTTGTTTCAGCTGCTACCATGTACATGCTGAGCTCGTGACATTGTCTGATATGCATTTGAATTTGTTTTTTGAAACACTTGAGTTGAATCCAGCTTGTAGCTCGGATTTGATCTTGTGCTGAAAGTTGTGACATTATATTATTGCACTTGAGTTAAATCTGGTATTTTGGGTTTGACCTGTGCTCACCTGTCCCTGTAAATTTATCAAGTGTATATATCGGTGTGCACAACCTTATGGCATACAGTGAAACACTATGTATGTCACAAGCTGTTCGTGTATGATGAATTGAAAATTAAATGATGACGAACAACCTAAATAACTGAGGCAAATATTATTTCCAACATTTATATTTTGTTTTATACTGCAAAAATATTTCCTTTTCAATTTTACTGCGTCAATATTTATTTTTGCAGATTGCTCAGATGCTGGATTCAATTTGGAGTGAAGTTGAAGATAAAATACAAGTTGAGTGAATGAGTGATGTGTAGTGAGGTCAAATGTAAATGTGAAATTGTGATGTAATCAAAATTGTATTTTAGTTGATGTTGTGTGTGTGTATATATATATATATATAGTGAGAGCTTGAACTTTGTAGTATTCAAAGATTTTAATAAACATTTGTTTTGAATAAAAATTCCGTTTGAATTCAAATTCTGTGTTATTTATTTTTATTCAGCAAATATTTATTTAATCTATGAAAAATAAAATAGTACATTAACGAATACATTTACACGAATATATATATATATATATATATATATGTTTATTATCATCAAACAAAAATCATTTAATCGCATATTCAACAATCTCCCCCTTTTGATGATAACAAACATATATTTAAGATTTTGAATATGTTAAATGTATTTGATCATAGATATACTCTAATTGCTCCCCCTATTTAAGTACTTCCTCTCTACACAAAACTCTCCCTACATATATGCATACAAATAAAAATATGCAAATGAGCCTAGATGAAAATGGAAAATATTTGACCTTTGCTCGATTTTATTTGACAAAATCTTAACTTTTCTCTCCCCCTTTTGTTATCAGCAAAAGAGTAATAACGTTAGAGAAAATAGAGATAAAGTAATCGACATTAATCCAACATTCAAACTTAATTGAATATAAATATTAAATTTCAATAAAAATCAAACAAAAATCATAAATATTTTGTTAGGCGCATATTCCACTTTTAGAATGATGGGAATGATGTCATCATATAAAACCATACAGTTGTGTCTATTTATGGTATATTTATATCAGGAATTTGAATATCTACTAACCATGCATAACCGTTAGGACTTTTAAAAGAGATTAGTAGTATTCCAATTTTATTTAAAAAAATGAATTCAAGTATCATCTAACCATGCATAACCGTGAGGACTTTTAAATGGGATTAGAATTAACATGTTTATTTTAAAAATCAATTTTGATATGCATTCCATACATGGATAGCCGTGAGGACTTTTAAATGAGCATGGAAGCACATAACAAATTCCAAGTAATTCACCCATGCATAACCACAAGGACTTTTAAATGAGAGTGAATACTTTGGATTTTATTTTATTTTACTATTTTTATTCATTTTTTATTATTATTTTATTAAAAAAATGTAAAATGAAAAACGAATGATTCCTGTTAAAATACCACATTTGACAAACTATATAGAATTTTGACGATTGATGGTTGTTAGAAATATGATAGAAATAGAGATGGTTATGGAATTTTTACCAACAAAAGTTTTATAACTCTTGTTTAAAGTTCTAAAGAAATTTTCCAATTATACCTCTCGAGTCATAATATATGATAAATATCAACAGTCATCACTTTTTCAATCACTATTTATCTTCTCGATAATTATTATGGAGTCAGATTAATCAAAATAGTTATTTAAAATCAAATTCAAAAATAATTATAAAATCAAATTTTCAAAATAATTGATCTGAAAATATGGTCAAAAATGATTTTCTCGAAGGGATTATATGAGAAAAATTTCTGCTATTCGAAAATTATTTGAATTGAAAATATGCACATATTTTCTTAAAAAACGATGCAGTTACTAAATGTCTCTACAAAAATCACGTTTAACTAGTAAGTTTTCTATCAACTAGATTGCCAGTGTAATCTGCATCTGAATTTTTCTTTCACTCCAGATTATCACTAATTGAATTTGATAGACCAGACCATGAAGTGTGCAACAAAAATTTCAAAATCAATTTTAACAGCATTTTAAATGACATTCTCTTGAATATGAATTGAAGCCTGTAAATAATTAGAAACCGTTAATATAGAGTTAACCGTATTACAACCAAATGTATTATCATCCAACAAAACACTATATTAATCCAAACTAATATATATGAAGTAATTCAAAGAATCTAGAGATTTTTATAGTGTTTTTGGCATAAGAATATAATTGGCCAACAATTTTGTATAAGTAAGAATCAAAATCATCATTTTTTCATCATCTCATTATTGGCTGATTTTACTTAGATTACGGTGCAGATTATCACATTTAATACATCGTTCAAATAAATATACCATTACCTGTTTTACCTTTAAGATATTTTTCATTGTTGTCCATTATGATTTTGTCACCTTTATACTAGGCTAAGGAACTTTGCTTTGTCGCCCGTTGTGTTTCTGGAACAGCCAAAATCCAGATAACACTGTTGTTCCTTAGCCTGCCACCACACCTACATGATAAAAGATTTTTGTGACCTATTTGTTTTTAAAGGTCCATGGTTGTTAGTGGCAGAATATTTCAAAAAATAATTTTGTCGAGACCCAAAACTGTTTATATATGTTCCCTTCGGCACCCAGTTTGAGAGATTTTATATCTGTGCCTTTTGGAACCCAAATTGGTCTAGTTTTCACGTGTTTGGGTCTATACCAACAACTATTTTGATTGTGTCCAAATTTTCTACAAATTGTGCACATTGAATTTACTCGATTAATCTCATTTCTAACATTTTTGGATTGATTATATCCAAGTCCTTGTCTTACTGTAACAATTTGCTTCCCAAATAGCATATTTAACGATTTTTCGCTTTTTGAAAATTTATCTAAAGTCTTTGACAATTGTTGGACTTGTGTTTTGAGAGATTCATTTTCATTCAATAATTGTGTGCACTTTTTAATAGAGTTCTCTCTCCTCGTATTTTCACTTTCCTTCAAAATCAGAATTTCATTTTCAAGTGATTTTATATTAATTTCTGATTTTTTAGTTTCTTCTTCAAATGTTGGACACTTATCACACATAGGGATCCTACTTTGATAGTTTTTAACTAATTGTTCAGGCTGTTCTCTTAGTTCAATCAAACTATCTCTTTGTGATTCAATTTTAGCATATTTCTCCCTAAGTCATTCAAAACAGCCATTTACTTCGTGGAAATATATAAGTAATTCCGATTGAGTGAGTTTTGATACCTCGCTTGGCTCGTCATCATCGCTATCAGTTATATTTCCCTGAAGGCATATATCTGCTTTTTCACTCTCACTGCTAGAACTTTGATTATCTTCATCACTTGTATTCCACGTGGCTGCAAAATTTCTCCTTTTTGATTTCTTTTCAAAGTCGTGTCGGTTTTGAGGACAATTGGGCTTGACGTGTCTGGGTAGGTTGCACTTGTGACAAATGATTTGTTCTTCTGAGTAGTCTAGTGCTTTGGCTATTCTGCTTTTCAATTTTTTATTTCGAGCTGGATTTCCGTATCTGTGATTCCACGTTTTGAATTTCTTCATTAGTAGTGCCAGCTCTGCTGCTCCATCATCATCATCATCGTTATCATCATCACTTTCGATTGTTCCTTTGAGAGCTATTGATTTCTTTCGAGTATCTCTCTCTTCCTTGAATTTCATTTCTAGCTCATAAGTGGTGAGATTTCAGATGAGTTCTTCAACTTTCATTTGTTTTAAATCTTTCGATTCTTGAATGGCACTCACTTTTGCTTCAAATCTTCGTGGAAGGACTCTGAGGATTTTTCGGACTATCTCCACCTATGTGTATGATTTTCCAAGAGCTTTTGATTTGTATATGATATTGGAAAGTCGTCCATACATCTCTTTAACATTTTCTTCCTTCGCCATTGTGAAGTTCTCGTATTCGCTGCTTAGCATGGCAAGGAGAGATTCTTTGACTTCCTTCGTGAGTCATTTCTAGTGGGTGCCATATTTCCTGCGCAGTTAGACAATGTGAGACACGATTAAATTCAAATTGATCCAATGAACAGATAATAGAATTCATATCTTTAGCATTATCATTTTGTAATTTATTTTCTAGTTCTGTCCATTGATCCTTTGGTTTATCTATTTCCTTATTATCTAGAGTTATAGTTGGTGCTCTATAACCTATCTCAACAATATTCCAAGCGTCAATGGTTTTCAGAAAAATTTCTATCCTATTTTTCCAGTAAGCATATTCACCATTGAATATTGGTGGTCTAACTATGGACCGACCCTCAGCAAAAGCATTATTAAAAGAAGCCATTTTAAAAATTCAAATTTTTAAAACAAAACTGGTTTTTTATAAACGAGGTTTTAAAATAAAAGTTGACTTCTATTCCTAGCTCTGATGCCACTTGTAGGATTGATTTAACCCTAGAGGGAGGGTGAATAGGGTGATGCTATTAATTATAAAAATTAATTGCGGAAGCTTATAAAATAATTTCAACACAGATCACAAAATAATAGCAGCACAGATAATAGCAGAATAATAAATGTAGAAATAGAACGACACAGAATTTACCAAGCTTCGGCAAAACCCTGCCTACGTGTTGCCCTCAAGGTTTCTACTAGAAATTAAGTAGTCACACGCTTACACACATAAACTCGCGACACCCGCTACCGACTAACCTAACTCTACGCTCAAAACCCTGCCACAACTCAGCCACTGAGTTGCGAATTCTCAAACTACGCCACGTAGTTTGTCCCCTAGTCACACGACTAGAATTTACAACGGTTTAAAAAGAAATTACAAACTAAAAACAATTAAAATTTAAAACTAAACCCTAAATATATTTATGAGCCTTATTATAATTTTAAAACCCCAAAGCTAAACTAAAGGCCATCCTAAATTATCTTTTCTCTTTATCTTCTATCGGCCCGTTCTTTTGTGATAATGGCGGCTCTGTTGTTCGTTCCTCTTCCTTCAAAAATTAGGGCTTTCATAATTTCAAAGATGCCAACTTTAGTTGCTCGATCGAATGAATGACTTATCACATCGTTTGCTTTGTCGACCACACGTTTCTCTAATTTGCTCACGGCTCTTTGAAATTGATCGAGTTTGAGATATTATGGCTTCGGTAAGTAATTTTTTGTTCTTTTTACTTTCTGATTGAATTCTTGAACTCGATTGATTTGTTGCCGATAATGATTTGGTTTATATATGGATTCGATCTCCTTTATTTGCATTCGTTTGATTTTTTCAACATTATGCTTCGGCCATTTGATTTCGTTTGGATGTTGATGATTTCTTTGACTTTTTCAATTCACTTGAATAACTTGGTTTTGAACTCTGACTTGGTTCAATTCCTTGATTGCTTGGTTATCACGGCACGTTGAAATTCATGGCCACCACGGCTTGATTTGCATTTGACTTCGGTCATATGATTTTGTGTATCGGCCTTGATTTTTTAAACTTGATTTTGTCTTTGCTTCGCTTACATCATAATGTTTGATGATATTAAAAAAACAACCTGTTACAGTTGAATCTCTGTTATTTGTTGATTTCAGCCTTTGTTTTCTGTGACTCCGGTCAGTAGCTTACGGCTTGTTCATGTGATTTCATGGTATTGGCATGATTAGACACTAAGCTAACACAGTCACTATACTACTCATGTACTGTAACTCCTACATCATGATTCAGATCCATGTTTATTACTGCATTCAGAGACCTCAAACTCATCTGCAATTGCTGCAAGCTTAACGCAAAACTTCTTCATGTTGCATGATTGTTGAGTTCAAGTTGCACTGTGTTTGGCATGGTTGTTGTTGTTGCTGATATGTTGGTTCGGTCTTGTATCTGTAATCTGTTTCATTGAGTTTGAACATCCATTGTAGCTAGTCTGCACTTATATTTGCAGTGTGTATATATTAATGCGAATTCATATATGTGCATATATACATTTTTATGTGTGTATGCATGTATTGTTGAATCTATACTTGTGTTATATCTGCATACTATATCTGTGCACATTGTTCATGTCATTCTGCTTTGAGGTAACTTCTGCTTGATGTTGCTGCATTTAATTTGGTCATTTATATACTTCGTGTTGTGCTTGCCTTGGAGTTTTAGACCTGTAGCCTTTGTGCTTTGTTGCTGTGTTGCCATATCTTTGGTGCACTTGGTTTATGATTCAATGTTGCATTTGTTTTGGTTGCTGCATTGACTTGATATCATCATTTCAATGTTGCTAATGTTCCTTGATCACTGGCCTTCAATACACATGACCATTTCAATTCACCGGTCTTGGACTTTGGTTCCCATGCATCACTTTGTTTATAGCCACTGGTTCATTTTGATTTGATTTGTGTCGATTAGTTGCTATGCATGATTCATGTATACACATTTTGTAGCTGGACTTGATCTTGTTTCACCTGCCATCATGTACATGCTGAGTCTCGTGACATTGTCTAATATGCATTTGAATTTGTTTTTCGAATTACACTTGAGTTGAATCCAGCTTGTAGCTCGGATTTGACCTTGTGCTGAAAGTTGTGACAATATATTAGTGCACTTGAGTTGAATCCGGTATTTTGAGTTTGACCTGTGCTCACCTGTCCCTGTAAATTTATCAAGTGTATATATCGGTGTGCACAGCCTTATGGCATATACAGCGATACATTGTGTATGTCACAACCTGTTCGTGTATGATGAATTGAAAATTAAATGATGACGAACAACCCAAATAACTGAGGCAAATATTATTTCCAACATTCACATTTTGTTTCATAATGCAAAAATATTTCCTTTTCAATTTTACTGCGTCAATATTTATTTTTGCAGATTGCTCAGATGTTGGATTCAATTTGGAGTGAAGTTGAAGATAAAATACGAGTTGAGTGAATGAGTGATGTGTAGTGAGGTCAAATGTAAATGTGAAATTGTGATTCAATCAAAATTGTATTGTAGTTGAAGTTTTGTGTGTGTGTGTGTGTGTGTGTGTGTGTATAGTGAGAGCTTGAACTTTGTACTAGTCAAAGATTGTATAAATATTTGTTTTGAATAAAAATTCTGTTTGAATTCAAATTTTGTGTTATTCATTTTTATTCAGCAAATATTTATTTAATCCATGAAAATTAAAATAGTACATTAACAAATACATTTACACGAATATATATATGTCTATTATCCTTAAACAAAAATCATATAACCGCATATTCAACAGATATGACAAAAACGTATGACAACAATAATGCCATACTACGATAAGTACACATTTAACAACAACGAAAATCATACAATATCTCAAGAAATCTCAAACACCCAAAAGAATGTCATATTCTTTATTTTATTCACCAAACTACAAATATTGACAAACATATCAATGCCAATCGAAAAAATTGGTTAAACAAAAATATAGAAATCATCAATTAGAAATCCAAAAATCATAAAAAGGGAGGCATATCACAAACGGGAGCATGAAAACTCACTAACACGTGTATCACAAATGGGCCGCTATCCCACGGCCGCTAACCATAGAGCCGGTGCAACGACGTAGTACAATAACGGTACAGCCGAGGAACCTGAAACTCGGATAATTCAAAACATCGATGTAGTATAATAACGGTACCCTTGATGGTCCTGAAAACCAAATAATTTAGAACAACGACGTAGTACAATAACAGTACGCTCGATGAACCCAATAAGCCGAAACAACGACGTAGTACAATATCGGTACATCCGATGAACCTGATAAGTGGGAACAACGATGTTTATACTTTCATTTATTTATCATTTTGCAATAGTCAATGGTTTACAAAACAGATAATGAAACACAAATATTATCATTTCAAACAACAAATTTATTTAACCTTTTTAATTTCAAACTTTTTTATACTTATACATATAATATAATCATATAAAATTATTCCATTTACCAATTTAAAACAAAATTGTGTCAGTTTTCTCTGAACAAGTGTTTCTGAAATTCCTATCGATTGCGTTGATCAGACGAATCGATTGAAACCCTAAATCAACTAACAAATCAAAACAACATATAAAACAATTAAATATTAATTACAAATACATTCCCTCACATGATGATTCAAAAAATGGATTTCAAAACAAGGATAGAGATTCAAATTAGAGAAACTCTAATCGAAGAAAATTTAACAAGAAGATAAGCTCAATACGAAGATAAGATGACTAAATTACAAAATAGGAAGATGGATATATTGATATAAATCGAGGGCAACCTTAACCGGGTTATCCATGACTTCAAAAATAAGATCGATGCAGAATTCTAAGGTAAATCGATATTCGATCATAAGAGAATTACCTTGGTTGTTTACTAAAGAAACATTCGGGCATTGCAAGGGATAGTAGCATCTAAACCGAGGATACAAAAATCTCCGGTGAATCAATGCGGGTTGTAAAGAAGTCTCATCCCTTTACAAATCATTATAAGATTGGCGGGACCACCGATTCATTATAGAGATCTACCAAAATGGAGTTATGGGATACTCCAGAATCAAGAAGAATACGAATAGGGAGAGACAAGAATGGATTTGGAACGAAGAGGGAAAGTTCTAAAAATTCAAAGGAAAACCCAATCAAAGAAGAAAGACTCAAGCTAGAACGAAGGTGATTCTGTAATTAAATTTACTACATATGCTAAGTTTTTTCCTAAAACCAGAGCTCTGATACCACATGGAACATCCGGGTATTTCGTGCCACTCGCATCCACACATGCCAGATTTGATTTGCTCAAAATATCAGATTGTTAATTTATATTTGGCGAAACTCAACATACACCGTAAATAAATAAATCATAGAATAACAGACACAGAGTAATATAACAACAAGCAGCGGAAACAAATGAATAGTAGTTTATGAAGCTACTATATATATAAAAGAGTTAAAACAAGATACAAAAGAAGTCTCAAATATATAGGAGTCTCAATACAATATTCAAATGACAAAAAAATCTGAATATCACTGGAGTCAACTGATTAACTGAAAGATGAATAGATGTTGATGGATCTCCAAGTGAAGCTCCAACTCCAAAGGTGAGTCTCAAATGCTGTGACACTCAGTCTGACCCGAGCATAAAGCAAACAAAAAACACTCGATTCAAGATTAATGTGATGCCCCACCTCTATACTCACACTAGCCAAGGACATTACGGAGTAATGCCGTCGACTAGCACGAAGAATAAGGCTGTTGAGGAGCGATCATCCATGTAATTGCTTTTGTGGGAGTACCGATATGCTACATAGAAGGTCACGTATTACATTTAGAGAGGAGATCCAACACATCAAGTACAAACTCAATGCTACTACACACTGGCTATGTAGTCTTCGAAAGCAAATGGAAAATAAGTATAACATAAATTAGTCACATATATTCGTATCACAAAGGCGGAAACAAATATGTATATAACATACAAAAGTGTACATCAAAGTAGTGGTCATGTAAGATCCAAAACATCACAAAAGAATAGGTACAAGTGCTAGACAAAAGAATATGTATACATCAGGGAGTCTCTAACTTAAATGTATAAACAAAACTACTAAGCTAAGTAGATAGCCAAGAGTCAAACGACGGACCCTGATAAGAAGTCCAGTAGAAGCACCTGAAATACCTCGGTTTGACCCAAATATTATTTAAGAAGAAAATAATAAACGGATTAGTCTAGCTATAAATATCACATAAAATGAGATAAGAGTAAGAGATATGACAAAAACATATGATAACAATAATGCCATACTGTGATATGTATAAATTTAACAACAACAAAAATCATACAATGTCTCAAGAAATCTCAAACACCCGAAAGAATGTCATATTCTTTATTTTATTCACCAACCCACAAGTATTGACAAACATATCAATGCCAATCGAAAAATTGGTGAAACATAAATTCTAGAAATCATCAATTAGAAATCCAAAATTCATAAAAGGGAGGCATATCACAAACGGGAGCATGAAAACCCATTAACAGGTGTATCACAAATGGGCCGCTATCCCATTGTCTCTAACCATAGAGCCAGCGCAACGACGTAGTACAATAACGGTACGCCAAAGGAACCTGAAACTTGAATAATCCAGAACATCGATGTAGTACAATAACGGTACGCTCGATGGTCCTGAAATCCCAATAATTTGGAACAACGACGTAGTACAATAACAATACGCTCGATGAACCTGATAAGCCGAAACAACGACGTTGTACAATATCGGTACATCCGATGAACCTGATGAGCCGGAACAACGATGTTTATATTTTCATTTATTTATCATTTTTCAATAGTCAATGGTTTACAAAACAGATAATGGAAAACAAATATTATCATTTCAAACAACCAATTTATTTAACCTTTTTAATTTCAAACTTTCTTATACTTATATATATATAATATAATCATATAAAATTATTACATTTACCAATTTAAAACAAAATTGTGTCAGTTTGCTCTGATCAAGTGTTTTTGGAATTCCTATCGATTGCATTGACCAGACGAATCGACTGAAACCCCAAATCAACCTAACAAATCAAACAACACAACATATAAAACATTTAAATATTAATTACAACTACACTCCCTCACATGATGATTCAAAAAAATGGATTTCAAAACAAGGATAGAGATTCAAATTAGAGAAACTCTAATCGAATAAAATTTAAAAAGAATATAAAATCAATACGAAGATAAGATGACTAAATTACAAAATAGGAAGATGGATATATTGACATAAATCGAGGGAAACCTTAACCGGGTTATCCATGACTTCAAAAATAAGATCGATGCAGAATTCGGAGGCAAATCAATATTCGATCATAAGAGAATTACCTTGGTTGTTTACTAGAGAAACATTCTAAGATTGGCGGGACCACCGATTCATTATAGAGATCTACCGATCGATGCAGAATTCTCCGGTGAATCAATGCTGGTTGCAAAGAAGTCTCATCCCTTTTCAAATCATTCTAAGATTGGCGGGACCACCGATTCATTATAGAGATCTACCGAAATGGAGTTATGGGATACTCCAGAATCAAGAAGAATACGAATAGGGAGAGACAAGAATGGATTCCGAACGAAGAGGGAAAGTTCTAAAAATTCAAAGGAAAACCCAATCAAAGAAGAAAGACTCAAGCTAGAACGAAGGTGATTCTGTAATTAAATTTACTACATATGCTATGTTTTTTCCTAAAACCAGAGCTTTGATACCATATGTAACATCCGGGTATTTCGTGCCACTCGCATCCACACATGCCAGATTTGATTTGCTCAAAATATCAGATTGTTAATTTATATTTGGCGAAACTCAACATACACCGTAAATAAATAAATCATAGAATAACAGACACGGAGTAATGTAACAACAAGTAGCGGAAATAAATGAATAGTAGTTTATGAAGCTACTATATATATAAAAGAGTTAAAACAAGATACAAAAGAAGTATCAAATATATAGGAGTCTCAATACAATATTCAAATGACAAAAAAATCTGAATATCACTGGAGTCAACTGATTAACTGAAAGCTGAATAGATGTAGATGGATCTCCAAGTGAAGCTCCAACACCAAAGGTGAGTCTCAAATGCTGTGACACTCAGTCTGACCCGAGCATAAAGCAAACAAAAAACACTCGAGTCAGGATTAATGTGATGCCCCATCTCTATACTCACACTAGCCAAGGACATTACGGAGTAATGTCGTCGACTAGCACGAAGAATAACGCGGTTGAGGAGCGATCATCCATGTAATTGCTTTTGTGGGAGTACCGATATGCTACATAGAAGGTCACGTATTACATTTAGAGAGGAGATCCAACACATCAAGTACAAACTCAATGCTACTACACAATGGCTATGTAGTCTTCGAAAGCAAATGGAAAATAAGTATAACATAAATTAGTCACATATATTCGTATCACAAAGGCGGAAACAAATATGAATATAATATACAAAAGTGTACATCAAAGTAGTGGTCATGTAAGATCCAAAATATCACAAAAGAATAGGTACAAGTGCTAGACAAAAGAATATGTATACATCAGGGAGTCTCTAACTTAAATGTATAAACAAAACTACTAAGCTAAGTAGATAGCCAAGAGTCAAACGACGGACCCTAATAAGAAGTCAAGTAGAAGCACCTGAAATACCTCGGTTTGACCCAAATATTATTTAAGAAGAAAATAATAAACGGATTAGTCTAGCTATAAATATCACATAAAATGAGATAAGAGTAAGAGATATGACAAAAACATATGATAACAATAATGCCATACTGTGATAAGTATACATTTAACAACAACAAAAATCATACAATATCTCAAGAAATCTCAAACACCCGAAAGAATGTCATATTCTTTATTTTATTCACCAAACCACAAGTATTGACAAACATATCAATGCCAATCAAAAAAATTGGTGAAACATAAATTCTAGAAATCATCAATTAGAAATCCAAAATTCATAAAAAGGGAGGCATATCACAAATGGGAGCATGAAAACCCATTAACACGTGTATCACAAACGGGCCGCTATCCCATGGTCGCTAACCATAGAGCCAGTGCAACGACGTAGTACAATAACGGTACGCCCGAGGAACCTGAAACTTGAATAATTCAGAACATCGATGTAGTACAATAACGGTACGCTCGATGGTCCTGAAATCCCAATAATTTGGAACAACGATGTAGTACAATAACAATATGCTCGATGAACCTGATAAGCCGAAACAACGACGTTGTACAATATCGGTACATCCAATGAACCTGATGAGCCGAAACAACGATGTTTATATTTTCATTTATTTATCATTTTTCAATAGTCAATGGTTTACAAAACAGATAATGAAAAACAAATATTATCATTTCAAACAACCAATTTATTTAACCTTTTTAATTTCAAACTTTCTTATACTTAATATATATAATATAATCATATAAAATTATTCCATTTACCAATTTAAAACAAAATTGTGTCATTTTGCTCTGATCAAGTGTTTTTGGAATTCCTATCGATTGCATTGACCAGACGAATCGATTGAAACCCCAAATCAACCTAACAAATCAAACAATACAAGATATAAAACATTTAAATATTAATTACAACTACACTCCCTCACATGATGATTCAAAAAAATGGATTTCAAAACAAGGATAGAGATTCAAATTAGAGAAACTCTAATCGAAGAAAATTTAACAAGAATATAAAATCAATACGAAGATAAGATGACTAAATTACAAAATAGGAAGATGGATATATTGACATAAATCGAGGGCAACCTTAACCGGGTTAGCCATGACTTTAAAAATAAGATCGATGCAGAATTTGGAGGCAAATCAATATTCGATCATAAGAGAATTACCTTGGTTGTTTACTAGAGAAACATTCTAAGATTGGCGGGACCACCGATTCATTATAGAGATCTACCGATAGATGCAGAATTCTCCTGTGAATCAATGCTGGTTGTAAAGAAGTCTCATCCCTTTACAAATCATTCTAAGATTGGCGGGACCACCGATTCATTATAGAGATCTACCGAAATGGAGTTATGGGATACTCCAGAATCAAGAAGAATACGAATAGGGAGAGACAAGAATGGATTCAGAACGAAGAGGGAAAGTTCTAAAAATTCAAAGGAAAACCCAATCAAAGAAGAAAGTCTCAAGCTAGAACGAAGGTGATTCTGTAATTAAATTTACTACATATGCTAAGTTTTTCCTAAAACCAGAGCTTTGATACCACATGTAACATCCCGATATGTGACGACCCGCCCTTCCGCTACCAGAAAGACGTATCATCATTAAGAAAGAAAGGGATAGAAAATAGAAAAGAAAGAGAAAGAAAGAACACAACATCAGAATTCTGACAGCGGAACGGAACAAAATATAATATATCACATAAATATTACAAAGTTTTACATATATCAGAGTTATACAATATCAATACATATGACAGTCATGCATACATTTATCACCATATACATCAGAGGTACAGTACATATCAACTAACACAGCGGGACTAGATAGATAGCTATATACTTCTGGAATCTCCTGTCCCAAGCTCTTCCAGTAATCAAAGTCCATAACCTATCACTTGGCTACTCATAAAAATTTGAGTACCCAAGAGTTTATGAAAAATAAAATATAAACTCCGGGTCAGACATGGGTCTGGTATGAGTAAACGGTTAAAGTTGTTTAACTTAAAAAAACATTTGAAAATAAAGGTATCACGTAAGACTCCCCACAAATAAATACGGGTAAGTTTTTACCTTACGCTAACCAAAACATTTCATAGGAAATCCAGTGATATTATAATAGTGTCTAGGGTTTTCAAGTAAATAGAAAATAGCCGAAATTGTTACATGATTAAATTCCAGCTACTATGTAACGACCCGTTAAGTTCGACCATTTAAAATTGTTTGTTTAATAGGATTTTGTAATTTATTTTAGTTGAAAGAATAAAGGTGGTAGATAAGTATTAAAATGAAGGCTAGAATAAATTATATAGAAGTGACTTAGAAACCTATTTAAAGACATTTGAATAAAATTCAAATGAATTAAGTAGAGAAAGAAAGAAAAATTCTTACCTGTACATAAAATTTAATATGGGAATATTAAACCAATTTAATGCAATAAAAGATTGTGAACGATAAATTGAATAGATTAAGAAACCCTGTTATTGCAAGTCAATAAATTTGTAAACCCTAATGAACATCTCAAAATTTATAAATTTATTGAAATTTAAGACATAGCATAAGCGTAGAACTATAGGTATGATGACAAACTTTTATAAATTGTCTAATTAAGGGTCAGCAAATTTATTTGGAAATCAAACTCAATTAAGGGTAAGTAATTATGATGGATTGATGGCATAAACGTTACTAATTTTTATCATAGTAACGGAAGTGCAGATGGAAGGCAACTGTAGAAATTTAAGTACGTATTAACAATTGAAAGAGACTGTCGATTGAGTGGAGTACTTTAGGTTGTCTTACTAAATTTAGAATTTAACATAAGACAAATAGAAATAAATCAATAAACGTATAGATTTTAAGTTTATTATGATGAATTATTTTAGTGATATGACTTAGAATAAATGAAATAATTTGGGTTAATTGGTATTTAATGGAATTAAAGGTTGCAATATTCATAGGTAAGGATTTAGATGAAATAGATTGATGTATGAAAAATTTAATTTGATAAATGGCAATTAATTCCTTTAATTTGTGCAATTAATGTATGTTTAATTGATAACGATAAAAAGTTGATTTTTTTCAGTGTAACCAACGTAAAATATTATCATAGCATGATACTTGGTTTGAATAGAAGGATTTGATTTAATGTGAAAATTTTTGTTCTAAGTATTGAATAAAATTGGGAATCAAATTTTTTTTTTATGATAATAACGTTAGTATTGGTTAATAAATAGATTTCAATGCAGTAACCAAATAAATGGAATAAGATGAGTATATATTGCATAGAAATGAAATGATAAATTATTGATGTAATGGAAGATATAACCATGTCAATTATGCATATAAGGTAATAAGGTAATGAAACCGAGGTAAATTAATTAATTGAGACTTTAAGTAAAATTAACGTGTGGAATTGACCAAGGTTCAATAAAATGAGAATTTGATTGGTTATATTTATTGGTTGAGAAATGTAAATGTGTATTTGGGGAATAAATTTAGTCAGACTTAAGTATTGAATTTAATTAATTAATATATATGATAAATGATGATTAAATAAAAACCCAATACTCTATATATATGTATAATATTTGAGTGAAAATAATAATACACTTATAAATGTGGAATTAAGAGTTTACAACAACTATTTTAAGTAAAGAAATTGTTCATTCAAGTAAATTTGAAACATCGCAATAGGTGTAGATTAAGTGTTGCGTTAAATAAATTATAAAGGAATAAATTTATAGAAACGTAGGAACGGAAGAATGAACATTATAGTAACGTAAAACGTATTGTAGGATAATAATTAAGTATAGGCTTGTAAATTAGATGTATGACAATAAATTTTGTACGTAAATCTTTCTATTAGTTGATAAGTCTTATTTTGATCAATTTAAAGGAATACACTAAATTTTGTAGTTAGTACGGAATATTGATGAGTGAATGAATAAGATGAAACAAAGGTGGAATGTATTAGTTGAGGTTTTAAGTTATTTATGTGATAAGTTACCAAAATTTTAATTTTATCTAAATACAGTAATTTATGCAAACAAAAGATGAACATTTTGAAATATTACCACAGTGATATATAAAAGAAACGTTAACTATGTAGTTGGAGAATAATTGATATATTTTGAGTTGGATAATAGAAATCAAGTTATTTATATAATTAGATTTAAGATGAGAGTATAAGTATATGATTAAATAATTGGGTTTTGCGAATAAAATTTATAATTCCCAAATAATAAGAAAACGCAGAGGTTAACACTGCGAAATTTATATACTTATAAATTTTAATTCACATCCAAGCTTGCTAAATTATTTGGAATTGATTGGATTATATAAGTAATGAAATTTGGCCAATATTTAAAGTTGAAAGAAAATTTGGATTTTATGATTTATTTTAATTTATTTAATAAATATTAAAAATAGCCATTTTTGTCACGGACTCGGATTTCGACGAAACTAGTTTCATCGGATCCGTAACGGTGAATTATAATAATGTTCAAGTTTCGTTGCGATCGGACTTGTCGTTTGATCGTACGGACTCGAAACGCCTTGAAATTTACGCATTTTGAAATCAATTTGAAATTTTTATTTTTTTAGCATAACTTCTTCATACGATCGAATTTGGTCGCGAAACTTTTTCCATCGCGTTCAGAATATTTTGAAACACCTATTTGGATATATAGTTTTAACAAATTCGACTCCGGAGGCAGAACGGGCTTTTTGGGCCAACTATCGTTTAGCACGTTCGTTATCCGTACCCACCTAGCCTTCTTTTATCTGTCTATATATTTGCGATTATAAACCCTAGCCACTCCTTATTTTCATTTTTCTATACGTACATCTCCTTCTCAACTCCTCATTCCAATGGCAGAAAACCTAATTCCCAAATTCCAAAATTTTATTTCAAAAAAAAAAAAAAAAAAAAAAAAAAAAAATTTGTGGATCTGCAGCAGCTTCTGGTCGCGCTTCGGGTTTCAGAGGAGAAAACCCTAGAGCAACTTCGGGTCAGGAAGAAAATGACTCGGGTCGCTCCGGGTCGTTTTGGCGAAAACTCCAAGCAAGCATCGGGGAAATGAGGCGGCGCCCCGAAGTCGAACCCGAAGTTGACCCAGGACCAGAATTTTTCATTTTTCAAATTTTCATAACTTTTGCATACGAGCTCGGATTCACGCGCGGTTTGTTTTGCTGGGATCGTATCGGAATTTCTGACGTTTTGGCACTGGTTTGGATGAATTTGGAGAGTGTCCAATTTTTGGGTTTAAATTGGATTTGAATTCAATTTAAATTCAAAAGGTGAGTGTTTTAACCCACTCACAACTACTAGAAGCTTTTATGTTTGTTAAATAAATTTTAGAAATGAATAGAAATTTATTTATGAGCTTTTGGCATGTTATTTCATTCATATCTGTTGAATTGCATTTTATTGAATGTAACTGTTAATTTAATTGATTTATTGCGTGTTAATTGGCTGTTAGAAATTTTTGGTTGCATATGAACTGCTAGTTAACAGTTATGTCAATTATCACTGAATATAAATTGTTAGATTAATAGTTGAAAAATTTAATTTGAATAAACTGCCAGTTATCACCTGTTATATATGATCATATATATAATTGTTATTGATTGATATTGCTTGATGTTTGTGATTGGATGATGGATGTGTTATTGAAGGGATGTTTTATTTGATATCATTAAACTGCAAGTTAGTATGCATTTTTCATTTCATTCGGGATTGCGGTTTGAAATGATATACAACCGCAGTTTTATTTTTTAAATTGCGGATTGAAATGATAAATATCCGTATCACTTGACCATAGGATAGAAAACTATATACAGACACCGTGGTCTATATATAACTATTTTTAATGTGATTTCTATGGTTTGGATGGAATACGGTTTATAAAAATCTTAAATTTTATACTGAATAAATGTTTTCTTCCATAGTTATATGCATATGAAGTTGAAATTTTGAAATTAAAAGGTGAATAAATTTCTTTATTAAAAATGGAAGAAAATTAAGAAAATGGAGTTTGATGATTATATCCTATGTTTAAATATTAAGTTGGAAATTTTAAAGATATGATATTTATAATTGGATTTTTTTCCCAAAATATTTTGAAATGAATATTCTAGTAAAAATTGAATTTGGAAATATATATATATATATATATATATATATATTTTACTAGAAATTGAAGTCTTATTAATTATGGATTTTATGTGAATGGTCAAGATTAATTAATAGAATATTGATTTTTGAAAGGATAAAAATCCAACTTTAGTTGAAATATTAATGCTCCAAAATGGATATAAATATATATAAAATTGAAATGGTTTTGCGACTTGAAGTAATATTTTGGATTTTGGTTTAACTTTAAAAGAAGAAATATTTGGAAAGCCATGTAATTTATTTCTTTATAAAGCAACAGTAAAGTTAAACTTTTTTTTTTATTCGCATACCGTTGAATATCCAAACCATTTAGTTTTGAAAATAATGGTTTTAAAATGCTATGGATTTTCGAAGAATTATGTTGAAAGTTACAAACAGAATATTGGTTACATGGGATATTAAATAATAAAAAGTGACATAATTTTTGGAAAGGAATAATTTTATTTGGGATAAACGATATCATATTGTTTTGGGTTTTAAAAGAAGAAATGATATCGTAATATTACGGTTTGAAATGGATTATATTCTGGTTTTAAAAGTATAAACTATTTTTAAATGACCGCGGTGTTATAATAACGATTGGTTGGCAAAGAGACCGGGATCGGATATGGACATACTCTCTGTCGATACCGAAAACCACTTTGACTAACCGTGTACGCGGTGGAGATTCCAGAATGAAGTAGGTGGTGGCGACGTTTCCTGTAAGGTAAATACGTGGACCCAACTCCCGTGAGTTGGCATAAGGTGGCTAAAACAGGAGCGATTCTCAGGCCAATGAGGTCATTCCTCTGATCGGACGCTCCTCTTCGATATTATAATTTGACTTGGATTTGATTCAGTGGCCACTTCTATATTTTGATTTTGGGGAGTTAGTCCGAGGTGGGCGGTAACTGCGGCTACGCGTTTCCACCAGCCTGGATAGCAATTGGTATATCTACCCTGGCATTGCCTAGTTGTGCCGTGTCACCTACCATATCGCGCCTTGTACGAGTTTGGTTTTCTCCCGTAGCCCGTGTGGTATCCTCTAGTGGCTTCCCGATCAGGAGGGGCTATGATATTGGACGGACTACTGGGACTATTACGTGTTAAGGTGGAAAATGTAAAGCCTTAACGCTATTTAAAAGTAAGTTTATTTTATAAATAGACACTATTATAATAGCGCAATATACTACATATTAAATAGTTTAACGGATCCTTAGGAGATGTAAATCCCGAACATCTCTTGAGTTACTGTACTCATATTTATATTCTGTTTATTTAACTCACATAAGATATTCTAGTCTGACTCGGGTGTTTTTGTCTATTCAAATTCGCTCGGGTCAGTCCGAGCATTTCAGGATAGCAGATTTTAGCTTTGGAGGACGAAGACGAAGAATAAGTATTATGTTATATATAGTATTACACCACACTCTTTCTATTCCGCTGCATTGCTTGTATTGGTATGTGTAACTCTGATATTTATTGTAAAAGAAGAATCAAGCTTTTGTAAACTGTTTATGAACTGTATATTTGTTATTATATTTTATCCTTCCGCTGTGAGATTCTGTTTTTGTTTTATTTCTTCTCTGTTTTTCTTATTTACCCCATAACAATCCGCCCTTGCGTATGCTTTGAATTGGCACGTGTGTCGGTTTAAAGTGTGCAAAAAGGCGGGATGTTACAGTTGGTATCAGAGCTTTGGTTTAGCGATAAACCTTGGCTTTGTGGGGTTTGACTCTTTGTTAATAGGGTAGAAATATCCTATGGGAGTCGCTGAGTGTATATATAAGAGAGAGCGTACTTGTTAGTATTAATAAAAAGATTTTAATATTGTGTTAATCTGTTCCGCTTTGTATTTATAAATTCTGGTTGATGCATGGGACGCTATGTCATCAATAGGGATTTCTAAACACTTAATTGGACAGACCGACATAATATTTGTTTTTAATATAGGTGAATGAAATAATTTGTCTATTATATTTCTATATATAAAAATAGTTTTATAAAGATATATATATATTTGGTTGCTATAGATTGGATGTTAGGCAATAAAAATATTTATAATAACTGAAGCTAAGTGAAATTATAATAAACCAAATTTGGAGATTTAGAACTTAAGTCCGGGATTTTTGAAAATTTGCTTTCAAAGAATTTGTGAAATTTATTGATTTGGTTTATAAGTATTTTCTTATATAAATATTTCGTATAAATTGGAAGAATTGTTTTAAAGAAGATTTTGGAAAAGAATTAAATTCTGTACTTTCCTCTCTGTCGCTGGAAAATAAATTCGGTGATGACGGCCGCATCATCGACTTTCATTTTCGAGTTTCGAAGGGGAAAGGCCACTGTAGTAAATTCTACTGCAGATTTATTTTTGAAATTTTCTAAAAATTTTCTTTTATTGTTCTAAATATAATTAGAGATATAAAAGTTGTAAGAACTTATTTATCTATTATTTTGAAATAGATTAAAATTTGACCCGGTATTTAATTCTAAATTTTTCCGTTAATTAATTGTTTAAACTTTGTTAGTGAAATATTAAGTAAGAAAGTTAATGCTAGGGATAAGGGAAGTAAAAGTTTTTAACTGATAAATAATGGAAAAGATTTATTGAAGAATGAATGAATTGAAACCTCTAATTGAAATAAGAGAATAACTGCAAAGCTATAAAGAGGAATTTGCATACATATGAGACAAAGGGTAATATGAATAAACATTAAATTTAATTAAAAGAATGGAGATTAAACTTGTATAAGTTCAATTGCAATTTCCTTAACATAAATAACTTACCCAAATATAAAAGTTGAAGTGTTAAATGAGAAACTGGAATTGAATATTTTACAAGTAGGAATTTAGGAAAAATGAAGTATTCAATAAATTACTGTTATAATAAGAATTTATTGGTATAAACTTAAGTGATAATTGAAATTTTACCCAAATTAAAGGTGAGTATTATTAATAGGTGATTTTAACTTAAGTAAATAAAATGAAATTCTTTAATAAATAAAGATTGATGTGTACGGTTATAAACTTAAGTATGTTTTAAAATGCTACTAGTAATATAATAAAAAGTAGGTAATATAAATAAATGTCTGTAAACCCTAGATAATGAATTAATAAGATCCTTTATTTATAAAAATGGAGGTTTTAAGGTTAATAATTTAAGTGTAAGTAGAGGGTTACTGTAATTAAATATAATAAAACGTAAACATTAAATAAAGGAATGAAATTAAGGGTAAGTTGAAATTGTAATTTATAAAACGAATATATATTTATTGAACCATTAATAAATAAAAAGGAATTGAGAAGAAACTTGTAAATTTTCACTTGCATTCTTAAACATACATAACTTACCATATAATAAAAGTTGCAATGTTAGTAAGAAAATGTAAGGGGAAATCTTACAAGTGAAGCTTGAGGTAATTAAGGTATTCAATAAATTTGCTGTTATAAATGAGAATTAATTGTATAAACTTAAGTTAAATTGGAAATTTTACTATATAAGAAAGGGTAAGTAGTATAAATAGATGATATAAACCTTAGTCAATAAATTGGAATACAATATAATGAATTTTGTAACAAATGGAAAATGAAAATTGTAAGAAACAAAGAAATCCCTCCATAAATGAAAGAAAGAAAATAAAACCACTGAAGCATGAAATAAATGTATAATAAGCTATTGTGGTGTTGATTTGAATTGTTTGGTTGATGTATGGTAGTTGGGTAAGGAATTTTGGAGTTGTTGGAGGAACAATAATCTATCTCTATTCCATCTAAGACTGTTGAGTAACGGATGCACTTGATAGTTATTTCTCACTCCGTAAAATTTCATAATTTGAACCCGAACAACTAACGGTTGTTGATTGAATGATTGTGGTTTGTGGTGTGTGCCGTTTGTTAAAATGTATGGTTGTTGCATTTGATTTGGATATGAATGATTGAATCTACCCAAACATTTCACTGTAATATAGATATTTAACTTTTAGATTTTATAAGTGAATACAGGGGTTGGAAGCAACTGCTACTGCTTTTGGTTCCAAAATAATAAGCGTATTGCCCGACAAATAGGTACGTTTCCGGATTACGTATAAAGCGCTATTTTATATATTTTCCCGTGTTGGGATATTTTATTTTGGATAATATATGTAATATATTTGTATATTTGGATATTATATTTTCTCCAGAGTCCCTCCGTACAAAGGAGACTCTGCCAAAAAATTTCGTAAATTTTGGACTTAGAATTTGGTTAAAGATATTTTTCCAACTTTAATAGTTCAAGTATTAAAAGACATAATGATTATAAAACAAGTGTATTTCATTAAAGGAAATTAATTTAGTAAATTATTGTTATAAGTTAATATTTGAAATTAGATATACTGTTTTATTCTTCCTTCTCCCTTCCTTTCCCTTTTCGGGGACGAAAAGTTTTGAGTGGGGGAGAGTGTAACGACCCGTTAAGTTCGACCATTTAAAATTGTTTGTTTAATAGGATTTTGTAATTTATTTTAGTTGAAAGAATAAAGGTGGTAGATAAGTATTAAAATGAAGGCTAGAATAAATTATATAGAAGTGACTTAGAAACCTATTTAAAGACATTTGAATAAAATTCAAATGAATTAAGTAGAGAAAGAAAGAAAAATTCTTACCTGTACATAAAATTTAATATGGGAATATTAAACCAATTTAATGCAATAAAAGATTGTGAACGATAAATTGAATAGATTAAGAAACCCTGTTATTGCAAGTCAATAAATTTGTAAACCCTAATGAACATCTCAAAATTTATAAATTTATTGAAATTTAAGACATAGCATAAGCGTAGAACTATAGGTATGATGACAAACTTTTATAAATTGTCTAATTAAGGGTCAGCAAATTTATTTGGAAATCAAACTCAATTAAGGGTAAGTAATTATGATGGATTGATGGCATAAACGTTACTAATTTTTATCATAGTAACGGAAGTGCAGATGGAAGGCAACTGTAGAAATTTAAGTACGTATTAACAATTGAAAGGGACTGTCGATTGAGTGGAGTACTTTAGGTTGTCTTACTAAATTTAGAATTTAACATAAGACAAATAGAAATAAATCAATAAACGTATAGATTTTAAGTTTATTATGATGAATTATTTTAGTGATATGACTTAGAATAAATGAAATAATTTGGGTTAATTGGTATTTAATGGAATTAAAGGTTGCAATATTCATAGGTAAGGATTTAGATGAAATAGATTGATGTATGAAAAATTTAATTTGATAAATGGCAATTAATTCCTTTAATTTGTGCAATTAATGTATGTTTAATTGATAACGATAAAAAGTTGATTTTTTTCAGTGTAACCAACGTAAAATATTATCATAGCATGATACTTGGTTTGAATAGAAGGATTTGATTTAATGTGAAAATTTTTGTTCTAAGTATTGAATAAAATTGGGAATCAAATTTTTTTTTTATGATAATAACGTTAGTATTGGTTAATAAATAGATTTCAATGCAGTAACCAAATAAATGGAATAAGATGAGTATATATTGCATAGAAATGAAATGATAAATTATTGATGTAATGGAAGATATAACCATGTCAATTATGCATATAAGGTAATAAGGTAATGAAACCGAGGTAAATTAATTAATTGAGACTTTAAGTAAAATTAACGTGTGGAATTGACCAAGGTTCAATAAAATGAGAATTTGATTGGTTATATTTATTGGTTGAGAAATGTAAATGTGTATTTGGGGAATAAATTTAGTCAGACTTAAGTATTGAATTTAATTAATTAATATATATGATAAATGATGATTAAATAAAAACCCAATACTCTATATATATGTATAATATTTGAGTGAAAATAATAATACACTTATAAATGTGGAATTAAGAGTTTACAACAACTATTTTAAGTAAAGAAATTGTTCATTCAAGTAAATTTGAAACATCGCAATAGGTGTAGATTAAGTGTTGCGTTAAATAAATTATAAAGGAATAAATTTATAGAAACGTAGGAACGGAAGAATGAACATTATAGTAACGTAAAACGTATTGTAGGATAATAATTAAGTATAGGCTTGTAAATTAGATGTATGAAAATAAATTTTGTACGTAAATCTTTCTATTAGTTGATAAGTCTTATTTTGATCAATTTAAAGGAATACACTAAATTTTGTAGTTAGTACGGAATATTGATGAGTGAATGAATAAGATGAAACAAAGGTGGAATGTATTAGTTGAGGTTTTAAGTTATTTATGTGATAAGTTACCAAAATTTTAATTTTATCTAAATACAGTAATTTATGCAAACAAAAGATGAACATTTTGAAATATTACCACAGTGATATATAAAAGAAACGTTAACTATGTAGTTGGAGAATAATTGATATATTTTGAGTTGGATAATAGAAATCAAGTTATTTATATAATTAGATTTAAGATGAGAGTATAAGTATATGATTAAATAATTGGGTTTTGCGAATAAAATTTATAATTCCCAAATAATAAGAAAACGCAGAGGTTAACACTGCGAAATTTATATACTTATAAATTTTAATTCACATCCAAGCTTGCTAAATTATTTGGAATTGATTGGATTATATAAGTAATGAAATTTGGCCAATATTTAAAGTTGAAAGAAAATTTGGATTTTATGATTTATTTTAATTTATTTAATAAATATTAAAAATAGCCATTTTTGTCACGGACTCGGATTTCGACGAAACTAGTTTCATCGGATCCGTAACGGTGAATTATAATAATGTTTCAAGTTTCGTTGCGATCGAACTTGTCGTTTGATCGTACGGACTCGAAACGCCTTGAAATTTACGCATTTTGAAATCAATTTGAAATTTTTATTTTTTTAGCATAACTTCTTCATACGATCGAATTTGGTCGCGAAACTTTTTCCATCGCGTTCAGAATATTTTGAAACACCTATTTGGATATATAGTTTTAACAAATTCGACTCCGGAGGCAGAACGGGCTTTTTGGGCCAACTATCGTTTAGCACGTTCGTTATCCGTACCCACCTAGCCTTCTTTTATCTGTCTATATATTTGCGATTATAAACCCTAGCCACTCCTTATTTTCATTTTTCTATACGTACATCTCCTTCTCAACTCCTCATTCCAATGGCAGAAAACCTAATTCCCAAATTCCAAAATTTTATTTCAAAAAAAAAAAAAAAAAAAAAAAAAAATTTGTGGATCTGCAGCAGCTTCTGGTCGCGCTTCGGGTTTCAGAGGAGAAAACCCTAGAGCAACTTCGGGTCAGGAAGAAAATGACTCGGGTCGCTCCGGGTCGTTTTGGCGAAAACTCCAAGCAAGCATCGGGGAAATGAGGCGGCGCCCCGAAGTCGAACCCGAAGTTACCCAGGACCAGAATTTTTCATTTTTCAAATTTTCATAACTTTTGCATACGAGCTCGGATTCACGCGCGGTTTGTTTTGCTGGGATCGTATCGGAATTTCTGACGTTTTGGCACTGGTTTGGATGAATTTGGAGACTGTCCAATTTTTGGGTTTAAATTGGATTTGAATTCAATTTAAATTCAAAAGGTGAGTGTTTTAACCCACTCACAACTACTAGAAGCTTTTATGTTTGTTAAATAAATTTTAGAAATGAATAGAAATTTATTTATGAGCTTTTGGCATGTTATTTCATTCATATCTGTTGAATTGCATTTTATTGAATGTAACTGTTAATTTAATTGATTTATTGCGTGTTAATTGGCTGTTAGAAATTTTTGGTTGCATATGAACTGCTAGTTAACAGTTATGTCAATTATCACTGAATATAAATTGTTAGATTAATAGTCGAAAAATTTAATTTGAATAAACTGCCAGTTATCACCTGTTATATATGATCATATATATAATTGTTATTGATTGATATTGCTTGATGTTTGTGATTGGATGATGGATGTGTTATTGAAGGGATGTTTTATTTGATATCATTAAACTGCAAGTTAGTATGCATTTTTCATTTCATTCGGGATTGCGGTTTGAAATGATATACAACCGCAGTTTTATTTTTTAAATTGCGGATTGAAATGATAAATATCCGTATCACTTGACCATAGGATAGAAAACTATATACAGACACCGTGGTCTATATATAACTATTTTTAATGTGATTTCTATGGTTTGGATGGAATACGGTTTATAAAAATCTTAAATTTTATACTGAATAAATGTTTTCTTCCATAGTTATATGCATATGAAGTTGAAATTTTGAAATTAAAAGGTGAATAAATTTCTTTATTAAAAATGGAAGAAAATTAAGAAAATGGAGTTTGATGATTATATCCTATGTTTAAATATTAAGTTGGAAATTTTAAAGATATGATATTTATAATTGGATTTTTTTCCCAAAATATTTTGAAATGAATATTCTAGTAAAAATTGAATTTGGAAATATATATATATATATATATTTTACTAGAAATTGAAGTCTTATTAATTATGGATTTTATGTGAATGGTCAAGATTAATTAATAGAATATTGATTTTTGAAAGGATAAAAATCCAACTTTAGTTGAAATATTAATGCTCCAAAATGGATATAAATATATATAAAATTGAAATGGTTTTGCGACTTGAAGTAATATTTTGGATTTTGGTTTAACTTTAAAAGAAGAAATATTTGGAAAGCCATGTAATTTATTTCTTTATAAAGCAACAGTAAAGTTAAACTTTTTTTTTTATTCGCATACCGTTGAATATCCAAACCATTTAGTTTTGAAAATAATGGTTTTAAAATGCTATGGATTTTCGAAGAATTATGTTGAAAGTTACAAACAGAATATTGGTTACATGGGATATTAAATAATAAAAAGTGACATAATTTTTGGAAAGGAATAATTTTATTTGGGATAAACGATATCATATTGTTTTGGGTTTTAAAAGAAGAAATGATATCGTAATATTACGGTTTGAAATGGATTATATTCTGGTTTTAAAAGTATAAACTATTTTTAAATGACCGCGGTGTTATAATAACGATTGGTTGGCAAAGAGACCGGGATCGGATATGGACATACTCTCTGTCGATACCGAAAACCACTTTGACTAACCGTGTACGCGGTGGAGATTCCAGAATGAAGTAGGTGGTGGCGACGTTTCCTGTAAGGTAAATACGTGGACCCAACTCCCGTGAGTTGGCATAAGGTGGCTAAAACAGGAGCGATTCTCAGGCCAATGAGGTCATTCCTCTGATCGGACGCTCCTCTTCGATATTATAATTTGACTTGGATTTGATTCAGTGGCCACTTCTATATTTTGATTTTGGGGAGTTAGTCCGAGGTGGGCGGTAACTGCGGCTACGCGTTTCCACCAGCCTGGATAGCAATTGGTATATCTACCCTGGCATTGCCTAGTTGTGCCGTGTCACCTACCATATCGCGCCTTGTACGAGTTTGGTTTTCTCCCGTAGCCCGTGTGGTATCCTCTAGTGGCTTCCCGATCAGGAGGGGCTATGATATTGGACGGACTACTGGGACTATTACGTGTTAAGGTGGAAAATGTAAAGCCTTAACGCTATTTAAAAGTAAGTTTATTTTATAAATAGACACTATTATAATAGCGCAATATACTACATAGTAAATAGTTTAACGGATCCTTAGGAGATGTAAATCCCGAACATCTCTTGAGTTACTGTACTCATATTTATATTCTGTTTATTTAACTCACATAAGATATTCTAGTCTGACTCGGGTGTTTTTGTCTATTCAAATTCGCTCGGGTCAGTCCGAGCATTTCAGGATAGCAGATTTTAGCTTTGGAGGACGAAGACGAAGAATAAGTATTATGTTATATATAGTATTACACCACACTCTTTCTATTCCGCTGCATTGCTTGTATTGGTATGTGTAACTCTGATATTTATTGTAAAAGAAGAATCAAGCTTTTGTAAACTGTTTATGAACTGTATATTTGTTATTATATTTTATCCTTCCGCTGTGAGATTCTGTTTTTGTTTTATTTCTTCTCTGTTTTTCTTATTTACCCCATAACAATCCGCCCTTGCGTATGCTTTGAATTGGCACGTGTGTCGGTTTAAAGTGTGCAAAAAGGCGGGATCTTACATACTAGCCACAAAAGTGGGTAATACAAATCAAAACCGTAGGGACTCGTAGGGAAAATGGATTTCCAACAATGGCAGGGCTACTGGGGTACCGCCCGTCACAGTACGGGGTCTAGATCACCGTACCGAGATCACTCCCGATCCCCTGCAACACAAGGCCGGAACCATTCCTTACTGAACAGTTCCGAACAAGATAAACCCCGCAGTTGGCGCGACCAACCGCTCACTAAGCTGAAATATATAAGGGACATCTAGACAGGGGAAATATCTTGTCCTGCTTGGGCATGACCCACCTAACCTTGCTGCATCTCCCCTGTTTTAGTCATTCCCGGTTGGTGAGGCTTGAGGTTGTGATTACCCTTAAAGAACATATCACTTAGAATGCTCATCGTCTGCCTGACGATGTGCTGAAAGCATTCAATCCATACATGTTCATTCCGGGTTTGAACGAAACCGAAGGCATTATCTCGTTACACTCGTTTTGGAGTCACCCTCAGAGTCAACGACGATAACCCTTGCATTCTGAAAACACATCTCGATCTTCATTTCAGAATTCACGACTTAACATTTAAATTGGATCGATGTGGTTTTCGGAGAATCAAATTTGATTCTTCCGATCCCGGTCTCATCGAATCCAACCGCCATTTTAAGGGCCAAGTGGTCTAATTAACTTAAACAGTTTAAATAATTTAAATTCAATAATTGAATTATCGTAGCTTTTATCATAGATAAAACATATACAAGCATCATAGATATAACACAGCATACCATAGAGTAACATAGAATATCATCACATAAATATCACAATCAGATATTCAACACAACAGTTCATAAGCAATTACCTTTAAATCTTATCTGTAATTAATTCAATTTAGAATTAATTACCTGAGAGTTAATCACTTAACTCTGTTTAATTTATCATTAATTATTAATTAATTATTATTCATTTCACATTGTTGGATTAATGTTTTCTCAATTAATCATTACGTCTTAATTACATAATCATTTAATTTCACACTATCATTTACTTAATTACTCCTTAACCCAGTTATTTACTTTAATTAATCATTTAATTAACAGTCTTAATTATTAATCAAACTTAATTAACCATTTAATTAATGCTAATTAATTACTTAACCATTTAATTTTTTTTAATTAAATTACTCGATTAATTAGCTATTTATCATTTAGACATTGACTTTAAGTAATTAATTTCAAATTTACCCCCTTTCCTTAATTACTTATTCAATTTCTAGATATAAAGTGATTACTCCCAATCACTACTCAACATTAGTTAATCTATCGCTAATTACGATTTAAAAGTAATTGTTTTTAATTCCTTTCTAAAATAATTTATTTATATTATATGTTCAACAAAATTAAACATGTAAAAATCTTCTTTTAAATCTTGACAATCAATTATAGAAGTAACTACAACTTTAATTATTAGTTAACCTAATACCTAATTCAAATTAATTCCTTATTTAAAATAGAGATTAAGAATAAAAAAAACATTGTGAAACATTAATTCCACTTATTTATATTTAAAAAAACAGCAGATCCAAATCAATAGGACCGAGCCTTTCCCACTGAACCCGAGAACTACCCTACTCTTACTCGGTTGCAACTTGGAGTAAACCCCCTATATTACCGAGACCTTCCCCGTACTCCTTCTTATTCCTTCCTTCTATTATCCATTTCTACAGGTATTTAAGTTTTAAAACTTAAGTAAAGCAAAAATTCAAACTGCAAATACTCGATCTCGCAAACACACCAGGGTTCGAACTCGAGGGGACTATCGAAGAAAACCCAAACACGACACGAAGCACACCCAGGACAACCGAAAAACAAAAACCCACCACCATCGCCACCGTGCACGTGCACGGTGGTTCGGTGCATCTCCGGCGCCCCTCGCGAGCGCCCACAAACCACAAATCACCCTAAGCATCGGAAACAATACTCAGATTGTCAATTACAAGCTTAAAACAAAATTCGACATGATGCTCGAATATGCAACTACAACCACCCACTGACAAATCCTTCGTGCGGCCACCATCCATCACCGGAGGTGATGAAACTTCACCAGTACGTCATTCACATCCCCCCAACTCCACCTAAACTCGCGTTCCACTCGGTTGACCCATGATGCCGAAAATCGAAATTTTACAGAGCATAAAAACATTTACACTAAAACCCTACTTTTGATTCAATCCCAAATCCTTGCATTTGAAAAATTATTTAGCATTTTTCTTGTTATCAACAAGTATCAGGCAAGCTATACAACAAGTTTCAATATTTAAGACTTGTTGAATCTCCATAGATTCACAAAAAGGCAATTTTTGTTGAATTTCGAACTGTTCATCAAGTACCATTCTATATACCCTCATTTTTGTTTTAAAAATCATGAATCTTAATAAGTATTCAAGGCATAAATTTGAATTAGCTTTTCCTAACGATCGAGTTTTACCAATTTTGTGTTCTTGTTCACTGAAAGCAGGGTTTCCAGAAGTAAATATTACAAATATATTGTGAAACAAGTTTAAATGAAACCTGATTGAAGATCAAGCTACAATTTTGTTGGAAAGTTTGAACTTTATCATAATCAAGTGGAAATAATTCAAGGTTTAATTGTTTCTAACCCTATAACACACAGCAGGGAAACAGAATATCCAAAATCCTAAGATCAGCTTGTATAAAACTGCAGATTCATATGAAAATAAAACGCATACAATACAGATATAAATATTTCATGAATTATTCTACTGATTTAAATTAACTTAAGCTTGAAAAATTAAGTTTACTCACCTAATAATCTGTGAACAGAGGGCAAGGTTGCTTGATGAAGAAAGAAAACCGTTCTTGAAGTTTAAATCCCTGTAACTTTTCTTGTTTTCCTTAATTTGTTTGAACTTGAAAATATAAACTTTTGTTTATTTTCTTTTACACCTTCTCAGGTTTGTCTTCATAAGTTAAAGACTGAACTAAAAAAAATAAGACATAATGCATACATATATATAACCTTCAACGGTTATGCCTTCTTGAACAAGCTTTGTTGACAAAATATCTTGCTTTGTTTTTATTATGTACTAAGGTACTAACCCTGAAATGAAAGGCATATTTTCGGCTGAAAGATTATGTTTTCAGATATAACAACGGCTAATTAATGTATATGTTTACTCATATGTTAACACATAATCAAATGCTAGCTGACACAAAGATTTGTATATAGATATTTGCAGTTTTTCTTTTGTGTTTGTACTAATATGTTGCTGGCAAACTTTTTTTTGTCTTTGAATTTGTATACACTAATTAATATTGGCTGACACAAATATTTTGTATAAGATATCTCAGGTTTTGTTTGTATTGACATGTTTTATTTGCTGTGAATTCTTGGCTTATGTATGAAGCTTTGGTTATAAAGATATTTTGTTTTGTTACTAAATTATTTTTTTTCTTAACTTCAAGTCTGAACTGTAGCATACATATTTGTATGGAGATATGCATTTTATTATTATTTTTTTATTTTTGCAGGTAAATGTCGGCTAAGATGAAGTAATTTAAATGTTATGTTTCTTCAGCTAACAATATTTTAATTATGTATAATATATATGATTTACTTATTTATACTTATCTTTGTATTTATTTCCATTTATATTTTAGCTATAAATAATAAACTTATATTCATGAGTTTACTTATTTGTTTATACTTATATTTTTGACTTACATAAATATTAATATTTTGTATTGAACATTATCATCAATTTATATTTTATATCTTATATTTTCTATTTTAGCCATTAATATTTGAATTAGAGTCATAAGTTATATTTACACTTATTCTCATTTTTTTATGGTTCATTTGTATTTATTTACATTTATATTTTATATTGCTAGAATTAAATTTTAAATTTAAAACATTATCAAGCATGTGTATTCATTTAACAAATGTTAACAATTGTATAGCATTTTAATTTAATGAGTTAAATTTTATTAAAAATATTGTTAAGAAACTTATTTTAGAATTTCAAACATTATTATCTATGTGTATTATTTCATACTAAATATAAATAATGTAAAGTATTTTAAGTAATTATATAAGATAGATTTTTATTGTGAATATTATTGAAATACTTATTTCAATTTTCCAGATCAATCTCCTTTTAAAATACAGTTTATATAAATAGATGGCAATATTTCCAAAATCATATTCATTTAAATATGAACAATTTACATTCTATATTTAATTAGATTAAACATTTATTAAAATAAACGGGGCCAAAAATCTAGGGTCGTTACATTCCTCCCCCCTTAAAAGAATTTCGTCCCCGAAATTTAAAACAAAGATAATTTTTTTTAAAAAAACTGTTATACCAACCATTCAAATATACATATCATTCATATATTAACAGACAACCAAACAGTCTACCCTAACTAACAACACTAATTATCCGAACACGAAGCCGGATAAGCTTTCCTAAAATTATCGAGGGTTTGTCTCTCGATGATCAACAATCCAAACTGGATTCCTGACCACAGTTAAATTTGATTCAACCTTCAAATTCTTGAATTACTGGTTTAACAACTGATGATGAATCATGAGCAAATTTCTAAGATGGAATATATAGAATACACAATAAACCCCAGATGTCAACTCTGGCAATTCAATATTGAAATCTACAATATTAACTCTTTCCAAATTCTATTGACTTCGGTACAGAATTTCAATATCTATTCAATCAAGCCCGTATGATGTACATATACCATTCGTACGCAATATCAAATCCGATCGCTCGATTACACAATTTCATTTCCGAACTAGTATCGTCCAGCCGACTTCCTAGTGCGGACTCAGAACTGGTTTCTTGATCAGAAACTGTCATTCTCCTTGCATAGTCATAACTATGATAGAAAATTTCTCAGAATCAATCAAAATTCAAATCCATGGTTCGTCGTCGAAAATCGAGTGAAAAATCCTAACTCGGATCGATATAACTATCTCGAAATTCTGTGCTCGAATCTGGATCAAATTGTCATACGAATAAAATAATATACATTCATCCTATGTATTAATATCCATTGCTTATCAACTATATCAATTTTCTTTTATTCACATTATTCAGATTTCTATCTACTTGGAATAAATTTTCTCAATATCCAATTTACTTAAGAATTTCCCCATTCATTTCTTATATATATTCCCTTATATTATCACTCTACCACCATAGCCTTTATATCTTCTTATATCTTTTATTTCCAATTTGAACTTCTAATTCCATGTAAATTCAAATTTTCTTCAACTCTGAATATTGAATTTTATTGGCTTTCTTCCATTTATAACTGATTCCATCATTATTTTTAAATTAGTTTCATTCATTAATTTATTTTAATTTCCAATTTGAACTTGTTTTGTTGCTAATAATTAAAATTTTAAATAATTTTTTTTTTTAGTTTTCAAATTCTGAAAAGTTTTTGACAGAGTCTCCATTACATATTTTCATAAGCACATATGTAAGGTTTCAATCCTTATCTCAATTAATTTTAACCAATTCTCAAATTATTCTCTTTAGTTTAAGTGATTTACAACTTCCTTGGTTAGACATAAAATCCATTTGAGCAAAACAAACTCATATTCAAAATCATCTTATTTTGCTTCCAATAATTCATAGAATTTTATTCAACCTCATTTACTTCGAACAACCCATTTAATGTAACTACCCATTTCCTTATGCAATTTAACATCATTGTGAATAAAGAATCACTTAATCTTTATGACCATTTTAAATTGATTCCATCTCAATTTTACACTTGATTCCATCCCAGTTAATTTATTCACAATCTCTACATCGCATTTTTTTTCATTTCAACAGGTTTGATTCCAAACCATTTTGTTAAACTTGACAACCAATATTTTAAATAATCATTTCATTATTTACTTAATTCATTTATTTTCTTCAAATTGTTCCACCCAACAATTAGGTTTATTCTATTTCACCAATTTCCATTCAAATCTTTGATTTGATTTACCTTTAATCAAATCCCAATTATTTACTGATTTATTTGATTAGTTTATTCTTTTATCCATTATTAAATTACATGAACAATTAATTATTGAATTTATAATAAAGTCATTTAATTTATGCTTGAATTAGACTTGTTTACAACTCACACCAATTCTATTTTATCCAAATTCAAGGCTTACTTGGTTTATATTTGCTTATTTACGTAAGAATTTTATTTCATTCAATTTTATCTATAACTCGACTGAATTCATTCACATTCAGTTTTATTCTAACTCAACTTCAGTTAAAATTTAGCTACTTACAAATCATTAAATTATTTCTCAATATATGAGCTCAAAACTTATTTATCTACTTAGCAGCTTATATTACTCATTTGAGTCATTTCATCTTATAATCACAATTTCAGATTATATATATATATAGCACTTTACTGCCTTAAGGTATAAATTTCCATCTCACAATTACAATCATTTTACCTTCAAATTTTACATCCAAATAAGTTCATTTTGAACTCCAATTCCATTTAACTTATCTCAGGTTAACCTCTAATATGTTTCTTATTTTCATTTACTTAAGTTAAATTTTAATTCCGGGATTAAATTTCCCGATTTCTTCTTATTAATATCAACTTTACTTTATAAGTTCAATAGTTGATTTATTCATACCTTTCACATTATTAAAGAGAATTCATAGAATTCAATTTCCCGGTTTTCATTTCCAAAACCATTTTGAGATGATAACTACATATACCCACCTGGTATATCAAATCAAATTTTCAACTTCCAAACACTTGTTTCACCAAACAAATTTTCTCTATTAAATTTTTTTTTAAACAACTTGCATACTCAACAACCCCAAACAATATCATAACCAACTATCCTGGTAGCAATCCATAACTTTAGAAACTCGAAAATGAATACTGATGATGTGGCCATCATCATCAGGATTACTTTCCAGCGACTTGAAGTGAGTTCAGTGCTTCCTTACCTTCACAAATTTTCCCAAAACAATTTCCATTCAATAATATCCTCCAAAACAATATTCCATTTGAAAAAAAACATTTCAACATTCCCAAGATTTCAAATTTAAATTCATTTAAACACTTTTCAAATTCCCGGGACTTAAATTCTAATTTGATCAGATTTCAGTTATATTCCTTTTTATTTGAAATCATTCTTAAATAATTTTATTTGGTTATAAACCACTCACATTAAAAATTTTATTTGATTGTACTATTAACAATCAAATATCCAAGTATATATAGTTATTTCAGAAAAATATTTCTTTTATATCAAAATATAAGTTTGGGTAAAATTATTTCTTTTACCCTACCTTTAAAAACAATACTGTGTCAGTCTATCTTGTTTAAGAGATTAGAAATCCCTATCGATGAAATGGCATCCCACACATCGACCAGAATCCATAAACACTCAACAGATAAATCAACACAATATAAAAACAATTTTATATTCACTAACAAATACGCGCTCATATCTATTAATACACTCAAACTCATTTCAAAGTACTACTGACTCTATTCCATGAGTAATTCCTACAAGAGCCAAGGTTATTACCAACCTATGCTCTGATACCAACTGCGACGACCCGCCCTTCCACTACTAGAAAGACGTATCATCATTAAGAAAGAAAGGGATAGAAAATAGAAAAGAAAGAGAAAGAAAGAACACAACATCAGAATTCTCACAGCGGAACGGTACAAAATATAATATATCACATAAATATTACAAAGTTTTACATATATCAGAGGTATACAATATCAATACATATGACAGTCATGCATACATTTATCACCATATACATCAGAGGTACAGTACATATCAACTAACACAGCGGGACTAGATAGATAGCTATATACGTCTAGAATCTCCTGTCCCAAACTCCTCCAGTAATCAAAGTCCATAACCTATCACTTGGCTACTCAAAAATTTGAGTACCCAAGAGTTTATGAAAAATAAAATATAAACTCTGGGTCAGACATGGGTCTGGTATGAGTAAACGGTTAAAGTTGTTTAACTTAAAAAAAACATTTGAAAATAAAGGTATCACGTAAGACTCCCCACAAATAAATACGGGTAATTTTTTACCTTACGCTAACCAAAACATTTCATAGGAAATCCAGTGATATTATAACAGTGTCTGGGTTTTCAAGTAAATAGAAAATAGCCGAAATTGTTACATGATTAAATTCCAGCTACTAGCCACAAAAGTGGGTAATACAAATCAAAACCGTAGGGTCTCGTAGGGAAAATGGATTTCCAACAATGGCAGGGCTACTGGGGTACCGCCCATCACAGTACGGGGCCTAGATCACCGTACCGAGGATCACTCCCGATCCCCTGCAACACAAGGCCGGAACCATTCCTTACTGAACAGTTTCGAACAAGATAAACCCCGCAGTTGGCGCGACCAACCGCTCACTAAGCCGAAATATATAAGGGACATCTAGACAGGGGAAATATCTTGTCCTGCTTGGGCATGACCCACCTAACCTTGCTGCATCTCCCCTGTTTTAGTCATTCTCGGTTGGTGAGGCTAGAGGCTGTGATTACCTTTAAAGAACATATCACTTAGAATGCTCATCGTCCGCCTGACGATGTGCTGAAAGCATTCAATCCATACAAGTTCGTTCCGGGTTCGGACGAAACCGAAGGCATTATCTCGTTACACTCGTTTTGGAATCACCCTCAGAGTCAACGACGATAACCCTTGCATTCTGAAAACACATCTCGATCTTCATTTCAGAATGCACGACTTAACGTTTAAATTGGATCGATGTGGTTTTCGGAGAATCAAATTTGATTCTTCCGATCCCGGTCTCATCGAATCCAACCGCCATTTTAAGGGCCAAGTTGTCTAATTAACTTAAACAGTTTAAATAATTTAAATTCAACAATTGAATTATCATAGCTTTTATCATAGATAAAACATATACAAGCATCATAGATATAACACAGCATACCATAGAGTAACATAGAATATCATCACATAAATATCACAATCAGATATTCAACACAATAGTTCATAAGCAATTACCTTTAAATCTTATTTGTAATTAATTCAATTTAGAATTAATTACCTGAGAGTTAATCACTTAACTCTGTTTAATTTATCATTAATTATTAATTAATTATTATTCATTTCACATTGTTGGATTAATGTTTTCTCAACTAATCATTAAGTCTTAATTACATAATCATTTAATTTCACACTATCATTTACTTAATTACTCCTTAACCCAGTTATTTACTTTAATTAATCATTTAATTAACAGTCTTAATTATTAATCAAACTTAATTAACCATTTAATTAATGCTTATTACTTAATTAACCATTTATTAATTTTTAATTAAATTACTCGATTAATTAGCTATTTATCATTTAGACATTGACTTTAAGTAATTAATTTCAAATTTACCCCCTTTCCTTAATTATTTATTCAATTTCTGGATATAAAGTGATTACTCCCATCTATTGCCAATTACGATTTAAAAGTAATTGTTTTTAATTCCTTTCTAAAATAATTTATTCATATTATATGTTCAACAAAATTAAACATGTAAAAATCTTCCTTTAAATCTTGACAATCAATTATAGAAGTAACTACAACTTAAATTATTAGTTAACCTAATACCTAATTCAAATTAATTCCTTGTTTAAAATAGCGATTAAGAATAAAAAAAACATTGTGAAACATTGATTCCACTTATTTATATTTAAAAAAACCGCAGATCCAAATCAATAGGCCCGAGCCTTTCCCACTGAACCCAAGAACTACCCTACTCTTACTCGGTTGCAACTTCGAGTAAACCCCCCTATATTACCGAGACCTTCCCCGTACTCCTTCTTCTTCCTTCCTTCTATTATCCATTTCTACAGGTATTTAAGTTTTAAAACTTAAGTAAAGAAAAAATTCAAACTACAAATACTCGATCTCGCAAACACACCAGGGTTCGAACTCGAGGGGACTATCGAAGAAAACTCAAACACGACACGAAGCACACCCAGGACAACCGAAAAACAAAAACCCACCACCATCGCCACCGTGCACGTGCACGGTGGTTCGAAGCATCTCCGGCGCCCCTCGCGAGCACCCACAAACCACAAATCACCCTAAGCATCGGAAACAATACTCAGATTGTCAACTACAAGCTTAAAACAAAATTCGACCTGATGCTCGAATATGCAACTACAACCACCCACTGACAAATCCTTCGTGTGGCCACCATCCATCACCGGAGGTGATGAAACTTCACCAGTACGTCGTTCACATCCCCTCCAACTCCACCTAAACTCGCGTTCCACTCGGTTGACCCATGATGCCGAAAATCGATATTTTACAGAGCATAAAAACATTTACACTAAAACCCTACTTTTGATTCAATCCCAAAATCCTTGCATTCGAAAAATTATTTAGCATTTTTCTTGTTATCAACAAGTATCAAGCAAGCTACACAACAAGTTTCAATATTTAAGATTTGTTGAATCTCCAGATATTTACAAAAAGGCAATTTTTGTTGTATTTCGAACTGTCCATCAAATACCATTCTATATACCCTCATTTTTGTTTTAAAAATCATGAATCTTAATAAGTATTCAAGGCATAAATTTGAATTATCTTTTCCTAACGATCGAGTTTTACCAATTTTGTGTTCTTGTTCACTGAAAGCAGGGTTTCCAGAAGTAAATATTACAAATATATTGTGAAACAAGTTTAAATGAAACCTCATTGAAGATCAAGCAACAAGTTTGTTGGAAAGTTTAAACTTTATCATAATCAAGTGGAAATAATTCAAGGTTTAATTGTTTCTAACCCTATAACACACAGCAGGGAAACAGAATATCCAAAATCCAAAGATCAGCTTGTATAAAACTGCAGATTCATATGAAAATAAAACGCATACAATACAGATATAAATATTTCATGAATTATTCTACCGATTTAAATTAACTTAAGCTTGAAAAATTAAGTTTACTCACCTAATAATCTGTGAACAGAGGGCAAGGTTGCTTGATGAAGAAAGAAAACTGTTCTTGAAGTTTAAATCCCTGTAACTTTTCTTGTTTTCCTTAATTTGTTTGAACTTGAAAATATAAACTTTTGTTTATTTTCTTTTACACCTTCTCAGGTTTGTCTTCATAAGTTAAAGACTGAACTAAATAAAATAAGACATAATGGATACATATATATAACCTTCAACAGTTATGCCTTCTTGAACAAGCTTTGTTGACAAAATATGTTGCTTTGTTTTTATTATGTACTAAGGTACTAAACCTGAAATGAAAGGCATATTTTGGGCTGAAAGATTATGTTTCCAGATATAACAGTGGCTAATTAATGTATATGTTTACTCATATGTTAACACATAATCAAATGCTAGCTGACACAAAGATTTGTATATAGATATTTGCAGTTTTTCTTTTGTGTTTGCACTAATATGCTGCTGGCAAACTTTGTTTTGTCTTTGAATTTGTATACACTAATTAGTATTGGCTGACACAAATATTTTGTATAAGATATCTCAGGTTTTGTTTGTATTGACATGTTTTATTTGCTGTGAATTCTTGGCTTATGTATGAAGCTTTGGTTATAAAGATATTTTGTTTTGTTACTAAATTATTATTTTTTTCTTAACTTCAAGTCTAAACTGTAGCATACATATTTGTATGGAGATATGCATTTTATTTTTATTTTTTTATTTTTGCAGGTAAATGTTGGATGAGATGAAGCAATTTAAATGTTATGTTTCTTCAGCTAACAATATTTTAATTATGTACAATATATATGATTTACTTATTTATACTTATCTTTGTATTTATTTCCATTTATATTTTAGCTATAAATAATAAACTTATATTCATGAGTTTACTTATTTGTTTATACTTATATTTTTGACTTACATAAATATTAATATTTTTTATTGAACATTATCATCAATTTATATTTTATATCTTATATTTTCTATTTTAGCCATTAATATTTGAATTAGAGTCATAAGTTATATTTACACTTAATCTCATTTTTTTATGGCTCATTTGTATTTATTTACATTTATATTTTATATTGCTAGAATTACATTTTAAATTTCAAACATTATAAAGCATATGTATTCATTTAATAAATGTTAACAATTGTATAGCATTTTAATTTAATGAGTTAAATTTTATTAAAAATATTGTTAAGAAACTTATTTTAGAATTTCAAACATTATTATCTATGTGTATTATTTCATACTAAATATAAATAATGTAAAGTATTTTAAGTAATTATATAAGATAGATTTTTATTGTGAATATTATTGAAATACTTATTTCAATTTTCCAGATCAATCTCCTTTTAAAATACAGTTTATATAAATAGATGGCAATATTTCCAAAATCTTATTCATTTAAATATGAACAATTTACATTCTATATTTAATTAGATTAAACATTTATTAAACTAAACGGGGCCAAAAATCCAGGGTCGTTACACGATATTTCATGCCACTCGCTTCCACATATGCCAGATTTGATTTGCTCAAAATATCAGATTGTTAATTTATATTTGGCAAAACTCAGCATACACGGTAAATAAATATATCACAGAATAACATATACAGAGTAATAAAACAATAAGCCGCGGAAACAAATGAATAGTAGTTCAAGAAGCTGCTATATATATATATATAAGAGTTAAAACAAGATACAACAGAAGTCTCAAATACATAGGAGTCAAAATACAATATTCCAATGACAAAAAAAATCTGAATATCACTGGAGTCAACTGATTAATTGAAAGCTGAATAGATGTAGATGGATCTCCAAGTGAAGCTCCAACTTCAAAGGTGAGTCTTAAATGCTATGACACTCAATCTGACCCGAGCATAAAGAAAACACAAAACACTCGAGTCAGGATTAACGTGACGCCCCACCTCTATACTCACACTAGCCATGGACATTACAGAGTAATGCCGTCGACTAGCACGAAGAATAAGGCTATTGAGGAGCGATCATCCGTGTAATTGCTTTGTGCGAGTACCGATATGCTAGATAGAAGGTCACGTATTACATTTAGAGAGGATATCTAATACATCAAGTACAAACTCAATGCTACTACACAGTGGCTATGTATTCTTCGGAAGAAAGTATAAAATAAGCATAACATAAGTTAGTCACGAATATTCGTATCACAAAGGCGGAAACAAATATGAATATAACACGTAAAAGTGTACATCAAAGTAGTGGTCATGTAAGATCCAATACATCACAAAAGAATAGGTACAAGTGCTAGACAAAAGAATATGTATACAACAAGGAGTCTCTATCTTGAATGTATAAACAAAAATACTAAGCTAAGTAGTTAGCCAAAAGTCAGATGACAGACCCTGATAAGAAGTCAAGTAGAAGCACCAGAAATACCTCGGTCTGACCTGAGTATTATTTAATAAGAAATAATAAACGGATTAGTCTAGCTATAAATATCCCATAAAATGAGATAAGAATAAGAGATATGACAAAAACGTATGATAACAATAATGCCATACTGTGATAAGTATACATTTAACAACAACAAAAATCATACAATATCTCAAGAAATCTCAAACACCCGAAAGAATGTCATATCCTTTATTTTATTCATTAAACCACAAATATTGACAAACATATCAATGCCAATCGAAAAAGTTGGTGAAACACAAATTCTAGAAATCTTCAATTAGAAATCCAAAAATCATAAAAAGGGAGGCATATCACAAACGGGTGCATGAAAACTCACTAACACGTGTATCACAAACAGACCGCTATCCCGCGGTCGCTAACCATAGAGTCGGTACAACGACGTAGTATAGTAACGGTACACCCGAGGAACCTGAAACTCGAATAATTCAGAACATCGATGTAGTACAATAATGGTACGCTCGATGGTCCTGAAATCCCAATAATTTGAAACAACGACGTAGTACAATAACAGTATGTTTTATGAACCTGATAAGCCGGACAACGACGTAGTACAATATCGGTACACCCGATGAACCTGATAAGCCGAAACAACGATGTAGTACAATAACGGTACATCCGACGAACCTGATAAGCCAGAACAATGACTTAGTACAATAATGGCACATCCAATGAACCAAACTCCATAACAGAACATGGGTAGCTTTCCCATAAAATTGAGTCGAAACTCCAAAGAACCCATAGGTCGTTAAACTATAAAAGAAATGTGACGAAACTCAATAAAACGAGGTACAGTTCCCCATGTGGACAAAGAGACATTGCATATAGCTAGTTTAAACCATAACTTGATCACCGTTGACCAATAAGAAGTGTGAATTACACTAAGCTAGTAAATAAATGAGTTTAGCTTCATGTCCCATAACCACTGGCTTAACTTAAATATTTACGAACAAATTGTAGATTTTCACTCAAAAATTGTCACAAGAGTTTCAATCGAACAAGTCTAAGAATTAACCGACAAACTAAACGCAAGCGTTTCATACCACTTGTTTTGCTAAATCGTTTAATTAGATTTCTCGAATGAATAAGGTAAAGGTTTGTATATACTAATAGATTGGAAAACGCTTTTAAAAACAACAAGCTTTATATTAAAAGTAAACGATGAAATCATTTTTGTGAAAGAGTTTGAGTACTTACTACTAGTACAGAAACCTTTACATTTCAAAGTGACAAACATAGAAATTATTGTAGAAACAATCAATCACCAAAAATTCACATTCGAAGACGTGAATGCCGCCACGAGCATCAATTTCAAAGTCTTTCAAACCATCAATATTTCTATCCCTACAACTTTGTCTAAGATGAGCCAATTTGGGATCATGCTTTTGAGCATCAAGAATACAGTCTAAAAGAGATGGATGAG
Organism: Allium cepa; assembly: GCA_030765085.1. Lineage (NCBI taxonomy): Eukaryota > Viridiplantae > Streptophyta > Magnoliopsida > Asparagales > Amaryllidaceae > Allium > Allium cepa. Next base: position 765,767,457 of record CM060940.1, on the reverse strand, counting down.
CCTCAGGGCTACAAAAAATGAGTGATGAACATGAATCAAATTCACGATCTCGAATCTCACAAGTAGAAAGAGTCTCGGGATCATTCCATTCGGATATCATCATAGAAACAACCGCTTGATGTTTACGAATAAGGACAGCGGCAACACAATTTCCCTTTTTGGGAGGATAAAGAATATCAAGATCATAAGATGCAAGGAACTCGAGCCAGCATTGTTGATGCAAATTAAGTTCCTTTTGAGAAAACAAATACTTCAAAGATTTATGATCGGTGTAGAGAACAAATTTCTCTCCCAAAATATAATGACGCCAAATTCGAAGGGCGAAAACAATAGCCGCGACCTCTAAATTATGAGTGACATATCTAGCCTCAACTTTCTTTAATTGCCTAGAAGCATAAACGATAACACATTCCCTCTACATGAGAACGGCTCTCAAACCAACACGACTAGCATCGATATAAACAACAATTCCCCTTGAGAAGCTCAAGAACAGAAGCATCGGAAAAGAGTTTTTAAATTTGTGGAAAGCAACTTCACATTTGTTTGACCAAATTAACTTAGCTCCCTTCTTTGTCAAACTTGTAAGAGGCATGAAAATTTTAGAATTTTTTTATGAAACGACGGTAATAGCCCGCCAATCCATGGAAACTACGAATTTCCATCACACACTTCGGTCTCTTTCAATTTTGAATCGCTTCAATCATTGAAGGATCCACGGAAATTCCGGATTGAAAGAATATGTCCTAGAAATTTCACACGGGATTGCCAAATGTGATACTTAGAAAATTTTTCTTTCAATTGATTGCTCCTAAGAGTTTCCAATTCAATTCGAAGATGTTTTTCATGCTCTTTCTTGGTTTTAGAATACACAAGAATATCATCTATAAATATGAGAACAAATCAATCGAGAAAGTCTTTGAAAACTTGATTCATAAGGTCAGCGAAATAAGATGGAGCATTCGTTAAACCAAATGGCATGACAAGCCGTTCATAAGATCCATAATGAATACGGAACGATGTCATAGGAATGCTATCCTCTGCAATAAGAAGCTGATGAAAACCGGTTGCTAAGTCTAACTGTGAAAAGACTCTAGCACTGCTTAGGTGATCAAATAGATCATCAGTCTGAGGTAAAGGATATTTATTCTTGATGGTGAGATCATTAAGCTTGCGGTAGTCAACGAAAAGCCTAAGTGTACCATCGGATTTCTTCAGAAAAATAACTGAAGCTCCCCAAGGAGAGGAACTAGAACGAATAAATTTCTTCGCTTCCAATTTGGATAATTGTTTACGCATCTCCTCATTTTCCTGATTGGACATACGATAAGGAGGACGAGTGATAGATAGAACTCCAGGGATTAAATTAATTCTGAACTCGATTGCTTGCTTAGGTGGTGATCCTAAAACGGGCTCAAATATGTCGAAAAATTCACGAACAACATGAATGAGGGAAATGACATCTTCCTCATCATCATCATCATCATGAGGGTTTAGAGAATATCAGGATGCCACCGAATTAGAATCTAAATCTTTAAGAACAATAGAAATCTGCTTAACAGATTGAGGATGTTGAAGATATATAGTCCTCTCAGGACAATGGTTGTGGGCTTCATAACGGTTAAGTCAATCTATTCCCAAAATCATTCCGAAGCCTAAGTAACGCATAACATGCAAATTGGCTCGGAAAGAATAATCTCAAAAAATAATCTCGACATCTTTGCAAAGCAAACTGAGTGTTGCGGATCCACCAACTGGATTTGCAATTCTCGAAGAAGTCATCAATCACATAACATTTAAAGACAAAGCATCAACAAGTTCTTTTGATATAAAAGAGTGAGATGCCCCCGTATCAAAAAGAACATGAATAAGATGATCATGAAACATAATAATGCCATCAAAGACTGAATGAAAAATACCTTGACCAAGAGAAGTGTTACTAGGAGCTTGCACAACAATTATCTTTCCCTTTTTCTTGCTTGGAAGTTTGGGACATGAAGATAAAAGATGACCGAACTTTTGCAATAATGACAAAAAAGAGGTTTCAGACACCCATTTACATAATGGTTATTAGAACCACAATTGTAGCATTGCCCAAGACTAGAGGTAGAAGTCTTTGCTACCGAAGTTGTTTGCTTCCCTATCTTGTTTGGATTAAGGCCTTTGAACTTAATAGGCCTCTTCTTATTGTTGTTGAAGTTCTGTTTGGCACCCACAACTTCAACATCAGTTTCTTTATCGACCTTTTCATGTCAAAGCGCGATATCAAGAAGCTAATCAAAAGAAACTTCTAATTCGGAAGTAAAGGATTTTTGAGGTTCTTATTCAAACCATAGACAAACCTCTAATTTTTCTTCGTTGGGTATTAATATACTCGACCCCATATCTAGAGAGAGATTCAAAAGATGCGATGTAATCTGTCATAGAAGATTCACCTTGAACAAGGTCAATAAAGCACCGGGCCAAAGTTACTTTTTCATCTTTCGGCACAAACTTCAACTCGAACTTTTCTTGAAATTGCTCCTAAGTAAGATCTGCTTTGATAATCTCTGAAATCAAAAGCTCATACCAATCTAATTCTCTTTCATGGAGATGCTAGAAGCCACTTGGACTCGATGGAGATCAACAAGATTCATGCGGAAAAAGATGCGGTCGCATGATCTAAGCCAAACTTGGATTTCTATAACACTTTCGGATCCCTTGAATGGCCTTCCACCCAAATTGGTATAATCTCTGCATAAGCATGTGAACCCAGATCTAGGATGAGTAGGCTCTAGAATGGGTCTGACAGCTTGAGCATTCTTTACAAGATCTAAAATCTGCTGGCAGACATGAATACTCCATCCTGAGGAGTAGCACTAGATTGACCGGCGCTGGGACGACCTGGTCTAACCATTTCTCTTCTTTAGAAAAGAAAGAAGAGGAAAAAGATTATTCTTAAAATAAATATCAAATAATCATGATTGATAAAACAAGGCATCATAAAAGAAATTAGGATATAATGGGTCCTAAAACTCGGATAAATCCTAAGGCACGATTCCTAAGGGAGACTTAGGACAATGATCCTTGCTATAATATTCTATATTGTTCCGAAATTTGGCTCTGATACAAAGCTGTGACGCCCCACCTCTATACTCACACTTGACAAGGACATTCGGAGTAATGCCATTGACTAGCATGAATAATAAGGCTGTTGAGGAGCAACCATCCATGTAATAGCTTTGTGCGAGTACCAATATGCCAGATAGAAGGTCACATATTACATTTAGAGAGGAAATCCGACACATCAAGTACAAACTCAAAGCTACTACATAGTGCCTATGTGGTCTTCGAAAACAAATATAAAATAAGCATAACATAAATAATTCACAGATATTCATACCACAAAGGTAGAAACAGATATGAATATAACAAGTAAAAGTGTACATCATAGTGGTGGTCATGTAAGGTACACTATATCATAAAAGAATAGGTGCAAGTGCTAGACAAAAGAATATGTATACATCAAGGAGTCTCTATCTCGAATGTATAAACAAAACTACTAAGCTATGTAGTTAGCCAAAAGTCAGATGACGGACCCTGATAAGAAGTCAAGTAGAAGCATCTGAAATACCTCGGTTTGACCCGAGTATTATTTAAGAAGAAAATAATAGACGGATCAATCTAGCTGTAAATATCACATAAAATGAGATAAGAGTAAGAGATACGACAAAAACGTACGAAAAAAATATATTTTGCGGTGAGAAGTATACATTTGACAACAGCAAAAATCATACAATATCTCAAGAAATCTCAAACACTCGAAAGAATGACATGTTCTTTATTTTATTCACCAAACCACAAATATTGACAAACATATCAATGCCAATCGCAAAAATTGGTGAAACACAAATTCTAGAAATCATCAATTAGAATTCCATAAATCACAAAAGAGGAGGCCTATCAGAAATGGGAGCATGAAAACTCACCAACACATGTATCACAAACGGTTCGCTATCCCATGGTCACTAACCATAGAGCCGGTGCAACGAAGTAGTACAATAACAGTACATCGGAGGAACCTGAAACTCGAATAATTCAGAACATCGACGTAGTACAATAACGGTATGCTTGATGGTCCAGAAACCTCAATAATTCGGAACAACGACGTAGTACAATAACGGTACGTCCAATGAACCTGATAAGCCGAAACAACGACGTAGTACAATAACGGTACGTCCGATGAACCTGATAAGCCGGAACATTGACATAGTACACTAACGATACATATGATGAACCTGATAAGCAGGAATAATGACTAGTACAATAATGGTACATCTAATGAACCGAACTCTATAACAGAACATGGGTCGCTAGCCCATAAAAATGATTCGAAACTCCAAAGAACCTATAAGTCGTTAACCTATAAAAGAAATGAGACGAAGCTCAATAAAAACGAGGTACAGTCCCCCACGTGGATAAAGAGACATCGCATATCGCGAGTCTAAACCATAAAATGGTCACTATTGATCAATAAGAAGTGTGAATTACACTACGCTAGTAAATAAATGAGTTTAGCTTCATGTCCCATAACCATTGGCTTAACTTAAATATTTATGAACAAATCATAGATTTCCACTCGAAATTTGTCACAAGAGTTTCAATCGAACAAGTCTAAGAATTAACCGACAAAGTAAACGCAAGCATTTCATATCACTTGTTTTGCTAAATCATTTAATTGGATTTCTTGAATGAATGAGGTAAATGTTTGCATATATTAATAGATTGGAAAACAGTTTTAAAAACAACGAGCTTTATGTTAAAAGTGAACGATGAAATCATTTTTGTGAAAGAGTTTGAGTATTTACTACTAGTATAGAAACCTTTACATTTTAAAGTGACAAACCATAGAAATGATTGTAGAAAAAATCAATCACAAAAAATCTACATTCGAAGACGTGAATCAAATACAAAGAAATCGATACCAAATCCATCAAAATGTGTATTCGCAAAATTCAAAAAAAAGAAGTCATCAAATTCGATAAAAGTGATAACAACTAATCGAATCAACAAAAATCGATAAACATTGAAAATTCACTCGAAAATAGGCAAATAGGAAAGACTGAACAGTTCCAGACGTCTGGAGGTTCAACCATACATCTGGATTTGGTTTCTGGAAGTAGTTCAAAAAAACCTCCCAAACATCTAAAATTACAAAGCCCGACGTCTGAACCCTAACCAGACGTCTGAACCAATAAATTAGACGTTTGGAATTTGTCTCTGCCATTTTATCTTCTGCATTCGTATAATTTTTTCAACAGGGACTATAACCAGACGTCTGGACTTGACAACCAGACGTCTGGTTGCCTTTTCTAGGCAACATTTTGCCTAAGCCAATGATGGCCAAAACGATTCAGAAGCGATCGGACAAGCAACGTAGACTAGGGATTTATGCTAAGTGACAACCCAGCCTTATAGGCTCTTCGATACACCCCAAATAACAAGTCCAAATATCCAAGATAGGTTCTTTAAAGATTTGTCATCAAAACATCAAAATTGAAAAATTCACCAAATCAATTCAAATCAAAAGCAAATGAACATGAATAGATGTTAGGAATTCATACCTAGTAACAATGAAAGCTATAGACATAGATGTGAGTTCAAGAACTTACCTTTAAACCCAAAAACAACAAGTGAGAAACTTTAATACAAAGCAAGACCGATTCCTCTTCAATACACCTCAACAATCTTCAACCTATTATCAAAGGTGAATTTTTTCCTAAGTTAGGTTATAGGAATTTATGAAAATTGAAGAGATATTGAGATGGAGAAGGTGAAGAGGATGCTTACCTAAGCTTCTCTTTCATTTTAGAGCAAGAACTTGAATTTCCTAGCCAAACTAGGGTTTAGGAATTCTAATTTCCTATCTCTTCCCCCAATTTTCTTTTAGCTTGAGTGTTAGGAAATAATAGACTGAGTGAAGAGGAGTTGCATGAGGAGTTTGGGTATTAGATGAGTTTATGGGCATAAATCCAAATCCAAAGCCCAAGAGAAAAATAGAAAAATTCAAGTCAACTCTAAACATATTGATGTTTATACTCAAAAAGGTCGCAAACGGCATTTTGGACTCAATGGAAGTGGTCTGATTCCTAATTCGACTGTTTGTAAAAAGTAACATTTTAGACTTTAATCCGAGTAACGATGCTATATTTAAATAAATCATTTAAATATACAATCAAAAAATATGTGGGTTGTTATAATTAACATTCTTATATCAATAAATCTAACTCAAGTGAAATATCAACTGAAATTCAAGTAACTCAAAGGATGTTTGGGATAACCATCCTCTAAGGATCCATGGAACTATCTACTATGTAGTGCAATACGCTATTTTATATGTCTATAGTAAAGTAAACTATTAAAATAGCGTTAAGACGTTACCCATATCCCCCTTAACATATTTTATATATTTTCATAGTCTATACAATACCGTAATATCCCCTGTACTGGGTGTCGTCGGAGGGCACTCCATAGGTATGGTACAAAACAAACTCGTAGTGATGTCGATAAGGCAGGTGACACGGTACAACAAGGCAAAGCAAGGGTAGATATACCAATTACACTTCCGGGTTAGTGGTAACGCATAGCAGCTGCTACCGCCCACGTCGGAACACACTCCCAAATCAAAATCTAGGGTGGCCACCAAATAAATCACAAATTCAAAATACAATATAGAAGGAATGTGCCCGATCGAAGGAATGTCATCACTTTGCCCGTCAATTTCTCCTGTTTTAACCACCTTAAGCTAAATCATGGGAGTTAGGTCCATGTATATACCTCATATAGAATCATCGCCCCCATTCTACTTCATTCTGGAATCTCCACCGCATACACGGTTGTTAAAGTGGTTTTCAGTATTGGCAGAGAGTATAACAATAACCAATCCCGATCACTTTAACAACCAATTGTTATTATAACACTATGGTCATTTCACAATATCATACTTCAAAACCAAAATATCATATCCATTTCAAACCATATCAATACGATATCCTTTCTCACTTAAAATAATATTCATTTCCAAAATCATTACACTTTCCAAAATTATAACTCTTTTGAAATTATAACATTTTGAAATTATAACACTTTGAAAATATAACACTTTGAAATTCTTAACACTTTCCTCTTAAATAGTTTAGACATTAATAATAGTATATATATTAAAATAGTTTGTATATTAAAATAATTTATGTTAAAAATAGTTTATATTAAAATAATTTTATATTAAAAAAAAATTATAAATAAAATATATATACACACACATATATATATAATACTTAAGATAGTAAAATAGTTTCCTCAAGTTCACAAATCAATTCAAATCATTCGAATTCAAAAATTCAATTAAACTAAGTCTTAATCCACAAATTTCTATTTAATTCAACATCTCAATAAACCATTTTATATCGACTCGAAATATAGATTTGAACTACAAATCAAAGCATTTAAGTTCTAATAGATTTCAAAACTTTAAATATTCAAACAATTATAATAACTCAATTTTGATAAATTCGTTTATATTTCAAATTCAACTTTACTATTATTTAATATTGAAATATTCACTTAGTCAATCCAATGTCATTCTTAAATTTAAATTTAAACAAACTAAATATTCCTTCCAATTTATTTTCTTGAAATATTCATTTAATTATTTTAAATCAAAATCAGGTTATAAACATCTTATCTTTAAAATCTTAAATCCAATAAGTTTCAAATAAATTTAAATTTATCTTTCCAACCTTAATTTATTGAAATTATATAAAATCTACTTTTAAAATATAATTTTAAATAATACTTAAAACATATTATACACTAATTAAATTAACTTTTATTAAATCAAATCTTATTATTTAAATTTATTTTATTTCAAAGCTTATTTTATATATTTTAAAATAGTAAAACTATAAGTAAATTCTTAAAATTTATAATTTCAAAACTAACTTATAATTATAAAAAAAATTAAAAACATATAATTTTGGAAATCTAAAATTCAAACCTTTATAAAAACACATTTATATATAATATCTTAAAATCAATATTTACAAAAACCATCTATTCCTTTCTAAAATTTTGGAAATAATTTTCAATATATATATATATACACACACACACACACACACATACATAAACCAACGGTGTATATATATAATTTTCTATTCTATGGTCAAGTGATATGGATATTTATCATTTCAATTCGCAATTTAAATATCTACGGGTATATATCTTTTCAACCCACAATCCCAGATTCAATTCAATGAAAATCGCTTGGGTTTGTCATTTCAACTTATAGCGATTTTCTCCTATTCTACAAGATCGTTCGGGTATGTATCATTTCAACCCATGTGGAATTTATATTAATAAGGAACTTGTAGAGTGATAACAATTATGATAATAATATAACAATCAGCAACATGCATACATCATCAGTGATAATAAAATTTAAATAACAGGATATTGTGTTAGATGTCACAGGTGAACAGATACAGATAATTAACATATATATAGCAATATAAATAACTAACAGTAGCATATTTCAATTATCGTTTCAATTGAAATCAAATTTAATAAATATAAGAACGTTAATCGTGAGTGATTGCTCACCTTTCGAGGTTGAAAATGAATGACAGTGAAATGAGTTACGAATCCAAGCATGAATTTCAAAGCAAAGCACGATGGGCTCGAGTTCGACGGACAAACTGATAAATCGGAATCAGTGGAAACAATCCAATAAGTTTTGATATAACTAAAAATATATATAAACATTATTATTATAATATATATATATATTCTATTTTTTATTCAATATTTTAACTTATGACAAATATTAAAATAATATAAAATCTTTGTTTTAAATTAAACTCATATATTAAAGTCAAATATATATGTACATAATATATGTTGAAGTAATTACTTATATATATATATATATATATATATATATATATCAGCCATATCATTACTTATACGTAAGACTAATATGTATAAATCTATATAAACTTGCATACGTAAAATATTTTGGAATCAATAATATATATACCAATACATAAACGAATGCATAGGAACATATATAAAAATTGTAAAATATACATAACTAGCATATATATTCTTAAAATAAGTATATATATATATATTTACATACTATATCTTAAAACCAATATTGCAAACCCAATATGGAAAATAAAAGCTAATATAAGTGAACACTGGAAAATATAACTATTATCATAAACAACATACATACAAATATATAAATACATACATAAAACATATATACATTATAAGAATCAAAATATGAACGTAAATATAAACAAAAGAAATATATATACTATAACTATATATTCACGGTTAAACATACTGTAACCGTAGACTATATGTAAGTCTACAGATAACCTATATATATCAATACAAAACCAACACCGGTATTATATATAAACTAGTATGTATATACTAATATAAATACTTATACATAATATATATATATACACTAGTTGCCTCATAGAAAACACAATTCATATAAATCCCATTCCCATAAACTTATACACACACATATATAACAGAACTAATAAAATTTAAATCTTACACTATATAACACATGTATATATATTCAGAATAATTATTGTCAAATAAAAGATGTCTTAACGGCATAACCCTTGGTGATATGTTGAGAAATATGGTATGCATAAAGTACACGGTTTATAAATTAAAACTGATAGAAAATATGTTATGCAAGAAAAAAAAATAAAAACATAAATTTTATAATTCACATGTACTAATATATATAAGCTAACCTTTCATATAATTAACACAAACTAATATATATATATATATATAATGCAAACTAACCTAATATATAACTATAATACTTTCTTAAATTAAAACCCAGAGAGAAGAAGAAGGGTGAGCAGAAGATGGCAGTGAGGAGGGAGGAAGTAGAACAGAGGCGGGTGGAGTGTTACAAGGTAGGGCTAATGAGGTGGAAGAGGGATGAAGCGAGGTGAGGCTACGGATACGAGCATGGTTTGTGTAGTGACACGGATGCCATTAGGGAGGATGTTTACTCAGGTTTGGGTGTGAGGCGGAGAGTGGGCTGCTGTGGCATTGGGTTTCGGTTGCTCGAAGAGAGGAAGCGGTGGTGAGGTGGATGTAGGCTTCGGAGAGGATACATTAACAATGTAAGCAACAGATGGCCAAAATAATATATGGCTATGATATATGAAATAAAAGTTTCAAATGAAACTGTTCAATTGAAACGAAGGGTCGGTGGGAAAAAAATGAACCCGTTAATAAATATTGGAACCATTGGAAAAGCAAAGGTCACACTTGTTGAATTTAGGAATATTAATGACAAATGGAAAATTCATGTGTGCGGTGGAAACGAAAAGCCACAAGAACGAATAGGCACAAAACCAGTACCAATACGGTTATCGTTTTCGCGGATTTCGCTGTGTATTAGACTTGGAAACACAAAAACGAATATACTGTGGAGATCGGCACGACAGGACGATCAAAATGGTATAAAGATATCAATGGTATGACCATCAAATCAAAATTCGACATCGGTACCGAAAATGTGGCTAAACGGTGGAAATAAGATAAACGTAGCATAGCAGTCCAAATTTGACGAAATGAAATATGACGTCTCACTCAAAAGATGATTTACAAATTTATTATATAAAAATATTTAGGTTTGGAAAATATTTTGTTACCATCAAATATTAACTGATTTAATTTAAAATAGAATTTCACAAGAAAATAAACTTCCATATTATCTGACAAAAAATTACCATTTTCTATTCTAAACAGACGTATATCAAATATCGAATTTTTATTTCAAAATTCAATTATTTAAAAATTCATAAAATTTAAATTTAATATATTAATAAAACCATTAAAATTTATGGGTCGTTACACGCCATTACACTCATATTTATTTATTGTTGATTTAACCTGCATAAGATCTTTTAGTTCCGACTCGAGCGTTTTGTCTTTTCATTATGCTCGGGTCAGTCTGAGCTTTTCAGTGTATCGAAGACTGCTTTTATGGAGGATGAAAACGAAGATTTAGTACTATTACTATTTATTATATCCATACCACTGCAACATGTCATTTCGCTGCATTGTTATTTATTTTTGTTGTATGTAACTCTGATTCTGTATTTTAAAGTGTAATCAAATATTATTTGTAAAATAGCTTCATGAACTATTTGTTTGATTGTTATATTTTGCCATTCCGCTTTGAGATTCTGTGTTTATTTCCTTCTTTCTCTGTTTTTTTCTTATTTACCCTATAACGATCCGCTCTTTTGAATGGTTTGAGTCTGACATGTGTGGTTTATCATTGATTTAAACTGTCCAAAAATGCATGCCATTACATTTGGTATCAGAGCATTGGTTTAGCGACAACCTTAGCTTTGTGAGGTCTGACTCATTAGAAATAGGGTAGTAATACCCTGGAATGAGTCATTGAGTGTGTGTATATATGAGAGAGCGTATTTGTTAGTATTGTAAAAGATTTTATATTGTGTTAATCTGTTCTGCATGGTATTTATAAATTGCAGTCAGTGCATAGAACGTTATGGCATTGATAGAGATTTTTAAGCACTAAATAGGGCAAACCGATACAATATTTGTTTTGAAATATAGGTAAATGAATAGTTTTACCTAGTATATATTTTGTTATGTAACGACCAGGATATTTTGTTGTTTAATTTTTAATATTTAAATGGTTAAAATATTAGATTTTGAATTTTAATTGTGTTAGTAAGACTATAAAATTGAAAATTTGAGAGATTTCATAAATTTTGGAATCGTCGATTTAATCGACGAGTTAAAATAGCGATCCAGGGCACAGTCACGGAATTCAACAAAACTAGTTCCATTAGATCCGTAATAGTGTATTATTATCGGATTTCAAATTTCGTAGTGTTTGGAGTTATCATTTGATTGTACGTGATATAAACGCGCTAAAATCAATATTGAAAATTCAATACAATAATTTGGTTCAAAAAGGTATCTTCTCCATACGATCGAATTAGGACTCGAAACCTTTCCCAAAGCATTCGAAATAGGGGTATAGCATTATGAATGCCTAACGGCATGCCTCGATAGGGATTCGACATTTTGAGTTGTGTAAATCGAGACTTTTTAAAATTTAAATAAATAATTGTCTAGTTAATCTTCTTTTCAGCTATAATTCAATCCCTTCACTGTGCTTAACCTATTCAAATATAATCACAAGCGACTGCCCTTTCTTTTCATTGAAAAGAAAGACCCCCATTTTCTTCTTCTTTCAGTTCGAACTTTCGCACGAAGAGAAAAAATCGTGTTCATCTTCCTTTCCTTCCAATCAAACATCAATTCGACTATAAAAAAGGGATCGTATGAGGCACGCTCGTTGTTGGGATTGCAATTGGGGCCGAGCAACATGTTGTCATGAAGGGGATACGGTCGCGATATGGAAAGAATGGCGAGCGCCTAAAATGATGTCGTGAGGGTCGGCGTCACTTGTAGTGGGGGCGGTTGTTGTGGCAGTACGCGACAGCTTATGGATGGGTTCGTCGTCTCTATGGGCTGAGAAAGGGGAGGAAGTCGCGATGGCCTGGATATGGGTGGTGAAGTTGCAGGATGGCCAGCAGAAGCGTAAGTGGCACCACAGTTGAAGGGAATGGCGAAGTCGAGTTGGGTCTCGTGGAAATTGGGGATCACGTGCGTTTCTGCGATTTGGAGAAGAAGCGTTTTTCCTTAATTAAGGTAATTTATTAAATTAAGATTTAATTAGTGAAACTAATATATATATATATATATATATATATATATGTTAAATTGCGTGAATCTTATTAATGACATATCTAATTCATATGAGATTGAAATCGAACAGACCAAGTTGCATTGCAATCGTGATGACGAGAACTTTACAAAGAAATTAGTTTAGGGATTTTCGGAGTCCATTAGGATTTTAGTCAAATTAAATCTGGATGTTCGGCAAAATAAAAACAAAGGTGAGCTAATCTCACTCATTTGGATTACTACAATTAATTTTAAATGATTAAATTTGATTATTGGATGCTTGATTGAATTGATAAATTATAATTGTTGTTGGATGTTATATATATAGCAGTATAATACACACACACACACACATATATGTATATAAACATATACATTATTATTTGGAGTGATATTCCTGCACATTATAGCAGATGAGAACCTATGTGCCCCGTATAACAGCGGATGACCCTATATACCACGATATCCTGCCTCGAAGTAGGATTGGTATTTTATTTTTGACTAACATCTGTAGATGTAGGGAAACAGGTTGGAGCGATCCAAATAGATTCTGCAAAAGTGTAGATTTACTTTCATATATAATTACATATGATTTGTGTGAATATTTTGTTATAGATTATTGCTATGATTTGAGTTTTTGGATACTATAGTAGCACGGGCCTTAAATTTGACATTTTAAAATACCAAAAATTATTATTTTTAGTTTAAAGGAGTTTAAAATGGAGATTTTTGATTTAAAAATATTTATATTTGAAATTGGATTATTTTCAAGAAAATTTAATTAGGAATAATATATAATATATATATATATATATATACAGATTTTGGATTGTACGTAATTATTTGTAAATTATTTTAAGATAGAGATTTAAAAAAAAGAATTATATAAAAGAAGTTATAAATGATATTCGAAAAATATAAAAAGGAGTTGAAGTCGATATTAAAATGGATTAGAAGTTATAAATGGGGTTCGTAAAGGAACAGATTTATAAAAAAATGAAATTTTATAAATAAGATTGTTTTTATAAACAGGTAAAACTCAAAGGAGTTATAAAAATTTAGAAATGATATTTATAAATAAAATAAATCAATATCAGGATGATAAATTGAGAATATAAATTTGTGGGATGAATTTATATTAGAGTATAGAAATAGGGTAAGAAAAATAGTGGCTACTATTTTTAAAAAGTGAATGGAAGTGATGTGATGGAAATCAAGAGGAATTTATAAGTTGAAGTGGTTGTTGACATTTTGAAAATATATTTTAATTTTAGGAAGTAAGTTAGTTTTCGAAAGGAAAATTTTATTATTTAAAATATGAAACTTTAAACTAGTTGAGATTGAAATACTTCGATACGTAGATTTCAGATATTAAATATTTGTTTAATAAATGCTAACTTTTAAAATTGGTTTTGAAAATTTATTTGTTTATCTAAAAATGAGTATTTGGTGTGTATAAAAGTGTTTTCAATATTTTAAATAATTACTTAAAGATATTGTAAAAATAAATTACTATTCTCTAAAAGTACTTGTTATATATATAGTTTTGAAATGATTGAAAATTTATATATAAAATCTCTCGAGATGTTAGATGGGGTTTATTTAAAGGATGAGATTTTATAAGAGAAATCTTATAAATGGAATTCTAGAGATTTAAGAAAATTCCAAAGGTTTGAAAATGGTAACTTCGAAAAGAATTTTAATTCATTAAAGAAGTAAATGGTTAGATGAGATTATAAAAAAATATAATCGGTTTGGAACTTGTAAGAAGAAATTTGTAAATAACTCCAGAGATTTATGAGATGAGTTATGATTATTTCCAAGTTTACTATTAAAATTATTTTTGGAAAATATACATATAAATAAATCTCTTAAGTATTAAAAGGACGGTTTTGGAGATAACTTTAGTGGGAAATGATAAGGATAGAAATATTTATTTCTAAGTGTTATAAAAATGGTATTTGGAAATATTTCTATGCGTTGAGATGGTTTGAAAAATCCTGTTATGGATTTAAGTACTTGAAATTGTTTCAAATAGTGGAATATGAAAATGGATTTGAATATATATCTTAGTTAAAATATTTTGAAACAAATTTTGAAGATTTATAAAATAAGTCCAGGTCTCTATTTGTGGATGTTTTATTGAAGTTAAATAAGGGACTATCAATATTGGCTAAATTTGCTGATCGTTTCGAAGTGAACTGGATCAGATTTAATTATCTGAAATCCATTTTGATTCGGTTTAACCGTAATGAATGAATACCGTAGAGATGATGAAGATGGTGATTTGATTTGTCATAATCCAGGGCAAATTGTATGGACGAATGCTATCGGAACATCGCCATTGGAGGACAATGAGCATTCTAAGAAGAATTGTTTCTTGAAAGGTAACGCTTAGCCTCAAGCCTCATCAATCGAGAATGACTAAAACAAGGGAGATGCAACAAGGCTAATTGGGTCGCACCTAATTAGGGTATGTTATCACTTTTTTAGATGTCCTCGGAAACCTATTTATTATGGATATGGTGTGCATGGAAGAAGGAGCGCTCGATTGTAACGGTGGGAACACACGGGGTGATAACATATTCGATCTATCCAGGTTAGGGGTAGGCCGGTCTTGTGTAGTAGGGGATCCCGACGAGGTCCTCGGTGCATTGTTCTAGAGGTGCACTGTGATGGGCTGTACCCCAGTGGCCCAGTCATTCATATGGAATCCATTTTCTAATACGTGCCTTTACGATTTTTTTTTAGAGCCTAGTATGCTGGAATTTAATTAATGTAATAATTTTAGCTATTTGAATAAGTATTTATACTTAGACACAATTATAATACCATTGGATTTTTTCTATAAAATGTTTTGGTTATCGTAAGGGAAAAACCCGTCGTGTTTATATGTGACGCGGTCTTACGAGATACCTTTGTTTTTCAAAGGATTTTGGAAACTCTAATAACTCAAATTAAGTGTATTTTCTCAAGCTGATTTTTCAGACTGACGCGGGTATTATTTTATTATAATGCTGGGGTCAGACTGAGTATTACAGATTCAAGATAGGGTGCTATGGAGCTCAGGAGACGAGCTAGATAACAGAGACGTATTCCTATATTTAGTTTATATTTCCGCTGTGTAAGCTATGAATGTAGAGACAATCTATTAAACCATCCAGATTGATTGTTGTCCATTGTACTCTAATAATGGTATGTATAGTAACAGTACAGTTCTTGTATCTAAAATATGTTATTATAAATTATATTTATTCCACTGCAATTGTGAGATTCTATGATATTGTGGATCTATTTTCTTCTACCTTATTCTTCTTCACCCTAAAGATACATATTTTCCATTCAATTTGAGTCGAACTGATGTAAATTATAGTTGATTCAAGGGGTTTCGATTTACGGGCCTTTGCACTATATAAAAGAATAATTTTTATAAATGATATAGTTGGATATAATATGTTGTTTGTTAGGTAGTGAAATTTTATAAACATTGATTGTAAAATAAGATTTACAAGTAAAGTAAATATAAATTCGAAACTTAGAACTTAAGTTTCGGGATTTTGAAATTTGTTTCAAATTTTTTTGGAATATAACATTAGTATTATTTGGAACTATTTTTTGATATAAATATTTTAGTGTGATTTGAAAGGAAATTTTAAAAAGAACTTTTAAAGGAAATAAGTTCTTTACTCCCCTCTTTGTTGTTGAAAAATAATTTCGGTGATGAGTGCACGCATCATCAACGTTCATTTTCGAGTTTCAAAGTAGGAAGGCCAATGTAGTAGTTTTACTACACACTTGTTTTGATAGAAAATCTTAATTTTAAATTTCTAAATAGGATTTGGATATATAAGAGATATGATTATTTATATTTTATTTTGAAATGATTTGAAAATGGAACCCGGTATTTAGTTCTTAGGTTTCTGTAAATTAGAAATTTCAATTGCTATAATGAAATGAAATCTTGGCTATATTAATAATTAAAAACTTCTAAAAATAGAAATAAAAAATTTGATGTCAGTGATTTATGAAATATATAAGAAACTGGAAACTTGTAAATTTAAGAATAATGAATTTTGAAGATGTAATATTAAACATTTTGTTAACTAAAGTGAATGAGATAACTTGTGTAACTTTCAATTGCGTTCTTAAAACACACACACACACACACACACACACACACAAATATATATATATATATATATTACCAAACTATTAAAAGTTGAAATGTTAATAAGAATATGTAATACAATATTATACAAGTAAAACTTAGGAAATGAAAGTGTTCAATGGAATTATGTTTATAACGAAGAATTAAGATGTATAAGGATATATAAACTTAAGTTAATAATTTGAGATGCTAGTAATTAAATTTAATAGAGGAAAAAAAAGTAAATATCGAAAGTATATGATTATAAACTTAAGTTAATGATCGAAGCCATTTATAAAGTAAAAGTGAATAGTGAAGGTGAATACTATATATGAAAGAAATAATTATGAAAAAGAAATAAAAAATTAAGTATGGGTTGATTTACAAATGAATATTGATGTAACTAGGAAATCAAAGTAAATAATACGTGTGAAATAAACTGAAATAAAATATATGCAATCCTTCAACAATGAATTTATTGATTATTTTAAACCATTGAATGGAAATAACTTATGTATGTAATCGAATGAAAACATAATGAAAATGGCATTGTATGAATAAATGAGAAATGAACTTTCATAAGTAATGAATGTAAATTAACAAAAATAAGCTTTGTATGAATGGTTGAAAATAGGTAAACAGTAAATGATATGAAAAGAAATTTGTATGAATAAACTTAAACGATATTTGAAGTTATTGTTTGTTTTGGCTCAGGGGATGTTTGAAAAAGGATACTTCTAACTGTATAAAGATGTATGAATAATTTATTAAGTTTTATCTAAGAATGTTGAGTGTATGTTATAATTAGTAGTTTATTTATCATTTTATACGATAAAAAGTTTTCGAACCCGAATAAACCATTTGTTTTTGTCGCTATGGATGTATGATTGATTACTTTGATTGCATGTGATGATTGTATGATTTGTTTGCAGGTGACTATTGTTATGTTGTGTTGTTTTGTTTATTATTGATTGAAACAATTTAATATTTCTCTTTTACGCAATTATTAACTTCTTTGGATTATATAAGTGAAATACAGGTTTATGGAAGCAATAGCTACTGCTTTTGGTTTCATAAAATAAAGCATTGTTTGCCTGACAAATAGGTACTTTCTCGGATTACAGTTTTATGGCAATATTATATTGTTTTTCCCATGGGTTGGGATATTTATTTTGAAATATGATATATATATATACATATATATACATATATATATATATTACTATTTTTATTTCTCCTAGACCTCTCCGTACAAAGGAGACTCCGCCAAAATTTTATGTGAATTTTGGACTTAGAAATTTTTTGTGAAAGTAAAAGTGTTTTCCAAACTTTTATTTACTTGTATATGATGGATTTAATTGTTTATTAGTTGATGAATTTTATTTAAATTATTTAATTACGTAAATTGATCGTTTATAATTGAATACTTTGAATAAGATATATTAATTCCTTAATTCCTTCCTTTTCCTTTTCGAGGATGAAAAGTTTTGCGTAAGGGAGAGTGTAACGATCTGTAATTTTCGATAATTAAATTTATTAATTAAATAAGTTTCAGAATTTAATGTGGTGAAAATAAAAAATTTAAGATTTAATGATGAGAGAATAACTAGAATGTAATTTCAATAATGTAAATTTAAGGTAATGGATGACTATTTGAATGTAATCTCAAATAATTGAAATAATTGAAAAGTTATAATTGGCTATAAATTGTAAATGAGAAAATAAACTAAATTTTACATTAATTGGTGAAATAAGAGGTATTTAATTGTAATTAGACAAAATCAGCTTTGTGTAAGTAGTTATAACATTTGTTTGTGAATAATAAACTTAAATGTGATTAAATTTAGAAAAGGGAACAATTGATAATTGTTACCAATTTATTTAATCTATTGAGTTAAATTGGAAATTAATTATAATTAAATATTTCGTTAATATGAGTTAACACGATAACTGAAAATGTGAATATAATTAAATGTACAGAAATGTCAATTATATTCATAAGGCAATAATTGATTTAATAATAAGAGTAAAACCAAGATAAATGAATTTAGTGGGATTTTAAATTATAATTAATGTGAAAATAGACGAAAATTTAATATAATTGAAATATTTCATCTAATATGGTAAAAGATGATAATTATAGAACATTAATGCAATAAGATGTAAACCAATGTTAACTATGTCCATAAAGTAATGATTGATTGAATAAAAAGATTGAAATCTAATTAAATCAATTTATTGGAACTAGAATATAATTAATTGGAATCAAATGTAATTAAATATTGTGGTTAATGTAAGAAAAGGCGTAAATTGTAGAAAACGAGGATAACAAGATAGAAACCTATGTTAATAATTTCATAAGGTATTGGTTGATTTAATAGTAGTAGTGTACATCATAATAAAAGAAAAGGATAAGTTTAATAAAGGAGTAAACATATGTTTATTTATTTGAAATGTTCGGTAGCTGAAAGATTGATTGTGGAGAAAAGAAACTATTATTTAGTAAGAAATGTATAATTACTCTTTGTATCCAATAGTGTATAAATATGTTCAAATTACTATTAGATAGGAAATAATTATTCCACCTCTTATTACATTAATTTAGTTCATTTTGAAACTTAATCAACTGAAATTAATGTAATTGAAAATTTGAAATTAGTAGGAGAGAGAACACTAAATTGTAAACTAATAGGTCTAATTAAAAGTAGCTTATGTTTTGTGAAAATATAAGGAAAGTTTGATTTAATGAAAAGAGCATTTACATCAAATAAAATGAATGTTTCATTTGTGAATGTAGGTTTAATTTCATTAAAATAAAGAATATAATGATCGATTTTAAAGGAAGAAATATATGTTTATTTGAAATGTGCTTTGCTTACAGATTGATTACAAGAATAGGAAAATAATTTTTTTCAATAAGTTATTTATTACTCTTGTGTATAAATAACAAATTTATAAACGTGTTTAAATAAACAATTGTTTTATTTTCATCCATTTTAGCTGTCTGTTTTAAAATTTAACTTTGTAAGTAATTGCAATTAATGTAATTCAAATATTTCAGTTAAAAGGAAAGAAAGCTTTGATTGCAATTAATAGATTAATAAAAGAAATGCACGTTTTGTATTAAACAAAAAGGCGTTTTAATGGAAATAAAAGATCATTTTGGGAAAGCCAAATAGAAAGTTTTCATTTTAAGTTAAGTCTAATTATTTTTATTATGCGTAGATAAAAACATAAAAACTTACAAATTTGAGTACTATTTGAGTTAATGAAGTTAATTTGCTTATGTTTTAAAACAATTGAATTTCAAAAGGTCATGCGATGTGCATGGTCCCTCATTTCTTTTATTATTAATTGTTGCATGAACGTTTTAAAATAGTTACCTTATTATTAATACTTGATCCATTCATTTCTCCTTCTATTGAATACCATTGCCTAGACTTTTAGGTTGTATTTAATTCATGCCACCTCATTATGCATTATTAATGCCTAAAGCTTTCAAAATAAAACGTGACATTTATTTTTGTCCCTCCACCTTTATTTCCTAATTATAAATAACCTGTAGCTTATTTCTTCATCTGCGATTTGTTTCTATTCAGAAACTGTTATTCTTGCAAATCAAAAGCTTTCTTTTATGAAACATAATTTTTCATTTTATGTATATGTCCCGTCCTCATCTTAGTTGTTTTGCAATCTTTTTCTAAAGCCTCATCTTGAGGAAAACGTAAGTATTAATTTTTTTTTAATGCATAATAATTATTATTTTAATAATATTTCTTATAATATGAATATCTTTTGCATATAAAATTTGATGCATGCGCGATTTCTTCTGCTGGATTCATATTTAAATTCCGGACAACATTAAATTGATTTAGTTGAATTTGGAAATTGCTGAGTTTTTCCACTTCTGTTTGGATTTTTATGGACTAAAATCAAAGGTGGGTGTTTTATCCCTCTCACAACTACTAAATTATCTTGTGTTAGTTAAATTGAATTTATGATGTGATTTGGAATTGATTGGTTGATGTTTGGTATATTTCAATTGTCATTCTAGTTAAATTTAACTTTTATTGCATTTAATCATCGTTTGATGTAATACTGAATTTAATTGTCAATTTAATACCTTTTAATGATAATCAGTTATCTATTTATGTTTATTGGGTGATTTGGGTGATGATTGTGATGTATGTTTAATTGTTGATATTGGATGATTTGATGTTATATTTATATTGTTATAACACTGCAAGTTCCCTTAGTTATTGTTAGAAAATCCCTATGGGTTGAAATCATACATACTCGAATGATCATATAGAATAGGAGAAAATCGTTATGGGTTGAAATGATAAACCCAAGCGATTTTCATTGATTTGGAATTTTGGATTGCGGGTTGAAATAATATATACCTATAAATTTAAATTTTTGCAGATTGAAATGATAAATATTCGTATCACTTGACCATAGGATAGAAAATTATATACGAATGCCGGATTGGTTAAATTTAACGATTTTAAAACCCTTAAATCTTGAATTAGATTAAATGATATTTTAAGGGAAATTGATTTATATAAATTGAATTACTTTGAAAATCCAAGTTTGAAGATTAGAATTGGAAATTTGTTTAAATCGAAATTCCAAAGTATTTTAATCTATTTTAAATTTATTTAAAGTATTTTAACCCAGTTTAATCTATTTTAAATCTATTTAATCTATTTTAATCTATGTTAAACTATATTAAAATATTTTAATCTATTTTAAACTATATTAAACTATTTTAAATTATATTAATTTATTTTAGTCTATTTAAACTATATTGTTCCATTTTAATCTATTTTAAACTATATTAGTCTGTTTTAACTATTTTTAAAACTATTTTAAACTATCTAAACTATTTTTTAAAGTTTAAGTTTTGTAAAGTGGAAGTTTTATATTTAATCCTTAATTTTAAGTGGAATACAATTAAATGATGTTATAACATAAGTAGGGATTTAAATGCCATATTTCAGAAATATGATGATTTTAAATGAGGATTTAATCTATTTTGGAAATATGAATTCGAAAGTTATATGATTTCAAATGTGATATAATTTTGAAAGAAAATATAATTTCAAAAATGGTATGGTTTTGAGAGAATATGATATTTTGATATATTAAACAGTTTTGGAAATTTAAATGAACCATCTGGTGTGAAATAAGCGTTTGGTTGTTAAAGAGACCGGATTCGGATATTGTCGTACTCTCTGCCAATATCGAAAACCACTTTAGCAACCGTGTACATGGTGGAGATTCCAGAATTAGGTAGGATGGTTTGGTGTTCTATTCTGCATGAGGTATTTACATAGCCCTGACTCCCATGAGTCAACTTAGATGTGACTAAAACAGGTGCTATACTTGGGTCAAGTGAGGTCGCACCTCCGATCGGACATGCTTCTTCGATACTACATTATGACTTTGTGATTGATTTGGTGGCCACCACTTGATTTGATTATGGAGTGTGTTTCGAGATGGGCGGTAGTAGCTGCTATGCGTTACCATCAGCCCGGTTCTGCAAAATGATAAAGTCCAACCCTAACATTGGCTCGAGTGTCGTGTTCACATGACCTACTGCGCCTTCTATGAGTTTGTTTTGTACTATACCTATGGATTGTGTGACGCCCCACCTCTATACCCACTCTAGCCAAGGACACTACGGTGTAATGGCGTCAACTGGCGCGGAGAATAAGGCTGTTGAGGAGCGACCATCCGTGTAATTGCTTTGTGCGAGCATTGATACGTCGAATAGTACAACATGCATCTGGTTAAGGAAGGAAATCCGACACACCGATACAAACTCAAAGCTACTGCACAGTGGCTATATATATTCCTCGAAAAAAAATATAGAAGTAAACATAACACAAATCAGTCATAGACATCCATATCACAAAGACGGAAATAGATATGAATATATAACACATGAAAGTATACATCAGAGTAGTGGTCAAACAAGATCCACAATATCACAAAATGGAACGCTACAAGTGCTAGTTGAAAGAATATGGATACAAAAATGAGTCTATATCTCAAAGGTATACAACAAAAACTACTAATCTAAGTAGTTAGCCAAAAGTCAGGATGATAACCACAGATGTGAAGTCAAGCAGAAGCACATGCAACATCTCGGTCTGACCCGAGTATTATTTAATAAGAAAATAATAAACGGATCAGTCTAGCTATAAATATCATATAAAATGATATAAAATAAGAGATATGACTAAACGAATAATAATCACAATGCTAAGCTATGATAAATAAGTAATTGAAAATAAACAAGAGATTAATCAGTATCACAAGAATCTTCTCGAAGATCAAAAGGAATGTCATACTCTATATTTTCATTCACCAAAACCATGAATATTGACAATAATATCAATGCCAATCACAAAAGTTAATGACACACAAATTCACTAATGCACAATTATTGATAACACATATCAAAGTAAATCATGAAAATCGGTGAAACACAGATTCTAGAAATCATCAATGAAAATCCAGAAAACACAAAAAGGGGGAAGAGGCCTCTCACTAGAACGAAGTTAGCAATATCAAATTTCGTCCCCTCCCAATAATAAAGTCGCTTCATATCCGCATACATTTTACTACTACCGGGATAAATGGTAAATCTAGAACGATGGGAATCTTCTAAAATATCTTTACGAAGATCACAAATATTTGGCACGATAAGTCTACCAAATTTTCGAATACCGCCACGAGAATCAATATCAAAGTCTTTCAAACCTTCAGTATCAATTTTATCCCTACAACTTTGGCTAAAAAGAGCCAATTCAGGATCCAGCTTTTAAGCTTCAAGAATGCGGTCTAAAAGAGAAGGACGAGCCTCAAGGATACATAGAATAAGAGAGAACATGAATTGGATTCACAATCTCGAATCTCACAAGTGGATAAGGTCTCGAGATCATTCCACTCAGATATCATCATAGAAACAACCGCTTGTTGCTTTCGACTAAGTGCGTCGGCAACACGATTTCCCTTTTCGGGAGTATAAAGAATATCAAGATCATAAGATGCAAGGAATCTCAAACCAACATTAAGTTCCTTATGAGAAAATAAAAAACTTCAAAAAGTATGATCGGAGTGGAGAACGAATTTCTCCCCAAAAATAAATGATGATGCCAAATTTCTAAAAGTAAAATCAATGGCCGCGAGCACTAGATCATGAGTGGCATACCTAGTCTTGATAGGCTTTAATGATTTAGAAACATAAGTGATAGCACGTTTTCTTTTGCAAGGGAACGTCATCCAAACCAATACGACTAGTATCGACAAAAATAGAAAAGTCTTGGTTCCCATCGAAAAACACAAGAATAAGAGTATCAGAAAAGAGTTCTTTTAATTGATCCACTTTCCCGAAATGCTAAAACTTCCAAAAATTATAATTAACTTTATGTAATCATCTTTCTAGAAAAATTTACATTTTATAAGTCAATTTATTGTGTCTGGCTGTCTTGTCAAAGCGTTTAGGATATTCCTATCGATAACGTTGATCAGGCGCATCGACCAGAATTCTTAAAGCACTCAACGGGCAATACAATCACCAAACCCTCTTCTATATGATAAATAAGTCTCTTAAAAATTTTAAGAATTTTCTTTGCTTGTTTAAGAACAAAATCCAATTGTACTTATAAATAAATCTTATGAAAAAGATTTGCAAAATTTTAAATTGCTAATTTTCATCCAAAATCAATAAATACAAGAATGGAGTCATCGAGATATTCGTAGAATACTCGATGCCTAAAATGGATGAAATAAGCTGGGCAACCGAATGACATAATAATTCATTCATAAGAATCATAACGAGTGCAGAATGCGGCAAGTGGAATGCTAACTTCCGCGACTCGTAGAAATGAAAACCGGTGGCAAGATTGAGTTGAAAAGACCTTAACACCACTCTAAAGATTGCTTAGGAGATAATCCTAAGACAAGCCCAAAAATACTGGAAAATTCACAAACAATTTAAATGAGAGAAATAAAACTTTCCTCATCACATTGGCTTAAAGAATAAAAATGATGCCATCAAATTGGAATCGAAATCACAATGGAAAAATAGAAATCTTCTTAATAGATTGAAAATGTCGAAAATGAATAGTCCACTCAGAAAATAGGATATGGGCTTCACAATGATTAAGCCTATCCTTTCACAAAAATGAATTCCGAAGCCTAAGTAGCGCATAACATGCAAATCGGCTCGGAAAGAAAAAAAATCACATAAAATAATCTCGAAATCAAAACAAAGCAAATTGGGTGTTGCGGATCCACCAACCGGATTCGCCATTCTCAAAGAAGTCATCAAGCCCAAAATATTAAAATAAAAAGAATCAACAAGTTCTTTTGATATAAAAATAATGAGATGAACTCATATCAACAAGAACTCGAAAAGGATAATCACAAAACAAATGTAATCAAGGATTGAATGAAAAATACCTTGACCAAGAGAAGTGTCACAAGGGGCTTGCACAACTTTCAACTTTCCCTCTCTCCTACTTTGAAGTTTGGGGCAAGAAGATAAGTAATGAACCGAAATTTTGCAATAGCGGCAAGTAAGGGGTTTCGAACACTTAATTACATAGTGTCACTTAGAATTACAATTGTAGCATCCTCCACGATTAGGGATTGGAGTCTTTACTACTAAAGTAGTTTGCTTCACTTTCTTATTGGGATTAGGGCTTTTGAGCTTAATATGCCTCTTCTTGGAAATCCCAATATCACTATCACCTCCTTTACCAACCTTTTCATGTCGAAGAGTGATATCTACAGGCTGATTGAAAGGAACTTCAAGTTTCAGAGGTAAAACCTTTTCGGGGTTCTTATTCAAAGCACAGATAAACTCTTGATTCTTTACAAGATCCAAAAGTTGATGGGCAGACATGAATACGCCATCCAGAGAAGGGCTACTGGATTGACCATCGCTAGGACTGCCAGAACTAACCATTTCTTCTACTTTAAGAAAGAAAGAAAGAAAGAAGAGGAAAAAGGTTATTCTCAAAATAAATATCAAGCAATCTTGATAGATAAAACAAGGAATCATAAAGAAAATAGGATGAATTGGTATGAAGACTCGAATTAAATCCTAAAGCACGACTCCTAAGAAAGACTTAGGACATGATCCTCGCTAGATTATTCTACATTGTTCCGAAGTTTGGCTCTGATACCAAGCTGTGACACCCCACCTCTACACCCACACTAGCCAAGGACACTACGGTGTAATGCCGTCAACTGGCGCGGAGAATAAGGCTGTTGAGGAGCGACCATCCGTGTAATTGATTTGTGCGAGCACTGATATATTGGATAGTACAACATGCATCTGGTTAAGGAGGGAAATCCGACACACCGATACAAACTCAAAGCTACTGCACAGTGGCTATATATATTCCTCGGAAACAAATATAGAAGTAAACATAACACAAATCAGTCACAGACATCCATATCACAAAGGAGGAAATAGATATGAATATATAACACATGAAAGTGTACATCAGAATAGTGGTCAAACAAGATCCACAATATCACAAAATGGAACGCTACAAGTGCTAGTCGAAAGAATATGGATACAAAAATGAGTCTGTATCTCAAAGGTATACAACAAAAACTACTAATCTAAGTAGTTAGCCAAAAGTCGGGATGATAACCACAGATGTGAAGTCAAGCAGAAGCACCTGCAACATCTCGGTCTGACCCGAGTATTATTTAATAAGAAAATAATAAACGGATCAGTCTAGCTATAAATATCAGATAAAATGATATAAAATAAGAGATATGACTAAACGAATAATAATCACAATGCTAAGCTGTGATAAATAAGTAATTGAAAATCAACAAGAGATTAATCAATATCACAAGAATCTTCTCAAAGATCAAAAGGAATGTCATACTCTATATGTTCATTCACCAAAACCATGAATATTGACAATAATATCAATGCCAATCACAAAAGTTAATGACACACTAATTCACCAATGCACAATTATTGATAACACATATCAAAGTAAATCACGAAAATCGGTGAAACACAAATTCTAGAAATCATTAATGAAAATCCAGAAATCACAAAAAGGGGAAAGAGGCCTATCACTAGAACGGGAGCATGAAAACTCACCAACACATGTATTACAGAAAGGAAAGCTATTCCATGGTTACTAACCATTAATTTTGAGCCGAGGCTCCACTAAAACGGCTCGAAGACCATGAGCCAAAGCTCCACTAAAATGGCCCGAAGACCATGGGTCGCTACCCCACCAAGCCGAAGCTCCACTAGAAACGGGGTTTAGTCTCCCTCGTAGACAAAGAGACATCGCACATTGCTAGTCTAAATCACAAAACGATCATCATTGATCGATAAGTGTAAATTACACTAAGCTAGTAAATATATGAGTTTAGCTTCATGTCCCATAACCACTAGCTTAACTTAAATATTTACGAACAGATTGTAGACTTCCACTCGAGGTTAAGTGTAAATTACACTAAGCTAGTAAATATATGAGTTTAGCTTCATGTCCCATAACCACTAGCTTAACTTAAATATTTACGAACAGATTGTAAATTTCCAATCGAAAATTGTCACAAGAGGTTCAATCGAACAAGTCCAAGAATTAACCGATGAAGTAAACGCAAGCGTTTCATACCACTTGTTTTACTAAGATGTTTAATTAGATTTCTCATACGAGTGAGGTAAAGGTTTGTATATATTAATAGATTGGAAAACGGTTTAAGAAACGAGCTTTGTAGTAAAATAGTGTTGAAATCATTTTGATGAAAGAGTTTTGATATTTACTACTAGTATTGAAAACCTTTATATTTTTTTTAAAGTGACAGATCATAAAAATGATTGTAGAACAATCAATCACCAAAATTCACATTCAAAGACGTGAATAGAATCCAAAGAAATCGATACTGAAACAATCAAAATGGATATACCCAAAAATCCCAAAAAAAATGTCATCAAAGTCGATAATAAATGATAACAACAAAAGGGAATCAACACAAATCGATTAAAGTTGGAAATTCAAACTAAAATAGGCAAATAGGCGAAAGACTGCAGAATCAGACGTCTGAAATTCAGATTCAGACGTTTGAATCTGAAAAATAAAATATTTTCCAAAACAAAATTCAGACGTCTAAAATACAGATTCAGACGTCTGAAATAGGCACTTTTTAGCCTATTTCCCTTCTGGTTGCTCACGAGCAAATTCAGACATCTGGAATTTATATTTAGACGTCTGAATACTGGGGAATAAAAATTCCCAGTATAATATTAAGACGTCTAAAATAAGGATTCAGACGTCTGAAACTGTGGCTCAGGGCATTCCCTGAACCTCGACCAAAAATAGCGAAATAAATATCGAAAACGACCGAACGAGCAAATCATGACTAAGGATTTACGCCATGCGACAACCCAGCCCTAACGGCTCTTCGATACGCCTCAAATATCAATATCCATAATAGGATTTTCATAGATTTTGATTTAAAAACACCAAAAATTGGAATATACACCAAATCAATCCAAACCAAAATTAATTGCATAAGAATAAGTGTTAGGAATTCATACCTAACAATCAAAGATAATTATAGACTAAGATGTGAGATAAAAATCTCACCTTTTCACAAAAACAATGAAGAAGAAGCTATAGAGAAATGGCAAGGGCAATTACTCTTCAATTCCAACCCAACAAGCTTGATTCTAAGCTTAAAAGAGAAACATTTCCTAAGTTAGGTTTTAGAATTTCTGAAATTGATAAGAGAATGAGTTGGAGAAGAAGAAGAGGAGGCTTACCAAAGCTTCTTCTATTGATTTGGAGCTAGAACTTGATTTGTAGATGGAAACTAGGGCTTGGAGTTTTAATTTCCCATTCCTCTCTCCATTGTTGCTAAAGCTTGAGTATTAGGAAATAGAAAGGAAGTAATGAAGAGGAGAGGGGTGAAGCTTGGGTTTAATGGGCTGAAACAAAACCAAAGCCCTAAGTGAAAAAGTAGCAAAATTCTACTGTCTCCAAACATATCGAAGTTTATACACAAAAAGATCGCAAACATCATTTTGAACTCAATGGGGGTGGTCTCGAGTCCTAATTCGACCGTTTGCAAAAAGTAGCTTTTTGGACTAAAATTTGACGAACGATGAAATATTTAAATAAAATATTTAAATATTCAATCGTAAAATATGCGGGTTGTTACAGAATGCCCTCTGGGTAAACCTCACGGAGGAGCTTACGGTACTGTATAGACTATAGGAATATATAAAATGTGTTAAGGATGATATGTGTAAAGCCTTAACCATATTTTAATACTTTACTGTAGAAACTATTATAATAGCTATTGTACTATGTATGTAGATAGTTTAACGGATCCTTAAGAGATGGAAATCCCAAACATCTCTTAAGTTATTGCAATCACAATGACACTGGATAGGAGATGTCAAACCCCATAAACTTCTTCGATGCCATTACACTCATATTTATTTACTGTTGATTTAATATACGTAAGATCTTTTAGTTTCAACTTGAGTGTTTTGTCGTTTCATTACGCTCCGGTCAGTCTGAGCTTTTCAACATATCGAAAATTTCTTTTTTAGAGGATAGAGATGAAGATTTAGTACTATTACTATTTATTATATCCATACCACTGCATCATGTTACTCCGCTGCATTGTCAGATATTTCCATTGTATGTAACTCTGATTTTGTATTATAACAGTGTAATCAAATGTTATTTATATAACATCTTCATGAACTATTTATTTGATTATTATATTTTGTCATTCTGCTGTGAGATACTATGTTTATTTCTTTCTTTCTCTGCTTTTTCTTATTTACCCTATAACAATCTGCCCTTTTAAATGGATTGAGCCTGACATGTGGTTTATCGTCGATTTAAACCGTCCAAAAATACAGGTCATTACATTATTTCTCGAAGATGAAGATGGAGTTTGCTAGACTATATTTAGTACTATTATTCCGTTGCATTTTTTGGTATATTTGTTGATTGTACTCTGATTATGTTATAAAAATTAAAATCAAATGTAGATTGTAAAACAGCTTCACGAACTATTTATTTGATTATTATGTTTTACCATTCCACTGCAAGATGCTATCTTTTGTTCTCCTTCCTTTCTCTTATTTTCTTATTAAACCCAATTGATAATCTTTCCTTTTAAATGGTTTGAGTTAGACATGTGTGGTTTATTGTCGACTTAAATCATCCAAAATAGGTGGGTCATCACAGTTTGTATTAGAGCTTTGGTTTAGAGATACCTTAGTCTATTGGGGGATAAACCCATTAAGAGATAGTGTAATGGAATGCCCTATTATGAGTTGAGAGTATATATACGAGAAAGTGTATTTATTAGTATAATAAAAATGTTTTGTATTGTGTTGATTTATTCTGTTGAGTATTTATGAATTCCGGTCGATAAATGGGACGCTATGGCATTGATCGGAATTCTAAACACTTGAACAGGGTAAACTGACACGGTATTATTTCTGAAATTGGCAAATTAAATACTTTTACCTACTTTTGTATTTTGTATTTAAAAGAATTTTTTTTCATAAGTTGATATTGTTATTTTTGGTGTGTAGTTTGTTAGGAAATGATAATATTCGATTATTTTCATTTATTATTGGTTGTCAAGGTTCTTAAAAAATATTAACTATTGCATGTTATGAGAAATGTAATTTTACAAATATGGTTTATAGATTATGATTTACAAAAAATGAATTTAAATTGGAAATTTAAGAAATTAAGTTCGGTGTTTTTGAAATTATTTTCAAATATTTTGTGTGACGCCCCACCTCTATGCTCACAATAACAAAGGGTATTAAAAGAAACACTGTCTGTTGTTACGAAGAATAAGGCTGGATAGGAGCGGCCATCCGTAGTTAGGCCTTACACTAGTATTGGTTATCTCGATAGGAGTGGTATATATTTTTATTTTTTATCTCTTATTTATCTACTCCCATCAACATATCCAATTCCAGTATAAAATGAACTACGATGGTCCATAATAGTTTAGGACAATAGATATAATAATAACACAGATAATATAAATGCGGAACACAGATAAAACAAAAATGTCTCATATATATAATAACTGATGTCAGTTACAATACATGTGATACAATACATATGATACAACTACAACTGTCGACTCAGGAAGTTACATATACAAGTACGTTATCGTAAATAATATACATGAATATACAACATCCTATACTAAGACAACGACTACTCCAAAAAGTATGAAAAGACTTCATAGCTCTAGCAGCAACCCAAAGTAAGATATCAACAACCTGTAAATACTCGGTCTGACCCGAGTATTAAATTCAAAAGAAAATAATACACGGGTCATTCTAATTCAAACTCAGTTATTAGTGCACAGAAGCAATAATAATTAAATAATGTATAGACGATAGTCACAATAAATCTCGTCTATCCGATCCTTAAATAAAGAATTCGGATAACGATAAATATAACACGTAATAGTGTTAAACAACAAATCAGTAAATTCAAATCATCAACAAAGATAAGTGAAAAGAATATCGATGAAGATATTTTAAAAACATCAGAATTGCCTAAACGGCAATTAACAACAAAACCATCAAATTAACCAATCAAAATACAACTCCAAAACATAATGAAATATCAATTAAAATGTCAACTCGGGTAGGGCTGCAGTACACGCACGCGTGTACTGCCTCGCCACTGCAGCATATGGAATATGCAAAAGATCAATAAATAAAAATAAAATAAAATATCCATAAAAGCCATACTGTGTGGCTGCAGTTCACGCTTGCGTGCACTGCCTTGCCACTACGGTGATGATGTACACAACCTGGCACAAGGTCAAACCCGAAATACTGGATTCAACTCGAGTGACTTCGAAAACAATCCAATTACATTGATACAACGCAAACCGACAAGGGCAAACTGCATACATACTATAGGGGTAGAGTGAAGGTGAGAGCACCAAATGCAAATGAATACAATGCATCAATGCAATGTATCAGACTCGAGCTCAAACAAAGGAAATTTGCATCAACTACATCAATGAATCAGAGGATCCAAACCAACTACCAAGTCAGTAACGAATCAGAAATTACTAACCAAAAGTTAACAGTTCGATCACTGCTACCATATACATGAATGCAAGCAGTACCCCATAGATGCAATCAGCTACACAAATGCACAAGGGCATGTGATAACAAATAGATCAGTGGAAAGCAAAGGATCAAGTGAACAACATATGTGTACATATGATGCTATAGACTCAAGTACATAAAATAGGGGTGATCCATGAAATCAGGTTTAATATAGAGCTAGCAAGACTCAAATGAACAAAGCACCAAACTCACAAATGGCCGAGTCAAGAAAAGGTCAAGTTCGAATGCAGATACCCAAGTACAAACTGCCTATGCGATAGCAAACAACGTGAAACACCAAAACTGCATAATCAAACTGCAATTGTCACAAAGGCTACAGTATGGAAAAAATGAACATATCACACTCGAGTACACCGTCTCGAGACAATGCTTAGTGCACAGTATACATATGCAAATGAGATCAGAGAATGATTACAAACCAGGCAAGACCAAACTGCAACAGAACTCATACTCAAGAAAGAAAAATCACATGGACTGTACTATATGAATACAGACCATTATGAAGATTCCAACTGACCACAAGAATCAAGAATTCAAGTTCAATATATATACATGGAAATGCAACATCAAGGTATGGACTTAGTTAAATGCCAGAGAAACAAAGGAATGATCAGAGCAACAAAACCGAAGTGCAACAATCACTGGCCAGAGGAACATTTCAACATGACAAAATATATCAAGGCCAAAAGCACTTCAGGAATGCACCAGTGGACCAGAGAATGACTACAAGCATTAGTATAAAATCATGAATTCAGATGAAGGAAAGCGTACAGGCTCAGTGAAATGGCGCACGAACCAAATGAATCAAATCAGAGTCGAGCAGTGACAATGGTCAACATCAACATTATCACATAAACAAAGTCGCGGTAGAAGTTACCAGCAAAATCAATCGAAAACAGTTTCAAAGTTTTCAAGTGCAGTTTAATATAAGCAAGACCAAATGGCCGAAGTCTTCAATAAAGGAATCGTACGGTTCCAATTCGAAACCGTGATAACCAAGGCAACTTGAAATCGAACCGAGTCAGATAAAATCATCCAAATCAAAATAAAGTCGAACGACATAAGTACACTACAAAGGGAGAATTAGATGTGAGTGAAATCGAAATTCACTCATCAGTAAAACCCAATTTGAGTTAGCAAAGCAAAAGGAGACCGAAGTCAAATACTATCACAAATCCAAAGTGACCGAAATCAGAATACCAGAAAATTCAAAGCAGTGGAATCGCAAATCACATATACGAACAAAGCAGTGGAATCGCAAAATCACATATATGAATGAAATTAAATTAGATGTGAGTAATTAAAAATTGCTCACCTTAAAACGAAGCGACGACGAACTCAACGCAAGAAGAAGCGGCCGTGAGCAACACCATGGGATAGTCGATCGACAAAGCTTTCGATCGAGCAACCAAAGGTCGGCGACTTCACGAAATTTCACAAGCCCTAATTTGGAAAAGGGACGAACGAAGGAAGAAACAAGCCTCCATATTTTTTTTTCTTTGATGAGGGTTCGAGAATGAATAAAAGGGGAGCAGTCATTCCCTTTTTGATAATTATCACAGCCTAACAAAATAAAAGAGAACGGGCCAATAAAATAAAAGGGATTTATTTAAAGCCCGTATATTCTTAATGGATTTTTAAAAGACACACACCCCAAATAAAAATCCAAATAGCCATTGACAACCAATTTAATCGTCTAATGACGAAAACGAATTGTTACAAAATCTCAGGGTTGTTACAGGCTCCCCTCCTTATAAACATTGCGTCCCCGCAATTTTCATAATTAAAGTCGTCGATAACAATTATTTTTCTAACTTAAACTTGTTAAGCTAGAAAGATAAAGGTTAGGAACACAACGTCAAAGAAATCTTTTAATTTCATAAAAGAAATTTATAAATTTTCAACAAAATCTAACTATCAAATAGATAATCAGAAAACACAAAAATGAATAAATGCAATAATCAGTAATACTCAATTATCAATTAGACAATTAGAATACAGAAATCACAAAATAGCAATATCTAATTATCGATACGATAATTAGAAGACAGCAAAATTTAATTATCAACAAATATAATTAGAAAACCCCAAATCGCAAATCGCAAAACCGCAAACATCTAGTTATCAACCAGAAAATCAGAAAAACACACACTCCATAATCAGCAAACTCTGACTATCAACAGAGATAGATGGAAAACAGCAATTCAATATAATCAACATAGTCTAGAATCAATTAGAGACTAGAAATCCTATAATCAGCAAAAATTTGCAATTATCAAAAACGATAATAAGAAATTACAAATCAACAATTATTTAATTATCAAAAACGACAATCAAATCTCAAATCAACAAATATTAAATTATCACAAACGATAATCAAATCTCAAATCAACAAATATTAAATTATCATAAACGATAATCAAATCTCAAATCAACAAATAATCGATTATCAAAAACGATAATCAAATCTCAAATCAACAAATATTCGATTATCAAAAACGATAATCAAATCTCAAATCAACAAATATTCGATTATCAAAAACGATAATCAAATCTCAAATCAACAAATAATCGATTATCTAAAACGATAATCAAATCTCAAATATCTGATTATCAAAAACGATAATCAGAACTCATAACATCAAATATCTAATTATCACAAGTGATAATCAGAAACAACAAATATCCGATCATCAAAAACGATAATCAGAACTCATAACATCAAATATCTAATTATCACAAGCGATAATCAGAAACAACAAATATCCGATTATCAAAAACGATAATCAGAACTCATAACATCAAATATCTAATTATCACAAGCGATAATCAGAAACAACAAATATCTGATCATCAAAAACGATAATCAGAACTCATAACATCAAATATCTAATTATCACAAGCGATAATCAGAAACAACAAATATCCGATCATCAAAAACGATAATCAGAACTCATAACATCAAATATCTAATTATCACAAGCGATAATCAGAAACAACAAATATCCGATTATCAAAAACGATAATCAGAACTCATAACATCAAATATCTAATTATCACAAGCGATAATCAGAAACAACAAATATCGGATTATCAAAAACGATAATCAGAACTCATAACATCAAATATCTAATTATCACAAGCGATAATCAGAAACAACAAATATCCGATTATCAAAAACGATAATCAGAACTCATAACATCAAATATCTAATTACCTGCAGATAGTTAGATTCAACAAATATCTAGGAATCAATTAAGATACTCTAGAAAATCAACATAAAAGGTGGATCGATCCCATCATATGGCGAGTTTTAGCTACGCCGCACGTGCATCTCATATGGCCGAAGCCTACCAAGTACCGTCATCATAATTTTGGAGCCCAACATATGACCCGAAGGTCCAACATATGACCCGAAGGTCTGCTACTGGTATTTGACCCGAAGGTCCATCATATGACCCGAAGGTCCATCATAGTGGCTCGAAAGCACACGAAAATCATCAAATATTTCAATTAACGAGTCTGGAATTAACCAAAATAGCGAACGCACATGTCCCATAACCACGAGTTTTACTAAATTGTTTAAATCTTTTCATCGTTTCCTTGAAAGTGAAAAATTGTGTATTCCAAAAATAACATTTCACATTCTCAAACAGACAAGTCCGGAATTAAGCGAATCAGTAAAAGAAAGGGTCATAGTATTCGATTTTGCTGAAACGTTTAAATCGCTTTCTCATTCTTTTGAAAACGTAAACCATAAAAAATTTGGAAATAATTTTATTTTTAAAACAATTTGCAAATCCGTGGAAAAAAACAGCAACATTAGTGACAATTTCGATAAGGAAGTTGTGCTTCTCAAAACACCGTAGAAATGGATCTCAAAATCAGCATTGCGGGATAACCGCATGAAAATCCACTTTAAAATATGACGGTCACTCAAGTCAAAGCGACGGTGATTTTTAAACGTCAAAATCTCATCAAAATAATTCGCGTCAAAATATAACATCAGTGAATTTCCATTCATAAAAAATATGTCAACAAAACACCGTGCTTCAAAAATTTAGCATTGGTGTAAAAAATCTCGTTATAAGAATAACGGCAACAAAATACGTTTAAACCAAACATCGGTTCAACGTAAAATTAATGCAGTAACGTGCAACTTAAATTTGCATGTATACTACAAAATGAACAAAGAAATTAGTCGATTATATCTTCAATGAAGATAATTCAGAACAACAAAATCTCAATAAATTCACATAACTGCAATCGCTTCGGATCCTCAAATCAGATTCGAAATTTTCAAAGAAAACAAATTAAACACATTTATGTAAACAACAAATGAAATTCATTTAAATTTCATACTTTGATTTTTAAATCAAAAAGGATACCAGCTGTACTCAGCGAAGACAGTCTCACTGTTTCCGCTGCGCACTCTGATAAACAGAACACAAACCAATCAATCATCAAAACACAAATTCACTTTTATTTTTAAATAAGGAAATTTAAAATTTTCATCATAATTTCAAAACTTTAGTTTTGACTCAAAACACAACTAAAGCATCGACTAATAGTTGTAACACATGTTCCATCTAAGTTATGTTTTATATTATGTCCATAAACCCCAAGCTCTGATACCAAGCTGTGACTCTCCACCTCTATGCTCACAATAACAAAGGGTATTAAAAGAAATATTGTCTGTTATTACGAAGAATAAGGCTGGATAGGAGCGGCCATCCGTAGTTAGGCCTTACACTAGTATTGCTTATCTCGATAGGAGTGGTATATATTTTTATTTTTCATCTCTTATTTATTTACTCCCATCAACATATCCAATTCCAGTATAAAACGAACTACGACGGTCGATAATAGTTTAGGACAATAGATATAATAATAACACAGATAATATAAATGCGGAACGCAGATAAAACAAAAATGTCTCATATATATAATAACTGATGTCAGTTACAATACATGTGATACAATACATATGATACAACTACAACTGTCGACTCAGGAAGTTACATATACAAGTACATTATCGTAAATAATATAAATGAATATACAACATCATATACTAAGACAACGACTACTCAAAAAAGTATGAAAAGACTTCATAGCTCTAGCAGCAACCCAAAGTAAGATATCAACAACCTGTAAATACTCGGTCTGACCCGAGTATTAAATTCAAAAGAAAATAATACACGGGTCAGTCTAATTCAAACTCAGTTATTAGTGTACAGAAGCAATAATAATTAAATAATGAATAGACGACAGTCACAATAAATCTCGTCTATCCGATCCTTAAATAAAGAAATTGGATAACGATAAATATAACACGTAATAGTGTTAAACAACAAATCAACAAATTCAAATCATCAACAAAGATAAGTGAAAAGAATATCGATGAAGATAATTTAAAAACATCAGAATTGCCTAAACGGCAATTAACAAAAAAATCATCAAATTAACCAATCAAAATACAACTCCAAAACATAATGAAATATCAATTAAAATGTCAACTTGAGTAGGGCTGCAGTACACGCACGCGTGTACTGCCTCGCCACTACAGCACATGGAATATGCAAAAGATCAATAAATCAAAACAAAATAGAATATCCATAAAAGCCATATCGTGTGGCTGCAGTTCACGCTTGCGTGCACTGCCTTGCTACTATGGTGATGATGTACACAACCGGGCACAAGGTCAAACCCGAAACACCGGATTCAACTCAAGTGACTTCGAAAACAATCCAATTACATCGATACAACGCAAACCGACAAGGGAAAACTGCATACATACTATAGGGGTAGAGTGAAGGTGAGAGCACCAAATGCAAATGAATACAATTCAATGCAATGTATCAGACTCGAGCTCAAACAAAGGAAATTTGCATCAACTACATCAATGAATCAGAGGATCCAAACCAAATACCAAGTCAGTAACGAATCAGAAATTACTAACCAAAGGTTAACAGTTCGATCACTGCTACCATATACATGAATGCAAACAGTACCCCATAGATGCAATCAGCTACACGAATGCACAAGGGCATGTGATAACAAATAGATCAGTGGAAAGCAAAGGATCAAGTGAACAACATATGTGTACATATGATGCTACAGACTCAAGTACATAAAATAGGGGTGATCCATGAAATCAGGTTTAATATAGAGCTAGCAAGACTCAAATGAACAAAGCACCAAACTCACAAATGGCCGAGTCAAGAAAAGGTCAAGTTCGAATGCAGATACCCAAGTACAAACTGCCTATGAGACAGCAAACTACGTGAAACACCAAAACTGCATAATCAAACTGCAATTGTCACAAAGGCTACAGTATGGCAAAAATGCACATATCACACTCGAGTACAACGTCTCGAGACATTGCTTAGTGCACAGTATACATATGCAAATGAGATCAGAGAATGATTACAAACTAGGCAAGACCAAAGTGCAACAGAACTCATACTCAAAGAAAGAAAAATCACATGGACTGTACTATATGAATACAAACCATCATGAAAATTCCAACTGACCACAAGAATCAAGAATTCAAGTTCAATATATATACATGGAAATGCAACATCAAGGTATGGACTCAGTTAAATGCCAGAGAAACAAAGGAATGATCAGAGCAACAAAACCGAAGTGCAACAATCACTGGCCAGAGGAACATTTCAACATGACAAAATATATCAAGGCCAAAAGCACTTCAGGAATGCACCAGTGGACCAGAGAATGACTACAAGCATTAGTATAAAATCATGAATACAGATGAAGGAAAGCGTACAGGCTCAGTGAAATGGCGCACGAACCAAATGAATCAAATCAGAGTCGAGCAGTGACAATGGTCAACATCAACATTATCACATAAACAAAGTCGCGGTAGAAGTTACCAGCAAAATCAATCGAAAACAGTTTCAAAGTTTTCAAGTGCAGTTTAATATAAGAAAGACCAAATGGCCGAAGTCTTCAATAAAGGAATCGTACGGTTCCAATTCGAAACCGTGATAACCAAGGCAACTTGAAATCGAACCGAGTCAGATAAAATCATCCAAATCAAAATAAAGTCGAACGACATAAGTACACTACAAAGGGAGAATTAGATGTGAGTGAAATCGAAATTCACTCATTAGTAAAACCCAATTTGAGTTAGCAAAGCAAAAGGAGACCGAAGTCAAATACTATCACAAATCCAAAGTGACCGAAATCAGAATACCAGAAAATTCAAAGCAGTGGAATCGCAAATCACATATACGAACAAAGCAGTGGAATCGCAAAATCACATATATGAATGAAATTAAATTAGATGTGAGTAATTAAAAATTGCTCACCTTAAAACGAAGCGACGACGAACTCAACGCAAGAAGAAGCGGCCGTGAGCAACACCAGGGGATAGTCGATCGACAAAGCTTTCGATCGAGCAACCAAAGGTCGGCGACTTCACAAAATTTCACAAGCCCTAATTTGGAAAAGGGACGAACGAAGGAAGAAACAAGCCTCCATATTTTTTTTTCTTTGATGAGGGTTCGAGAATGAATAAAAGGGGAGCAGTCATTCCCTTTTTGATAATTATCACAGCCTAACAAAATAAAAGAGAACGGGCCAATAAAATAAAAGGGATTTATTTAAAGCCCGTATATTCTTAATGGATTTTTAAAAGACACACACCCCAAATAAAAATCCAAATAGCCATTGACAACCAATTTAATCGTCTAATGACGAAAACGAATTGTTACAAAATCTCAGGGTTGTTACATTTTGGAAAAACAATATTAGTATTATTTGGAAGAATTAAATAGAAATGTTTTCAAAAGTACTTGAAAGTAATGTTTTCAAAAGAATTTTCAAAAGAAAATAAGTTCTGTACTCCCCTCTTTTGCCGCTGGAAAAATAGTTTCGGTGATGATCACGACATCATCAACATTCGTTTTCAAGTTTCAAAGTTGGAAGACCATTATAGTAGCTTTGCTACACATTTGTTTTGATAAACAAATTTTTATTTGAATCCATCAAGTATGATTTGATATACAAAAGATATAACTATATTCTATTTCAAGATGATCTGAAATGAAACCCTAGTATTTAGTTTTCAGGTTTTCTATTAATTAGTGATTTTCAATTGTTGAAATGGAATGGAATTTTTGATGATTTTAAATGGTCGAAAACTTCCAAATTAAAATATGAAATCAAAGCTAAGTGTTTACTAAAAATATGAAAGAGGAAGTTTTGTAACTATTAAATTTAAAGATGATGAAAATTGGAACAGGTTTAAAATATTGAACATTCCAATTTAGTAATTCGAATAAGACTTTTTGGTATATCCGTTTAGGATTTAATGGAAATTACACAAGTAAAAAAACTTAGGCAATAAAAATATTTCAAAATGAATTTATGTCTATATATAAATAAAGAATGGCTTGAGTTAGATATGTGTGGTTTATTGTCGACTTAAATCGTCCAAAAAAGTTGGGTCGCCATAAATAATATGTAAGGGCTTCCAATCATTAGGAATAATCCTTGATATGCATTTGAAGTGGTGTTTTCTGGACTTGAACCTTCCATAGTGAGAACTTATGGGATATACTTTGTAAAGTAGTGATATAAATCTTAAACTATTTGCTTTTATAGTAAACTGAAATAAGAAGTTTCACACATACAAATCTGACATATTTCAGTTCATTCGGTTATGTTCATTTTGGTCCTGAATAGATAATGACTTCATGAGAGCTTTAGAGAGTGTTTCCATATAGCCCTCATAGATGCGACCCCCATCACTCTCTTATAGATAATACTAATTGAGAATATCAAGTTATATTCCTCTTAAAGTAAGATATTAGTATTATTAAGAATAATAATTCACCCTAATCTTCTTATAGGAAACACACTTCGATCATCATAGGAATGAGTATGCATGTGTGTTTTTCACCATTCGAGACTTCCCTAACTAGTTTTCCAACTGAACCTAGATCACGGGATGTCTAATTAGCTAGGTTATGTTTCCTACAGGTTATGCCCTATGATATTGGCTTTAATCTCATTCCTCTTAATGTAAATATTACTTGTTATAGCCCTTTAGTCAAAGGATCGGTGTGACGCCCCACCTCTATGCTCACAATAACAAAGGTTATTATAAGGAATAACGTCAGCTAGTGCGAAGAATAAGGCTTGTTAGAAGCGACCATCCGTAAGTTATGCTTTTGACGAGTATTGATTACATCGATAGGAGTTTTATAAATTACTCCCAAAGATACAAATTCAATCCAAATCTAAAATGAAACTACGGTGGCTAAAGAAAAGTTCAGAACAACTCATAATAACAACAACACTGATAAATATAATCACATCAGAACAGAAATATCAGATATATATAGCGAAAGACAAGTCTGGAATACATGCTACAACAAGTGACAGTTCACATGAAGCAAATGTACATATACATATACATCATAACATACATGAGATGAGAGTCAAATAACCAAAAAAACTCCTCGAAGACTAGACAAAAGATGAAGTGAAATCCCAAAAGCTGAGGCGGCAACAGAATCGGAGATAGCGACTATCATAAAATAACTCGGTCTGACCCAAGTATTATTTAAAAGAAAATAATAAACGTATCAGTCTAATTTAAACTTCAGAAACAAGTGTATGATAAACAACACTTAAGAAAATAATTATAATCTCGAATGAGATTATACAACATAAATGATCACCATAGTTCAAATAAAGAAATCTCAATTTAAAATCCATCAAAATCAATAATCTCGAATGAAATTATTCAATATAAATAATCATCATAGTTTAAATGAAGAAACCTCAATTTAAACTCCATCAAAATCAGCTTTTAAATTCCCAATTGAATTCAAAACAGTAATACGCAAATTTATAATCTCGGATGAGACTATACACAAAATTATAATCTCGGATGAGACTATACACAAAGTTATAGTCTCGAGTGAGACTACACAACATAGTAATCAGCATAGTTTAAAGAAAGAAATCTCATTAAACATCATCAAAATCAACATCCAAATTCATAATTGAATTCAAAGCAGCAGTATGCAAAAATCTAGAAATCAATTAAGATAACTAGACAAATCAACATAAAAGATTGATCGATCCTAGCAGGTGGCGAATTTTAGCTACGCCGCACGTGCATCTCATATGGCCGAAGCCTACCAAGTACTATATTTTTGACGCCCAATAAATGACCCGAAGGTCCAACAAATGACCCGAAGGTCCAACAGAAGACCCATAGGTCTAGTACCGGTAATTGAGCCGAAGGTCCATCATATGACCCGAAGGTCCAACAGAGTGGCTCGAAAGCCAAATAAAATCATCAAAACAGCAAATATTTCAATTAACGAGTCCGAAATTAACCGAAATAGTAAAATTATGGTTCCATACTCCATACTTTTGCTAAATCGTTTAAATCTCTTCATCATTTCCTTGAAAGTGCAAAATTGTGTATTTTATATAAATAAAATTTTCGTTCTCAAACGGACAAGTCTGGAATTAAGCGAATCGGTAAAAGTAAGGGTTCATAGTCCTTAATTTTTCTGAAGCGTTTAAATCGCTTCCTCATTCTTTTGAAAGCGTAAACAGTAAAATTTTTGAAAACAATTTTCATTTTAAAACGCTTTTTCAAAACACGTGATTAAAACAGCAACATCTATAGCAATTTCGATGAGAAAATTGCGCTTCACAAAACACCATAAAAACGGATACCAAAATCAGTGCTGCGGGATAACCGCTTGAAAATTCACTTTAAAATTGACGGTTACTGAAGTCAAAACAACAGAAATTTTTATTCGTCAAAATGTCACCAAAACACTACGCTTCAAAATATAAGACCGGCGTGAAAATTCCGTTATAAAAATAACGGCAACAAAATACTTTTTAAAACCAAACGTCGGTTCAACGTAAATAAAATAGTCGACTGTACTACAATATATTCATTAAATTTTTCGCTGCCTGGCACTATATACATTCGTACGCATGCAACTCATAACAAAATATAATTCAGAAATGGACTAAGATTTTTTTTGCGTTACTCATGTTTTAATAAAAATGCAACTTCACAAAATTTTTTGGTCTGGACTGCGTAACACTATGCACGCCAGAACTAAATAAATGCATACTCCTGGACTACATAACACTACGCACGCATGGA
This sequence comes from Allium cepa, assembly GCA_030765085.1. NCBI lineage: Eukaryota > Viridiplantae > Streptophyta > Magnoliopsida > Asparagales > Amaryllidaceae > Allium > Allium cepa. Next base: position 765,724,119 of record CM060940.1, on the reverse strand, counting down.
CTAAATAAATGCAAACTCCTCCACATGGTGACATGTCAAAAATGTGTATTTGAGTTGCATTTTGTTTACTCTGGTACATGCAATATATATTCTGGTTCATGCAAATTTGTTTTACTTAAGTGAACCATATTTTTCTTTACACAACACAATATACTACACGCACACAATATTTTCTAGGCTTTTATGTGATACACTTGCATTGGATCATGCATGCACGAGCCATATAGCTAATGTGCGCAATGAAGTTTTTTTAAAATATGGGATGACCTGCAACATGACTACAATATTACAACTACACTGCAAACATATGGACCATATATTATAGCACACGCTGATATGTTTAAAATATTTACACTCGTGTTGCACACTTTTGTTTGTAAAATACAACTAGATTACTCACACTCTTTTGCAAATTACTTTCCATACATAAAAATTATACTTCACCTTCGACTGCAAATTAAAGAGACCTTTGGGTAAAAGAACCAAAATGACCTGGCTTCCCAATATTTACGCATGCACCAATAAGTGCAAGGCCAGGTATCACACGCTTTTTTTTAAGCAAATATAAGGTTGATGAAATAATTGACTCAGCCACATTTTGGTGAATATACCATTCATACACTTAATATTCAATGAGGAGAAAGGAATACAGTAACATCCAAATTAAAAAATGCTTCACGGCTATATACTTGGGTACGCTAGTACAGGTATGTTTTGAATTAAAAAGTGATGAAAAGAAAATGAAGAATTTGGATATAAGCAACGGTAATCAGTAGCACTAGTTTGCAACCTGGACATATTCTTCATGCACGCGAGAATGAAGCAAAAACAAATAATGCACGTACATAGGCAATGCAGAAGAAGGTGACAAGTTGCAACCCAAAAATAAAACAACACATCAAAAACAAGCAGCGTTGTCTTTAAATTAGAAATGTGACTATTTCACTCACCTTTAACTTTTGCTTCCAAATCAGTAAGCAACAAGATCCAACAGATAGCAAGATTTTTGTCTGCCATTAAAAGCTTTCACCGAGCTACTTGAAAAATGAAGCAACGAAAAACGATAAAGCAACTCTCTTTTCACTAATAATGTGTACGGATCAAAATTAAAGCACCGGTATCAATTGTGGTACAATTGAAGTAAAAGGAGACGTGCAAAAAAGAAAGAAAACGACGTAACAAGCTAAAAATGATGACAGTAAAAATTTTGTATTCACTTTGCTTTATTAAAAGTTGAACTGGTTTATATAAAGTGGTGATGGCTGAAGAAAAATGTTCACTTTGTTTTACAAAATAAGGGTGTGTGATAGTACTTAAAAATGTTCATTCATTGTTTTTATGAAATGAGTGTGTCAGCATGACAAAAATGATGCTAGAAAATATGCAAAGTGTTCATGTGTTTTACGCAATTTGCTTTACAACTTAGTGTGTGACAGCCAAGCATAAAGTGATGTTCCGCTTTGTTTTACAAACCTTTACTTTGCAAATATTGTTGACAGCAAGATGTTGCACGTACAGCCAATTAAGAACATAACATCACTTAGTTATATTGAATGCAACAAGAAACTTGGCAACTGACTTTATAATTTTTTTTCATTTAAATTATTTACTCCGACAGTAATTCAAAAATCACGGTCGTTACAGTTTTTTAAAATATTTATTACGACGGAAATAAAATCACGGTCGTTACAGACTCCATCCTTATAAAAATTGTGTCCCCGAAATTTTCATACTAGAAGCAGTCAATAATACAAATAATTCATCACAACAAAGATTTAAAAAGAAAAGATAGATCAAGAATACTCACCCCTACCCGAAGAGGAGAGAAAACCCGGATAAGAACGCTCGATGAATTCTCTGGTTTTCCAAGCGCAATCATGGGGTTTTCGAAGCTAGCACACGAATAGGATTTTGCACAATAGTCAAGTCCGGTGAGATCTCAAGATCTTGCAATATATGCGAATCAATAATAGAATCCGAATCTCGAAGGCATCGACGAAGCTGGGATACATGAAATACGTCATGAATTTTCGAAAACTGAATAGGTAGCGATGCACGATAAGTAACTGGATCAATGCGTTCCGTAATAGGAAACGGTCCAATATATCGAGGAGCCAATTTCCCGGAGCTACTAAAACGCACCACACCCTTCATCGGAGAAATATGAATGGATACGAGGTCGCCAACAGAAAATTCCAAGAGCTTCCTACGATGATTGGCATAAGATTTCTGCCCAATCTGAGCCTCCTTCATCCTTTGTCTAATAATATCGATCCTCTCAAAAGAATCACGAATATAATCGGGTCAGAGAACTAACTTTTCCCCCGATTCCAACCAACAAGATGGTGATCGACACGGTCTTCCGTAAAGAGCTTCGAAAGGAGCCATACCGATTATGGATTGAAAACCGTTATCATAAGAAAATTCAATAAGAGATAAATGGTCTTCTCAACTACCTCCTAAGTCAAGAAGCAGTCCGATTGGACTTGATAGGAATAAAATGGGCTTATTTGGTAAATCGGTCAACAATCACCCAAACACTAGAATGACCCGACCTCGAACGAGGTAGACCATCAATGAAGTCTATAGAAATTTGATCCCACTTCCATAGTGGAATCTCAAGAGGATGCAAAAGGCCACTAGGACGATGGTGTTCTGCTATGATAGGTTGACATCACACTTCATACCTTCGCAAAAGTATAAGCGTTTCATATCAGCATACATCTTATTATTACCCGAATGGATAGTATACTTAAAATGATGACAGTCCTCAAGAATGTCATTTCTAAGATTAGAAACACTAGACACGATGAACCTACCCTTCTTCCGAATACAACCATGAATATCGATATCGAAATCCTTTAGATCATCACTTCGGCATTCCGATTTACAACTCTGAATAAGATGAGAAATATCTGGATCTTGTTTCTGGGCATCGACAACACGATCCAACAAACTAGGACGAGCTTCCATGCTAAATAAAAGCACGGGAGAATCAGAAACTGAAGGACAGTTTCTAATATCACAATGAGATAAAGCTTCCAATATATTCTACTCTGCTAGCATCATGGAAACAACGACTTGCTGCTTGCGGCTAAGCGCATCAGCAACTCGATTACCCTTACCAAGGTATACTGAATATCGAAATCATATGAAGCTAGAAATTCGAGCCAACACTGCTGTCTCAAATTAAGTTCTTTCAGAGAAAATAGATACTTCGGAGATTAGTGGTCAGTCAACAAAATAAAACGCTCGCCCAAAATAATGTCGTCAAATCTTTAGAGCAAAGACTGTAGCGGCTAACTCCAAATCTTGGGTAGCATAACGAATCTCGTTAGGCTTTAGTTGTCTAAAAGCATAGGCAACTACTATTTTTTGCATGAGAATTACACCGAAACCAATATGGCTAGTATTGGTACCGATAATGAAGCCTTGGTTCCCTTCTGGAATCACAAGGATAAGAATATCGGAAAAGAGTTCTTTCAAGTAATCTTCTTTCCTGAAAAAGCTAAAAATTCCAAAATTACAATTATCTTTATTAAATCATTTTATAGAAAAATTTACTTTTTATAGGTCAATTTATTGTATCAAATTGTCTCATCAAAGTGTTTAGGAGATTCCTATCGATAACGTTGATCAAGCGCATCGACCAGAATTCTTAAAGCACTCAATGGGCAATACAATCACAAAATCATCTTCTATATGATAAACACAAATCCAATTATACTGGTAAATAAATTTTATGAAAAAGATTTTCAAAATTTTAAATTCTTGTTTTCATCCAAAATCAATAAATACACAAATGGAGTCATCTAGATATTCGTAGAATACTCGATTTATAAAATGGATTAAATAAGCTGGGCAAACTGAATGACATAATAAGTCATTCATAAGAATCATAACGAGTGCGGAATGCGGTAAGTGGAATGCTATCTTCCGCGACTCGTAGCCAAATGAAAACCGGTGGTAAGATCGAGTTGGAAGAAAAGCTTAGCGCCACTTAATTGATCGAACATGTCGTCGATCCTAGGTAATGGATACCTATTTTTGATAGTGAGCTCGTTAAGCTTGCGATAATCAATGCAAAGCTTAAGAGTACCATCTGACTTCTTAACGAAGAAAATGGCGGCGCCCTAAGGAGATGAGCTGGAATGAATAAAATTCTTGGCTTACAACTCAAATAATTGTTGCTTGAGTTCCTCGTTTTCCTTAACAGACATTCTCGTGGGAGGACGACTGATAGGACGAGCACCAGAGATAAGATCAATACAAAACTCAATTGCCCTCTTCGACGGTAGACTCGAAATAAGCTCAAAGACAACAGAAAAATCACAAACAACGGGAATATTAGCTATGACATCCTCCGATTGGAAGGAAGAAATGAAAGCATTCGAAGGATGGTCCATACTTCGAATATAGATAACTGCTCGATAGCATCGGGATGCTTAAGATATAAAATTCTTCCGGGACATGGGATTGAACTTCATAACGGACGAGCCAATACACACCCAAAATCATATCAAAACCAAGACGATCAATAACATGCAGATTCGCACGAAAAGAACAACCACAAAGAATAATCTCAACACCAACACACAACAAACCAAGAGTAGCGGATTCACCAATAGGATTTACAATCCTCAAAGGGTCGCAAAGCCCAACAACATCCAAAGGAATAACATCAACTAGCTCCGTTGATACGAATGAATGTGATGCACTCATATCAAAAAGAACTCTAATAGAACGGCGATGAAATAAAATAAAACCTTCCAAAACAGAAGGAAGAATACCTTTGGGTTGAGAAGAATCACCAGAAGCTTAAGCTACATTAAGCTTCCCAGATTTGAAACCCTTAAGAGTAGTCAAAACAACTCAAGATTGATAAGGAATAAAAAATGGAAAACTATGGGAATATGAGATATGTTCCTAGACATAATCCAACTTGTTAGAGAGGATATAAGTCAAGAAAAACGAAGGGATAGATTAGAAAGGCACGAATAAAACCCTCGAATAGTTGTAATACATGTTCCATTCTGCTTCTGTTCCGTGTTTATTATAACTTATTCTGAATCTCAACTCTGATACCAAGCAGTGACGCCCCACCTCTATGCTCACGATAATAAAGGTTATTATAAGGAATAACGTCTGCTATTGCGAAGAATAAGGCATGTTAGAAGCGACCATCCGTAAGTTCTGCCTTTGTCGAGTATTGATTACATCGATAGGAGTTTTATAAATTACTCCCAAAGATATAAATTCAATTAAATTCTAAAACGAAACTATTTTGGCTAAAGAAAAATTCAGAACAACTCATAATAACAACAACACTGATAAATTTAATCACATCAAAACAGAAATATCAGATATATATAGCGGAAGACAAGTTTGGAATACATGCTACAACAACCGACAGTTCACCTGAACCAAATGTACATATACATATACGTAATAACATACATGAGATGAGAGTCAAATAACCAAAAGAAATCCTCGAAGACTAGATAAAAGATGGAGTGAAATCCCAAAAGCTGAGGCGGCAATAGAATCAGAGATAGCGACTATACTGAAATAACTCGGTCTGACCCGAGTATTATTTAAAAGAAAATAATAAGCGGATCAGTCTAATTTAAACTTCAGAAACAAGTGTATGATAAACAACACTTAAGCAAATAATTATAATCTCGAATGAGATTATACAACATAAATGATCAACATAGTTCAAATAAAGGAATCTCAATTTAAACTCCATCAAAATCAATAATCTCGAATGAAACTATTCAATATAAATAATCACCATAGTTTAAATGAAGAAATCTCAATTTAAACTCCATCAAAACCAGCTTTTAAATTCCCACTTGAATTCAAAACAGTAGTACGTAAATTTATAATCTTGGATGAGACTATACACTAAATTATAATCTCGGATGAGACTATACACAAAGTTATAGTCTCGGGTGAGACTATACAACATAGTAATCAGCATAGTTTAAAAGAAGAAATCCCATTAAACATCATTAAAATCAACTTCCATATTCACAATTGAATTCAAAGAACCAGTACGCAAAAATCTAGAAATCAATTAAGATAACTAGACAAATCAACATAAAAGATGGATCGATCCCAGCAGGTGGCGAGTTTTAGCTACGCCACACGTGCATTTCATATGGTCGAAGCCTACCAAGTACTATATTTTTGGCACCCAACAAATGACCCGAAGGTCTAACAAATGACCCGAATGTCCAACAGATGACCCGAAGGTCTAGTACTGTTAATTGACCCGAAGGTCCAGCAGAGCGGCTCGAAAGCCAAATAAAATCATCAAAATGGCAAATATTTCAATTAACGAGTCCGAAATTAACTGAAATAGTAAAAGTGTGGTTCCATACTACGCACTTTTGCTAAATCATTTAATTCTCTTAATCGTTTCCTTGAAAGTGAAAAATTGTGTATTTTATATAAATAAATTTTTCGTTCTCAAACGGACAAGTGCAGAATTAAGCGAATCAGTAAAAGTAAGGTTTCATAGTCCTTAATTTTGCTGAAGCATTTAAATCGCTTCCTCATTCTTTTGAAAGCGTAAACAGTAAAATATTTGAAAACAATTTTGACTTTAAAACGCTTTTTTAAAACACGTGATTAAAACAGCAACATCTGTAGCAATTTCGATGAGGAAATTGCGCTTTACAAAACACCGTAAGAACGGATGCCAAAATCAGTGCTGTGGGATAACCGCTTGAAAATTCACTTTAAAATTGATGGTTACTGAAGTCAAAACAGAAGAAATTTTCATTCATCAAAATGTCACCAAAACACTACGCTTCAAAATATAAGACCGGCGTGAAAATTCCGTTATAAAAATAATGGCAACAAAATACTTTTTAAAACCAAACGCCGGTTCAACATAAATAAAATAGTCAACTGCACTATAATATATTCATTAAATTTTTTGCTGCCTGGCACTATATACATTCGTACGCATGTAACTCATAACAAAATATAATTCGAAAATGGACTAAGATTTTTTTTGCGCTACTCTAAAAATGCAACTTCACAAATTTTTTTGGTCTGGACTACGTAACACTATGCACGCCAGAACTAAATAAATGCATACTCCTGGACTACATAACACTATGCACGCATGGACTAAATAAATGCAAACTCCTCCACATGGTGACATGTCAAAAATGTGTATTTGAGTTGGATTTTGTTTACTCTGGTACATGCAATATATATACTGGTTCATGCAAATTTGTTTTACTTAAGTGAACCGTATTTTTTTTTACACAACACAATATACTACACGCACACAATATTTTCTGGGCTTTTATGTGATATACTTGCATTGGATCATGCATGCACGAGCCATATAGCTAACGCGCGCAATGAAGTTTTTTTAAAATATGGGATGACCTGCAACATGACTACAATATTACAGCTACACTGCAAACATATGGACCATATATTATAGCACACGCTGATATGTTTAAAATATTTACACTCATGTTGCACACTTTTTTTGTAAAATACAACTATATTACTCACGCTTTTTTGCAAATTACTCTCCATACATAAAAATTATACTTCACCTTCGACGCATGAAAATGGAAATTAAAGAGACCTTTGGGTAAAAGAACCAAAATGACCTGGTTCCCAATATTTACGCGCACACCAATAAATGCAAGGCGAGGTATCACGCGCCTTTTTTTAAGCAAATATGAGGTTGATGAAATAATTGACTCAGCCACATTTTAGTGAATATACCATTCATACACTTAATATTCAATGAGGAGAAAGAATACAGTAACATCCAAATTAAAAAGTGCTTCGCGGCTATAAACTTGGGTACGCTAGCACAGGTATGTTTTGAATTAAAAAGTGATGAAAAGAAAAATGAAGAATTTGGAAATAAGCAACGGTAATCAGTAGAACTAGTTTTGCAACCTGGACATATTCTTCATGCACGCCGAGAATGTAGCAAAAACAAATAATGCACGTACATAGGCAATGCAGAAGAAGGTGACAAGTTGCAACCCAAAAATAAAACAACACATCAAAAACAAGCAGCGTTGTCTTTAAATTAGAAATGTGACTATTTCACTCACCTTTAACTTTTGCTTCCAAATCAGTAAGCAACAAGATCCAACAGATAGCAAGATTTTTGTCTGCCATTAAAAGCTTTCACCGAGCTACTTGAAAAATGAAGCAACGAAAAATGATGAAGCAACTCTCTTTTCACTGGTAATGTGTACGGATCAAAATTAATGCACTGGTATCAATTGTGGTATAATTGCATAAAAGGAGACGTGCAAAAAAAGAAGGAAAAGGACATAACAAGCTAAAAATGATGACAGTAAAAGTTTTGTATTCACTTTGCTTTATTAAAAGTTGAACATGACGGCACTAGTTTATATAAAGTGATAATGGCTGAAGAAAAATGTTCACTTTGTTTTACAAAATAAGGGTGTGTGATAGTACTTAAAAATGTTCATCCATTGTTTTTATAAAATGAGTGTGTCAGCATGACAAAAATGATGCTAGAAAATATGCAAAGTGTTCATGTGTTTTACACAATTTTCTTTACAACTTAGTGTGTGACAGCCAAGCATAAAGTGATGTTCCACTTTGTTTTACAAACCTTTGCTTTGCAAATATTGTTGACAGCAAGTTGTTGCACGTGTAGCCAATTAAGAACTTAACGTCACTTAGTTATATTCAATGCAACAAGAAACTTGGCAACCGACTTTATAAATGTTTTTTTCCATTTAAATTATTTACTCCGATAGTAATTCAAAAATCACGGTTGTTACAGATTTTTAAAATATTTATTACAACGGAAATAAAATCACGGTCTCTACAATCGGCTATATTTTACTTTGAATTAACGTATTCAATTTATATTACTCCATTCTTGGCAAGTCCTTTATAGTATCATGCCTTCTTCTTATGTGCTTTGACTTACCATCATAATTTTTTTTTGCTATTGTGATTGCAGCCATGCTATCACAATGTATACAAACAGCGGACATAGGCTCTTAGGTCATAGTGAAACATCTTCAAAAAAAATTCGAAGCCATTCTGCTTCTTCAACGGCTTTATCGAAGCTCTAAATTCTACTTCCATTGTTGAACATGCGATCATAGTTTGTTTTGATGACTTCCGAGACATTACCACACCACCAAGCATAAATATATCCATTTATAGATTAACTTTTCGATTTTGCCAATATCCAATTTGCATCGCAATATCCTTCCAAAATAGTAGGATGTTTTGAGTAATGAAACCCGTAATCCATTGCATGTTTCAAATATTTAAGTATTCTAACCAAGCATTCTAGTGATCTTTTCCAAGGTTAGATGAATGCTAGCTTAATCTACCAATGCAATAAGATAAATCAAGTCTTGTACGATTTATTATGTACATCAAACTTTCTAAAATTTGTGTGTATTTCAATTATGGAACACCAGTACACTTATTTTTCATAAGATGAAAATTTGAATCAAATGGAGTTACTACATGTTTGTAGCCATAATATCCAAATTTTCCTAGTACTTTCTCCATATAATGGAATTGTGTGAGAATATGTCCTTCAGGGTTTCTTTGTATACGAACTTCCAGTATTATATATGTTAGTCCCATATCTTTCATGTCAAAAAAGGATTTTATCATTTTTTTACCGATTTGATCACATCCCGATTTGTTTCGATTATAAGCATGCCATTAACGTACAAGAAAACAATGAAAATCCAGGTGAAGTTGTTTAATATGCATGCACTTATCACATCCATTGATTTTAACTCCATGTGATAACATATTATAATCAAATTTCTCATGTCATTGTTTTATTGCCTATTTAAGTTCATATAAGAATTTAACTAACTTACAAATTATAAACACCCCACTCTATACCCATACTATTCAAGAGTATCATAGAGTAATTCTGTCAAATAATGTTGAGAATGAGGCTATATGAGATACACATGTGAATATTTCCTTAGATTAACACTGGTACATATTAAAATATCAAATAAATATCTCATACCATACCTACACAGGATCGGTACAAAGCAATAAACATGTTCATCTCTAGGACAGAACAATACATAATATACAATATATCATAGAGAACATAGAGTCAATACATAATATACAATATACCATAATACAATAAGGATACAACTCATCTCAAATATCAATTGTCTCAATGTAATATTATGTATGTATCAAGTATATACGGTGAATCAATGTTATATAAGTATCATTATCTATCCTAATATAAGTCCTCTAAGCCTAATAAAATACATGTTGGTTATGTCGTCCTATAGCTAAAATGTCTCGGATTAACATGAATATTACATAAATAACATATAGCCCAAGCACGCTTAACTTCGGAGTTCTAATGGGATACGGTGCTTTAGTGCTGGTATGATCGCACCCATTGCAAATCTTGAGCATATGTCCACACTCCGGGGACTTAGGATAATCTGCGATCGATAATCTGATTCGCGCTCTGGGAATTCGAGAGTTATCGATGTTTGTAATATAGTTCGCACTCCAGGGACTTTGACTTGGTATTTGTACTCTGATTCACACTCTGCGAATTTGGAGTCGGCGTTTATATTTCGGTTCGCACTCCGAGAACCAAGAATTGATGTTTGTACTCCAACTCGCGCTTTGGGAATCTGGAGTTAGCATGTACGTTTCGGCTCGCACTCCGGGAACGTGGAATTGATGTTTATTCTTGTAGCGACCCGACTTCCTATCTCCAGGAAATCGCATCACTAGTGAAGAAAGAAAGGGATAGAAGAAGAAAAGAAAGAGAAAGAAGAACACAAACAACATCAGAGAACTCACAGCGGAACGAATAAAATATAATATATAACATAAAATATTACATAGTATCTCATTATATCAGAGTACACAACTTAAACAACAGATAATAGACAGTTATAAACTTCTGTCTTACTATACAACTCAAGTATACAAGATACAGACACAACATACACAGCGGAATCAATATATATAACTACACGTCGAAGCCTCCTGCTCCATATCTCCTCCAGAATTCATCAAGCTAACCTGATCACTTGACTACTCATACATAATATGAGTACCCAAGAGTTTAATAAAACAGAAAATAAACACTCGGGTCAGACAGGGGTCTGGTGTGAGTAAACGGGTTAAAATTGCTTAACTTTAGAAAACCTTTGAAAAGAAAAGGTATCACGTAAGACTTCCCACACATAAACATGGAAAAGTTTTTACCTTACGCTAACCAAAACATTTGATAGGAAATCCAGTGATATTATAATAGTGTCTAGGGTTTTCAAGTAAATAAGAAATAGCTGAAATTGTTACATGATTAAATTCCAGCTACTAGCCACAAAAGTGGGTAATACAATCAAAACCGTAGGGTCTCGTAGTGAAAATGGGTTTCCAACAATGGCAGGGCTACTGGGGTACCGCCCATCACAGTACGTGGCCTAGATCAACGTACCGAGGATTACTCCCTTCATCCCCTGCAACACAAGGCCGGAACCATCCCTTACTGGACAGTCCCGAACAAGACAACCCCGCAGTTGGCCGCGACCCAACTGCCCACACAGCCGAATAAAAAGGGACTTCTAAACAGGGGAAAATCTTGCTCTCCAGTGGGAGCTACCCACGAAGCCTTACTGCACCTCCCCTGTTTTAGCCATTCCCGGTTGATGAGGCTTGAGGTTACGATTACCTTTATAGAACACATTATCTTAGAATGCTCATCGTCCACCTGACGATGTGCTGAAAGCATTCAATCCATACAAGTTCGTTCTGGGTTCGAACGAAACCGAAGGCACTATCTCGTTGCACTCGTTTTGGAATCACCCTCAGAGTCAACGACCATAGCCCTTGCACTCTGATTCGCCATCTCGAATCTATAAGCATTATTCCGTCAAACTCATTACGGAATCACCCACAGAGTTATACTGACGTATAGCCCTTACACCTCGAGTCTTCACTTGCTCCACCTGGATTAACGACCTAACGTTTAATTGGAATCGGTGTGGTTTTTCGGATTCCAAATATGGAAATCCGATCCCGGTCTCACCGAAACCAAACGCCATTTTAATGTCCAAGTTGTACTTAAGGGTTTAAAAAGTTTAACTTATATTCAGGATGATATATAAACAGATAGATGAATTATATTATCCTAACAGATAATCCATACTAACATTCATCTTCACAAAGCAGCATATCACATAACAGAGATATCCAGTATCAACCAATATCAACATCCAATATCAACCAATCGCCCAATATCATTCAACATCCAATATCAATCAATCATCCAATATCAATCATTTACCCATAACAGAATTGATTAACTCTAATCAATTGGATTACTTAAATCATTCTTCATTTATTTATCCCAAATAAAATAATTAATCATCTCTAATGATCTTCACTAATTAATCTTTCTTTGATTAATTATCTTTAATTACATTCAAGTAATTATCCTATCCATATTCAGTAATTAATTTTTAATTACTATCATTAATTATAATAATTAATGATCCTTTATTATTTAATTAACTATAATTAATTACATTAATTCTTAATTAATTACAATTAATTAATCACATTTAAATTAATCACTTATATTAATCAACCTTGATTAACATCATTAATGGTATTAATTAATGATCCTTATTAATTAATAATTACTTTAATTAATTAAATAATTAACTTATAATTAATCATTTAATTAATCCTAATTTGTAATTACTTAACTAAATTAATTTACTTCTAATTTAATTAATTTCTAATTTAATTATATTAATCCTTGGTTAATTAATTCAATTAATTAATCTTTAATTACTTCATTAAGTAATTATTAAATAATTAAATTAATAAATAAATCCTTAATTAATTACTTTATTAATTAATTACAAGTTAATCAATTACTCTTGGTAATTAATCTTAAATTAATCTCATTTATTAATTAATTAATCACATTGATTAATTAACTAAATAATTAAGTAATTAATTCTTAATTATTTACATAAGTAATTATCTCCATTTACTTTCATTAAACAAACCTTAATTAATTCCTTAATTAATAACTTAACAAACAATTAACTTCATCATTAAATAATTCTTAATTCTTTAATTAATTACTTTATAATTAATTAACTTCAATAATTATATTAATCAATTCTTTAATTGATATCATTAAGTAATTAACCAATAATTACTTCAACTAATTACTCCATCATTAGTTACTTCCATAAGTAATTAACTTCCCTAATTACATTCAATTATTAATCATTAATTACTTCATAATTAATTAACTTCAATAATTATATTAATCAATTCTTTAATTGATATCATTAAGTAATTAACCAATAATTACTTCAACTAATTACTCCATCATTAATTACTTCCATAAGTAATTAACTTCCCTAATTACATTCAATTATTAATCATTAATTACTTCATAATTAATTAACTTCAATAATTATATTAATCAATTCTTTAATTGATATCATTAAGTAATTAACCAATAATTACTTCAACTAATTACTCCACCATTAATTACTTCCATAAGTAATTAACTTCCCTAATTACATTCAATTATTAATCATTAATTACTTCATAATTAATTAATTTCAATAATTATATTAATCAATTCTTTAATCGATATCATTAATTAATTAACCAATGATTACTTCAACTAATTACTCCATCATTAATTACTTCCATAAGTAATTAACTTCCCTAATTACATTCAATTATTAATCATTAATTACTTCATTAAGTAATTACACTTAATTAATTCATAATTAAGTGATTATTAAAATTAAATAAGTAATCAACTAATTATTTAAAATAAATTAAACTATTAATTAATTAACTAATCTTCTTATATTTAGAGAAAATCTTTAATTAATAATTAAGAAAAACATAAATCTTAATTTATTTCTTACTTGTTAACAATTATACTTAATTAAGTATTCTTAAGTCATATCCAACTAATTTAACCTTAATTTATTTTTGAATAAAATTATTTGAAATTAAATCAAATTTAATTAACCTTAAAGACAAATTTATTCAATTTGGTTCACATAATTATAACTTAAACTTTGTATAACTATTTCCTTTTATAAAACTTGCTTCTAATTTAAAGCTTACTTTATTTAATTCAAACACAAGTTTAAATCTGTAAACCTTAAAACATTGCCCAGTAAAAACCAGAAATGCATTCCCAAAAACCCGAGTACAAACCCAGGGACCACTCGCGTCAACCCCGAAGCAACTCAATTCCCTTCTCCTTCGAGATGAACGCGATGAAGACACGAGCATTACTCCGAGTCGACCTTATCTTCCCCCAACATCTCAATTCCAGATCCAAGCCGTGCACACACGTCCACTTGTGTACGTGTCCACTCAACTCCGGCCGCCAACGATCAGCGCGCCGACCCACTACAGTCACGAATACACATGCGAGTACGATCGCAAACCCAAAATGAAGGAAACCATCTCGATTCGAATTCTAGCACTGAGCATGACCACCAGTAGAAGACTCAAGCATAACCAAACCCACCGCCTGCCATCGCCACCCCCGGAACCTCCATCAATCCCTCGAGACATCGCTACAACATCCACGCCACTATCCCCCTCCTCGCGATCACACTCGATCATCAATCCAATACACAGCAGCCTCTACAAACAACCCGGAAACAAAACCATACCAAACCCTACTTTGCTCTAAATCTCACAATTCCGCCATTAGAAAAATTCTGAGATATTTTTCCTAAAATCTATAGCTTACAATCTAGCTATGACTCAAAAATCAAATCGAATCAATGTATATATAATCAGAAATCAAGAAAATTCCCAATATTGCTCATCACTACAAAGCCCAACAATCACTTCACCAAAAATCCCGATTTTCTTTCTAAAATCAACATTTTCAATTACTAATATGTTCCTGAATTCAAATTACAGAGTTGTGATGATTTATTTTGACACACATATATATATATATATATTGTATTTGCTGCAAAAAAAAGAAATCCAAATTTGAAATAGTGTCTTAATATAATCCCTTGAAATTATTTTTAAGATTAAGTTTATAATCCTTCAATCATCTTTAATTTAAAGATCGAAACATAAATTCGATCACAGGCAGAGATTTGAACATTATCTAATTTTTTTCATGTAGTCTGTAACTAAACAGAGGAGCATATTTATATACAGACAATTCATAAATACAACATGCCTTCACATTCAAGCATACATGAGAAAAATTTATACCATAATACTTCACGATCTTATTCATATTTCCCAGTAGATTCTCAGATGTAAAACTGTTTTTAAAATAAAATTTACCCACCTCTTTAAAATATACAGAGCAGAGGACTTCATTTCCCAGGCTTGACTATAATCCAGAAAATGCATTTGCTTGCTGTTTAAGTTGAATGCATGCTTACAGATTGTTATTAAAACTTGCTGAAGGATTTCATTTTGACATGCAGGTTGATTGCAGATTTAGAAATGCAGACTTCCCCTTGAATTTGCAGTTGAACTTCCTTTTAGTTGCAGGTTATTCTTGCATATGCAGGTTACAGATTTGCATATTTAATTTGTTGCTTTTAATTTTTATTTTCAGATTTTTGGAACTTGGTTTCTGATTTTGCCATTAATGTTTGAAAGAAGAAAGCAAAAGAAAATGAGAAAGAAAGCTAAATTTCTTCTTAAAAATGTTTAGTGAATAAATTGCCACTTGTTCATAAATTGAACAAATGTCATTTGCATGCTTTTCTAAATTTACAAGTGTTTTAAGAGGTGTTAATGTGTTTTCAATTGTCTTTAAGTGTTTTTAATAAATTTCTATTTAATTTAAATGTAAACATAAACTTACATTTTAATTTGCTTTATAAATGAGTACTTACATATGTAAATATAAACTTACTTTTTTAAAAAAATGTTATAAACTAATTATAATACAAATGAATCTCTTATATATATGTATTCGTAAATCTAAAACTTTTATACTTATACATTTATACCATTTTAAATTTAAAACACTTTAAAGAAAACAAAATGAAAACTTTGATTAATTTTATTTAAACTATCATACTTTAAAAATAAACAATCATCTTATATTTTGAAAACAATTTAAATTAAACTTTAAATTATCTTTTGAAAAAATTATTGAATTTAAAACAAATCTTAAAATTACAATATTCATTCATATATGAATTATTAATGGATTAAAAATTCAATTTCAAAACAATGTCAAACTATAACATATATATACATATATATTACAATTTGAAAAACTTTAATTTTTACTTTGAAACAAAAGATCTCCTATTCACAATATATATCAATTGTATATATATTATAAATAGAATAAAAATTTAATTAGCTCATGAAAATCCATTCTTATCAAATTTAAATTGTCAGAAAGATATTGATTATTATTAACTGATTAAATATTTATTAACCTTTAAAAGATCAAATTCACCAATTTTAAATTAAAATTATAAAGAAAATTATCAAACCAGTTAAATTATTAACATAGATTATTAAATTCATATTGCCCAAAATTCCGGGTCGTTACAATCCTCCCCCCTTAAAAGAATTTCGTCCCCGAAATTTAAAAGCAAAGGTAATTTAATAATCCAGTACAGATTTTAATTCAAACAGCAATGCATTCCTAACAACCAGTAACTAACAATCAAAGCAATCAAATACACAAACAAACTTAACTAATTATCCTGACATACGTCAGAATAAAACTCTAATATTATCTCGAGTTTCCCAAGTATAAATCACCGGGAGACTCGCTCTACAAAAGCCAACAAACTGACTACTCAACCAAAATCCAGAGCTCCACTCATCTCCAGATCCTTCAATCTGAACAGAACATCAGATTACTCTCAAATCCAGCTCGACTTCCAACTCCAACTGAACTACAGACTCAACAACCAATCAATGAATCATACACGTACTCCCTCAGAGACACATGATACACAATGAATTCCAGCTATCCAAACTGGCAATTAAATCTCATCCTATCAAAACACAGCTAAGAAATCCTCAAATGCCCCAGCACTAACCAACAAAACTTATCCAATATCTGTTCTCTTAACCAGAGAATTCTAACAACACTGAAGTCTCCAACTTCAAACACCAAACTCCTTATCTCATATCTCATATCTGTAACTCAACAGACAATCCAAGGCTGCCAAACTTCTTCCGATCAGCTCAATCTATGCTGATACTTCCAGAAACAACAAGACCAAATCAAACAGAACCTGCTTCCTTCCTTGCACAGCAGCTACCTTGCTTCCGCTGCACAACTCTGATTCTAAAATAGATGAGAGTACTGCTGATGAACACGAATACAAACTTATCTGCTATATCCGGAAAAACCTTGTTCATCAAATCCATAAAAATCCAAGTGACACTTCAGACTTGGTCACACAACTTCAAACCAGAATCCTATTCCAAATGCTAGATCAGTCCAATTCCAATTCCAAAATACTGAGCTGCTATACCAACTCTCCTTTCCAAAAACCATCCTACAACCAGGCTAACTATCAGCATTTCTTCTGGAATCAAAACAATAGGGAACTCAACTCCAGATGCAGACAAACTTCAGAATACTCCAGCAGCTCGTATTCACATGAGAATTCTCAGCCTCCAACAACAGATTGCCTAAGAAAATTCCAAACCAATCGCAAGTCACTTTTGCGATCCTACTTAATTCGAATTCCAAAGAAACTGTCCTCTCTTTACCAATTAGAACAACTTTAAAGCTTTTCCAAACAAGGTTAACCCTTCAAGAAAACATCACCACCTTCAGCCCGGACTGCTGAAAGAGAACCACAAAGATTTCTGAACCGTCGGAGAATCAACCAACACTGCTGCTTCCAAACTCTACCTTGATGATACTACGAAGCTAAAAGATCTCCTCGTCAGCACACCGAACACTTCGAGTTGCACTGCTACCACAGCTAACCAAAGACTTCAAATCTAAAGGCTTCTCATCAACAAACCACACAACAGACCCCCGAGATGGCAGACAACCTCTCAAGAAACTCGGACTCCAAACCAAGCATCAACAACTCGCTTACCTTAGGGAATAACAAATGAGACCATGTCAAAATAAATAACTTATAGACCTTAGTCTCATATTCCAAAACAGCTAATCTCCTTGCTAAAGATCCAGACAACTTCTACACAGACGAGTCTTCCCTGCAGCAGGTAAAGTCTGCTTCTCAACTACTTCTAAAACTGCTTCGAAAGAAACTTCTAAAGAAAAATCCAAAGATACTGCATCTCATCACGCAGTTACCAAGATATCATTACTTACTCCTGCACTTCCAACAAATTCAAACACTAGAAAATTCGCTTACCCGAGCGAAATCCAAACTTACACTTCAAAGATAAACTCCGAATCTTCAAAAGATTTCCTTCGGATATCAGAGAAATCCTTACTCCAAACTACAAATCTTACTCGAGACGGTATTAGGTCTACAGTCTCGACAAATACTTCCAACCTCAAACATATGGACCCTCTTCCATCAGTGGTAGTCGTGTTACGCACACAAACCACTACTCCATCTACCTCTATAGCTTATGTTGGAAAATCCGAACAGATAACCCAACAGATTAGGTAGATATATATATATATATATAGTTATATAAAAATTACAAATACGCTCTCTCAAGGAAGACACCACTACAGAGCCTAGGTATTCACTCAACCTAACGCTCCCTAAAGAAAGACACACTTCAGAGCTTAGGTATTCGCTCAGCCTAATGCTCTGATACCAACTGTAGCGACCCGACTTCCTATCTCCAGGAAATCGCATCACTAGTGAAGAAAGAAAGGGATAGAAGAAGAAAAGAAAGAGAAAGAAGAACACAAACAACATCAGAGAACTCACAGCGGAACGAATAAAATATAATATATAACATAAAATATTACATAGTATCTCATTATATCAGAGTACACAACTTAAACAAAAGATAATAGACAGTTATAAACTTCTGTCTTACTATACAACTCAAGTATACAAGATACAGACACAACATACACAGCGGAATCAATATATATAACTACACGTCGAAGCCTCCTGCTCCATATCTCCTCCAGAATTCGTCAAGCTAACCTGATCACTTGACTACTCATACATAATATGAGTACCCAAGAGTTTAATAAAATAGAAAATAAACACTCGGGTCAGACAGGGGTCTGGTGTGAGTAAACGGGTTAAAATTGCTTAACTTTAGAAAACCTTTGAAAAGAAAAGGTATCACGTAAGACTTCCCACACATAAACATGGAAAAGTTTTTACCTTACGCTAACCAAAACATTTGATAGGAAATCCAGTGATATTATAATAGTGTCTAGGGTTTTCAAGTAAATAAGAAATAGCCGAAATTGTTACAAGTTTAATTCCAGCAACTAGCCACAAAAGTGCGTAATACAATCAAAACCGTAGGGTCTCGTAGGAAAAATGGGTTTCCAACAATGGCAGGGCTACTGGGGTACCGCCTGTCACAGTACGTGGCCTAGATCAACGTATCGAGGATTACTCCCTTCATCCCCTGCAACACAAGGCCGGAACCATCCCTTACTGGACAGTCCCGAACAAGACAACCCCGCAGTTGGCCGCGACCCAACTGCCCACACAGCCGAATAAAAAGGGACTTCTAGACAGGGGAAAATCTTGCTCTCCAATGGGAGCTACCCACGAAGCCTTGCTGCACCTCCCCTGTTTTAGCCATTCTCGGTTGATGAGGCTTGAGGTTACGATTACCTTTATAGAACACATTATCTTAGAATGCTCATCGTCCACCTGACGATGTGCTGAAAGCATTCAATCCATACAAGTTCGTTCCGGGTTCGAACGAAACCGAAGGAACTATCTCGTTGCACTCGTTTTGGAATCACCCTCAGAGTCAACGACCATAGCCCTTACACTCTAATTCGCCATCTCGAATCTATAAGCACTATTCCGTCAAACTCATTACGGAATCACCCACAGAGTTATACTGACGTATAGCCCTTACACCTCGAGTCTTCACTTGCTCCACCTGGATTAACGACCTAACGTTTAATTGGAATCGGTGTGGTTTTTCGGATTCCAAATATGGAAATCCGATCCCGGTCTCACCGAAACCAACGCCATTTTAATGTCCAAGTTATACTTAAGGGTTTAAACAGTTTAACTTATATTCAGGATGATATATAAACAGATAGATGAATTATATTATCCTAACAGATAATCCATACTAACATTCATCTTTACAAAGCAGCATATCACATAACAGAGATATCCAGTATCAACCAATATCAACATCCAATATCAACCAATCACCCAATATCATTCAACATCCAATATCAATCAATCATCCAATATCAATCATTTATCCATAACAGAATTGATTAACTCTAATCAATTGGATTACTTAAATCATTCTTCATTTATTTATCCCAAATTAATTAATTAATCATCTCTAATGATCTTCACTAATTAATCTTTCTTTGATTAATTATCTTTAATTACATTCAAGTAATTATCCTATCCATATTCAGTAATTAATCTTTAATTACTATCATTAATTACAATAATTAATGATCCTTTATTATTTAATTAACTATAATTAATTACATTAATTCTTAATTAATTACAATTAATTAATCACATTTAAATTAATCACTTATATTAATCAACCTTGATTAACATCATTATTGATATTAAATAATGATCCTTATTAATTAATAATTACTTTAATTAATTAAATAATCAACTTATAATTAATCATCTAATTAATCCTAATTTTTAATTACTTAACTAAATTAATTAACTTCTAATT
Organism: Allium cepa; assembly: GCA_030765085.1. Taxonomy (NCBI): domain Eukaryota; kingdom Viridiplantae; phylum Streptophyta; class Magnoliopsida; order Asparagales; family Amaryllidaceae; genus Allium; species Allium cepa. Next base: position 765,703,242 of record CM060940.1, on the reverse strand, counting down.
TAATTAATTTCTAATTTAATTATATTAATCCTTGGTTAATTAATTCAATTAATTAATCTTTAATTACTTCATTAAGTAATTATTAAATAATTAAATTAATAAATAAATCCTTAATTAATTACTTTATTAATTAATTACAAGTTAATCAATTACTCTTGGTAATTAATCTTAAATTAATCTCATTTATTAATTAATTAATCACATTGATTAATTAACTAAATAATTAAGTAATTAATTCTTAATTATTTGAATAAGTAATTATCTCCATTTACTTTCATTAAACAAACCTTAATTAATTCCTTAATTAATCACTTAACAAACAATTAACTTCATCATTAAATAATTCTTAATTCTTTAATTAATTACTTCATAATTAATTAACTTCAATAATTATATTAATTAATTCTTTAATTGATATCATTAAGTAATTAACCAATAATTACTTCAACTAATTACTCCATCATTAATTACTTCCATAAGTAATTAACTTCCCTAATTACATTCAATTATTAATCATTAATTACTTCATAATTAATTAACTTCAATAATTATATTAATCAATTCTTTAATTGATATCATTAAGTAATTAACCAATAATTACTTCAACTAATTACTCCATCATTAATTACTTCCATAAGTAATTAACTTCCCTAATTACATTCAATTATTAATCATTAATTACTTCATAATTAATTAACTTCAATAATTATATTAATCAATTCTTTAATTTATATCATTAAGTAATTAACCAATAATTACTTCAACTAATTACTCCATCATTAATTACTTCCATAAGTAATTAACTTCCCTAATTACATTCAATTATTAATCATTAATTACTTCATAATTAATTAACTTCAATAATTATATTAATCGATTCTTTAATTGATATCATTAAGTAATTAACCAATAATTACTTCAACTAATTACTCCATCATTAATTACTTCCATAAGTAATTAACTTCCCTAATTACATTCAATTATTAATCATTAATTACTTCATTAAGTAATTACACTTAATTAATTCGTAATTAAGTGATTACTAAAATTAAATAAGTAATTAACTAATTATTTAAAATAAATTAAACTATTAATTAATTAACTAATCTTCTTATATTTAGAGAAAATCTTTAATTAATAATTAAGAAAAGCATAAATCTTAATTTATTTCTTACTTTTTAACAATTATACATAATTAAGTATTCTTAAGTCATATCCAACTAATTTAACCTTAATTTATTTTTGAATAAAATTATTTGAAATTAAATCAAATTTAATTAACCTTAAGGACAAATTTATTCAATTTGGTTCACATAATTATAACTTAAACTTTGTATAACTGTTTCCTTTTATTAAACTTGCTTCTAATTTAAAGCTTACTTTTATTTAATTCAAACACAAGTTTAAATCTGTAAACCTTAAAACATTGCCCAATAAAAATCAGAAATGCATTCCCAAAAACCCGAGTACAAACCCAGGGACCACTCGCGTCAACCCCGAAGCAACTCAATTCCCCTTCTCCTTCGAGACGAACACGATGAAGACACGAGCATTACTCCGAGTCGACCTTATCTTCCCCCAACATCTCAATTCCAGATCCAAGCCGTGCACACACGTCCACTTGTGTACGTGTCCACTCAACTCCGGCCGCCAACGATCAGCGCGCCGACCCACTACAGTCACGAATACACATGCGAGTACGGTCCCAAACCCAGAATGAAGGAAACCATCTCGATTCGAATTCGAGCACTGAGCATGACCACCAGCAGAAGACTCAAGCATAACCAAACCCACCGCCTGCCATCGCCACCACCGGAACCTCCATCAATCCCTTGAGACATCGCTACAACATCCATGCCACTATCCCCCTCCTCGCGATCACACTCGATCATCAATCCAATACACAGCAGCCTCTACAAACAACCCGAAAACAAAACCATACCAAACCCTACTTTGCTCTAAATGTCACAATTTCTCCATTAGAAAATTTCTGAGATATTTTTCCTAAAATCTATAACTTACAATCTAGCTATGACTCAAAAATCAAATCGAATCAATGTATATATAATCAAAAATCAAGAAAATTCCCAATATTGCTCATCACTGCAAAGCCCAACAATCACTTCACCAAAAATCCTAATTTTACTTTCTAAAATCAACATTTTCAATTACTAATATGTTCCTGAATTAAAATTACAGTTGTGATGATTTATTTTGACACATATATATATTGTATTTACTGTAAAAAAAAAGAAATCCAAATTTGAAATAGTGTCTTAATATAATCCTTTGAAATTATTTTTAAGATTAAGTTTATAATCCTTCAATCATCTTTAATTTAAAGATCGAAACATAAATTCGATCACAGGCAGAGATTTGAACATTATCTAATTATTTTTCCTGTAGTCTGTAACTAAACAGAGGAGCATATTTATATGCAGACAATTCATAAATACAACATGCATTCACATTCAAGCATACATGAGAAAAATTCATACCATAATACTTCAAGATCTTATTCATATTTCCCAGTAAATTCTCAGATGTAAAACTGTTTTTAAAATAAAATATACTCACCTCTTTAAAATATGTAGAGCAGAGGACTTCATTTCCCAGGCTTGACTATAATCCAGAAAATGCATTTGCTTGCTGTTTAAGTTGAATGCATGCTTACAGATTGTTATTAAAACTTGCTGAAGGATTTCATTTTGACATGCAGGTTGATTGCAGATTTAGAAATGCAGACTTCCCCTTGAATTTGCAGTTGAACTTCCTTTTAGTTGCAGGTTGTTCTTGCATATGCAGGTTACAGATTTGCATATTTAATTTGTTGCTTTTAATTTTTATTTTTAGATTTTTGGAACTTGGTTTCTGATTTTTCCATTAATGTTTGAAAGAAGAAAGCAAAAGAAAATGAGAAAGAAAGCTAAATTTCTTCTTAAAAATGTTTAGTGAATAAATTGCCACTTGTTCATAAATTGAACAAATGTCATTTGCATGCTTTTATAAATTTACAAGTGTTTTAAGAGGTGTTAATGTGTTTTCAATTGTCTTTAAGTGTTTTTAATAAATTTCTATTTAATTTAAATGTAAACATAAACTTACATTTTAATTTTCTTTATAAATGAGTACTTACATATGTAAATATAAACTTACCTTTTAAAGAAAATATTATAAACTAATTAGAATACAAATGAATCTCTTATATATATGTATTCATAAATCTAAAACTTTTATACTTATACATTTATACCATTATAAATTTAAAACACTTTAAAGAAAACAAAATGAAAACTTTGATTAATTTTATTTAAACTATCATACTTTAAAAATAAACAATCATCTTATATTTTGAAAACAATTTAAATTAAACTTTAAATTATCTTTTGAAAAATTTATTGAATTTAAAATAAATCTTAAAATTACAATATTCATTCATATATGAATTATTAATGGATTAAAAATTCAATTTCAAAACAATGTCAAACTATAACATATACATACATATATGTTACAATTTGAAAAACTTTAATTTTTACTTTGAGACAAAAGATCTCCTATTCACAATATATCAATTGTATATATATTATAAATAGAATAAAAATTTAATTAGCTCATGAAAAACCATTCTTATCAAATTTAAATTGTCAGAAAGATATTAATTATTATTAACTAATTAAATATTTATTAACCTTTAAAAGATCAAATTCACCAATTTTAAATTAAAATTATAAAGAAAATTATCAAACCAGATAAATTATTAACACAGATTATTAAATTCATATTGCCCAAAATTCCGGGTCGTTACAATTCTCCAATTCACGCTCTGGGAACTTGGAGTTAGATTTATGTTTCGTTTCGCACTACGGGAACCTGGAATTGATGTTTACTCTCCAATTCATGCTCTAGGAACTTAGAGTTAGCATTTATGTTTCGGTTCGCACTCCGGGAACCTGGAATTGATGTTTACTCTCCAATTCACGCTCTGGGAACTTGGAGTTAGCATTTATGTTTCAGTTTGCACTCCGGGAACCTGGAATTGATGTTTATACTCCAATTCACACTGTGGGAACTTGGAGTCAGCCGATAGATGGTCAGTCACATCAATTTGGGCTTTTTAGGAGTCTGTTCACACTCTGGGAACGATGGAGAGTAAACATCAATTTAATAAAGAATTCATGATATCGGTAATACCATACAAACTGGGAATACTAATATGATATCAGTATAAGAGATACTTAAATTATTCTATAACAAGTCAATATGTATATATGAGTATGGATATATGTGCTTGATATAAATTAATTTCAAATCAAACTATAAACACACACACACACGTGAAAAGGGATTTACATTTCTATACCCTTAAACCATTCTAAAAATGTCTCACGATCTTCTTATCTTAAAAATAGGCTTATGTATTTAGAATCCCCTTTTAAAAATATTCTTGAATCCAATCTATTAATATATACAGTTTAAAAAGAAATTCCTTTTCGAAAATAATATCATCCTTCAATTATACAACTAAAAATTTCATGTATTCCAATATTCTTGAAAATTCTCCAATTTAATATTTAAAGTAACCTTTATACCTAAAATAATTTCAATAAATAATTTTATTTTCCAATCAATTTTATTTATTTATAAATATGCTTCGGTCTAATTTTAAACACCATAAGTAATTTTTCAAAGCTATTAAAAATCTTTTAAAAGAAAATCAACAGAACATCCAAAATTATAAATCATGGAGCAAAATTCTCCAAAACAATCTAAAAATCATCAATATAAATTTTATCATGTGGCTAGTCAAATTATGTCGAATTTCGATCATCTATACAATGCACACACATCATATAAGCAGACTATCCAAACCAAAATGCAATTGGAAAGGTTCTTATTTGCATTTTTACGATCCAACATACATTAAATTTCACCATCAAATCCAAAATCATATCAAATATCACAACAGTCAATCAAGTACACCAAATAAACATTTCAACCAAGCAATTCAATCAATAATCAGGATAAATATATAGCATGAAGTGGAATATAAATATAGATGTGGGTTTAGAAACTCAATAAAATCCAAGCAAAGACTTTTACTGCTTCTTTGCTTCCCTTGACATCAGATAGAGTTAGGAGTATGCCCTAGGGGAAATTATGTAATTTGTTACATATATCTAATTCGATAATCAATCTTGTTCGAAATAAAAGGTATTTTCTTTCTATTATATACTTAATGTACTATTTTATATTAATTAATTAAAAGTATATTTAATAGAAAATAAATAAATGGTATGTTTTGTGATAGTAGTTATAAAGTGTTGTAACCATGAGTAATTTATCATAATGAAAACAAATATACCATTTTAAATGTTCCTAGTCAAGATGCATCGAGACTAAATATTGATGCATCAATTGAGACCAGAGTATGTAGTGCCTTTCAAATGTTAGACAGTGTATTACTTATGGCTATTGGAGGCGCCAAGGGGTTACGTATTAATAGTTATTGGATAACTATTGAACGAATCACTCGATATTTTTTTGTTGGTTAATATAAATAAGGTCAAATAAGAAATATCGATGTGATTGATTTACATAGTTCTCTCGAGTAAAGAATATTATAGATCTTAAATATCAAAGCGTCGCCTTGATTCTGGTTAAATCATGTTATGGCATCCATGGAGTGACTATAGTTAGGTCAAGTGGAAGTATTAGAAGTAAAGCACTATTCAAGAGAGTGTTCGTCTCCTTAGTTATATGGGGTTATTATCTAGGTCAATTCAAAGTCAAAGTCTTTGGCTAGAGCAATTGGGTTAGTAATTATTATTATTGAAACAAGGACTTTGTATTCGGACTATAGAGTTGAATATGGATGATGTTGGAACTTTGACCATTACCAAATTCTATAAGTCCAAAGTGGTATAGTTTGACGAAGAGAATTGGTATAAATAAATATCATATTAGGGTAATGCTTAATTAACTAAAATTGGATTTTACCGAAACTAAGTAAGTGATAAATTTGACCAAAATGTCACACCACCTAGTAACTGAACTATAAACATTAACATTTGAATAGTTCGATGTAATAACTCAGAATTTTGGACATCTGTTAATTGGTAATTAACAGAATTAAATTTATTAAAATACTGATTTGTATGTTAAACAAATAAAATTATGATAAATATCTATATATATATATATAGATTGGAAACTATAATAAATATTGAGAAATAAATCTCTGGATAAATGAATAATATATTTCACTATTTAATCCAAGATAAGAATATACATATATGTATGTATGTATGTATGTATGTATGCATGCCATGATAAGTAGAATATTTAGAAGTTGTAAAAATGTGGATACTTTTACATTTATCAAAAAATTCGCATAAGATATTTCTGATTATAATATATATATATATATATATATATATATATTTTGAGTAGGAAGCTATTGTTTTGAATTCAATATAATAATTTTTCAAAAGCTGTTTAAGGATTAAATTCTAATACATACATACATATATATATATATATATATATATTATTTATTAAGGTATAATTAGATTTTAAAATCATTTTCTTTAAAGGTTATAAAAGTAGAATTAATAGAAAAATGAATCAATAAAAATAGGATTTAATAAAGGTTAATACATTCTTTAAAAATATACAAGTATATATATAAAATTATTAATATTGAAAATAGAAAAGTGTAAAAAGATTACAACGTGCCTTAAACAAGTGGAAGTTCATTGTAGCATGCAAAATACAAATGTCTCAAATGCATATGTGTAATAATAAAATACAAAGCTATGCATATATATATATATATATATATATATATATATATATATATATATCCCTCTATACACCTTCTTTCCTCATTTCTTTGTTAATATTCAAAATTTAAGAAACTAAAACCAGAATAAAATCAAACAACTATTGCAACCTGATTAAGCAAAGCTAGGATTAAGGCTTCAAACATGAAAATTCAAACTCAATTCAAAGATCCAAATAAATATCAAGCCTCGGTATCAACAAATCAGTTTCTTGATCAAATCTTTTCGCTGTACCCTGTTTATCAATTACTGGTGAGTAAGCATTTAATTTAAAGAAGCTTAATCTATGTTCACATACTAATGCATGTGATAAATAACTGCTGTTACATTGTGAATATAATTTTTTTAGGTGTACTTTTCCTAGAATATAGTTCGATATCTATGTGTGTGTGTGTGTATATGAATGCCTGTATGATGATATCTTGCTCTATCTTTGTTTAAACAGACTCAATTAGTTTTAAAATTTCTAAACCTCCATTCCCTGTCTCTTTTAGGATTTGATCTCTTAATGAATTATGTTAGCATTAACTATATTTGATTTTTAAAAATGTTTTTAAGAAAAATTAGTACGTAGATTTAATGGAGAAAAATAAATTACAGAGGAAATCTTTTCAAGTCAGAAAATAAATGATTTAAAACTCAAATTTTATTTATATGATCTAATTCGATATCGAAAATGATGATTTGCAAAGGTAAAATTAAAAATTTTAAGCTTGAATTCAAGAAGAATTTATGGGTTGATCGAAAATTAGGAAATTGCCAATTTCCGACGATCTTGACATTCTGTTGCCTTGGGGTTTTGACCAAAGGTTGCTTATAGATCGATGGTCGAGGGAAAAATGACCGCCAATTTTCTGGGTCATCGTGGTGGCACGACGGGGAAAACTATGGTTTAAGCATGGGTTTGGGTCGTGGTTGATTTCGAGGCCAATGTGGCGTCGACGTTGCATCGGGTTGGATCAGATATAGGGGAAATGGAGCGTGAGGCTCTGGAAAAGGTGTGAGTTCAATGGCAAGCTCTCTGGCGATCGGAGTTCGGCAATACAAGGTGGGTTTAGTGGCTGGGTTTGTTCCTGGTATTGCTCGTCGACCTCATTTTAGATTATGGTGCTCGACGCGGGTTTTGGGAGGTCGTTTGGGTTGAGGTGGTCGACGATGACTTACTGGTGGCAGCGGTGTTAGTCAGAGATGGTCAGAGTTTGTGTGCACATGCATAATTTGTCTTTGTATCGGTTGATGCTGGGTTGGTTACAGGGATCAGAGGAGTTGATGTTCGGCTTGGGGACGTGCGTGGGAAGTTGGGTAGTTTGCTCTAATATTTATTCGGGTGGTTTTGTTGTAGCTTGGGTTTGTTTTTAAGACAATATTTTTATAAATTTGAAGTTATTTTTGTACCAGGTTTTAAGTAAATAATTCAGGTAAGTGAAATCGAGTTTTCAAGCCAGGTGTTAACCATGTTCCAAAAGAAAATGAAGTAAGTTTTGAACCAAAATTTAAAAGCTAAAGAAAGGGAATAAGTTTCAAAAGCTTAAAAATATAAGAAGATAAGCAAGATTCCAGGTTAGATTATTAACCAAGTTTTTAAAGCACAAAAGAAATGTTGACAAGTTTTCAAAGAAATTATTAAACAGGTTTTTCAAAGTAAAGTGTAATCAAGTTTTCAAAAACAAGTTTTAATATAAATTATAAAGTCAAATGTTTTGAAATTTAAATTGTTTTGATTTGAATAATTATATTAATTTAATTAAATCTCTAAGTGTTTTCAAATATAATATAATGATGTAATTAAGTAGGTGATTAAGATAAGTGCATTAAATTTAAATTAATAAAAGGTTCAGGTGATTTGGTATAAATTAATTTCATACATTTTTAAATATGATTTAAATGAAATCAAGCAATTAATTAAGATAAATGGGTTATCTTAGATTAATTAAGGACTTAAGTAATTAAGGGTTAATTAATATACTTAAGTAACCATAGATTAATTAATTAATGAAGTAATTAAAGTATAATTAGTTAATAAAAATTAATTAATAATTAAGGTTAGTCAAATAATGATAAAAGGATAATTAATTAACCGATGATTAAAGTATAATTAATTAATAATAAAAGGATGATTAATTGATGGATTGAAATTAATTAATGTTAAGTAAGCTGGATTTAAAAGTAATAAAGATAATTAATTTAACTTATTTGGAGATTAATTAAATTAATTAGAAATGGTACAATAAATTAATCTTGCTTACAGATGATTAAGATATATTGAATGAATTAGATTATTTGATATCTCTGATATGTGATCTGAGATGAATTGTTGTGTGAATATGAAATCCTGAATATAAATTGTATTGTTTAAACTTAAACATTTGGCTTAAAGAATAAAATTGGTTCCGAAGAGACCGGGGTCGGGTATCAGCAAATACCCGAAAGCACTTCGATTTGTAATCGACAACAATTCTTTATAGATTTGATATGAGGAATCAATAGGCTGGAAGGGAATAATTTTGGTAAATTGGACCATGGAAACCAAGTAAGGGTACTTAGGGATTGATTTGTGAAATAAGTATTGACTATAACAAGTTAAGATCTCGTAATAAAGTAAGAGTTACTCCGAAATTCAAATATGTTTAAACTCGTATTTTCAAGTTATATAGGTTTACTCACACTGGTTTCCAGTCTGACCCGGGTGTTACTTTGATGTAATGCTCAGGTCAGACCGAGTATTACAGATTTTCATGTTAAGACGTTGTGGAGCTTAGGAGGTGAGCTGGATGGCAGAAACGTATGGAGTTTTCTGCTGTGTATTTGAGTTTGATTTGATTGTAGTCTGGGGAAAGTTAATTATAACTTTCCAGTTTATTTGTAAAAGGTTGTACTCTGATGTATTGTTGTAAACTGACAATTACAGCTTTCTTTGTAAATGCTATTATTTGATATTATATTCAATCCGCTGTGAATGTGAGATGCTGTTGTTTTCTTTTTCTTCTTCTACCTCTTTCTTCTTTACCCTAACAATCTGGGATTTCCAGCATTCGATTTCTTGGCACTTCTACAGTGAACGTATGAGTGTCGAATTTTCGAGGTCGAAAATTTCAGGTCGTTACATTTTGATGTCAAAGGAGAAGGTTAAGCGAGAACCTTTGCTCCGGTAGGTTTACTCATTAAGGACAGGGTCAATAGTATCCTAGAGTGAGTTGAGTGTGTATATATATGACAACGTACTTGTTATTTTCTTATATAATGATTTTAAAAATGGTTTTAAAAATGAAATTTATATAATTTTATATTTTGATATGTAAAGAAATAATTTTTCTCATTATTATATATATTAAGAAATTGGTTGTTCATTAATGAAATTGAATAAGAATTAAGTGGTAATAGAAATGCAACCAAATAAGAATTAGATAATATGAACTATACAATAAGATAAGCGAGAAATGGATTCAAACCAAAGAATAAAATCTAGAAATTTGTAAAAGTGTTTTCGGAATGATGAATTAAGTGACCCTGATCTTATTTTCCAATAGATTATGAGACAATATATACCGAATTGGTTTCTAGATATGATAATCTTGGATATTATCATAAAATGGTTATGGTATTTAATAATAGAATGTTTGTTGTCTCTTAATAGTGGGATGTTTATTTTTAAAATAAACAATGATAAAGCAGAATGAAATGTTTTAAGGAAGTAAACATTTTAGATTTATGACTTGTGAATTGGTATGGATTTAAATTATGAAGTTTAAAATCTATGTCCAAAAATTTGAATTAGTTTTCAAAGCGTTAAAAGGAATAATAAATAATATTATTCAGAATATTTTTAAATGTAATCTTATATTTAAAAATAAGAGTTGTTTGAAAATTTAAAAGAAATTTGTTTCGAATTAAAACCAAAGATGGTTTACAATATAAAATATGTCTTGGTGCAAAAGAAATGGATATGTATATATGTGGAATCTACATAATAACAACTCGATTAGAAGTAAACACCAGGTGTTGGGTTATGAATTTTCCATGATATGTGATGTAATAACCCAAAGTAAAGTAAGTCTTTGAACTTATAAGTGAGGAGGGATATTAATAAGAAGTTTAAAATTTGAAATGGAAATTCAAATTTGGTAGAGTTGACTGGATTAAATGAATTGCGATTTAACTTAGGAAGTTAAATGGGTTGGATTGAAGGGGAGTATGTGTGATCTCAAATCAGGTTTGAGATCTAGAAATTTGAATTGGATGCTATTGATGAATGTTTTAAATAATTTGAATGTTTATTTATTATGACTTATTCTAATATCATCCCGTTTTTATTAATAATCTATCAAACTGAGAATTGGATTATTTTAAATGAATTAAGAAATGGATTGAGGTAATATGCGTCCATTACTGAAATAAAATAGAAATAAAGATTAAACATATGGAAATGAAATCATTTTGAAATTAAAGATTAAATGTTAAAAATGAACTTGTAAACTTATATTGTTAAGAATTGGTTTCTAAATTAGAAGTTAAAATTTGGCAATAAATTGGATTCTGAAGATTAAATCATTTAAATGGTTTTAAACTCTAATTTGAACTTTGAAATAAGTTAAGTGAAGGTAATTTGTAATGAATATTTGGAATTTGGGCTCATAATTAAAGTGTTAAAAACCGTGGTTGTTAAATTAAAGGTAAAGGTTAATTTGATTTAAGTAATTAAATCAACATTTTGAAAATTTAACTCGAATTTATATAATTCAAGATGGCTTAAAAATTGAGGCTGGAATTGAAATTAGTTCAAATTGAATTTGATTTGAAATAATTGGATAAGAGATTGAAGTTGAATAAGTTTAAAATCCAAATGAAAATTGATTTGAATTTATGACTGGAATTGAGGTTAATTCAAAATAAATTGAAATTGAATCAATTTAATGAGATTTGAAATTGAAAGTTAATTGGAAATGGAGATGGGGAAATTGAACAATTGACTCTGGAACTATTTTCAAATAGATTGTTTTAATGTAAACTGATTCAAATCTATTTTCCTAACTATGTACGATACAACCATTCTTTTTAAAACACATACTATCATATACTTATTTTACACTTGTTTTGAAAACTAGTTACAATTATACATCTGTTTTGCAAACTAATCACTGTTTTACAACTACTTACAAACTAATTACTATTTTACAACTATTTTGCAACTATTCAACTATTCTACAATTATTTAACTACTTTACAACAATTTTTAAAAAATTACTTAACTATTTTACTACTATTTACAACTAATAACTATTTTACAACTACTTATCTGTGTTAAAACTTTTCAAGCTATTTTCTAAATTCAAGTTAGTCAGAGTGCAAACTATTTAGAACTAAAGTGATGACCCAAATTGAAATTGAAGTGACTGTGAATAGCGAGTAGAATCAAAATGAAGATGAATGTAAAAAAATTGATTTAGCTAATAATCAGTGAAGATAAATACGTAGGATGTACGTATATTATTCTATTTGCAGAATGATTTGATCCAGATTCGAGCACAGAATTTCGAGATAGTATATCGATCCGAGTAGGGATTTTTCACTCGATTTTCGACGGCGAACCCGGGATATGTGTGACGCCCCACCTCTATGCTCGCAATAACAAAGAGTATTAAAAGAAATACTGTCTGTTATCACGAAGAATAAGGCTGGATAGGAGCGGCCATCCGTAGTTAGGCCTTACACTAGTATTGGTTATTTCGATAGGAGCGGTATATATTTTTATTTTTCATCTCTTATTTATTTACTCCCATCGACATACCCAATTCCGGTATAAAACGAACTACGATGGTTCATAATAGTTTAGGACAATAGATATAATAATAACACAGATAATATAAATGCGGAACACAGATAAAACAAAAGTCTCATATATATAATAACTGATGTCAGTTACAATACATGTGATACAGTACATATGATACAACTACAACCGTCAACTCTAGAAGTTACATATACAAGTACATTATCGTGAATAATATACATGAATACATGTCTTCCTATACAAATAAACCGACTACTATAAATGACGACGATTACTCCAAAAGATATAAAGTGACTTCATAGCACAAGCAGCAACTCAAAGTAAGATATCAACAACCTGTAAATACTCGGTCTGACCCGAGTATTACATTCAGAAGAAAATAATACACGGGTCAGTCTAATTCAAACTCAGTTATTAGTGCACCGAAGCAATAATAATTAAATAAAAATTAGACGACATTCACAATAAATCTCGTCTATCCGATCCTTAAATAAAGAAATCGGATAACGATAAATATAACACGTAACAGTGTTAAACAACAAATCAGCAAATTAAACCAAATCGATTTAAACAATTGAAATATCATTTAAAAAATCTATATCGATTGGCTGCAGTGCACGCACGCGTGCACTGCCTCGCCAATACAGTGTGGAAATACACAAAAGCTCCATGAAAACTCATAGACGGACATATGGTCAAACCCAAGAAAAAGTCGGGTTCAACTTAGATGAAATTCCATAAAATCGCAACGCGAGCACGAGGTCAAACCCGAGCATTTGAGCTGGATTCAACACAAGTAAAAAATCAGACAGCAAACTACATGTTGAACAATATGCAGCAGTGACCAAAGTCAAAGCAAAATCAGGTCGAATAGAGGCTACAAGTAGTGAACTGAACAAAGCAAGGCTACAGAGCTCGAGCTTATGCAAAGTCGACATACACAACATAAATATACATTAAAGTAACTCAAACTCAAGTCAAGCCACCAAAATGAAAACATGAACCACGGCATTATGTTAAAACCAGACTCGAGCACAAACATAACATGCTCGAAGTGAACACATTACTTGCAGCCCAACTAACAGACTGAACCACAAAGAGGCAACAAGAATGACAAGAAACAGTGCAACAGGTCAAGGATGAGTATCAAAAAACAAAGAAAGTGCAAGAGGTCAAGTCAGTGACTCAACGCAACGGCAATAATCAAGGGCAAACTGCAACAAAAATGCAGCCACCTCAAGATCACGAGACTGCAACAAAAGAACTCAGATGCAAAACTTCAACAAATCAAAACATCATCAAAGCACATGAGAATTGACTATGTGCAATACAAATAAAATTACAGCCACCACAAGTATGCAAGGGCAACAACAAAAATACAACTTCCATATTGGGTCAAGCAAGTGCAACATAGTGACAAGCTACCCAGGTTTCGAAATACAATCATGTACAACACGACTGCAAGATGTATGTAAATATAAGGCATGAAACCACAGTGCAACAGATCAAGAAAAGAAATGTCAGGTGCAAGACCAGATAACAACGAAGCATGAATGCTACTGAAACCAAAATGGCCAGAGCCGAAGTCAGGCATTCAAAGGGTACAAGAAAAATGACCAAGTACAAAGTGCACCAAAGGGAACACAATGCAAAGGAATGCAATCAAGTGAGCAGCAGTTATATCGATGCAACTTATAGCAGTTTTAAAATCATAGTAGAGTGTACAAAAATCAAGTCCAGACCACACAAATATTCAATGGGAAACTGCAACGAGACAGCAGCCACCACCTGAATACAAGGGCACAGCATACATAAAAATGAATAATGCAAGCAAGGCACAAAGGTCATAGGTTGGCAACAATTGATTTGCATGCAACCTGAACCAGCAGTTTTAAAATACAACAAAGGCTCGAATGACCAAGGGTAACAAAGTATACCACAACGCAAATGCAACAGAGACAGAATGGTACAAGTGCAAGCCCAATTGAATCGAACATCACATGTACCAATATAACCAGAACTCATAGCCATGGTATTCAGAAAATCAAAAAAATGCTACAGAGAACAAAATGACCAGAGGCAGTAGCAAGAATGGCCAAAGTCAAGTATGCTATAGGTTATGAAATGACCAATTTGCAAACATAAGTTGCCAAACTAAAATACAACTATGTTTTCTAAACTTTATGTAAAAATACGTACGAACATAAATGCTCGATTGTATCTGCATATTGAACATGCAAACAAAAGTGCAGTGGGACTACAAAATAGGAGGACGGTGAGGGCACCAGGAGTATGGCACCACAACATAAAAGCCAATGAACATCATCGATTCGAATGACAAATACACCAAACAGTAATAGTGAAATCCAAAAATTGAAACAGTAAGAGGTTTAACGATCAAAGTGACAGAAGTCAACAAAGAAAAATCGAATTCGTGATGGTCATGAAAAATTAAACAGCCCAAAAGCAAAGCCGAGTTAACCAAGCATCACGAAATTACACGAATTTGACAAAAACAGAGAAAGCATCAACAACTAAACCAATTCATACGCAAAGCATAATACTGAGTCGACTTAGATGTGAGTAATAAAGATTACTCACCTTGTCGACGAATTTAGGAGAAGCCGAGCACGAGATCATCGATCGACGCAGCCACGAGCAAGATGAAGGGGCGAACGAGAAATGAAAAAGGGGGCCGCCATCAATTTCCTTCGTTCGATTTTTACTTAGGGTTGGGAAATAATAAAGGGGGCGGGTCGAATTGAATTAAAAAGGGAACAACATCGAGAATGTTAAAGGAATATTGGGCCGAAATAATTTTTAAAGCGCATTCAACATTTCACAAATTATTAAAAGAATTTTAATCCAAAATAAAAACTCCAAACAGCAATTTGCCAGCACCTTAATCGTTTAATGACGAAAATTTATTAATGCGAGATCCCGGGTTGTTACAGACTCCCCTCCTTATAAAAATTGCACCCCCGCAATTTTCATAATTTAATGCGTCAGTAACCCTTATTTCTCTAACATAAACTTGTTAAGCTAGAAAAATAAAAAGTCGAGAATGTAAACGCCAAAGAAATCTTTTAATTTCATAAAAGAAATTCACAAATTCTCAACAAAAACTAATTATAAAAAGATAACCAGAACACATAAATCACCAAACAGCAATATTTAATTATCGATACGATAATTAGAAAATAGAAAAATCTAATTATCAACAAAGATAAGTAGAAAACACAAATCACAAAATGCAAAACCGCAATTATCTAGTTACCAAAACGTTAATCAGAAAACAACAGAGGTCTAATTATCAAAAATGATAATCAGAATTCTCAAATCAACAAATATCCGATTATCAAAAACAATAATCAAATCTCAAATCAACAATTATTCGATTATCAAAAACGATAATCAAATCAACAAATATTTGATTATCAAAAACGATAATCAAATCAACAAATATTCGATTATCAAAAACGATAATCAAATCAACAAAAATTCGATTATCAAAAACGATAATCAAATCTCAAATCAACAAATATTCGATTATCAAAAACGATAATCAAATCTCAAATCAACAAATATTCGATTATCAAAAACAATAATCAAATCTCAAATCAACAATTATTCGATTATCAAAAACGATAATCAAATCAACAAATATTCGATTATCAGAAACGATAATCAAATGAACAAATATTCGATTATCAAAAACGATAATAAAATCTCAAATCAACAAATATTCGATTATCAAAAACGATAATCAAATCAACAAAAATTCGATTATCAAAAACGATAATCAAATCTCAAATCAACAAATATTCGATTATCAAAAACGATAATAAAATCTCAAATCAACAAATATTCGATTATCAAAAACGATAATCAAAACTCAAATATTCGATTATCAAAAACGATAATCAAATCAACAAATATTCGATTATCAAAAACGATAATCAAATCAACAAATATTCGATTATCAAAAACGATAATCAAATCTCAAATCAACAAATATTCGATTATCAAAAATGATAATCAAATCTCAAATCAACAAATATTCGATTATCAAAAACGATAATCAAATCTCAAGTATTAGATTATCAAAAACGATAATAAAATCAACAAATATTCGATTATCAAAAATGATAATCAAATCAACAAATATTCGATTATCAAAAACGATAATCAAATCTCAAATCAACAAATATTCGATTATCAAAAACGATAATCAAATCTCAAATCAACAAATATTCGATTATCAAAAACGATAATCAAATCTCAAATACTCAATTATCAAAAACGATAATCAAATCAACAAATATTCGATTATCAAAAAGATAATCAAATCTCAAATCAACAAATATTCGATTATCAAAAACGATAGTCAAATCAACAAAAATTCGATTATCAAAAACGCTAATCAAATCTCAAATCAACAAATATTCGATTATCAAAAACGATAATCAAATCTCAAATATTCGATTATCAAAAACGATAATCAAATCTCAAATCAACAAATATTCGATTATCAAAAATGATAATCAAATCAACAAATATTCGATTATCAAAAACGATAATCAAATCAACAAATATTCGATTATCAAAAACGATAATCAAATCTCATAACATCAAATATCTAATTATCACAAGCGATAATCAGAAACAACAAATATCCGATTATCAAAAACGATAATCAGAACTCATAACATCAAATATTTAATTATCACAAGCGATAATCAAATCAACAAATATCTAATTATCAAAGACGATAATTAGAACTCATATCAACAAATATCCAATTACCCGCAGATAATTGAAAACAACAAATATCTAGAAATCAATTAAGATATTCTAGAAAATCAACATAAAAGGTTGGATCGATCCCATCATATGGCGAGTTTTAGCTACGCCGCACGTGCATCTCATATGGCCGAAGCCTACCAAGTACCCATCATAATTTTGGCGCCCATCATATGACTCGAAGGTCCAACATATGACCCGAAGGTCTGATACTGTTATTTGACCCGAAGGTCCATCATATGACCCGAAGGTCCATCATAGTGGCTCGAAAGCACGCGAAAATCATCATATATTCAATTAACGAGTCCGAAATTAACCGAAATAGCAAACGCACATGTCCCATACCACGTGTTTTACTAAATCGTTTGATTCTCTTCATCGTTTCCTTGAACGTATAAAATCATCAAAATCATCAAACAGCAAATGTTTCAATTAACGAGTCCGGAATTAACCGAAATAGTAAAAGTGTGGTTCCATACTCCGCACTTTTGCAACATCGTTTAAATCTCTTCATCGTTTCCTTGAAAGTACAAATTGTGTATTCCAAAAATAACATTTCACATTCTCAAACGGACAAGTCCGGAATTAAGCGAATCAGTAAAAGAAAGGGGTCATAATCCTCGATTTTTCTGAAACGTTTAAGTCACTTTCTCATTCTTCTGAAAATGCAAACTGTAAAAATTTTGAAAACAATTTCATTTATTTTATAAAAGTAAATAATCTACATTCTCAAACGAATAAGTCCGGAATTAAGCGAGTCAGTAAAAGAAAGGGTTCATAGTCCTCTATTTTGCTGAATCGTTTAAATCGCTTCCTCATTCTTTTGAAAGCATAAACTATAAAAAAATTGAAAACAATTTTATTTTTAAAACGATTTGCAAATCCGTGATAAAACAGCAACATTAGTGACAATTTCAATAAGAAAATTGTACTTCTCAAATCACCGTAGAAACAGATCTCAAAATCAGCATTGCGGGATAACCGCTTGAAAAATCCACTTTAAAATTTGACGGTTACTGAAGTCGAAGCGACAGTAATTTTTTTTTAAACATCAAAATCTCATCAAAATAATTTGCATCAAAATTTCATATCAGTGAATTTTCGTTCATTAAAATGTCAACAAAACACCGTGCTTCAAAATTCTAGCATCGGTGTAAAAATCCCGTTATAAAAATAACGGCAACAAAATACGTTTCGTAACCAAGCATCGGTTCAATGTAAAATCAATGCAGTAACGTGCAACATACATTTGCACGAATACCGCAAAATGAACAAGGAAATCATTCAAATATATCTTCAACGAAGATAATTCAAAACAGCAAAAATCTAATCAGATATGTGATTAGCATCAAAGAAAACCAACAAGAAGTTTCAACAAATCAACTCCACTGGTTAACAACATAATGAAATTAAATTCATTCTCATATTTTGATTTTTAAACCAAATTAATTATCAGTTGTACACAGCGAAGACAGTCTCACTGTTTCCGCTGCGCACTCTAGTAAACAGAACACAAATCAATCAAATCATCAAAGCATAATTTCACTTTTATTTTTAACTAAAGATATTTAAAAATTTCATCAAAATTTCAAAACTTTAGTTTTGACTCAAAGAACAATAAAACATCGACTAATAGTTGTAACACATGTTCCATCTAAGTTATGTTTTATATTATGTCCATAAACCCCAAGCTCTGATACCAACTGTGACGCTCCACCTCTATGCTCGCAATAACAAAGTGTATTAAAAGAAATACTGTCTGTTATCATGAAGAATAAGGCTGGATAGGAGCGGCCATCCGTAGTTAGGCCTTACACTAGTATTGGTTATTTCGATAGGAGCGGTATATATTTTTATTTTTCATCTCTTATTTATTTACTCCCATCGACATACCCAATTCCAGTATAAAACGAACTACGATGGTTCATAATAGTTTAGGACAATAGATATAATAATAACACAGATAATATAAATGCGGAACACAGATAAAACAAAAGTCTCATATATATAATAACTGATGTCAGTTATAATACATGTGATACAGTACATATGATACAACTACAACCGTCAACTCTAGAAGTTACATATACAAGTACATTATCGTGAATAATATACATGAATACATGTCTTCCTATACAAATAAACCGACTACGATAAATGACGACGATTACTCCAAAAGATATGAAGTGACTTCATAGCTCAAGCAGCAACTCAAAGTAAGATATCAACAACCTGTAAATACTAGGTCTGACCCGAGTATTACATTCAAAAGAAAATAATACACAGGTCAGTCTAATTCGAACTCAGTTATTAGTGCACTGAAGCAATAATAATTAAATAAAAATTAGAAGACAGTCATAATAAATCTCGTCTATCCGATCCTTAAATAAAGAAATCGGATAACGATAAATATAACACGTAACAGTGTTAAACAACAAATCAGCAAATTAAACCAAATCAATTTAAACAATTGAAATATCATTTAAAACATCTATATCGATTGGCTGCAGTGCACGCACGCGTGCACTGCCTCACCAATACAGTGTGAAATACACAAAAGCTCCATGAAAACTCATAGACGAACATATGGTCGAACCCAAGAAAAAGTTGGGTTCAACTCAGATGAATTTCCATTAAAATCGCAACGCAAGCACGAGGTCAAACCCGAGCATTTGAGCTGGATTCAACACAAGTACAAAATCAGACAGCAAACTACATGTTGAACAATATGCAGCAGTGACCAAAGTCAAAGCAAAATCAGGTCGAATAGAGGCTACAAGTAGTGAACTGAACAAAGCAAGGCTACAGAGCTCGAGCTTATGCAAAGTCGACATACACAACATAAATATACATTGAAGTAACTCAAACTCAAGTCAAGCCACCCAAATGAAAACATGAACCATGACAATATGTTAAAACAAGACTCGAGCACAAACATAACATGCTCCAAGTGAACACATGAATTGCAGCCCAACTAACAGACTGAACCACAAAGAGGCAACAAGAATGACCAAAAACAGTGCAATAGGTCAAGGATGAGTATCAAACTGAAACAACGAAAGTGCAAGAGGTCAAGTCAGTGACTCAACGCAACGGCAATAATCAAGGCAAACTCTAACAAAAATGCAGCCACCTCAAGATCACGAGACTGCAACAAAAGAACTCAGATGCAAAACTTCAACAAATCAAAACAGCATCAAAGCACACGAGAATTGACTATGGAAATACAAATAAAATTACAGCCACCATAAGTATGCAAGGGCAACAGCAAAAATACAACTTCCATATTGGGTCAAGCAAGTGCAACATAATGACAAGCTACCCAGGTTTCGAAATACAATCATGTACAACACGACTGCAAGATGTATGTAAATATAAGGCATGAAACCACAGTGCAACAGATCAAGAGAAGAAATGTCAGGTGCAAGACCAGATAACAATGAAGCATGAATGCTACTGAAACCAAAATGGCCAGAGCCGAAGTCAGGCATTCAAAGGGTACAAGAAAAATGACCAAGTACAAAGTGCACCAAAGGGAACACAATGCAAAGGAATGAAATCAAGTGAGCAGCAGTTATGTCGATGCAACTCACAGCAGTTTAAAATCATAGTAGAGTGTACAAAAATCAAGTCCAGACCACACAAATATTCAATGGGAAACTGCAACGAGACTGCAGCCACCACCTGAATACAAGGGCACAGCTTACTTAAAAATGAATAATGCAAGCAAGGCACAAAGGTCACAGGTTGGCAACAATTGATTTGCATGCAACCTGAACCAGCAGTTTTAAAATACAGCAAAGGCTCGAATGACCAAGGGTAACAAAGTATACCACAACACAAATGCAACAAGGGACAGAATGGTACAAGTGCAAGCCCAATTGAATCGAACATCACATGTACCAATATAACCAGAACTCATAGCCATGGTATTTAGAAAATCAAAAAAATGCTACAGAGAACAAAATGACCAGAGGCAGTAACAAGAATGGCCAAAGTCAAGTATGCCACAGGTTACGAAATGACCAATTTGCAAACATAAGTTGCCAAACTAAAATACAACTATGTTTTCTAAACTTTATGTAAAAATATGTACGAACATAAATGCTCGATTGTATCTACATATTGAACATGCAAACAAAAGTACAGTAGGACTACAAAATAGGAGGAGGGTGAGGGCACCAGGAGTATGGCACCACAACACAAAGCCAATGAACATCATCGATTCGAATGACAAATACACCAAACAGTAATAGTGAAATCCAAAAATTGAAACAGCAAGAGGTTAAACGATCAAAGTGACAGAAGTCAACAAAGAAAAATCAAATTCGTGATGGTCACGAAAAATTAAACAGCCCAAAAGCAAAGCCGAGTTAACCAAGCATCACGAAATTACACGAATTTGACAAAATCAGAGAAAGCATCAACAACTAAACCAATTCATACGCAAAGCATAATACTGAGTCGACTTAGATGTGAGTAATAAAGATTACTCACCTTGTCGACGAATTTAGGAGAAGCTGAGCACGAGATCATCGATCGACGCAGCCACGAGCAAGATGAAGGGGCGAACGAGAAATGAAAAAGGGGTCGCCATTAATTTCCTTCGTTCGATTTTTACTTAGGGTTGGGAAATAATAAAGGGGGCGGGTCGAATTGAATTAAAAAGGGAACAACATCGAGAATGTTAAAGGAATATTGGGTCGAAATAATTTTTAAAGCCCATTCAACATTCCACAAATTATTAAAAGAATTTCAATCCAAAATAAAAACTCCAAACAGCAATTTGCCAGCACCTTAATCGTTTAATGACGAAAATTTATTAATGCGAGATCCCGGGTTGTTACAATATGGATTTTTGATTGATTCTAGAAATTCTCTATCATAGTTAGGCTATACAAGGAGAATGGCGGTTTTCGATCGAGAAATCAGATTTGAGTCCGCACTAGGAAGTCGGGTGTACGATACTTGTTTGGATGTGAACTTGTGTGATCGAGTGAGCGATCAGATTTGATATTGCATACGGATGGTATATGTACATCGTACATGCTTGAATGAAATTGATATTGAAATTTTAAATAAATGAGAAATGAATTTTTGGAAATAAAAGTATATTTTGAGAAATATATATGAATGAAAGTGGGAGTTGGTTATCTTTTGAAATTCACTTTATGAAAAGTAAGTGATATGGTAAGTAACTTTATAAAAGAAAATCAAAATTGAATGTTGGTTGGCATAGTAAAGTTATATATACATATATATATTTGTTATATACGATAAGCTCCCCCTATGTTGAATCTAAAACCAAAAGAAAGGGTTTTTGAAGTGTAAAGGTTGAATCTATATAAGTAATCCAAAGATTATTTTCTTGTTGGAAAGGATAAGTTATATATATATATATATATATATATAAATGATTTTGTGAAAATGATTTTGGAAAAGGTTTTGGAACCTATGGATTTTGGAAAGGCTTTTAAATTTTGGAGAAAATCAATTTTGGGAATTTGGAAAGCCAAGTTTGGAACTATCGATTTGAGATATCGATATTATGTAAAGGAGATTTATATTAATCATAAGGGTATGATTTGAAGATACTATATATGTGTATAGTATAAAATATTTTTGAGATTGGCTCTGGGGAAAAAGGAGCTCCCATGAAATGAACTTCATAGGAGATCCACGGGGTGGTTCTACCTTGAGCCCTAAGGGGGAGGCTCTAAATTTAATCATGGGAGGAAGTCTAGACAAACTAAAGTTCCTGAGGATTTTGTGTGTGGGCAGTGAAAGTCGAGGGCACTAATGCCTATAGAGACATTTGGGTTATGATGTGACGATAGTGTAACTCGATGTCACTACGATGTAATACAGACCATAGCAAAAGTCGTGTGGTCGTGAGAGCCAAAGGACTACATTTGATTTTGCCATGATGGCAACATAACATCGATAGACTACGATCTATGATGACATAGCGAAAGTTGTGAGGGCGTGTGAGCCAGCAGGCTACATGGGAATCAACTGATGTAGTCTACGACCGATGTAGAAGTGTGAAGTTTCAATTGGCAGCGAAATTCGAGGGTGTTGATGCCTACAATTATATGGATTTTCGTCGTGATGGCGATGTAACCCAGGATGTAGCTGCGATCCATGGCGGGTTCCGTGGCGTAATCAAGGGGCGTGGAGTGTCTACAGTTATCTATGGATTTTGCCGGGATGGCAAAGTAACCATCGGGTTAACTGCGACCATGAAGGGGATGATGATTTCCAGAGCATTCTCACCAAAGACGTTTCCTCTATTTTCAAAAATGTTTTCTATATTTTCAACAAAATGTTTTCCTAAGTATTTTCACTGGGTGTTGAAAATGAGTCTGCTAATTACTTATAGATTTTCTGTCCTACGCCTGATCTAACGTCCGCGCCTTTTTGTATGCTTTAAATCGACGATAAACCACACACGTCAGACTTAAACTATACAGAAGGGCGGATTATCATGAGGTAAATAGGAAAAAGCAGAGAAAGAAATAAAACAAAATAGAATCTTGCAGCGGAACGATAAAATATAATAATCAATTATACAGTTCACGAAGCTGTTTTACAAAACATTTGATTATACTTATACCATATATATTAAAGTTACACATACCAGAGAATATTAATAATGCAACGGAACAGTAAGAATGTAGTGGAATACTATAATAAATAATAATAAATCTTCGTCTTTGTCCTCCAGAATACTGTCTTCCAAATCCTGAAATGCTCAGGCCGACCCGAGCGAATTGAAAAGACAAAACACTCGAGTCAGAACTAAAAGATCTTATGTAAGTTAAATCAATTATAAATAATATGAGTGGAACGACATCAGAGATGTCTATAGGATTTGGCATCTTCTATCCAGTGTCTAATGTGAGTGCAGTAACTTAAGAGATGCTTGGGATTCACATCTCCTAAGGATCCGTACTATTTACTTTGTAGTAATATTCGCTATTATAATAATGTCTATAGTAAAATAAACTTACTTTTAAACAGCGTTAAGGAGTGACCCAATATTCCCCTTAACACGTAATAGTGCCAATAGTATATACAGTACCGTAATACCTCCTAATCGGGAGGCTACCGGAGGATACTCCATAGGTACGACACAAATCAAGCTCGTACAAGGCGCGCTAGGGTAGGTGACACGGCAAAACTAGGCAATGCCAGGGTAGACATACCGATTACGCTTCCGGGTCGGTGGTAACACATAGCGTGCACCTACCGCCCACTTCGAGCCACACCCCCAAATCAAAAAAATCAAAAGTGGCCATCGAATCAATCCAAAGTCAGAGTATAATATCGAAGGGATGTGTCCGTGCTACCTTCTTAGCCCGTCAATCGCTCCTATTTTAGCAACCTTATGCCAACTCACGGGAGTTTGGTCCATGTATTTACCTCAAAGGAAACGCCGCCGCCATCCTATTTCATTCTGGAATCTCCACCGCGTACACGGTTGTGAAAGTGGTTTTCGGAGTTGGCAGAGAGTATGAAAACTTCCAATCCCGGTCTCTTCAACAATCAAACGTTATTATAACACCGCGGTCTTTTCAAAATAGTTTATACTTTTAAAACCAGAATAAATTATCCATTTCAACACCATATAAATACGATATCATTTCCCTTTTAAAAAACCAAATCAATATGATATCATTTAAAATCATAGTATTTCAAAGTTATAAATTTCGAAACCAAAGACTTAAAACTATAACACGTCCAAATGTAATACATTGAAATTAATAACTTTGAAACATAACTTCCAACCCTTATAAGGTTTAAATATTAAAATATTTTATAAAACAAACTAGCTTCTTAAATTTCACAGATCAATTTCCAAACAACCTGAATTTCTAAATTTTTTATTTAATATATTTCAAAGCTTAAATATTCAAATTTCAATAACTGAATATTACTCAATTTATTCACTTAAATCACCTTAAACCCAAATTAAGTTATAAAACCATATTCTTTTAAAAATCTCAATTTTAATAATTTCCAAATGGATTCTTATTAAATATAATTCTTAATTAGATAAAATCTCAAGTAAATTTCAAAACTATCTCCTCAACCTTGATTTATAATAATCAATATAAACTCTATATTAAAATATAATTTAAGTAAATACTTATCCATATTATATTTTAATAAAATCGAACTTTATTATTAAACTTATTTTATACTTTAAACAATTTTATTCATAGCTTAAAACCAAGAATTCAGCTATATATATAAAATAACATTTAAATTATCCAAATCAGTATCTCATAAAATCATGTATTTCTTTCCAAAGCCATAGAAATTCATTTTAGAATATTTTTTATATATAGACCACGGTGTCTGTATATAATTTTCTACCCTATGGTCAAGTGATGCAGATATTTATCATTTCAATCTGTAATTTAAAATAAAAATACGGTTATATATCATTTCAAACCGCAATTCCGAATGGAATAAAAATTAGATAACAACTTGCAGTTTATAACACATAAACTAAAACATCCATTCATCCAATATCAATCATCAAACATTTATCACAATCATCATCCAGTTCAAACAATACATTAATATAGAACAGATAATAAATAACAGGTAATTACTGGCAGTTTATATACAATAATAAATTAACTTAACTGGTAGTTTATTTGCAATAATAAATTGAATAACAATTTAATTCAATAAATTAAATTTAACTGGAATGATGATAAAAATATACCAAACAGTAATAAATAAAATTATACTCACATCAGAAATTAATCTAACACACATAAGAAATTTTAGAAGTTGTAACTGGGTTAAAACACTAACCCTTTTAATTTAAATTGAATTTAAATTCAATTTAAACCCAAAATTTGATCAGTCTCAAAATTTGTCCAAACTAGCACTAAAATGTCTGGAATTCAATTACGGACCTAGCGGAGAAAACCGCGCGTAAATCTGACATCGTATGCGAAAGATATTCAGGTTTGAAAATTGAATTTGAAATTTAAATAAAAAGAAAAAAAAGAAGGATGTTACCACATAACTGCCACGTCAGCTTCTTCTACAACTGTAACAACCCGCATATTGATCGATTGTATATTTAAATATTTTATTTAAATATTTCATCGTTCGTCGGATTTTAGTCCGAAAAGCTACTTTTTGCAAACAGTCGAATTAGGACTCGAGACCACTTCCATTGAGTTCAAAACGCCGTTTGCGACCTTTTTGAGTATAAGCTTCGATATGTTTGGAGTAAGTTGATTTTTGCTACTTTATCTATTGGGTTTTGGGTTTAGGTTCGGCCCATTAGCCATAATAATACCCTAAACTGAATCATCCCTCCCCATTCACTCTCACTTCCTTCTCTTTTCAGTTCTAAAGAAAAAATGGTGGAAGAGAATGGGAAATAGAAATCCAAAGCCCTAGTTCCTTTGCAAAATCCAAGATCTAGCTCCAAATTCAAGAGAACCCATTGGTAAGCCTTCTCTTCATCCTCCCCAACTCATTCTCTCTTTGATTTCAGAAAATTTCTAAACCTAATTTGGGAAATATTTCTCTTTTAAGCTTAGAATCAAGCTTCTTGAGTTGGGATTGAAGAGTGGTTGATCCTCCTTTGTTTTCAAGCTTCTCAATCTTGTGCTTTTGGGTTTAAAGGTGAGATTTTTATCTCACATCTTTGTCTATAATTATCTTCGATTGTTAGGTATGAATCCCTAACACTTATTCTTGTGCAATTGATTTTGGTTTGGATTGATTTGGTGTATATTCCAAATTTTGATGTTTTGAAATCAAAATCTATGAAAATCCTTTTATGGATATTTGGACATTGATATTTGAGGCATATCGAAGAGCCGTTAAGGCTGGGTTGTCGCTCGATTTAAATCCTTAGTCGTCGTTGCTCGTCCGATCGCTTTCGGTATTTATTTTGGCCATTTTTGGTGTAGGTTCAGGGAATGCCCTGAACCCCAGTTTCAGACGTCTGAAACGTTAGATTCAGACGTCTGAATATTGTAATGGGAAGATTTGTATTCCCAGATTTAGACGTCTGAATCTATATTTCAGACATCTGAATTAGTTTGTTTTGGACCAGAAAGGAAACAGGCTAAAAATTGCCTATTTCGGACGTCTGAAATATAGGGTTCAGACGTCTGAAATATACTCTGGAAAACTTTTGGTTTTCCAGATTCAGACGTCTAAAACCTTGATTTCAGACGTCTGAATCTGCACTTTTTGCCTATATTGCCTATTTTGGATTGAATTTCCAATTTAAATCGATTCGTGATGATCCTATTTGTTGTTATCATTTATTACCGAGGTCGCTCGATCCTATCCTCCCTAAGGTCTTTATTAGGTCGTACCGTTTTGGACGGGGCGCTGCACCGCACCACGCCCCTGCCCCCTGGACCCCCGCGACCTGACCGTGCAGGTCGAACCCCGTAACGGGGGTGTTGCTTCCGCACCCCCACCTTGGGGGTTTCCACCCACCCCCCCGGACCCCCCCTCCGTAGGGGATCTTATCTGAAAAACATTCAATAGAACTTGCTTTGTTGAGATGCTGAGTTGACCATTCTTCGAGACAAACTATCTTGGGCTTCTCGGTCGATTTTATGGATTTTTGAATATCTATTTCGATGGATTCTTTATCGGTTTCTTTGGATTTTATTCACGTCTTCGAATGTGAATTTTTATGATTGATTGTTTCTACAATCACTTCAATGATTTGTCACTTTAAAATATGAAGGTTTCAATACTGTAGTAAATATCAAAACTCTTTCAACAAAATGATTTCAACTCTATTTTCAATAACAAAGCTATTTTCTTAAACCGTTTTCCAATCTACTAGTATATACAAACCTTTACCTCACTCGTATGAGAAATTGAATTAAACGGCTTAGTAAAACAAGTGGTATGAAACGCTTGCGTTTTCTTCGTCGGTTAACTCTTGGACTTGTTCAATTGAACCTTTTTTGACAATTTTCTAGTGGAGATCTACAATTTGTTCGTAAATATTTAAGTTAAGCTAGTGGTTATGGGACATGAAGCTAAGCTCATATATTTACTAGCTTACTGTAATTGACACTTCTCTTTGATCATGACGATCGTTTTATGATTTAGACTAGCAATTGTGCGATGTCTCTTTGTTTGCAAGGTTAGACTAGACCTTATGGGTGTGATTCCGACTAAAACATATCTCTTTGTCCGCAAGGTTAGTCTAGACACCATTTGTGTGATTCCACTCACACATACCTTTTTGTTGCGAGGTTACGCTAGACACCATTTGTGTGATTCCACTCATACATACCTTTTTGCTTTTTGGTTAGCCTAGACCTCATCTGTGTGATTCCGACTCACACATATCTTTTTGTTGTGAGGTTAGGCTAGATACCATTTGTGTGATTCCACTCACACATACCTTTTTGCTTTTTGGTTAGCCTAGACCTCATCTGTGTGATTTCGACTCACACATATGGGTAGCTCCGTATGGTCTTCGGAACGTCTTGTGATAGGCCTCTTTCCCTTTTTCTGTGATTTCTGGATTTCTTGTGTTGATTTCTGGAATTTATGTCATTGACTTGTTATGAGTACAATTTAGGCTATGATGCCCTCTTTGGATCTTTGAGAAGATTCTTGTGATATTGATTTATCTCTTATTGATTGATCTTCTGTTGATCATCATTTGCATACTTATAGTAGTATGTCAGTATGGACATTTTATGTTTATGCCATATCTTTTATTTTATACCATGTCATCTGATATTTATAGCTAGACTGATCCGTTTATTATTTTCTTAAATAATACTCGGGTCAGACCGAGATGTTACAGGTGCCTTTGCTTGATTTCTTCCCGGGATTTGCTACTCTGACTTTTGGCTAACTGTTTAGATTAGCAGTTTTTGTTGTATACACTTGAGATATAGACTCATAGTTGTATTCATTTGTATAGCACGTGTTGCTATTCTTTTGTATTGTGGATCATTTTGACCACTACTCTGATGTACACTTTTATGTGTTAGTTATATATTCATATCTTCTTCCGCCTTTGTGATATGAATTATCTATGACTGATTTATGTTATGCTTATTTCTATATTTGTTTCCGAAGATATTATAGCCACTATAACAACCCTGTATTTTGTGATTTATTTTTTTTTGTATATTTTAATTATTTTAATTGAATTTTTGATTTAAAAACTTATTTTATTTATTTTGAATGATAAACTATAGTTTTGATATGAATTATCATTCCATAGCATGACTAAAAAGAATATTTTCCAAAAAGTGAATTTTGGTCAAAATAGTAAAACTTTGACTTTTAATTTAAAATTTTAAAAGTTTGAAAATTTAAATTTTATCTTTTATTATGAAAGTACATAAAATTTTAAGAACACTGCTTTTTGTTTCGTTGGAAACGGATTTAAATTGTGAAAGTTATGTATATTTCAATATTGAGTGCAATTTGTTTATTCTGCAATTTTGTTATTTTAAATAGTATAAATTTATTTTTCTTTGTCATATTTTATTGTAATATGTATTGATATGTTATTTTATGTATGTTTTTGTCTTTTAATATTTTTGAAGTGAGGTAGGAATTTTTCTAGAGCTAGTAGTATTTTTCTTGTAATTTCCATGCCCTGTTTTCAATCTTTAAACATTTTCTTTAGTTCTTTTCTATTTTTCTCCAATTTAATTATTTATTTTATTTTAGAAATGATAAATAAATTATTTTATTTCAAAATTTTTGCTTTAGAATATTTTTAAAATGAAGAAGATATTTTTCCAAATCCACTGGTGTTTTAATGGTAATTTTGAACCCTGTTTTCAATTTTTAAGCAATTTCCTTAATTCTTTTTATATTTTCTTTAAATTTAATTATATATATTTTATTTTTTTTCACTTTGTTTCGGTTTTAGATGTACTTGCTAAAGTTTATTTTGGTTTACTTGATTTAAAAGAAAAGGAAGTATGGAAGGTTTTAAAAGCTAAGAAACGTAAAGTCGTTTCATTGTTTCTTTTACCGTTTCTTTTTCAATAAATACACAATTTATTTTGGCCGTACTTTTCTCTATTCTTTTCAGCTGCATTCTCTCATCTTTTTCACGTAGTATCAAAGCTTCTCAACCCTAAAAAAAATCGTGGCCTCCATCTTGCAAAAATTTGGTAAAATCTTCTTCTCTTCTCTTGTTTTCTAGTTTTTTTATGTGATTTTGCAACTTGTTCTCAACTTCATGGCTCCACTCCTCCTCAACAAGATCTAGGCCAACCTCCTGTTGCGACTTTTCTATTGATTAGAAAAGCATAAATTTTAATAAATTCTGCAAGCGCACAGGAGTGTAGTATGCAGGTCGAACACAGGGAATTGTATTTTAAAACAATTAAAATCCATAGTTAAATCTTAGGCGTGTTAAACGAATTCGACGGTGAATTTTGAACAGAAAATAAAAACAATAATATACTCCGAATCGATTTCTAAACTAATCGAAATTGCAACCAAAATATAGAATTGTAAAAAAAAATCAGAACAGAAATTGAAATTGCGGAAAAGAAGATAACGAAGCAAACAACTGAAATAATTATTAACTAACTGAAAAGAGTGCAGAAAATAACTAAGAACAAGAATAAATAAATTGCTAAATCTAATCAACAATCCTACGTATTCTGTTCGAAAATAAAAACAGTGTTGAATTCAAATCTAAACTTGAAGAAAAGCGATGAGGTAAGAGATGATTTCAAGGTGTTGTATAATGCTGTATATATAGGCTTTCAACCCCCTAAAATCATTCCATAATTTTAGCAATAGAACTGGTCCTCTTCATAGTAGCTGATGAGATATATGTATTGACTGGGTCCATTTGTTGAATTAGTGAAGAGTCAGTTGCCATATCAATGCTTGAAACATATATGCTGAGTGTTTGGCATCCCTGTTAGCTGCTCCTTTGACCAAGTCCTCCGTTGCTTAAAAAGGTGATCATGCTTTTATATGTGAATTGGTCCAAATTCCCACATGAGCTACTTTTGAATGTGTCCTATTTTGTTGATTTATTTCAATGCTCAAAATGTTGCACTCTTTGCTGCGTGATTTTTGAACAATGGACGACATAACCGATTAATTTCAACGTTGCACTTTGGAACCAATAATCTGCACAACCATAACAAAATACCCGTATAATACCGCTTTATTAAAAAATATATATGAAATAAACGGTTTAAATTGCAGAGAAATACGTTCATCAAATACCCCCACACTGGAACTTTATTCGTCCTCGAATAAGCAAGAAAATAAAACTAACTAAATCCTTTTTCGTAGGAAACACGATTGCATTGAGCGTATGCAACAAGCCGTTAAACCTCTAGGTGTCCCTAGTAGGACGAGTGGTGTCTCGTGAGGGTTTTCAGCGGATACTACCCACAAAATCCAAATGCAGTATGTGATGATTCTAATGTACTACATGAATGCAAAATTCTACACAAATGGAGACTCGATTTACTTCAAAATAGTTGCAACAAAATAATTTATATCAGTTTTAGTCAACTTCTAGAAATTTTTCGTTCCTCACTAAACACAAATTTCAATATAACTCAAGTTTTCATACATTAGATTCTAGTTTGGCCAGTTGTTTCGGTTGATAACATAGTGCAGCCATGAAATAAATTCTTCACTGTTAATCACAGTTTTTTTTTTCAAAATGACATTTTCCATTTCCATTTGTATGACAAGCCAAATCAACAAAGTCAAGAAGTGTTTCTGTTTCAAAGCTTAGTCTTTTTTTTTTACACCTAACTTTTGGACCAAGGTATACCACCCATGCACTGCCTCGCGGGCTTACGTGAGAGTTGGGACGGAGCTTGGCGGATTGTGCAAACTGACGCTGACTATGTCAGAAAAGGTCGGTAATCCTTAGGTGATTATTTATTTAATTATTTATACACCTAACTCAGAATGCTGAGGCCAGATATACCATCCATGCACTGCCTTTCGGGCTTACGTGAGAAGAGTACAGAGCGTGGCGAGTGCACACACTTTCACAAGTGTGCACACCTATCGACTCTAGGTGTAACTTATTATTATTCTTATTTTTTTTGAAATTAACTAAAGAGAGTTATGCAAATCAACTTAGCACCACTTAACTTCAATGATTTGAAATGTCAACGCATGTACTTTAAATCTGCCATTTAAAAAAAAAAAACAAAGACTACAGTTTAGAAAGGATTTCATAACCATCACCTACGAATTCCCCCATATACTAACCTCACTATTATCGCTTGTAATTCAACTTTTCATTATATTTTACATTTGAAATTAGTGATTCACAAAAAATTTCATCAATTGACTACATCTGCTTACCTTTGTCTTGACTAATTAAAAATAAATCGAAGTCCTAAAAATATTGGGAAATGAAAAAAAAATTGAAAGGAAATTTGAAAACAAATAATGAGATGATTTTTTTTTTAAAAAAATGATGCTATACTATGAAATATGAACAAACAGAATGAGATATGCGTCCCCCCCCCCACACTGGAATGAGACAGTGTCCCAACTGTCAAATAGAATGCAAATGCAAAATAGAAGGAAAAAAATTGAAAAATACAACCTGATATGTGCAAGAGAGTGAGCGGCTCATGCCAAATAGCTAGGTTCGTGAAGATCCACGAACTCATCGTCCTCGTGCTTTTCAAACTCTAGAAATGGCTTCAAGCGTTGTCCATTGACCTTTGAAATGGAACCGTCCCGAGGATTTTCAATTTCAACTGCGCCATAAGGGTATACTGTTTTCACAATATATGGACCTGTCCAACGGGATCTCAATTTTCCCGGAAATAAATGAAGTCTGGAATTATATAAGAGAACTTTCTAACCTACTTCGAATGTCTTACGAATCATGGATTTATCATGATAGAATTTGGTTTTCTCTTTATAAATCTTTGCATTTTCATACGCTTCATTTCTTAGTTCTTATAATTCTGACAATTTTAATTTACGATGCGGTCCGGCTTTTTCTATGTCAAAATTAAGGTATTTGATTGCCCAAAGTGCGCGGTGCTCGAGCTCAACAGGTAAATGGCATGCTTTTCCAAAGACCAATCGGTATGGTGACATTCCTAGATTGGTTTTATAAGCTGTGCGAAATGCCCAAAGGGCGTCTATCAATTTAGATGACCAATCTTTTCTGTTGGAGTTAACCGTCTTTTCAAGAATTTGTTTAATTTGTCTATTGGAAATCTCGACTTGACCGTTGGTCCGTGGATGATATGGAGTAGATAGTTTATGAGTGATAGAATATTTCTTAAGAAGAGATTCAAAAGCACGATTACAAAAATGAGAACCGTTATCACTTATAATGGCTCGAGGTGTCCCAAAACGGGAAAATATGTTTTCTTTCAAAAATTTGACAACAACTTTATTGTCATTCGTTCTGGTGGGAATGGCCTCAACCCATTTAGACACGTAATCTACTGCGAGTAAAATGTAGAGATTTCCAAAAGAATTAGGAAAAGGACCCATGAAATGGATGCCCCAAACATCAAAAATTTCGATGACAAGGATCGGATTTAGGGGCATCATGTCACGTTTGGAAATACGACCTGTTTGTTGACATCTAGCGCATTTGGAGCAAAATTCATGGGCATCACAAAAAAGAGAAGGCCAATAAAAACTGCACTGTAACACATTGGCAGCAGTTTTCTTTGCTCCAAAATGTCCTCCACATGCTTGATTATGTGAAAAAGAGAGGATGCTATGGAATTCATGTTCTGGGACACATCTGCGAATGATTTGATCGGTGCAATATTTGAAAAGATAAGGATCGTCCCAGTAAAAGTTTCGAACGTTGGAGAGAAATTTTTGTTTATCTTGTTTTGACCAATGGGAAGGTGTTTCCTTTGTGACAAAATAATTTACGATGTCCGCATACCATGGTGCACTTGAGAGTGAAAGAATTTGTTCATCGGGAAAATGATCGTTGATTTGAGAGTTATCATAGTTTTCATGAACTATACGAGAAAGATGGTCAGCTACGACATTTTCAGAACCCTTTTTATCTCGTATTTCTAGGTCAAACTCTTGAAGAAGGAGAATCCAACGGATTAAGCGGGGTTTGGTATCCTTTTTCGTGAGTAAATACCGCAAGGCGGCATGATCGGTGTAAACTATGACCTTAGAACCTACGAGATATGATCTAAACTTATCGAGGGCAAAGATAACTGCTAAAAACTCTTTTTCTGTGGTTGAGTAATTCAATTGAGCTTCATTAAGAGTTTTGCTGGCATAATAGATGACTCGAGGAAGTTTATCGTTCGTTGACCTAAGATGGCTCCGATGGCATAATCAGAAGCGTCACACATTAATTCGAAAGGCAAGGTCCAATTTGGAGGTTGGATGATAGGTGCAGTGGTCAAGTCGATTTGAGGGTTTCAAAAGACGTTTTACATTCATTGGAAAATTAATATTTGACGTCTTTAGCCCGAAGATTTGAAAGAGGTTTTGAAATTTTTGAAAAATCTTTAATGAACCTCCTATAAAATCCTGCGTGGCCTAGAAACGAGCGAATGTCCTTTACGGACCTTGGAGGAGGAAGGTCAACAATAAGATCAACTTTAGATTTGTCAACTTCTAGGCCATTTTTAGAGACAACATGACCTAAGACTATTCCTCGCTTAACCATAAAATGACATTTTTCCCAATTAAGAACAAGAGATTTCTCCTTACATCGCTTTAAGACACGTTCTAAACGAAGGAGGCATTGATCAAAAGATGACCCATAGATTGAAAAATCGTCCATGAATATTTCTAAGAAATCCTCCACCATATCAGAAAATATACTCATCATACATCTTTGAAAGGTAGCAGGAGCATTACAAAGACCGAAGGGCATGAGACGATAAGCGAAAGTTCCGAAGGGACATGTGAATGTTGTTTTATGTTGGTCCTCTAACGCAATGGGAATTTGATTATAGCCAGAGTAACCATCAAGGAAACAATAATATTCATGACCGGCTAAGCGTTCGAGCATTTGATCAATGAAAGGGAGGGGAAAATGATCTTTTCTTGTTGCTGCATTGAGTTTTCGATAGTCAATGCAAACGCGCCATTTTGTTTTGACCTTTGTCGGAACAAGTTCGTTATTCTCATTTGTTGTCACAGTGATTCCAGACTTCTTTGGTACAACTTGTACCGGACTTACCCAAGTACTGTCAGATATAGGGTAGATAATGTTATTGTCTAAACATTTGATAATTTCTTCCTTTACCACTTCTCTCATATTAGGGTTTAATCGCCTTTGAACTTCGCGAGTGGGTTTAGCCTCGTCGACTAAATGTATTCGATGTTCAATAATTGATGGACTAATTCCCTTAATGTCAGCGATTACCCATCCTATTGCCTCTTTATTTTCCCTTAAAATTTTCAAAAGTTGTTCTTCTTGGTCCTTAATGAGATCGGATGCCAAGATTACAGGGAAATTTTCCGAAGAATCTATGTATGCGTACTTAAGATCGTTTGGAAGAGGTTTGAGGTCTAATTTAGGGCGTACTTCTTTTGAGGCTTCAGTAGACATCAATTGATTGAATTCTAGTGAATTATGAAAAGACCATAGCATATCATTTAATTCGTAAATGTATTCATCTTCGTGGAAGTTGGAATTAAAATGATCTAGGCGCATGCTAAGAGACTCCGTAGTATCACTGAAATCATTTTCAACAATTGTTTGGATCATGTCAACTTCTTCTGTTTCAAAATCCCTTGGTTGTCTGTTAAGATTGAAGATATTTAGTTCAATGGTTAGGTGCCCAAAGGAAAGTCGGAGTTGACCATTCCTACAGTTTATGATAGCATTTGATGTTGCTAAAAACGGACGACCTAATATCAAAGGAATCTGACTATTGGGATTTGAGACAGGTGCAGTCTCTAGGACTATGAAATCGACTGGGAAGTAGAATTGCTCGATTTGTATCAAAACATCTTCAACCGTGCCCAATGGTTTTTTGACAGATCGATCAGCTAGTTGAATTGTGATGTTTGTAGGTTTTAATTCCCCTAGTCCAAGTTGACAGTACAGAGTATAAGGCAAAAGATTCACTCGCACCAAGATCGAGTAAGGCATGACTAATGTGAGTGTTACCCATTTTACAACCGATCGTAGGACAACCGAGGTCCTTATACTTGATTGGGAAGGGATTTGAAAGAACAGAGCTAGTGTTTGCAGTTAGAAATGCAGTCTTAGGGACGTTAGTGGCACGTTTTTGAGTACATAGCTCTTTCAGACATTTAGCATATTGAGGAATTTGCTCGATGGTATCAAGAAGTGGAATATTGACTCAAACTTGTTTGAAGATTTCAAGAACTTGGTCAAAATTAGCGGGCTTCTTCTTTTTGTTGAGTCTATGGGGAAATGGAGCAATGGGTTTATAGACTCGTTCGGAAGTTTTTTCATTCGAAGAAAAAGGTGTTATATTAGAGGGTGAAGATAAGGGAGCTGGAATGTTGGGGTTGCCAACATCAGAAGGTGAAGAGTGGTCGGGATTGCCAACCTTAGATGAAGAATTAGAATCGTTTTGATTGACAACCGTGGTTGTCGACTGAGTTTCAGAATTTGGAACATGGGAAGATTTAAGAAGGATGTCGGGGTTGCCGACATTGTTGTCTACCTTCTTTCCGGACCTTAATGTGGTGACAGCATTAACCGGATTTACATTTTCGTCCTCACAAAGATTTACTCCTCGAGAGTTATACTTTGGATTCACTTCGGTTTGACTAGGCAATTTACCATTCTCATTGATTTTCATGAGATCCTTCATCATTATCAACATTTGTTCATTTTGTTTAGTGATTTGCTCAATTCTCGCATCTTGGTTAGTGATTTGATCATTTTGTTTGGTGAGTTGTTTTTCCAATCGAGCAATTTCTTGTGAAGGCTGAGAAGGTTGGGTTGATGGATTAAAATTAGGATGCCTATATGTTTGATTCGAAGGTTTTGTTTGAGGAGCGGGTTGAGAATTTTGAGCATTAGAGGTTGGGGCTCGATAATTCGGGTTTGGTATCATTGGATACATATGTGATGGATTAGCCACGTTGTTAGGATTTGACCACGAAAAATTTGGATGATGCTTCCAGTTAGGATTTTATGTGGACGAATAAGGACTATTTTGAGCTATAGCATTGATTTGGTCTTGTGTGTAGTAATGAGGTAGCCCTTCTCCTTCTTGAGGAATTTGGGCATCTATAGGAAGATGTGATGGGTCAATGGCATGTACTCCTCTGTTTGGAGTACGAATTGGAACACGAATTATTTCCCATTGCATATCCTTTTCCGAATATTCTTCTAGAAATTCCCAAGCTTCCTTGTCAGTCTTTGCTATGAATTCTCCTCCGCACACTGATTCAAGTTGGGATCTTGTTTGATAGTTAAGCCCTTCATAAACGATTTGGCACAAAACGTGCTTAGGGATTGCATGATGTGGGCAACTATATAACAGTTGATTGAACCTTTCAAAGTATTTTGAAAAAGTTTCTCCTTCATTCTGAGAGAATTGATTGATTTCGGTTCGAATTTTAAGAGTTTTGTGGAAAGGAAAAAACTTTTTCAAAAATATAGTAACGAAATTGTCCCAACTTTTAATTGAATTTTTAGGAAGAGAATTAAGCCATCTTTTCGCGCTTTCTAGAAGTGCGAATGGAATAAGTCTTAGCTTGATGGATTCATTAGAAAGTTGTTGCATTTTAGTTGTAGAAGCATATAACTCAAATTCACTAAGAAATTCATATGCATTTTCGGACCCAGTGAATTTTGGTACCCCTTGGATAAAAGAATGTTTTAGCTTAAAATTATTTCCTTCGGCAGGTGGAAATGAAATAACCGAAGGTTGAATAGTCCGTGTTGGATAGCATCGGTCTCTAAGGGATAATGGTCGGTTCTCATGAAATTCATTATTTCCAACATGTGATTTAGGTGATAATTTTGGTGAATTGTGGTGTGAACTATGATGTGAACCGTGTTGTGAACTGTGATTGCTTATATTTGTTTGATTTGAAATTTCCGTTGATTTGTTTAATGAAATATTTTGGCTTTCTAAACGGTTAAAATTATTTCTTGCCCAAACGCGCATAAACAAATCAAGGTGTAACAGCCAAAAGTAAATTAAATCAGTTTTCAGTTGGGCACCTGTAGAGTTCAAAATTACTTACAGAGGTGTATGATAGCCCGTCCAATGCAGCTGAGTAGCGCTAGCGGATCAAACTCCAAAGTTTGTGGTTGCTATGTTGTTGCTACCTGTCAGATATCTAAGAGATGATAAGCTTAGAAAAAATTAAACTGCAACTGTGTATATATAAATGAAACGTGATTTTTGAAAAACGAGAAAAAAAAGTAATTTTTTTTTACGTGGAAACCAAAATAGACCAAAATAGCAATGCAACTAAATAACGTGTAGCAGCAGTAAGTTGGCACACAAAAATGAAAGGAGAAGTTCACGTATATGTGACAACTAGTAATGCTTAAAATGAGATTATATGTGATAGCATACACATGAACGTGAGAAACACAATTTATACTAACGTAAGCTGGGTATGTGAACAGAAACCAACTAAATGAGATGCAACTCACATGCAAAATGTAACGGAAAAAGCAAATGCAGCGAACGAACAAAACGATTTTTTGGTTTTTTTTTCGAAAACTAATACAAAAACAAATAAATTAACACGAATAGACTTAAAAACAAAAAATCGAAAATTTCAAAATAGCAACTCCCCGGCAACGGCGCCAAAAACTTGTTGCGACTTTTCTATTGATTAGAAAAGCAGAAATTTTAATAAATTCTGCAAGCGCACAGGCGTGTAGTATGCAGGTCGAACACAGGGAATTGTATTTTAAAACAATTAAAATCCATAGTTAAATCTTAGGCGTGTTAAACGAATTCGACGGTGAATTTTGAACAGAAAATAAAAACAATAATATACTCCGAATCGATTTCGAAACTAATCGAAATTGCAACCAAAATATAGAATTGAAAAAAAAAATCAGAACAGAAATTGAAATTGCGGAAAAGAAGATAACGAAGCAAACAACTGAAATAATTATTAACTAACTGAAAAGAGTGCAGAAAATAACTAAGAACAAGAATAAATAAATTGCTAAATCTAATCAACAATCCTACGTATTCTGTTCGAAAATAAAAACAGTGCTGAATTCAAATCTAAACTTGAAGAAAAGCGATGAGGTAAGAGATGATTTCAAGGTGTTGTATAATGCTGTATATATAGGCTTTCAACCCCCTAAAATCATTCCATAATTTTAGCAATAGAACTGGTCCTCTTCATAGTAGCTGATGAGATATATGTATTGATTGGGTCCATTTGTTGAATTAGTGAAGAGTCAGTTGCCATATCAATGCTTGAAACATATATGCTGAGTGTTTGGCATCCCTGTTAGCTACTCCTTTGACCAAGTCCTCTGTTGCTTAAAAAGGTGATCATGCTTTTATATGTGAATTGGTCCAAATTCCCACATGAGCTACTTTTGAATGTGTCCTATTTTGTTTGATTTATTTCAATGCTCAAAATGTTGCACTCTTTGCTGCGTGATTTTTGAACCAATGGACGACATAACCGATTAATTCCAACGTTGCACTTTGGAATCAATAATCTGCACAACCACAACAAAATACCCGTATAATACCGCTTTATTAAAAAAATATATGAAATAAACGGTTTAAATTGCAGAGAAATACGTTCATCACCTCCACCACTTTATTCTCTGATCATCATCCACCCTAGATCACCACCATGGCAGGCCAAGCAACCCAAGGCAAACACCACCACCAAAATCCACAAATCCTTCACCTATGCACTCAAGCTGACCTAGTTTTGGTACCATCATCTTCATCCACCTTTTGCCGCCACTTCCACCACCACCACCACCTCTGACCTGAGCTCCACCCTCTGCCACCTCACCCATCACCACCTGGACCCACTGGCCATGCCCTTAGAGCCTATGGCCGAACCCATTTATAGCATAGAAGTGATGAATTTTGCCTTGTAGTTGTTGTTTTGTTGCACCTATGTCCATCCACCTTTGCACCATTACTTCCAAGCAATGGCTGACCCTTTTGAGCCCAAGACCTGATCCTAACCCACTCCTTAGACATGTATTTTAGATCTATAGCTGAAGCATAGGCGGTAGAAAGCAAGTGCAAAAACTTTAGCTTTGTTTTATGCATTTAATTCTAAAATTGTTTTATTGAATTTGGGTTTGAAAACTTATGTTATTTGTTTGTTTTGTTTGAACGTTTGCAAGGCTATTAGCCTTGTCTCTCCCACACTCATATCATCATCATGGATGAGAAAACGAACCCTTAGTCGAGCTTTTGAATGGTTGTAGCAAGGTCAAGTTATCTTGTCTTTGTTGCCTTTCAATTTCAATTTATTTCAATATATTTTGGTTGAATATTCATAAGTTATATTGTCTTATTTTGGGGTTGTTTACAAGATGATATCTCGGCTATTTCTCTCCACTAAAAATCAAAGGTCGTGCCTTCTGGATCTTTTGTGTCATTCAAATTAATATCGCCAACATAAAAATGTGAGTATTTCTCACCAGACATTTGTACGTATATAAGTAGTAAATTGACACCCTGGGAATCTCTAGAACTATATGATCATGTTATAACTGCTTATATTATTATCATATGATGTTCACCCCTGTTATTACACCTATTATATTATATGTTACTGTTATTTCATGCTATTTTGTTTATTTTATCTGTTCATCACACTACAAGTTCCCTTTAGATTAGAATCACTATGGGTTGAAATGATACATACCCGAACGGACTTTAGAATTGGGGAAAATCGTTATGGGCTGAAATGATAGGCCTAAACGATTTTCAACTTATTTTATTTACTTGGCACTGCGGGTTTGAAATGATAAAACCCGGATTTTTCTTTGTAAATTACGGTTTGAAATGATATATTACCCGTATCACTTTACCTAACGTAGAAAATATACAGGCCCGTAGTTAAAATATGTTTTCTAAAAATTTTAAAATATTTTAGAAATTTAATTATTATAATATTTTGACTTAAAATTAAATAAAAACGTAAAATTTTGTAAAGTATTATTGATTTTCTGGAAATCTATAAGTTAAATAAATTATGGAAAAGTTAGAAAATCTGAATGTAAGTTATTTTGGAAATTTTATTTATTTTTTAATGGAATTTAAATTATCTTTGAAAATATGATAAATTTATGATAATTTGAATTTAAATGAATTCAAAGTGATTTTATATCATATTAATGATTTTTAATAAAGTTGAAATGTGAAATGAATGAATACTTTAAGTTGAAATTTTGAAATATAACTAAATTGGAAATTTATGAAATTGACTTAAAAGTGAACTTTTAGTTAAGCAAATAAAAATAAAACTAAGTTATATTTGAGAATTTGAACTTAAGTGTTAAGTTGAAATTTAATGCAATGAATTTGAAATTGAACATTGTAATTTAATAAGTGAATTAGTATTAAATCTTGATGTTTGAATGGAAATTTAACTTTATAAAATCATGAACTTGAGGAAAATTAAATGATGTTTATAAATGTGAAAATGTATGATCTTATGAGTTAAAAATGTTTTAAATAAAAAAAATATAATTGGTTGAGAAATTATATTGAATATTTGAAGTTAATTGACTGCATTTTTGAAATGCTATTATTTACAATGTAAATGATATTACAGCATTTGTAAATGCTGTAGTTAATGATAATGAACTAAAGAGCTAAATTGAATTAAAAAATATTATAGCAATTTTGTAAGTGCTATAATTTTTGAATTTAACTATTTTTATTTGGAATTTAAGTAAACCCTATTACAACATTTTAAAATGTTGTCTTTTATTAAATTGAACTGTTTTGAATGTAACTTTCCGTAGCGTTTTCTAAATGCTGCGAAAAGTGGAATTTCACTGTTTTGATAAACTTAAGTGAACAGATGAACTTTGGAAGTTGAAAATTTTGGAAATTTAATAATTTAATGTTTAACATAATAACTTCATTTTTATGATTGAA
Source organism: Allium cepa (assembly GCA_030765085.1). Lineage (NCBI taxonomy): Eukaryota > Viridiplantae > Streptophyta > Magnoliopsida > Asparagales > Amaryllidaceae > Allium > Allium cepa. Next base: position 765,660,748 of record CM060940.1, on the reverse strand, counting down.
AATGATTTTTTTGGAATATAAACTGTTTTGAAATTTGAATTAAAATGGTATTTTAAATTGAATAAAATGAATAATGATTTGAAATGTGGTTTCGAAAAGATATGATATTTTGATATATAAAAATGATTTGAAATGTGGTACTGAAAGATATGATATTTTGATATATTAAAATGATTTGAAACGAAGTTTTGAAAGATATGATATTTTGATATTAAATGATTTGAAAAATGAAGCTTTGAAATGTTATGATATTTGATGTATTAAAATGATTTGAAAGGAAGTTTTTAAAGGATATGATAATTTAAAATATTTAAATGGTTAGAAATGAATTGATATTTATTTTGACAAATATTTGAATTGAATGATATGGTATGATGATATATTGAAATGGTTTGGAAATGAATTAATCTTTGATAAAGGTTTGAGTTCAAATGACATTTTATTTTTGAAGTATAAAATTTGTTTTAAAGTTATAACTACGGGTTATAATAATGATTGGTTGTTAAAGAGACCGGGATCGGATATTGTCTTATAGCCGGCCAATACCGAAAACCACTTTAACAACTGTGTACGCGGTGGAGATTCCAGAATGAAGTAGGATGGTGGCGACGTTCTCGAGGTATATTACGTGGACCCAACTCCCGTGAGTTGGCATAAATGACTAAAACAGGAGCTATACTGGGCTACACAAAGGGTCGCACCCTTTTATCGAGCATGCTCCATCGAAAACCATTCTATTACTTTTGTGATTGGATATGTGGCGCCACTTTGATTCGGGGGTATTGTTCGAGGTGGGCGGAAGCTGCAGGCTTGCCGTCACCACCGGTCCGGGAGTGCAAACGGTGTATCCACCCTGGCATTGCCTCGCGTGCCGTGTCATCTCCTTATAGCGAGCCCACTACGATTTTGGTTTTAAAGATCCGACCGCGTTAAGGTTCATCATCCCCTTAACGCTATTTTCTGTATGATTATACTTTACTGATTAGACACTACTATATAAAGCGTATATTACTACATAGTAAATAGTTTAACGGATCCTTAGAGGATGAGCGGTCCTAAGCATCTTCTAAGTTACTTGTACCTTTGCTACAGTTCACTTGAGTTGGTTTACATTGTATAAGTATGTATGTCCTGACTCGAGTGTTTGTATTTTTATTTACGCTCCTGTCAGCCTGAGTTATTCACAGATTTGGATTTTCACTTTTTGGAGATTGGAATCGCTGGATATTATCTACTTGTCAAGTTTCATCTTTTCAGTTCGGTTGTTCTATTCAGCTTGTACTTGGTTATCATATTGAAACTTCTGTCGTACTTTATTTCTTCTATTGTATCTTATGTAACTCTGATATATTTATATAGTAGCTTCATGAAATACTATCTCTTTTACTTCCGCTGCATTATTATTACTCTGTGTCCGTGATCTATGATTTTTATTTACTGCATATTCTGAGATTTGCCAAATTTTTATTTACAACGCGGTATTTTGAGCAATTCAATTCCGGCATAAGTGTCTACCTATACACTTATAATGGATGCGAATGGTTGAAAATACCTGGTTGTTACAGTTGGTATCAGAGCTTTGGTAGCTCTAGGCAAAACTCAACATATGGAGCGAATGTATTTACAGAATCACTTTCATTCGAGTTTGAATCTCTTCCTTTTTGACTCAATTCCTTTGAATTTTGGAACATTCCCTACGGTTCCAAAATCCATTCGTATCCCTCACTATTCATCTTATTTTGACTCTGGAGTATTCCATAACTCCGCTTCGAATGATCTTTTTAGTGAGTCAGCGGTCACGCCAATTTCAAATTAAATTGAAAAAAAAGGAGAAAACTTCTTTACAATTAGCATGGATTCACCAGAAATTTATATCTATCCTTGGTTTAGATGCTAATATCTTTTGTTATCCCAAACTCTAACTCTTGAGATCGAATGTAGATTTACCCTAGAAAATCAACATCGATCTTATTATTTAAGTCACGGTTGACCCGATTAAGGTTGCCCGCGATTTATTTAAGCTTAGCCACCTCTCTACTCTGTTATTTAATCATCTTGTCTTTTGTTTCCAATATATTCTTCCAAACATTTTGAATTGTACTTGTATATCTATGTTTTGTTTTATATATTGTGTTGTTTGAGTTGTTGATGTTGATTTGGGTTTCCGATCGATTCGTCTGATCAACGCAATCGATAGGATTTCTAAAACACATTGACAGAACAAACCGACACAATATTATTTTAAAATTTTGGTTAATGAAATAAATTTTGATATATAAGTAAATTTATGAAACGTAATAACTGATTTAAATTGATTATTTGAAGTGATAATAGTTGATTTGGGAACTGAAATGAATTTAGAACAAGAAATTTGAGAATTTAATTTCCGATGGTTTCAAACCTTGTGTTTAATGTTTTAAAAGGTTATATTATTTAAAGTATCTTCAAATAGAAGTTTGTTTCCAAAGAATTTTAAGTTTAAAATTAGCGCTCTTCTCATTGTCGCTTGGAAATAACTTCGGTGATGACTGCAGCATCATCGACGTTCATTTCGAGTTTCGAAGTGAAGAGACTATTCTGTAGTCTTGCTACAGTTTTGTTTTGGGAAATCAAATTTATTTGAATTTCTAAAATATGACTTGATTTATAATATATATAGACATATGATTGAAATTTTATTTGATAAACTATGTACATACATTTAGTTATCTCTAAATGGTTTGAAGAAATCGGAAATTTAATTCTTAAATTCAATTATTAAAAGAAAATCATAAATTTTAAATAAATGATTTAAGCTTGAAATGATTGAATTGGAAAGTTTTATTTGTATAATACAATTGCATTCAAATATAACTTACCTTAATTTCAGAAGTTAACACTGTAATTGGATAATATACAATATACAATATAAAAAGATTTTATAAATAAAAATTGAGTGGTTATAATAAATGTTATACACTTAAATTTTAATTATAAAATGATTAACAGAGGTAAATATAATAAAGGGTAATTGAATAACTTACAATAAAATAATGTTAAAAGAACTAAGAATAAAAGAAAGTAGTTATAATAAGTGTAAGTATGTTTAGCATAAGTGATAAATATATTGAGCGGAATAAATTTAATTTTAATTAGGAATAAAGAAGAATTAAATGTATTAAGTACATTATGAGTATAATAAATGATTATTTTTCAAACCCTTTGGTTTTAAAAATTGTTAATTTAAGATGATTGGATAATAAGATAATGGAATTTGAGATAGTTAAGATTTATTTAACTTGTGTACAGATTTATTCTCTATTTAAGTTGAAATTTCCGTGCTTTCAAATTTATTTCCTTATTTTGTTTTCCAAACTATCTTTTGGTTGTCCTTATCATCCTTATCTTGCTATAGATTGGTATAGGCATTTTCTTTAACCTTTGATAGATCTTTGGTAATCATTTTGAATCCACCTTTTCGTGCTTGTGTTCTTAATTTTGGAGAATCTTGGAAAGATCATCTCCACCTTGTAAAACTTACCTATAACAATAGCCATCATGTATAATTTCAATCTCCTTGTCATCTTGTCGTAATCTTGTTTCACTCTATCTTTTTCTGTGCTTTCCCGTACCTCATTCCTTTTTCGGGACGAAAAGTTTTGAGTAGGGGAGTGTGACGACCCGGAATTTTCTAGCATTTAAAATTGGAATATTTAATTGATTTTAAATATTCAATATAATCATTTTAACTGGAATTACAAATATCGCTATTTGTTTGATAATTAAATAATAGAATTTAATTATTAGAAGTTGAGTAAATTGTTGAATCTCGAATTTTAAGCCTATGAAAAAATAATTTGAAGGCTTGTAAAATTTATATTGATAACACTGAAAGTAGTAAAAGTGTTAAAATTAAATTTGAAAACGTTTGGTTAAGTTTTGAAATTTTATATCGTTTAAATTGAATTTAAAATAGCCTTCCAAGGAACAGTCTCGAAATTCAACGAAACCAGTTCCATTGGGTCTGTAATATGGAATTATTATCGGATTTCAAATTTCGTATTGATCGGAGTTAATGTGTGTGTGTGTACGATTTACTAACGCGTTGAGATTGTATATCGAAATTTCTTTTTATTCCTGGTTTTCCTAATCGAACCGAATAAGATTTATAACTTCGTCCCTTCCTTTGCAAGCCTTAAATAAAATAAAATGTATGTATTACTCGCGGCTTCTTCTGAAAGCCAAACCGAAATGGTTTTTTTATAATCACGCAACCATTATTTTCCCCTCTTTATAAAACCGAGCTTCATCTCTCCAGAACAAATGAAATCAAAACATAAAAACAATTATAATGGCCGAAGCCCTTAATTCCTCAAATCAAGTCATTCGTAATAAAAAAAAGAGCACGGCTTCGTTGCATTCAGGCGTGGCGTCTCTGATTCGTTCGATCGAAGGGGAGGCCACGATTTTCATGGGTTCAGTGACTTAGGTGGCGGTCGCGACCGTGGTAGACGAGTGCTTGGGTCGCGATTTCTAGAACAAGGGAAGTCGATCGTGGCTTTTGAGGGGTAACGGCGCTCGCGAGTGAGGTTGGGAAGGCGTAGTGATGTCGAGCAACGCGGAGGCTTGGGTTACGGCAGCTTCGGATTTTCGTCGCAGGTAGGGTTTCGTACTCGTTTCTGGCAAAGGTGACTTTGATTTAAGGGAAGCTCGTGATTCGCAGCAGCTACGCGATGTCGAGGTCGACTTCGTGGTAGGAGTGCACTCGGGTGAACTGGCATTCGTGGGTATCGACAGCTTGTTGGGTGAGAGTCTTTGATCTATCTTTATCTCGGCATTCCAATTTTTAATCTAAAGTATTATTTATTTTAAATATATATATATATACATATATATATTTATATGCAGATTGAAGACTGTATATAAAATATAGTTATAAAGGTTGTTATCGAGAAGTATACACAGATGAGATTTTGAGGTGGGATATATAAGAACTATAAACTAGTTTATTTTTACAAATATTAGATCTTTAAATTTAAATATAGACTATAAACCTACTATTTAATTTAAAGGTATGGATTAAAATGATTTACTTGTTCAACTACTTTAGTTACTAAAATTAATGGGAAAAAGGTAATTAGTTCAAATGAACTTATTAGTTTAAGTTAAATTGTTTGTTTAAAATTTAAGTTATTGGTTTAAAATTAATTATTTGTTTATATTAAATCATTTGTTTAAATGAGAACTATTAAATTAAAATCACCAGTAAATTAAATTTATCAAAGGAGAATTTATTTATTCGATTAGTTCGAATATTAACAAGACATCTAATGATTATTCAAGGTTAAAAATCAAGAAACCAAGGCAATATTGGAATGGATTGCAAATAGAAGCAAAGGTGAGTTAATCTCACTCAGTTTAAATTTAAATTTAAATGATTAAATTTAAATAATCGATTGAATGCTTGAGATGATTGATGTGATATAGTATGATATAATTTGAATTTGGCATTTTATGTGATGCTAACATCTGTGGATGCAGGGAAAACAGGTTGGAGGGATCCAACTGGACCCCTCAACTTTTATTTAAATTATTTAATATTCTCGGTTCTGAATATTTGATATACTGTAATGAATTATGTGGAAATATTGAATGCTGTGACTTGATTGCTATAATCGGGCAATAATGAATTACCAAGAATATATAAATTTGAGTTTGGGGAATGAAAATAAAAGAAGTGAAACTTTAAGTAAAATAATTATGGAAACTTGAATAAATTTAAGAATGAATTGAAAAAGAAATAAAGTGTTTTTAAAATTCTAATAAATAAAGCTTAAGTTTAGTAAAGGAAATTTGAATAATCAGAAGATTAATGAGTTGTAAATTTCAGTGTTAATATTTTAAAAGGAATAAAACATTTATTTAAAATTAAGTTTCAATATATTTAAAAGAACACAGAAGAATTGGGAAGAAGCTGAAATTGGTATATTTCAGTTAAATGATATAAAATTGAAGGGAAAATAATAATAATAAAATAAAGTCCATAATTAATGAACTTTGAGATAAACTGATAAGTAAAGAAATTTATTTCAAATGGAATAAAGTGGGAATCAATTTGGGAAATTGATTTAGGTGATTGAAGTTGGAATTTTCTCCGGATAGCCAAGTACATACGTTTTAAAGTAAATTTTTAAATATAAGTTAAAAGATTAAAAGTTGTTTTTAAAAAGCAAGTTTTGGAAAATTTATTATTTCTAATATTTAAATTCAAAAGCAAGTATTTTCTCTAATTGATTATAGTAGTAATTACTTAAAAAAAAGTGACTTAGTATTTTGTTTTCAAAAGTGAAAACCTACTTTTATATTTTATTAAGTAACCTTATTTTCAAAGATTCATAGCTTGTATTTTTAACAAATTATTAAAATAATTTTAACATGAATGTTTTACATTATATTTCAGTAAAGTGTTTTTAAATTATCTTAAAAATCTAAAGTTTGTGATTGGTGACTCCAGTGGGGAATAGAAATACTTGGAATTTGTTCTGAGAAAGGCCGATAGTTTTTAAAACTGTTTTCAAAGGATTTTGAAAAGTGGAATATATCTTGTAAAGATATTTGAGGTTAATAAATAATTTAGGGAATTATTTATTGGTTGGTGGTTGTTGTGAATATTAATTGATAGTTAAATAACCGACTGTGGCCAAATGCGTTGATCGTTTCGAAGAGACCGGGATCGAGAATTATTTCTCAAAAACCACTTCGATCCAGTTTGTACGTTTCGAGTAAACGATTGTGTATTCGAAGCTGGAGCAGTGAAGTGCAAGGGCTAGTCGCTACTAATCCTGAGGATATCTCCAAATGGATGTAGTAGGAATAGTGCCTTCGGTTCCGTTCGAACCCGGGATGGACTTGTATGGATGAATGCTTGCAAAAACATCGTCAGGTGGACGATGGCATTCTAAGGGATATATTCTAAAAAGGTAACGCTTAGCCTCAAGCCTCATCAAATGGGAATGACTGAAAATCAGGGGTTATGCAGCAAGGCTAGGTGGGTAGCACCCAAGTAGGGTGAGGTCATTCCAGTCTAGATGTCCCTTTTTATTTCGTCTTAGTGGGCGGTTGCTGATCCCAATCGTGGGGTAATCTCACTCGAGATTATCCAATAAGGGGTAGTCCCGGCCTTGTGTTCCAGGGGAGTGGGCGTACTCCTCGGTATGGTGATCTAGGCCCCGTACTGTGACAGGTGGTACCCCAGTGCCTAGTCATTGGTTGGAAATCCATTCTCCCTACGAGCCTTGTACGAGTTTTGTTTGTATTACCCACTCTGTGGCTAGTAGCTGGAATTTAATCATGTAACAATTTCTGATATTTTATAAGTATTTGTATATAGACCCTATTATAGTATCAGAGGATTTCTATAAAAAAAATGTTTTAGCTATCATAAGGTAAAAACCCGACTTGTTTATTTATGGCGTGGTCTGACGAGATGCTTTTGTTTTCAAAGGATTTTTGAGACTTTAATAATCAATTGGGTGTGATTTTCTCACGCTGGTATTCCAGACTGACTCGGGTATTATTTAACTGTAGTGCTCGGGTCAGACCGAGTATTATAGGATACAGGTTTTGATGTTGTGGAGCTCAGGAGACGAGCTGGACGACGATACGTACTCTCGTACTCGTTTATATATATATATTCCGCTGTTTGAGTTGTTGTGTACCCATTTGTATAATATTGATGTTGAGCTGTGATTAATCTACTCTGATGATGTAATATATAAACAGAGATATTTAAGTTTTGAGTAAAGAGTATTTATTATCTATTATATTTTATTCCGCTGCGATGGTTAGATTCTGTTGTTGTTTTCTATTTTTCTTCTCCTACCTCTTCTTCTTTAACCCAAATGGTTCGTATTTCTGTACAACTTGAGTTGATTGTTGTAGATTAGGGTTGACTCAAGGGGTACGGATTTGCGGGCTGTTACAGTTGATATCAGAGCTTAGGTTGGTGATAACCTTGGCTCTGGTGGGAATTACTCATTTAAAATAGAGTCTATAGTGCTCTAAAATGAGTTTAAGCGTATTAATATATATGAGCGCGTATTTGTTAGTGAATATAAATTGTTTTAATAAACTGTTGATTGATTTATTGAGTGGCATATGAACCTTCGTCGACATAGTCTGCGCACCTGTATCGAAGGGGTTTCTAAACAGTTGAATAGAGCAATTTACACGATATTGTTTTAAATATGGGTAAATGAAATAATTTTACCCAAAAACATATTTTGGTATAAAGAATAGTTTTTGAAAACTATTTAGCTAATATATGGCTGCTTGGATGTTAGAAATGATAATATTAAAGTATTATCATTGTTAAGTAAAAAATTAACTAGAAATTGTATATAACTAAAATTTAAGGGAATAAATTCATTATAAAATGAAATTTATAATTATGAATTGTAAATGCGCATTATAAATTAAAATATAACCAAATAAGAATTTGTATGAGCATAAGCTATGCAAATGAATTATAGTAAAATTGATTTAAGCAGGATTTGGAAATTAAATCCCGGAAATTTGGAAGTGTTTGCCGAAGTATTTGAAGATGAATAATAGCACAATTGGTTTGGAGATATTTCTGGAAGGAAATTGTTTTAAAGGGGTTTTGAAAGTAATATAGCATTGAAATTACTTGGATTATTGAAAAAATAATTCTGATGATGACGGCCGCATCATCAGTATTCATTTTCGAATTTCTAAGTGATAGATTGCTGCCAAATTGATTTGTTCAGGAAAACCTGTGTGTTTTTGAAAATTTCAAAGGAAATTTGTTGGGAATAAAACCAGGGTTGGTTTAATTTTTGAGAAGTGTGATTTTGAAATGTTAGAGATTTCAAAATAATTTGAAACCAAAGCCGGGTGTTTAAAAATCCGGATAAGATAAGTTGTAAGCATATAAATGGAAATGATTTTTAAATCAAGAAGAAATTTAAGCTTTGGATAATGGAATATAAATCTAAAGTAAAAAGTTAAAATGAATTAACTTGAATTGGAGAATAAAATTTAACTGGATTAAAATAAATTGAATAAGCTTAAAATAATATCCAGTTGTATTCGAATTAAGTTAAAATCGAACTGAGTTAAATAAAACTGAGTTAAAATAAAATTGAATTGGAATAAGAATTCAATTGAATTATTGAATGAAATTAGATTCTTACCTGAATAAATGGAAAATAATTTGGATAAGGATTAAATTGAAATAAATAAATCAGAATAACTTATAAAAGAATTAAAAATCCATGGAAATAAAATATGCTTGGGCTATAAATAAATAGAAGGCTTGAGTTAAAAATAAAAGAAGAATATATTCAAGCCTATAATGAATGGAAATGTGTAAAATAATAAGTTATGACTTATAAATTGGAAAATGGATAGAAAACCCAAAATAAATATTATTGATGAATTGAAAAATAAAATGAAATCAAACTTGAATTATAAAATAAATTGAACTAAGAAAATTAAATGAAGTGATATTTGAATTTTAAAAATCAAATATTGAACTATAAATAGGAGAGAACTAATTTTATAATAAATTAGTTAATTAAATGTGTAAATGGGAACGTAATGTTGTTTAATAGAAGCTGAATTGTGAATGTATGGTGAAGTTTGGAAATAAGACTCAAGTTATAAATAAGATTCGACTTAAATTGTTAGAGAATGGTAAATTGAAATGGATAATGGATTAAAATAGTAATGGTATGAATTGCAAATAAAATCCAAATAAGTGTAGATAAATTGGAAAATGGCCATGTAATAAATGGGATGAACATAATCTGGAAAGATAAATTTTATAATAACTAATCAAATGAAATTGTAAATTTTTAAATGAGATTTAACTGAAATAGAATTAAGCTGAATGGAAGAGAAAGATTTACTTGAAACGAAATGAGCTTAAGTATAAATTTTGGATAAATCAAAATAAATTGACTTAAGCTAAATATAAGTGGGAGAGTTGAATTGAATTCAACTTAAAACCAAGTTTAATGATATTGGATTAAATTTGGATCAAGTAAAAATAAATTTGAATCGAAATAGAATTCAGTGAGTAATAAATAATATTTAAGGAAATGAAAAATGGATTGAGTGGATAAACTAATTATATTGAATAAATAAAGGGATGAAATAAATAAGAATCAAACGGAAGTGAACTTAAGTTTGAAGTGGAGTAAATTGAGTAAATTAACTTAAGTTGAGAATAATTAGAAGCTCGACTAAGAGTAAAAATTGGAAGATCATAAAATGAAGCATAGTTGGAATTAATTCGGGAATGGTCAGTAATGAGCAAGCTTGGAATGGGTCAGGCTAAATAAATGGTCGTGATTGAATTGAAATAAAAGGAAATTTAAATTGGTAATGAAGACGAACCTAAGATTTTAATAGTTTTGTATGAACTAGTTTGGTTAATAGAAGGAAATGCAAGTGAATATATTCAAATCTGAAATGCAAAGAAAATGAGAATATATGGATTGTGGATAAATTGAAAATGGAATAGAATTAAGTATAAATTGAGTTGAAATCAATTTAATTTGGTTATAAAACATAATTACTTATTTATTTACATAAATCTTGTTAAATTGCATAAAATAAATTGTCATTTGATGTAAATGGAAGTAAATAAAATTATATGGATTGATAGGGGTAAAATAAATTGAATTAAATATGAGTTCAGTTTGCTTAAAAATAAAGTAAATGTAAATTTATGAGTTGTTAACCATTCGGATTAAGTGAAACGATATGTGGTTGGTTGTAAGCAATTAAAATTAATGTTGGAATATTTAAATTGCTTATAAAAAGTGTTTAATGGGCATTTCCTTTAGAATTCATATGTTTTAACTATTGTAAATAAGTGAAATATAGTTAAACTTCATTTATATCATACTTACATGTTTAAATTGAGTAAGTACGGGTACCGGGAAGCCGTGTGGCTGGATTTCATTGCATTATCTGCTAAATAAATAAGCTGCTTGCTTAAAATGCTAAATAAGGTACGCCTACGCAATTAAAATAGGAAATACGAACTGTTTGTGGTTTTTCCGACCGTGTGGGTCGATGTATATATATTTATCTCTTTCGTCAAATTGCAAAAGCTCCTCCGTACAAAGTAGACTCTGCCAAAATTTTTCAGAAATTTTGGGAGTTAGAAATTTTTTGGAAATTTTGGAAAATTGTGTTAACGACTAACGAATTCAAATTGGAAACTGAACTAAATTAGTAAAGGAAACCATCTTAAAGTAATGACATGAATTAGTTATTAATGGAAAATAAAATTCAATATTTAGAGTTAAAGATAAATTAAATTCGTATGGAAATGGAAGAATCAATTTGAATAGAAATGGATATAAACGAGCAGTAAGGTGAAAATAAATATAAGAAGCATATAAAATGCTTAAACTAAACTTAAGAGGGAATGGTGAAGTGTAACGACCCTGAATTCCCGGCCGAATTTAAATTTTAAAATTCATCGTTTTGATGTAAAAATTTTGAAATTTATAAATGGTCTCAATTTGCGTCCAAACTTTATTTATGACATACGTCTAGTTAGATATGAACATGGAAAAAGTTTCGTCGCAAAATATTACAGTAAACTTCGTCCACGTTTTACTGTATATCAGTCCATATAAAGCTGCGTAAAATTTATTTTCCAAATCCAAATATTTTTACACAGTTATGTTGTAAAATTTATTCTTATCATGATTATGAAATTCGTTCGTCAAAAACTGTCATCGCCTGCTCCGTTTAAATTGTTTTGCAAAACGAACAATTTAAGCGGCGTAATTTCGAAATTTTATAAAACCATCATATCGCAATAATCTGTATATCGTTGGAATCGCCTCGTCGCACTGATCGAAATGGTATATTTATTCGTGCTAATCGGAGTCCGTCGTAAAATCTGTCGCGTTAATTTAATTGTTCCGAACGGACCGGTTAATAAAATTTCAGCCCAGAATTTTTCAGCTCGTAAACATACAAAAATTATATATAAATTTGGCTGATGCATTGAAGGCGGAAGTTGGAAGTTGTGTTGACGTTTGGGAAGTTGTGAGGAATTTTGGGAAAAATAAGAACAACGCTTCGTATCTCAAAAAGCAGCGATTGTTCATATTGGATCTTTTAAATATAATAAAGATTTGCAGTACGAATTCACTACCATTCACTCACTAACTGTTCAGGTAATTTTCTTCCTCCTCTCCTCATATGTTCTTCCTTATTTTTTTTCTACTGCAAGTATAAATTTCCAAACAAATAATGCAAGGCCGAAAACTCCGCTCACACCAACGTACCTCACCTCCCTTCCACCGTACGCTGCCCATTTCTTCGCTCTCCCTTGCCATTCCCCACCTAAAACCGACCACCCATTGATTTCGCCCGGCTATCGAAAATCACCACATCACGTTGTCAGTTCCACCCTTCGGCCACGTGTTAATTGCCTCGCACGCCTCACGAACCGGCTACACTCAGGCCTGTGCACGAGAACACACGTGCATGTGCTGCAAGAAAGAAAAATGAGGAATATGTGCATGCCTTGAGTGTTGCAGTGGTTTATTTATGTAACCTGTGGGAGAGTGCATGAATTATGCATGTCTCAGTTGTAATATCTAAAAGAAAGAAGGGAATTTGAAGTGTGGGCATGTGTATGTAAGGGAAAAATGTTGGACCTGGGTTATGTGTGCAGCTGTTTACAACTAAAAGCATGTTAAAGGTGAAAGTAGGGGAGGTCTCGGACTCTGTAAAAAAAAAAAAGCAAAATATTTGAACTGGCCGTGTAATGAGTGGGAGTTGAAGAATGCAGTGTGTAATGAGTGCATGCGTGTATGAACATGGGGCTGTGCATGCATAAATTGCGTGTATATTTGGAGAGTGTTGCTGTGTGCGTGTGTAGTGTTGTTTGTGTAGTGTTGTGTTATGCTGAGTTGTGTGCGTGTGTTTGAAAAAAAAAAGGGAAAGTCGTGTGCGTGGTGGGATCACAGCAAGTAGTAAGAAGGGGTGAATGTTGGAGCTGAGATACGTATGGAGTATGCACAGTGAGGGGGTGACAGCAAAGTGAATAGTGCATATGTGATTGGGAAAGTCATGGCTGTTATAAATAAAAAAATAGGAAACCGAGTTTGGCGCATAGTTTTGATAGTGCAAAAGAGTATTTACGAAATATCTAATTTGGTCGCCAAAATAGTAACCAAATTTTCTTTTTTCGTTGTGTGCAGAAGCAACCGGCTAAGCTTTTCGCAGCAGCATCGATCTTCAGTTTTTGTTCTTTTTCTTCGGCGTCGGTAAGCGCATTTATATAAACTTATAAATTATATATGACGTTCATTGTATTAATATCGTTTTCTTTGTCGATATTACAGTGTCCGTTGTTCGTGCGTACCGACTTCTTTCGTGCTTCTTCTTGCTTCGCCGTCAACTTCTTTATCCACGGAAGGTGAAATAAATTTTCACGACATATATTCTTATGCTAGCTTAGTTGACAATTGATTGCTATGTGATATTGAATTGGATGTCAACTGTTACTGTTAAGTGATAAACAATTTGCAAGTTGAAATTATAGGATAGTTAACAATTTAAATGGATTATATATGTTAACTTTGACTTGTTAAACTTGACCCCTTGATATGTTAAATTTGATTAGTTAACGTGACCCATTTATATGATGAACATTGATTAGTTAATTGACACGTAGGAATTTGACAAAATTTCACTTTGAACCTTTGAACGTATATTGTTGTAGTATTGAAATTGAACGACAAATGAAAAACCGTAATAAATAATAATCTTTAATCTACATGGAATGATAGTGTAGATCCTAGAAATAATTGTATTAATTTGCATAAATAACAAATGCAGATTAATACGATTATTTCAGGATTATTTAAATAAATTGTTGAATTGTTATGTATGTGTGTTATTACTTGTTTATTTACTTTGACACCATCCCAGCTATCACACTGCAACTTCCCTTTGTACGCTTTGATTTTGAATTGAAATGGAATCGGGTTGAAATGATAGATACCCAAATAACTTTGACTTAGGAAAGAAAATTAAATTTAAACCGATTGGTCAATGTTTTGATTTAAAATGAAATAAGATTTTATTTGACTAATAATAAGGTTTTGAATAAAATTGGAATTTAAATTTGAATGAACGAAAATGTGAATATTGAATTTGAAACAAATATTAACGTCGTAATTGACAAAAGGACATTGATTTTAAAATTTAATTATTTAATGATTAAATTTAGAATTTATTGATAATTGATTTTGAAATTATTAATAATTAAGTTGAAATGGGTAATAACCAATTTGGAATTGTTAATAATAAAGTTTTGAAATTTATTAATAATGAAGTTGAAGTTATTAATAACGAAGTTTTGAAATTATAAATAATTAAGTTTGAAATTATTAATAAATTAATTTTTGAAATTATTGATAATTTGGTTTAAAATTTATAATTAAGTTTGGAATTGTTAATGTATAAGTTTGAAATGATAATAATTAAGATTTGAAATTATTTGAACATTGAATAAGATTGAATTGTTTAATGATTAAATTAAATTGAATAGATTGAATCATGTAATAACTAAATTGAATTGAATATTCTTTATTAGGAGAAATAGAAATTTTAATAAGTGAAACTAAGTTTCTTAATTTAGTTTTGAAACTTGTAACAAAGATAATAAATGAACGAACTGAATTTCTTTAACAAGAAATAGAATGCACTTTATCGAATCAAACGAAAGATTTGGAATTAAAAGGATGCGACAAATTTAAATTGGGTAACCGTGTAAGCTTTGATAATGTAGTTGAACTTAAGAAAATAATATAATGAATTGGAAATTTAGTTGAAGTTGTTTTAATGATAAATTTATTTAATGAATATCGAATGAAATCGATAATTGAGTTGAAATTGTTTTGAACGTTAAATTAAGTTAAATGAACTTGTATACGAAATTAAATGTATATTTGAAATTGTTTTAAATTGAAACTTTGAAATTGAATTATAGAATTGAAATGAAAATTGTAAAGTTATGAAACGTAATTTTGGAAATTGATTTAGAAGACCAACGAAATGTTAATTTTCAAATTATAATTTGAAATTGAAATTTGATTCGGTTTTGAAATATATTAAGCGACCAATCGGTAAAATAATTACGAAGGTTATTAAAGGAACCGGAATCGGTTTGGGACATACTCACTGTCTAAACCGAAAACCACTTTAATAACTATACGCGGAGTGTGATCCAGAATGAAGTGGTTGGATTGACGTACGCGATGACTGAAGAAAGTGAACGATAATGGATAGCCTTGACACTTCTGTCAAATTGGAAATGACTAAAATCAGGAGCCGTGCCGGGCCAAATGGGGTTAGCTACCTCGAGCGAACACACTTCTTCATAAACTACTCATTTACTTTTGTGATTGATTGGTGCACACCCTTGAACTTGGAGTGTTGTTTCGCGGTGTTGCGATCGTTGCGGCGATGCGTTCTCACCAGTCCGGATCAGGCAAACGGTAGTTTCACTACCTTGGGTATTGCCTCATGTGCCTTGTCATACTTGTATTCCCATATACGCGACCACTACGATTTTGTTTTGTATTATACCTATGGAGTACTCCCTGATATCCCACTAGTTTACGGTGGAGTTTACAGTGCTGTATAGTCTATAATGCTATATGAAATGTGTTAAGGGGGAAAATGGTAACGCCTTAACACTATTTTGATATACTTTACTGTTAGACATTATCTATGTATCGTACATTACTATGTATAAATAGTTTATCGGATCCTGAGAGATGTTTATTCCATTCATCTTTGAGTTATTGTTTATTTCAAATCTTGAACCGTATTATCCGTATAAGAATATATGTCCTGATTCGAGTGTTGTTTGTGCATATGGTCGGATCAGATTGAGGATTGCTGTTGTTGTTTATTTGGAGCTGAAGACTGTCTTTATCTTATCTTATCAGTATTACTCTATCTATTTGGACTATTCAGACTTCTATGTTGTTTATTTCCTTTTATTTGAGACATTGTTATACTTATGGGTAGCTTCATGAACTACTCTTATGACTATGTTATATTTCCGCTGCACTATTCTGTTATGTTATATTTCTGTGATTCTGTGATGATTCTCATTTATAAATCTATACTCCATTAATGATTCGTGTTTTGCACTATTTAAATTGACTTGTGTGGATTTTTGTCAATTTAAATGGTCCAAATATACGGGCTGTTACAGTTGGTATCAAAGCTTTGGTTCTCGATAACCTTAGCCTGTGGAGTTTAAAGCTCATTAGAGATAGGGTAAACGTACCCTAGAATGAGGAGAATCGTTTCAGAATCCACATCCTTTGATTCATCTTTCTTATTGAATTCGTTGAATAGAATTTCCTTAAGTTGTATAAATTCCTATCTTTGATTCTAAATCACTTTTGGTATTCCAGGATGGCTACCAGAAGAAATGTTAGGGGTGGAAGGGGTGGAAATGCTCCTGGTCCACATGCTCCAGTTCCTGCAGTCCGATTCTCCACTCTTAGCAAGGAGTATACTCAGCTTGGAGGAGTCAAATTTACTGGCTCCGAGAGTATCATCGAAGCACAGCAATGGCTAAATAGTTTTGAAGGATCTTTACTGGCTTGGAAATCACAGACGCTCAGAAGCGTAAGTTGGCCGCTTGGCAGCTCTAGGATGCTGCACAAGATTGGTGGGAATCCGTCACTTCTCGTACCGATGAGGAAACCATCACTTGGGCCCAGTTTAGGTAGTAACCTATTTAAAAGTTCATCTAAATATAAATTTCCTTTTATCTCGTCAAATTTTGACTCGTTCTTATATCATTTGTAAATAGGGACTCCTTTGTGGCTCAGTGGATGCCAGCTGCTGGGAAAGCCCAACTCTATCGTTCTTTTATGGATCTCAAGCAAGGCAACATGACCTTCACTGAGTATGAACGGAAGTTCAACGAACTATCTAAGTTCGGACCCGGGCTGATCGACACACCTCTGCTTAAGAATGAGATGTTCATACATGGCGCACGCCCTGAGTATTACGAGCTTCTCACTGCTCATGTCCATGGAACATTCACTGAGTTGATGGACTTTGCTCTTCGATATGAGGGAAAGCCAAAGGAAACATCATCCTTCAAAGCTCCAGTTGTTCAGACATCAGCTAGTAAGTCGGGAAAGAGAAAGCCAAACTTTGCACAACAGAAGAAGAATTGGCAGCAGAAAACAGGGCTTGGATACTCTCAAAAGAAGCCCATTGACATATCATCCATTACTTGCTTCAACTTCAACCAAAAGGGTCATTATGCTAGTAGCTGCCCATCTCCAAAGAGCGCAGCTGTTCCGCCACCGGCACAGATGACAAGGAGGGATTTGTGTCATATCTGCTTACAACCTGGACACTTCAAGAAAGACTGCCCAACACAGAAGAGAGGTACACCATCAGGAGTCTTTGCTCTTTCCACACCTGCCTCGGAAGTTCCTACCCCGGAAGTTCCGGATAATCAAGGTACTTTGCAAAGTACTTTTATGTTGCATGCCTTGCCTGTTAGAGTTTTATTTGACACCGGAGCAACACACAGCTTCATATCTATTGACTTGTGTAATAAACTTGGTTTGGAACCCACTCTTGCATCTATTTCCTTATGTGTATCTAACCCTATCGGAGGACCCGCTAACCTCAAAAGGGTTTGCAAATATGTCACTCTTATGCATGGCATTCACCGCTTCACTTGGGATTTCTATGTCCTTGGATTCGAGGCATTTGATATTCTATTAGGCATTGATTGGCTACGAAAGTTCGAAGCCGTTATTTCATGAAAAGCTCGAACCGTCTCTCTAGTTGATGACAAGAGTATGCCTTTAGTTGTCAAAGGCAAATTACCTCAAGAATGTGCTGGGAGTTTTATATTTTCCCTTGACTCCCATTCAAATGAACTAAGCTCTACTCCAGTAGTTCAACTCTTTTCTGATGTATTTGGAGAAGTTAATTCTCTACCACCTCCGTGGGAAATCGAATTCCGCATCGACTTTATCCCTGGTGCACGACCAGTAGTTCTTCCTCCATGGAGAATGGCTCCTAAAGAAAGGCAGAGTTGAATGTTCAAATTGAAGATTTATTTTCTAAAGGCTTGATTCGGCGCAATCATTCAGAATGGGGTGCTGCAGTTGTATTTGTCACTAAATCTGATGGCTCACTCAGAATGTGTGTGGACTATAGAGAGCTAAACAAGCTCACACATAAGAACAGGTATCCGATGCCTCGCATCAACGACCTATTCGATCAGCTTCATGGAGCTAAAGTCTTCTCTCAACTTGATTTGGCTACCGGTTTTCACCAACTCAGAATCGCTGAGGATAGCATTCCTAAAACAACATTCCGCACAGAAAATGGTTTCTATGAATGGCTAGTTATGCCGTTTGGTCTTACTAATGCTCCAGCCTATTTCGTCGACTTGATGAATAGAGTTTTTGGGGATGTTCTTAACAAGTTCGTGCTTGTTTTCATCGATGATATTCTCGTCTTCTCTAAAGATGAGAAAGAGCATAGATCACATTTGTCTTTTGTTCTCGAAACTCTTCGTAGACATCAGCTTAAGGCCAAGTTTTCGAAATGCCAATTTTGGCGAGATGAAGTTCGGTTTCTTGGCCATATTGTTTCGGAGAATGGGATTTTTTTCGATCCAGCTAAGATCGCCGTAATCAATGTAAGTTCTATTCTTACTTGTCAAATCTATATAAACAGCTTATCAATATCTAAATTCAAATCCTTGGAATTTGCAGGATTGGGAGAATCCCAAAACTCCTATAGATATCCGCAGTTTCTTGGGTTTGGCTGGCTATTATCGCAGATTTATAGAAAACTTTGCTCGTATCGCTGCCCCACTTACCGCACTGACTAGAAAGAATGTGAAATTTATTTGGAATGAAAAGTGCGAATCAGCTTTCAATGAGATGAAGCGAAGATTGACATCTGCCCCAGTTCTTACAGTTATTGATGGTAGCGAAGGATTGACAGTCTATACAGATGCCTGTCGTGATGGTCTTGGAGCAGTCTTAATGCAGAAAGGAAAGGCTATTGCCTATGCGGGTCGTCAGTTAAAGACCCATGAAGCTAATTACGCAACTCATGACCTAGAGCTTCTTGTGGTTGTATTTGCTCTTAAGCTATGGAGGCACTATCTATTGGGAACAAAATTCGAGTTATTCACTGACCACAAGTCATTGAGATATATTTTCTTGCAAAAGGATTTGAATCAGAGACAAGTCCGATGGCTCGAATTTCTAGCCGCATATGATCTTGATATTAATTATACTCCAAGGAAAGCAAATGCCGTAGCCGATGCTTTGAGCAGAAATCAAGCGATTACATGTTGTAATCTTGTTGAAGGAATGTTATTCCAGCTTTCCGCCTCCCCCACTCTTATGGATCGTATTATAGCCAAGCAATACGAGGACACTTTGCTTTATCGCATCAAAGAAGTAGTTCTCGGCAGAGTTGGAAATGCTGACAATAAATTGGGTGCATATGTGGACAGTAACGGAGTCTTGAGGATTGATAATCGCATATGTGTTCCTAATGTTGATGGTCTTAGACAAGAAGTGTTGAAAGAAAACCACAACTCTTCACTTTCATTTCATCCCGGTGTTACTAAAATGTACCAGAATATGAAGAAGTTATATTGGTGGAGTGGGATGAAGCGTGATATTTCTACCTATGTCAGCAGATGCACAACTTGCCAGCAAGTAAAAGCTGATCACAGAAAGACAGCTGGTTTACTTCAACCATTAGAGATTCCAGGATGGAAGTGGGAGCAAATTTCCATGGACTTTATTGATGGGCTGCCAAAGACTAGAAAGGGGAACGAAAGCATATGGGTGATTGTCGATAGACTGACGAAATCCGCTCACTTTATTCCAGTCAAGTCCACTCGTACAGCTTCGAGTTTGGCCGAGATATACATGAGAGAAGTTGTTAAACTTCATGGTGTACCATCTAGTATCGTATGCGATCGAGACCCTATTTTCACCAGTAAATTCTGGAAAGCGTTTCAGGATACTTTGGGCACCAAACTGAATCTGAGCACTGCATATCATCCTCAAACAGATGGCCAAACTGAGAGGGTGAATCAGATTTTTGAAGACCTTCTCCGGGCTTGTATTATTGATTTTGGTGGATCATGGGAAGACCATCTTCACTTGGTAGAATTCACTTATAATAATAGTTACCAGGTAAAGAAATTGAATTTCAAATTTGAATAAGTATATTTGAATTTGAATTAATCATCTGTAGTAAACCAGGCAAGCATTGGTATGGCACTGTTCGAAGCCTTGTATGGACGGCCGTGCAAATCACCAGCTTGTTGGATCGAGTCGGGTGATCGATTAGTGCTTGGTCCAGAAATAATTTTGGAAGCTTCTGAAAAAGTCGAAGAAATCAGGAAGAAAATAAAGACGGCACAGGATAGACAGAAGAGCTACGCTGATAAAAGGAGAAGAGATCTTGAATTCAGCGTAGGAGACAGTATTTCTGAAGGTGTCGCCTTTAAAGAATATTGTTAGATTTGGAAGAAAAGGGAAGCTAGCTCCGATATTTGTTGGTCCGTTTGAGATTACGGAAAGAGTCGGAACATTGGCATATAGAGTTGCATTACCGGAAAAGTTCGCTGGTGTACACAATGTGTTCCACATCTCACATCTTCGCAAAGTTGTACACGATCCATCTATGGCTATTCCCACTGCTCAGTTGGAAGAGATAGTTATCGAGCCTGACTTGACTATTGAGCGTAAGCCGCTATGGATAGTCGATCGGGAGACAAAGCAACTCAGAAGGAAGTCGGTAAATCTCGTCAAAGTCCAATGGAGTGCAGATGAGCGGGATTGCACATGGGAAACTGAGGATAGTATTCGGGATTCAAACCCCGAATTACAAATTTCAGGTACAATTCATATTTCTTAAAATCTATCTTGATTTTCTGCTTGTTCCATTCCTACTTCACTCGTCTCGTTCCTTTTCGAGGACGAAAAGTATTGAGTGGGGGAGATTGTAATGACCCTGAATTCCCGACCGAATTTAAATTTTAAAATTCATCGTTTTGATGTAAAAATTTGGAAATTTATAAATGATCTCAATTTGCGTCCAAACTTTATTTATGACATAAGTCTAGTTAGATATGAACATGGAAAAAGTTTCGTCGCAAAATATTACAGTAAACTTCGTCCACGTTTTACTGTATATCAGTCCATAAAAAGCTGCGTAAAATTTATTTTCCAAATCCAAATATTTTTACACAGTTATGTTGTAAAATTTATTCTGATCATGATTATGAAATTCGTTCGTCAAAAACTGTCATCGCCTGCTCCGTTTAAATTGTTTTGCAAAACGAACAATTTAAGCGGCGTAATTTCGAAATTTTATAAAACCATCATATCGCAATAATCTGTATATCGTTGGAATCGCCTCGTAGCACTGATCGAAATGGTATATTTATTCGTGCTAATCGGAGTCCGTCGTAAAATCTGTCGCGTTAATTTAATTGTTCCGAACGGACCGGTTAATAAAATTTCAGCCCAGAATTTTTCAACTCGTAAACGTACAAAAATTATATATAAATTAGGCTGATGCATTGAAGGCGGAAGTTGGAAGTTGTGTTGACGTTTGGGAAGTTGTGAGGAATTTTGGGAAAAATAAGAACAACGCTTCGCATCTCAAAAAGCAGCGATTGCTCATATTGGATCTTTTAAATATAATAAAGATTTGCAGTACGAATTCACTACCATTCACTCACAAACTGTTCAGGTAATTTTCTTCCTCCTCTCCTCACCTGTTCTTCCTTATTTTTTTTCTACTGCAAATATAAATTTCCAAACAAATAATGCAAGGCCGAAAACTCCGCTCACACCAACGTACCTCACCTCCCTTCCACCGTACGCTGCCCATTTCTTCGCTCTCCCTTGCCATTCCCCACCTAAAACCGACCACCCATTGATTTCGCCCGGCTATCGAAAATCACCACATCACGTTGTCAGTTCCACCCTTCGGCCACGTGTTAATCGCCTCGCACGCCTCACGAACCGGCTACACCCAGGCCTGTGCACGAGAACACACGTGCATGTGCTGCAAGAAAGGAAAATGAGGAATATGTGCATGCCTTGAGTGTTGCAGTGGTTTATTTATGTAACTTGTCGGAGAGTGCATGAATTATGCATGTCTCGGTTGTAATATCTGAAAGAAAGAAGGGAATTTGAAGTGTGGGCATGCGTATGTAAGGGAAAAATGTTGGACCTGGGTTATGTGTGCAGCTGTTTACAACTAAAAGCATGTTAAAGGTGAAAGTAGGGGAGGTCTCGGACTCTGTAAAAAAAATAAAAAAAAATACAAAATATGTGAACTGGCCGTGTAATGAGTGGGAGTTGAAGAATGCAGTGTGTAATGAGTGCATGCGTGTATGAACATGGGGCTGTGCATGCATAAATTGCGTGTATATTTGGAGAGTGTTGCTGTGTGCGTGTGTAGTGTTGTTTGTGTAGTATTGTGTTATGCTGAGTTGTGTGCGTGTGTTAGAAAAAAAAGGGAAAGTCGTGTGCGTGGTGGGATCACAGCAAGTAGTAAGAAGGGGTGAATGTTGGAGCTGAGATACATGTGGAGTATGCAAAGTGAGGGGGTGACAGCAAAGTGAATAGTGCATATGTGATTGGGAAAGTCATGGCTGCTATAAATAAAAAAATAGGAAACCGAGTTTGGCGCATAGTTTTGATATTGCAAAAGAGTATTTTTCGAAATATCTAATTTGATCGCCAAAATAGTAACCAAATTTTCTTTTTTCGTTGTGTGCAGAAGCAACCGGCTAAGCTTTTCGCAGCAGCATCGATCTTCAGTTTTCGTTCTTTTTCTTCGGCGTCGGTAAGCGCATTTATATAAACTTATAAATTATATATGACGTTCATTGTATTAATATCGTTTTCTTTGTCGATATTACAGTGTCCGTTGTTCGTGCGTACCGACTTCTTTCGTGCTTCTTCTTGCTTCGTCGTCAACTTCTTTATCCACGGAAGGTGAAATAAATTTTCACGACATATATTCTTATGCTAGCTTAGTTGACAATTGATTGCTATGTGATATTGAATTGGATGTCAACTGTTACTGTTAAGTGATAAACAATTTGCAAGTTGAAATTATAGGATAGTTAACAATTTAAATGGATTATATATGTTAACTTTGATTTGTTAAACTTGACCCCTTGATATGTTAAATTTGATTAGTTAACGTGACCCATTTATATGATGAACATTGATTAGTTAATTGACACGTAGGAATTTGATAAAATTTCACTTTGAACCTTTGAACGTATATTGTTGTAGTATTGAAATTGAAATTGAACGACAAGTGAAAAACCGTAATAAATAATAATCTTTAATCTACATGAAATGATAGTGTAGATTGTAGAAATAATTATATTAATTTGCATAAATAACAAATGCAGATTAATACGATTATTTAAGGATTATTTAAATAAATTGTTGAATTGTTATGTATGGATGCTATTGCTTGTTTATTTACTTTAACACCATCCCAGCTATCACACTGCAAGTTCCCTTTGTATGCTTTGATTTTGAGTTGAAATGGAATCGGGTTGAAATGATAGATACCCAAATAACTTTGACTTAGGATAGAAAATTAAATTTAAACCGATTGGTCAATGTTTCGATTTAAAATGAAATAAGATTTTATTTGACTAATAATAAGGTTTTGAATAAAATTGGAATTTAAATTTGAATGAACGAAAATGTGAATATTGAATTTGAAACAAATATTAACGTCGTAATTGACAAAAGGACATTGATTTTAAAATTTAATTATTTAATGATTAAATTTAGAATTTATTGATAATTGATTTTGAAATTATTAATAATTAAGGTGAAATGGGTAATAACCAATTTGGAATTGTTAATAATCAAGTTTTGAAATTTATTAATAATGAAGTTGAAGTTATTAATAACGAAGTTTTGAAATTATAAATAATTAAGTTTGAAATTATTAATAAATTAAGTTTTGAAATTATTGATAATTTGGTTTAAAATTTATAATTAAGTTTGGAATTATTAATGTATAAGTTTGAAATGATAATAATTAAGATTTGAAATTATTTGAACATTGAATAAGATTGAATTGTTTAATGATTAAATTAAATTGAATAGATTGAATCATGTAATAACTAAATTGAATTGAATATTCTTTATTAGGAGAAATCGAAATTTTAATAAGTGAAACTAAGTTTCTTAATTTAGTTTTGAAACTTGTAACGAAGATAATAAATGAACAAACTGAATTTCTTTAACAAGAAATAGAACGCACTTTATCGAATCAAACGAAAGATTTGGAATTAAAAGGATGCGACAAATTTAAATTGGATAACTGTGTAAGCTTTGATAATGAAGTTGAACATAAGAAAATAATGTAATGAATTGGAAATTTAATTGAAGTTGTTTTAATGATAAATTTATTTAATGAATATCGAATGAAATCGATAATTGAGTTTAAATTGTTTTGAACGTTAAATTAAGTTAAATGATTTGGAATGAACTTGTATACAAAATTAAATGAATATTTGAAATTGTTTTAAATTGAAACTTTGAAATTGAATTATAGAAAATATTGAAATGAAAATTGTAAAGTTATGAAACGTAATTTTGGAAATTGATTTAGATGACCAACGAAATGTTAATTTTCAAATTATAATCTGAAATTGAAATTTGATTCGGTTTTGAAATATATTAAGCGACCAATCGGTAAAATAATTACGAAGGTTATTAAAGGAACCGGAATCGGTTAGGGACATACTCACTGTCTAAACCGAAAACCACTTTAATAACTATACGCGGAGTGTGATCCAGAATGAAGTGGTTGGATTGACGTACGCGATGACTGAAGAAAGTGAACGATAATGGATAGCCTTGACACTTGTGTCAAATTGGAAATGACTAAAATTAGTAGCCGTGCCGGGCCAAATGGGGTTAGCTACCTCGAGCGAACACACTTCTTCGTAAACTACTCATTTACTTTTGTGATTGATTGGTGCGCACCCTTGAACTTGGAGTGTTGTTTCGTGGTGTTGCGATCGTTGCGGCGATGCGTTCTCACCAGTCCGGATCAGGCAAATGGTAGTTTCACTACCTTGGGTATTGCCTCATGTGCCTTGTCATACTTGTATTCCCATATACGCGACCACTACGATTTTGTTTTGTATTATACCTATGGAATACTCCCTGATATCCCACTAGTTTACGGTGGAGTTTACAGTGCTGTATAGTCTATAATGCTATATGAAATGTGTTAAAGGGGAAAATGGTAACGCCTTAACACTATTTTGATATTTACTTTACTGTTAGACATTATCTATGTATCGTACATTACTATGTATAAATAGTTTATTGGATCCTAAAAGATGTTTATTCCATTAATCTTTGAGTTATTGTTTATTTCAAATCTTGAACCATATTATCTGTATAAGAATATATGTCCTGATTCGAGTGTTGTTTGTGCATATGCTCGGATCAGATTGAGGATTGCTGCTGTTGTTTATTTGGAGCTGAAGACTGAAGACTGTCTTTGTCTTATCTTATCAGTATTACTCTATCTATTTGGACTATTCAGACTTCTATGTTGTTTATTTCCTT
Source organism: Allium cepa (assembly GCA_030765085.1). Taxonomy (NCBI): domain Eukaryota; kingdom Viridiplantae; phylum Streptophyta; class Magnoliopsida; order Asparagales; family Amaryllidaceae; genus Allium; species Allium cepa. The sequence continues at coordinate 765,635,036 of CM060940.1, read as the reverse complement.
TTATTTGAGACATTGTTATACTTATGGGTAGCTTCATGAACTACTCTTATGATTATGTTATATTTCCGCTGCACTATTCTATTATGTTATATTTCTGTGATTCTGTGATGATTCTCATTTATATATCTGTACTCCATTAATGATTCATGTTTTGCACTATTTAAATTAACATGTGTGGATTTTTGTCAATTTAAATGGTCCAAATATACGGGCTGTTACACGAAGTCTTAAATGGAAATTGATAATACTAATGTAATTTAAGTCAATATTGGAATGAATAGATATTGGCATTTTGTGAGAAAGTGGATAAAATGCTTTGGAAATATTATGATTGGATATTAGTACTAAGCATGATATGCAGGTAATATAAAGGGAAAAGAGAATTGATTTGATTTCAGATGATAAATTTGAAATGCTCGACAAAAAGGTATGTATTTAAATTTGGTGTGAAATTTGATTGGTTTTTGGATTGAGCCACTTGGCGTTTTGTTTTCTTTTTGGATTTGGGAGGCCGTAGAGTCATTTTGTAGTTGTACTGAGCTAGCCGCGCAAAGGAGACGCTGGCAAAAATTTTCGGGAATTTAGAGAGTTAGAAAATTTTTGAGAAAATTTGATAATTCAAAATTTAGTTTTGAATTATAATTTAAATGATTGTATAAATAGAGTTGTTTGGGAACTATGGAGAGGTTTGAGAAGTTAGTAAGAATTGTAATGGGCCTTCTATTAAAAAGATAGTTGGCAAGAGGTTGAATTGTTAAGAACTGATTGGTTTTGGGAAAAGTAAACGGGTATTGGACCATTCTTCCTAACTAGTAATTTCGGGGACGAAATTCTTTTAAGGGGGGAGGAATGTGACGACCTGGAATTTTCAAGCATTTAAAATTGGAATATTTAATTGATTTTAAATATTCAATATAATAATTTTAACTGGAATTACAGATATCGCTATTTGTTTGATAATTAAATAATAGAATTTAATTATTAGAAGTTGAGTAAATTGTTGAATCTCGAATTTTAAGCCTATGAAAAAATAATTTGAAGGCTTGTAAAATTTATATTGATAACACTGAAAGTAATAAAAGTGTTAAAATTAAATTTGAAAACGTTTGGTTAAGTTTTGAAATTTAATATCATTTAAATTGAATTTAAAATAGCCTTCCGAGGCATAGTCTCGGAATTCAACGAAACCAGTTCCATTGGGTCCGTAATATGGAATTATTATCGAATTTCAAATTTCGTATTGATCGGAGTTAATGTGTGTATGTAGGATTTACTAACGCGCTGAGATTGTATATCGACATTTCTTTTTATTCCGGGTTTTCCTAATCGAACCGAATAAGATTTATAACTTCGTCCCTTCCTTTGCAAGCCTAAAATAAAAAAAAATATGTATGTATTACTCCCGGCTTCTTTTGAAAGCCAAACCGAAATGGTTTTTTTATAATCACGCAGCCTTTATTTTCCCATCTTTATAAAACCGAGCTTCATCTCTCCAGAACAAATGAAATCAAAACATAAAAACAATTATAATGGACGAAGCCCTAAATTCCTCAAATCAAGTCATTTGTAATTAAAAAAAAAAAGAGCACGGCTTCGTTGCATTCAGGCACGGCGTCTCTGATTCGTTCGATCGAAGGGGAGGCCACGATTTGCATGGGCTCGGTGACTCAGGTGGCGGTCGCGACCGTGGTAGACGAGTTCTTGGGTCGCGATTTCTAGAACAAGGGAAATCGATCGAGGCTTTTGAGGGGTAGCGGCGCTCGCGAGTGAGGTTGGGAAGGCGTAGTGATGTCGAGCAACGCGGAGGCTAGGGTTACGGCAGCTTCGGGTTTTCGTCGCAGGTAGGGTTTCGTACTCGTTTTTGGCAGAGGCGACTTTGATTTAAGGGAAGCTCATGCTTCGCAGCAGCTAGGCGAAGTCGAGGTCGACTTCGTGGTAGGAGTGCACTCGGGTGAACTGACAATCGTGGGTATCGACAGCTTGTTGGGTGAGAGTCTTCGATTAGTTCGAATATTAACAAGACATCTAATGATTATTCAAGGTTAAAAATCAAGAAACCAAGGCAATATTGGAATGGACTGCAAATAGAAGCAAAGGTGAGTTAATCTCACTCAGTTTAAATTTAAATTTAAATGATTAAATTTAAATAATCGATTGAATGCTTGAGATGATTGATGTGATATAGTATGATATAATTTGAATTTGGCATTTTATGTGATGCTAACATCTGTGGATGCAAGGAAAACAGGTTGGAGGGATCCAACTGGACCCCTTAACTTTTATTTAAATTATTTAATATTCTCTCTTCTGAATATTTGATATCCTGTAATGAATTATGTGGAAATATTGAATGCTGTGACTTGATTGCTATAATCGGGCAATAATGAATTACCAAGAATATATAAATTTGAGTTAGGGGAATGAAAATAAAAGAAGTGAAATTGTAAGTAAAATAATTATGGAAACTTGAATAAATTTAAGAATGAATTGAAAAAGAAATAAAGTGTTTTTAAAATTCTAATAAGTAAAGCTTAAGTTTAGTAAAGGAAATTTGAATAATCAGAAGATTAATGAGTTGTAAATTTCAGTGTTAATATTTTAAAAGGAATAAAACATTTATTTAAAATTAAGATTCAATATATTTAAAAGAACACAGAAGAATTGGGAAGAAGCTGAAATTGGTATATTTCAGTTAAATGATATAAAATCAAAGGGAAAATAATAATAATAAAATAAAGTCCATAATTAATGAACTTTGAGATAAATTGATAAGTAAGTAAATTTATTTCAAATGGAATAAAGTGGGAATCAATTTGGGAAATTGATTTAAGTGATTGAAGTTGGAATTTTCTCCGGATAGCCAAGTACATACGTTTTAAAGTAAAGTTTTAAATATAAGTTAAAACATTAAAAGTTGTTTTTAAAAAGCAAGTTTTGGAAAATTTATTATTTCTAATATTTAAAGTCAAAAGTAAGTATTTTCTCAAATCGATTATAGTAGTAATTACTTAAAAAAAAGTGACTTAGTATTTTGTTTTCAAAAGTGAAAACCTAGTTTTATATTTTATTAAGTAACATTATTTTCAAATATTCGTATAGCCTGTATTTTTAACAAATTATTAAAATAATTTTAACTTGAATGTTTTACAGTATATTTCAGTAAAGTATTTTTAAATTATCTTAAAAATCTAAAGTTTGTTCTTGGTGACTCCAGTGGGGAATAGAAATACTTGGAATTTGTTCTGGGAAAGGCAAATAGTTTTGAAAACTGTTTTCAAAGGAATTTGAAAAGTGAAATATATCTTGTAAAGATATTTGAGGTTAATAAATAATTTGGGGAATTATTTATTGGTTGATGGTTGTTGTGAATATTAATTGATAACTATCAATATTGGCCAAATGCGTTGATCGTTTCGAAGAGACCGAGATCGAGAATTATTTCTCGAAACCCACTTCGATCCGGTTTGTACGTTTCGAGTAAACGATTGTGGATTCGAAGCTGGAGTAGTGAAGTGCAAGGGCTAGTCGCTACTAATCCTGACGATATCTCCAAATGGATGTAGTAGGAATAGTGCCTTCGGTTCCGTTCGTACCCGGGACGGACTTGTATGGATAAATGCTTGCGAAAACATCGTCAGGTAGACGATGGGCATTCTAAGGGATATATTCTAAAGAGGTAACGCTTAGACTCAAGCCTCATCAAATGGGAATGACTGAAAATCAGGGATTATGCAGCAAGGCTAGGTGGGTAGCACCCAAGCAGGTTGAGGTCATTCCAGTCTAGATGTCCCTTTTTATTTCGGCTTAGTGGGCGGTTGCTGATCCCAATCGCGTGGTAATCTCACTCGGGATTATCCAATAAGGGGTAGTCCCGGCCTTGTGTTGCAGGGGAGTGGGCGTACTCCTCGATACGGTGATCTAGGCTTCGTACTGTGACAGGTGGTACCCCAGTGCCTAGTCATTGGTTGGATATTCATTCTCCCTACGAGCCTTGTACGAGTTTTTTGTATTACCCACTCTGTGGCTAGTAGCTGGAATTTAATCATGTAACAATTTCGGCTATTTTATAAGTATTTGTATATAGACCCTATTTTAATATCAGAGGATTTCTATAAAAAAAATGTTTTAGCTATCATAAGGTAAAAAACCGACATGTTTATTTGTGGCGTGGTCTTACGAGATGCTTTTGCTTTCAAAGGATTTTTGAAACTTTAATAATCAATTGGGTGTGATTTTCTCACGCTGGTATTCCAGACTGACTCGGGTATTATTTAACTGTAATGCTCGGGTCAGACCGAGTATTATAGGATACAGGTTATGATACTGTGGAGCCCAAGAGACGAGCTGGACGACGATACGTACTCTCGTACTTGTTTATATATATATTCCGCTGTTTAAGTTGTTGTGTATCCATTTGTATGATATTGATGTTGAGCTATGATTGATGTACTCTGATGATGTAATATATAAACAGAGATATTTAAGTTTTGAGTAAAGAGTATTTATTATCTATTATATTTTATTCCGCTGCGATGGTTAGATTCTGTTGTTGTTTTCTATTTTTCTTCTCCTACCTCTTCTTCTTTAACCCAAATGGTTTGTATTTCCGTACAACTTGAGTTGATTGTTGTAGATTAGGGTTGACTCAAGGGGCACGAATTTGCGGGCTATTACAAGGAGAGTGTAACAACCCTGTATTTTGTGATTTATTTTTTTTGTATATTTTAATTATTTTAATTGAACTTTTGATTTAAAAACTTATTTTATTTATTTTTAATGATAAACTTTAGTTTTGATATGAATTATCATTCCAAAGCATAACTAAAAAGAATATTTTCCGAAAAGTGAATTTTGGTCAAAATAGTCAAACTTTGACTTTTAATTTAAAATTTTAAAAGTTTGAAAATATAAATTTTATCCTTTATTATGGAAGTACATAAAATTTTAAGAACACTGCTTTTTGTTTCGTTGGAAACGGATTCAAATTGTGAAAGTTATGTATATTTCAATATTGAGTGCAATTTGTTTATTCTGCAATTTTGTTACTTTAAATAGTATAAATTTATTTTTCTTTGTCATATTTTATTGTCATATGTATTGATATGTTATTTTATGTATGTTTTTGTCTTTTAATATTTTTGAAGTGAGGTAGGAATTTTTCTAGAGCTAGTAGTATTTTTCTTGTAATTTCCATGCCCTGTTTTCAATTTTTAAACATTTTCTTTAGTTCTTTTCTATTTTTCTCCAATTTAATTATTTATTTTATTTTAGAAATGATAAATAAATTATTTTATTTAAAATTTTTTGCTTTAGAATATTTTTAAAATGAAGTAGATATTTTTCCAAAGACATTGATGTTTTAATTGTAATTTTTGAACCCTGTTTTCAATTTTTAAGCAATTTCGTTAATTCTTTTTATATTTTCTTTAAATTTAATTATTATTTTTTAATTTTTTCACTTTGTTTAGGTTTTAGATGTACTTGCTGAAGTTTATTTTGTTTTACTTGATTTAAAAGAAAAGGAAGTATAGAAGGTTTTAAAAGCTAAGAAACGTAAAGTCGTTTCACCGTTTCTTTTACCGTTTCTTTTTCAATCAATACACAATTTATTTTGGCCGTACCTTTCTCTATTCTTTTCAGCTGCATTCTCTCATCTTTTTCACGTATTTTCAAAGCTTCTCAACCCTAAAAAAAAATCACGGCCTCCATCTTGCAAAAATTTGGTAAAATCTTCTTCTCTTCTCTTGTTTTCTAGTTTTCTTAAATCAGTCACAGATAATTCATATCACAAAGGCGGAAATAGATATGAATATAACACATGAAAGTGTACATCAGAGTAGGGGTCAAACAAGATCCACAATTGTCAAAAAGAATAGATACAAGTGCTAGACAAAAGAATAAGTATACATCATAGAGTCAATATCTCAAATGTATACAACAAAAACTACTAATCTAAGTAGTTATCCAAAAGTCAGAGTAATGATCCAGGATGAGAAGTCAAGCAGAAGCACCTGCAACATCTCGGTCTGACCCGAGTATTATTTAAGAAGAAAATAATAAACGGATCAGTCTAGCTATAAATATCAGAAGAAGTGATATATAATAAGAGATATGACATAAACATATAATAATCACAATGCCAAGCTGTGATAAAAAGTAATTGAAAATCAACAAGAGATTAATCAATATCACAAAGATCTACTCAAGATAAAAAGGAATGTCATACTCCTAATTTCATTCACCAAGCCACAATATATGACATATATATCAATGCCCATCGTAAAAGTTGGTGAAACAAAAATTCCAGAATTCAACACACGAAATCCAAAAATCACAAGAAGAAGGATCAACGACGTCGTACAGCGGGACATCCGATGAATCAAATCACAATAAAAAGGATGGCCAATCCCACAAAAATACTGGACATCGACGCACCTAGAAAGACGCCCCATGTACAGTCGAACATCGACGCACCTAGAAAGATACGCCCCATGCTCTAGCATCGACGCACCAAGAAAGATACACCCCATGCACAAATAAACATCGATGCACCTAGAAAGATACACTCCATGTAATGTCTAACACCGATGCACCTAGAAAGATACACCCCATGCTAAGTCGAACATCGACGCACCTAGAAAGACACGCCCCATGCATAGACGAACATCGACGCACCTAGAAAGATACGCCCCATGTCCCGACTTATTGAGCCGATTGCTCCACGAAGTAAATAAACATCGATGCACCTAGAAAGGTACAACCCATGTAAAAACAAACATCGATGCACCTAGAAAGGTAAAAACCATGTAAAAACAAACATCGATGCACCTAGAAAGGTACACCCCATGCATAATAAAACATTGACGCACCTAAAAAGGTACGTCCCATGTGAGAAATGAGACGAAGCTCAATAAAATGAGGAACAGTCCTCCACATAAACAAAGAGACATCGCACATTGCAAGTCTAAACCACAAAGATGATCGTCATGATCAACGAGAAGTGTCAATTACAATATGCTAGTAAATATATGAGCTTTGCTTCATGTCCCATAACCACTAGCTTAACTTAAATATTTACGAACAAATTGTAGATCTCCACTCGAAAATTGTCACAAGAGGTTCAATCGAACAAGTCCAAGAATTAACCGACAAAGTAAACGCAAACGTTACATACCACTTGTTTTACTAAGCCGTTTAATTAGATTTCTCATACGAGTGAGGTAAAGGTTTGTATATACTAATAGATTGGAAAACGGTTTTATAAACGAATTTGGTATTAAAATAGTATTGAAATCGTTTGAGGAAAGAGTTTTGATATTTACTACTAGTATAGAAAACCTTTATATTTTTAAAGTGACAAAGCACAAGGGGGATTGTAGAAACAATCAATCACAAAGATCACATTCGAAGATGTGAATAAAAATCCAATGAAATCGATAAAGGATCCATCGAAGTGGATATATCTAAAATTCCCAAAGAAAATAAGTCATCAATGATGATAATAAATGATGACAATAAATAGGATCATCACGAATCGATTTAAATTGGAAATTCAATCCAAAAAGGCAAATTGGACTCAAACAGCAGGTTCAGTCGACTGAACAGAGTTTTCAGTCGACTGACCCTGTGCCTGAAAATTTTCCAAGTTCAGGAAACTTTTTGTTTCCAGTTTCAGTCGACTGAACAGAGTTTTCAGTCGACTGAATCATGCCAGGAAACTCTCGGGTTACAGGTTCAGTCGACTGAACAGAGTTTTCAGTCGACTGAATCTTGCCTGGGCTGTTTTTCAGCCTTATTCAAATGAAGAGCAAACTCTTCCAAGATGCAACCGGACGAACATTGGCTCTAAGGGTTTATGCCAATCGACAACCCGGCCCTATATGCTCCTCGATGCGTCACCAAAAGCATGATCAAACATCCATAAAAGAATTTTCACACAAATTGACTTAAAAACTCAAAAATTGGAATATTCACAAAACCAATCCAAATCAAGAGAAAATGCACATGAAGAAGTGTTAGGAATTCATACCCAACAACCAAAGATAATTATAGTCATAGATGTGAGATAAAAATCTCACCTTTTCTCAAAATCAAACAAGAAGAAGCTTGAAAGCAAATGGAGAATCAACCTCTCTTCAACACAACCCAAATGAGCTTGAATCTAAGCTTAAAGGAGAAACATTTCCTAAATTAGGTTTAGGAAATTTCTGAAATTGAATGGAGAAAGAGTTGGAGAAGATGAAGAGAAGCTTACCAATGGGTTCTTCTTGAGTTTGGAGCTTGGAATTTGATTTGCAAGAGAAACTAGGGTTTTGGAGTTTTAATTTCCTCTTCCACCCTTCATTAACATAAAAACTTGAGTATTAGGAAAATAGAAGAGAAGTGAATGAAGAGGAGAGTGTTGGAATTGAGTCAAGTGGCTAATTGGCTCAGCCCAACCAAAGCCCTAAGCGGGAAAAAGTAGCAAAAATCAACTTTCTCCAAACATATCGAAGCTTATACTCAAAAAGGTCGCAAACGTCATTTTGAACTCAATGGGGGTGGTCTCGAGTCTTAATTCGACTGTTTGCACAAAGTAGCTTTTCGGACCAAAATCCGATGAACGGTGAAATATTTAAATAAAATATTTAAATATAAAATCGATAAATATGCGGGTTGTTACACTAAATCACTACCATGGCAGGCCAAGCAACCCCAAGGGAAACACCACCACCAAAATCCATAAATCCATCACCTATGCACTCAAGCAGACCTAGTTTTGGTACCATCACCTTCATCCACCTTTTGCCGCCACTTCCACCACCACCACCACCTCTGACCTGACCTCCACCCTCTTCCACATCACCCACCACCACCTGGACCCACTGGCCATGCCCCTAGAGCATATGGCCGAACCCATTTATAGCATAGAAGTGATGAATTTTGCCTTGTAGTTGTTGTATTGTTGCACCTATGTCCATCCACCTTTGCACCATTACTTCCAAGCTATGGCTGACCCTTATGAGCCCAAGACCTGATCCTAACCCACTCCTTAGACATGTATTTCAGATCTATAGCTGAAGCATAGGCGGTAGAAAGCAAGCGCAAAAACTTTGGCTTTGTTTTATGCATTTAATTCTAACATTGTTTTATTGAATTTGGGTTTGAAAACTTATGTTATTTGTTTGTTTTGTTTGAATGTTTGCAAGGCTATTAGCCTTGTCTCTCCCACACTCATATCATCATCATGGATGAGAAAACGAACCCTTAGTCGAGCTTTTGAATGGTTGTAGCAAGATCAAGTTATCTTGTCTTTGTTGCCTTTCAATTTCAATTTATTTCAATATATTTTGGTTGAATATTCATTAGTTATATTGTCTTGTTTTGGCGTTGTTTACAAGATGATATCTCAGCTATTTCTCTCCCCTCAAAATCAAAGGTCGTGCCTTCTGGATCTGTTGTGTCATTCAAATTAATATCTCCAGCATAAAAATGTGAGTATTTCTCACCAGACATTATGTACTTATATAAGTAGTAAATTGACACCCTGTGAATCTGTAGAACTATATGATCATGTTATAAGTGCTTATATTATTATCATATGATGTTCACCCCTGTTATTACACCTATTATATTATACGTTACTGTTATTTCATGCTATTCTGTTTATTTTATCTGTTCATCACACTGCAAGTTCCCTTTAGATTAGAATCACTATGGGTTGAAATGATACATACCTGAACGAACTTTAGAATAGGGGAAAATCGTTATGGGCTGAAATGATAGGCCTGAACGATTTTCAACTTATTTTATTTACTTGGGACTGCGGGTTTGAAATGCTAAAACCCGGATTTTTCTTTGTAAATTATGGTTTGAAATGATATATTACCTATATCACTTTACCTAGCGTAGAAAATTATATACAGGCCCGTAGTTAAAATATGTTTTCTAAAAATTTTAAAATATTTTAGAAATTTAATTATTATAATATTTTGATTTAAAATTAAATAAAAATGTAAAATTTTGTAAAGTATTATTTATTTTCTAGAAATCTATAAGTTAAATAAATTATAGAAAAGTTAGAAAATCTAAATGTAAGTTATTTTGGAAATTTTGATTTAATTTTTAATGGAATTTAAATTATCTTTGAAAATATGATAAATTTATGATAATTTGAATTTAAATGAATTCAAAGTGATTTTATATCATATTAATGATTTTTAATAAAGTTGAAATGTGAAATGAATGAATACTTTAAGTTGAAATTTTGAAATATAACTAAATTGGAAATTTATGAAATTGACTTAGAAGTGAACTTTTTAGTTAAGCAAATAAAAATAAAACTAAGTTATATTTGAGAATTTGAACTTATGTGTTAATTTGAAATTTAATGCAATGAATTTAAAATTGAACATTGCAATTTAATAAGTGAATTAGTATTAAATCTTGATTTTTGAATGGAAATTTAACTTTATAAAGTCATAAACTTGAGGAAAATTAAATGATGTTTATAAATGTGAAAATGTACGATTTTATGAGTTAAAAATGCTTTAAATAAAAAAAAAATTGGTTGAGAAATTATATTGAATATTTGAAGTTAATTGACTGCATTTCTAAAATGCTATTAATTACAATGTAAATGATATTACAGTATTTGTAAATGCCGTAGTTGATGATAATGAACTAAAAAGCTAAATTGAATTAAAACTATTATAAAAATTTTGTAAGTGCTATAATTTTTGAATTTGACTAAGTTTATTTGGAATTTAATTAAACCCTATTACAACATTTTAAAATGTTGTCTTTTGTTAAATTGAACTATTTTGAATGTAACTTTCCGTAGCGTTTTCTAAATGATGCGAAAAGTGGAATTTCACTGTTTTGATAAACTTAAGTGAATAAATGAACTTTGAAAGTTGAAAATTTTAGAAATTTAATAATTTAATGTTTAACATAATAACTACATTTTTATGATTAAAAATGATTTTTTTTGGAATATAAACTGTTTTGAAATATGAATTAAAATGGTATTTTAAATTGAATAAAAGGAATAATGATTTGAAATGTGGTTTCGAAAAGATATGATATTTTGATATATAAAAATGATTTGAAATGTGGTACTGAAAGATATGATATTTTGATATATTAAAATGATTTGAAACGAAGTTTTGAAAGATATGATATTTTGATATTAAATGATTTGAAAAATGAAGCTTTGAAAGGTTATGATATTTTGATGTATTAAAATGATTTGAAAGGATATTTTTATAGGATATGATAATTTAAAATATTGAAATGGTTAGAAATGACTTGATATTTATTTTGATAAATATTTGAATTGAAAGATATGGTATTATGATATATTGAAATGGTTTGGAAATGATTTAATCTTTATTTTGATAAAGGTTTGGGTTGAAATGACATTTTATTTTTGAAGTATAAAATATTGTTTTAAAGTTATAACTACGGGTTATAATAACGATTGGTTGTTAAAGAGACCGGGATCGGATATTGTCTTATAGCCAGCCAATACCGAAAACCACTTTAACAACTGTGTACGCGGTGGAGATTCCAGAATGAAGTAGGATGGTGGCGACGTTCTCGAGGTATATTACGTGGACCCAACTCCCGTGAGTTGGCATATATGACTAAAACAGGAGCTATACTGGGCTACACAAAGGGTCGCACCCTTTCATCGAGCATGCTCCATCGGAAACCATTCTATTACTTTTATGATTCGATACGTGGCGCCACTTTGATTTGGGGTATTGTTCAAGGTGGGTGGAAGCTGCTGGCTTGCCGTCACCACCGGTCCGGGAGTGCAAATGGTGTATCCACCCTGGCATTGCCTCTCGTGCCGTGTCATACCCTTATATCGAGCCCACTACGATTTTCGTTTTAAATATCCGACCGCGTTAAGGTTCACCATCCCCTTAACGCTATTTTCTATATGATTATACTTTACTGATTAGACACTACTGTATATAGCGTATATTACTACATAGTAAATAGTTTAACGGATCCTTAGAGGATGGGCGGTCCCAAGCATCTTCTAAGTTACTTGTACCTTTGCTACAGTTCACTTGAGTTGGTTTACATTGTATAAGTATGTATGTCCTGACTTGAGTGTTTGTATTTTTATTTACGCTCGGGTCAGCCTGAGTTATTCACAGATTTGGATTTCCACTTTCTGGAGATTGGAATCGCTGGAGATTATCTACTTGTCAAGTTTCATCTTTTCAGTTCGGTTGTTCTATTCAGCTTTTACTTGGTTATCATATTTAAACTTCTGTTGTACTTTATTTCTTCTATTGTATCTTATGTAACTCTGATATATTTATATAGTAGCTTCATGAGCTACTATCTCTTTTACTTCCGCTGCATTATTATTACTCTGTGTCTGTGATCTGTGATTTTTATTTACTGCATATTGTGAGATTTGCCAAATTTTTATTTACAACGCGGTATTTTGAGCAATTCAATTCCGGCATGAGTGTCTACCTATACACTTATAATGGATGCGAATGGTTGAAAATACCTGGTCGTTACAGCCACTATGTAGTAGCTTTAAGTTTGTATCGGTATGTCGGATTTCCTCTCGAAATGAATTGCTTGTTATTCTATCTGACATATCGGTGCTCGCACAAAGCAATTACACGGATGGTCGCTCCTCAACAGCCTTATTCTCCGCGCTAGTTGACGGCATTACCCCGTAGTGTCCTTGGCTAGCGTGGGTATAGAGGTGGGGCGTCACAGCTTGGTATCGGAGTCAAACTTCAGAACAATGTAGAATAATTTAATAAGGATCATCGTCCTAAGTCCATCTTAGGAGTTGTGCTTTAGGATTTTTTTTTGGGTCTTCGTACCATCCTATCCTATTTTCATTTATGATTCCTTGTTTTATCTATCAAGATTGCTTGATATTTATTTTGAAAATAACTTTTCTCCTTCTTTCTTTTCTAAAGGAGGAGAAATGGTTATTTCTAGCAGGCCTAGCGCTGGTCAATCCAGTAGCCCTTCTCTGGATGGCGCATTCATGTCTGCCCAACAACTTTTGGATCTTGTAAAGAATCAAGAGTTTATCTGTGCTTTGAGTAAGAACCCCGAAATGGTTCTACCTTTGAAACTTGAAGTTTCTTTCAATCAGCTTGTGGATGTTACTCTTCTTCGTGGAGAGGTTGGTAAAGAAGTGTTTGTGATATTGAGACTTCCAAGAAGAGGCATATTAAGTTCAAGAGCCTTAATCCCAATAAGAGAATGAAGCAAACTACTTTTGTAGCAAAGACTCCAATCCCTAATCATGAAGGATGCTACAATTGTAATTCTAAGGAACATTATGCAAATATGTGTCCGAAACCTCATTCCTGTCGCTATTGAAAAAAACCGGATCATCTTTTATCTGCATGTCCCAAACTTTTGAACAAGGACATGAGAAAGCTAAATATTGTGCAAGCCCCTAGCAACTCTTCTCTTGGTCAAGGTATTTTTCACTCAATCCTTGATGGCACTGTTTTATTTCGTGATCTTCTTATTTGAGTTCTTTTTGATATGGGTTCCATCTCACTATTTTATATCAAAAGAACTTGTTGATTCTTTTTCTTTGAAAATATTTTGGGTTTGATGACTTCTTTGAGAGTTGCATATCCGGATGGTAGATCCGCAACACTCAATTTGCTTTCTATAGATGTCGAAATTATCATATGTGATTTTTCTTTCCGAGCCGATTTTTACTTAGACTTCGGAATTGATTTTTGAAAAGGATTGGCTTAATCGTTGTGAAGCCCATATCCTATTTTTCATGTGGACTATTCATCTTCGACATTTTCTATCTGTTAAGCAGATTTCTATTTTTCTTGTGATTTCGATTTCAAATTTTTGAAGGCATCATTTTATTCTTTAAGCCCTCAAGATGAGAAAAGTGTTATTTCTCTTATCTAAATAATTTGTGAAACTTTTCTGGTATTTTTGAGTTTTTCTTAGGATTATCACCTAAGAAATCTTTTGTGTGGTGTTAAGGTCTTTCTAGTTCGACCTTGCCACCGATTTTCATTTGGTTACGAGTTGTGGGAGTTAGCATTCCACTTACCGCATTCCGCACTCGTTATGATTCTTATGATGACTTATTATATCATTCAGTTTGGCCAGCTTATTTCATCCATTTTATAAGCCGAGTATTCTATGAGTATTTCGACGAGACCATTCTTGTGTTTATTGATTTTGGATGAAATTAGCAATTTAAAATCTTTGCAAATCTTTTTCATTAGATTTATTTATAAGTATAGTTGGATTTTGTTCTTAAACGAGCAAAGAATATTCTTAAAACTTTTTAAGAGATATTTTTATCATATAGAAGATGATTTTGTGATTGTATTGCCCTTTGAGTGCTTTAAGAATTCTGGTCGACGCGTCTGATCAACGTTATCGATAGGAATTTCCTAAACACTTTGATGAGACAGTCACACACGATATATTGACTTGTAAGAATGTAAAATTTTCTAGAAAGATTTTCACATCGAGATAATTGTGATTTTGAAAGTTTTATCTTTTCGGGAAAGAAAATTATTTAAAAGAAATTCTTTCTTTTCGATACTCTTATTCTAGTGATTCCCGATGGGAACCAAGACTTATCTTTTGTACCGATGCTAATCGTATTGGTTTTGATGTTGTTCTCTTGCAAAAGAGAACGTGCTATAACTTATGCTTCTAAATCATTAAAGTCGATCGAGACTAGGTATGCCACTCATGATCTAGAACTCGCGACTATTGTTTTCGCCCTTTGAATTTGGCGTCATTATCTATTGGGAGAGAGATTTATTCCGACCATAAGTCTTTAAAATATTTATTTTCTCCAAAGGAACTTAATTTGCGTCAACAGTGTTGGCTCGAATTCCTTGCATCTTATGATCTTGATAATCTTTATACTCCCGGAAAGGGAAATCGAGTTGCCGATGCACTTAGTCGCAAGAAACAAGCGGTTGTTTCCATGATGATATCCGAATGGAACGATCTCGAGGTTTTATCCACTTGTGAAATTCGAGACCTTTCACCTCTTGTTTTATGTAGCCTTGAGGCTCATCCTTCTCTTTTAGACCGCATTCTTGAAGCTCAAAGGCTAGATCCCGAATTGGCTCTTCTTGGCTAAAATTTTAAGGATAGAATTGATATTGAAGGTTTGAAAGACTTCGATATTGATTCTCGTGGCGGCATTCAAAAATTTGGTAGACTTATCGTGCCAAATATTAGTGATCTTCGAAAAGACATTTTACAAGATTCCCATCGTTCTAAATTTACCATTCATCCCGGTAGTACTAAACTGTACGCGGATATGAAGAGACTTTATTATTAGGAGGGAATGAAACTTGACATCGCTAACTTCGTTAAGTGTTGCATGACTTGCCAACTCGTTAGGGCCGAACATCAAAGGCCCGGTGAGTTATTGCAACCTTTAGAAATTCCAATTTGGAAGTGGGACCAAATTTCCTTGGATTTTATTGATGGCCTTCCCCGTTCTCGTTCGGGTCATGATAGCTTATAGGTGATTGCTGATAGACTTACTAAATCTGCCCATTTTATTCCCGTTCGGCCTAACCGAACTGTTCCTCTTTTGGCCAAACCTTTTATCAAATAAATTATTAAATTGCATGGAGTTCCTACTTCTATTGTTAGCGATCGTGACCCATTGTTTACTAGTGGATTCTGGAAGAGTCTTCAAAAAGCTTTAGGAACGAAGCTTAATTTTAGCACCGCTTATCACCCCCAGTCCGATGGACAAACCGAGCGTGTGAATCAAACTCTTGAAGATTTTGTTCCTGCTTGTGTGCTTGATTTCGGTGGAAACTGGGAAGATCCTATTCCTCTTGTATAATTTTCCTATAATAATAGCTTCCAATCTAGTATAGGTATGGCACCTTTCGAGGCACTCTACGGAAGGCCATGCCGATCTTCTTCTTGTTGGCTTGAGGCCGGTGAATGGCTGGTTTTAGGTCCAGACTTTATTCGTGTTTCACCTATGAAAGGTGTTGTACGTTTCAGTCGGTCAGGAAAGTTAGCACCTCGATATATTGGGCCATTTCCTATCACTGAACGTAGTGGTTCCATGGCTTATCGCCTTTCATTACCGACTCAATTTTCTGCCATGCATGACGTGTTTCATGTTTCTCAATTACGGAAATGTCTTCGAGATTCCGATTCAATTCTTGAGCCCGGTGTTATGGAAGAGATTGAAGTTTCGCCTAATTTAACTTATGAGCAGCATCCTATACGGATTATTGCTTCGGAGGTCAAACGCCTTCGAAATAAAGATGTCATGCCTGTGAAGGTTCAATGGTTTTCAAATCTTAAGGATTGTTCTTGGGAATCTAGAGAGTTCATCGAGCGAACACATCCAGACTTACTTTCCCGCGCTCTTTAAGGCGAACCATTTATTTCAGATTTCAATTGTGTTGATATGCTTTTATGGTTGTTACTCTTTATTTTCTTCTTAAGTATTGCGAGGACGCAATTTCTTTAAGGAGGGGAGTCTGTAACAACCCGCATATTTATCGACTGTAAATTTAAATATTTTATTTAAATATTTCATCGTTCGTCGGATTTTGGTCCGAAAAGCTACTTTTTGCAAACAGTCGAATTAGGACTCGAGACCACTTCCGTTGAGTTCAAAACGCCGTTTGCGACCTTTTTGAGTATAACGTTCGATATGTTTGGAGTAAGTTGATTTTTGCTACTTTATCTATTGGGTTTTAGGTTTAGGTTCAGCCCACTAGCCATAATAATAACCCAAACTGAACCATCCCTCCCCATTCACTCTCACTTCCTCCTCTTTTCAGTTCTAAAGCAAAAATGGTGGAAGAGAATGGGAAATAGAAATCCAAAGCCCTAGTTCCTTTGCAAAATCCAAGATCTAGCTCCAAATTCAAGAGAACCCATTGGTAAGCCTTCTCTTCATCTTCCCCAACTCATTCTCTCCTTGATTTCAGAAAATCCCTAAACCTAATTTGGGAAATATTTCTCTTTTAAGCTTAGAATCAAGCTTCTTGAGTTAGGATTGAAGAGTGGTTGATCCTCCTTTGTTTTCAAGCTTCTCAATCTTGTGCTTTTGGGTTTAAAGGTGAGATTTTTATCTCACATCTTTGTCTATAATTATCTTCGATTGTTAGGTATGAATTCCTAACACTTATTCTCATGCAATTGATTTTGGTTTGGATTGATTTGGTGTGTATTCCAATTTTTGATGTTTTGAAATCAAAATCTATGAAAATCCTTTTATGGATATTTGGACATTGATATTTGAGGCGTATCGAAGAGCCGTTAAGGCTGGGTTGTCGCTCGACGTAAATCCTTAGTCGTCGTTTCTCGTCCGATCGCTTCCGGTATATATTTCGGCCATTTTTGGTCTAGATTCAGGGAATGCCCTGAACTGCAGTTTCAGACGTCTGAAACGTTAGATTCAGACGTCTAAATATTGTAATAGGAAGATTTTTATTCGCAGATTCAAACGTCTGAATCTTTATTTCAGACGTCTGAATTAGTTTGTTTTGGACCAAAAAGGAAATAGGCTAAAAATTGCCTATTTCAGACGTCTGAAATATAGGGTTCAGACGTCTGAAATATACTCTGGAAAACTTTTGGTTTTCCAGATTCAGACGTCTGAATCCTTGATTTCAGACGTCTGAATCTGCACTTTTTTCCTATATTGCCTATTTTGGATTGAATTTCCAATTTAAATCAATTCGTGATGATCCTATTTTTTGTTATCATTTATTATCGAGGTCGCTCGATCCTATCCACCCTTAGGTCTTTACTTGGTCGTACCATTTTGGACGGGGCGCTGCCCCGCACCCCGCCCCTGCCCCCTGGACCCCCGTGACCTGACCGGGCAGGTCGAACCCCGTAGCGGGGGTGTTGCCCCCGCACCGCCACCTTGCGGGGTTGCCATCCCCCTGGACCCCCCCTTCGTAGGGGATCTTATCTGAAAAACATTCAATAGAACTTGCTTTGTTGAGATGCTGAGTTGATCATTCTTCGAGATAAACTATCTTGGGCTTCTCGGTTTATTTTATGGATTTTTGAATATGTATTTCGATGGATTCTTTATCGGTTTCTTTGGATTTTATTCACGTCTTCGAATGTGAATTTTTATGATTGATTGTTTCTACAATCACTTCTATGATTTGTAACTTTAAAATATGAAGGTTTCAATACTAGTAGTAAATATCAAAACTCTTTCAACAAAATGATTTCAACTCTATTTTCAATAACAAAGCTCTTTTCTTAAACCATTTTCCAATCTACTAGTATATACAAACCTTTACCTCACTCGTATGAGAAATTGAATTAAACGGCTTAGTAAAACAAGTGGTATGAAACGCTTGCGCTTGCTTCGTCGGTTAACTCTTGGACTTGTTCGATTGAACCTTTTTGTGACAATTTTCTAGTAGAGACCTACAATTTGTTCGTAAATATTTAAGTTAAGCTAGTGGTTATGGGACATGAAGCTAAGCTCATATATTTACTAGCTTACTGTAATTGACACTTCTCTTTGATCATGACGATCATTTTATGATTTACACTAGCAATTGTGCGATGTCTCTTTGTTTGCAAGGTTAGACTAGACCTCATGGGTGTGATTCCGACTCACACATATCTCTTTGTCCGTAAGGTTAGTCTAGACACCATTTGTGTGATTCCACTCACACATACCTTTTTGTTGCGAGGTTAGGCTAGACACCATTTGTGTGATTCCACTCACACATACCTTTTTGCTTTTTGGTTAGCCTAGACCTCATCTGTGTCATTTCGACTCACACATATCTTTTTGTTGCGAGGTTAGGCTAGACACCATTTGTGTGATTCCACTCACACATACCTTTTTTCTTTTTGGTTAGCCTAGACCTCATCTGTGTGATTTCGACTCACACATATGGGGTAGCTCCCCATGGTCTTCGGACCGTCATGTGATAGGCCTCTTTCCCTTTTTCTGTGATTTCTGGATTTCTTGTGTTGTTTTCTGGAATTTATGTCATTGACTTGTTATGAGCACAAGTTTAGGGTATGATGCCCTCTTTGGATCTTTAAGAAGATTCTTGTGATATTGATTTATCTCTTATTGATTGATCTTCTGTTGATCATCATTTGCATACTTATAGTAGTATGTCAGTATGGACATTTTATGTTTATGCCATATCTTTTATTTTATACCATGTTATCTGATATTTATAGCTAGACTGATCCGTTTATTATTTTCTTAAATAATACTCGGGTCAGACCGAGATATTACAAGTGCTTCTGCATGATTTCTTTCCGGGACACTACACCAGAAAAGACTTTTGGTAGCGTTGAAAAAACGCTACCGTAACTTATGGTAGCGTTTTAGAGAACGCTGCTATACGACATGCAACTAAAAGTCTAAAACTTTTTGTTGCGTTGTAGTAAACGCTACCAAAAGTCACATTTAAGTGCAACCATAGGTATTTTCTGTAGGATTTAAAAAACGCTACCAAAAGTCACTTTTAAATGCAGCTATAGGTTTTTTCTATAGGGTTAAAAAAACGCTACCATAAGTCTTCATTTTTTGGTTGCATTTTTTGTTTATATGCTTTTTTGATTTTCGGTAGCATTTTTAAAATGCAACCATATATTTTTTATATTAGTTTACATTTGTTTCTGTAGCATTTCTGAAACGCTACTAAATGTTATTGGTTGTTTGGTAGCATATTTTAAATGCTACTATTTACGGCAGATGGTTTATACCATTTCCAACAATCGCTTATATACTATTCATATTAAAACGAACGTTCAATCGCATAATTTTCATATATTCAAACAAACAATTAAATCACATAATTAGCATATACGAATAATCAATCATATGATCATCATATTAAAATAATCGCAAAAACATGCTAATCTCACAATCAAATATAATATCCATAATCAATTCGATAGTAGTTTTTCAACAAAATAAGTCACATACTACAAGCATTCACAGACAAATTTCCACAAATGGTACTAACAAAATACGACAACATATATAACAATTAAATTCATGTTCGTTTCTTGATTACCAATAGTTCTTTGTTGTCGACAGTCTTCGCTTCGAAATAGCTAATTACCTGCAAACGAGTTTAACAATCAACAATAGACTGTCAGCAAATACGAACCATAGACTGTCAGCAAATATGATACTTCCTAACGTTTAATAAAAACTTAAATGTTGTGATACAATTTTTTTTTTAATACCCGAATAAACAGAACTAAAACTTAATGTTGAGATATGATGTACTGAAAAATAATACTTACTGGAACTTGATTCTCCAATGACATATGCTGCTGGCCAAGCTATCGTAGTACCAAAGGCATCTTCCATGTACGTACACTCAGATGTAGGACGCCATAGCAATGCGTCATTAACTCTCACAAAGTTTACCCAAACTTTTACCGCATCTTTTCCCAGCGGAACACAATGAACCATCGCTGTTGGATCAGTTGAAGAGATAGTTCCTTCAGCCACTACTTGTCCCGTTTCACCCACATCAATCAGCTTACATCTACTATTTGATACCAGATTTGCACCCTGTTGGATAAGCAAATAAATAAATAATCATCAAATATGTCGTAATCAGCAAATAAATAAGCAAAAGGATTAACCGTTTGAAAAAAAGGATTAACATGTTATCATTGCAATCACAGCTAACTAGTAATCCAATAATCATCAAATATCACATTTCTATGTTGTATGTTGTAGTATTTTATAATGGGAAGAACACGAGTGCCATATTTATGCAGCACAAAATTATACACCATAGAAAAGAGGAGGTAAAATGGTAAAATATGGACAACTTTAATTTTGTTTACGCCGGCTGAACAAAACACTACATTTAATTGGTGGATATTATTTTCCCCAAGTAACTCTAAAACTAGGGAAACATCTCTCCTGATCATTAATGCAGTTCCTTATTTGGAACGTTAGGGGGCTGAACTGCCCGGCTGGAAAGAAGGATGTATCTGAACATATCTATAAAACAAAAGCCTCAATAGCCGTGCTAAATAAACATAAACTAAGTGCAGATCAAGTTTTCCTGTTTACTAAAAGCTTAAGCAACACCTGGATGCATTCGGCCAATGAATGTGGGGAAAATAAAAGTAGAATACTGTTAATGTGGGACCTTACTGTATGGAATATGTGCGTACTAGAAAACGACTACTAATACATCTCCAGTCTTATAAACACTAGAGTGTTAGTTTTTTCTTGTTTTCATTTTTGGCCTTCACACCCAGAACCAAAAACCTAAATTATGGGAGCATATCCAAAAGATGAATCAAAATATAAATATGCCATAGATGATCTCAGGTGATTTGAATTATATCCACAATAATTCTGATAGAATTTCCTCTATAATTCTGATAGAATTGGTCCACAATAATTGCTAACAATGCAGATGATTTCAATGGCGCAATAATTACTTAATTAGCATAGGACTGCAAGAAATTGATTATGCAGTTGTAATAATCAAACCGACTGTTATCTCCAGACCACACAACCTTTTATCTCCACATCACTGCAACAATACCCATCCTTCCTATGACAACCCATCCATCATTCAACAAAGCACTTCTTCTTACAACACACTTCTTACAACCATTCACAAACTTCATCAACTTCATTCGTCTACATTCTTAGCATTTGCCATTTGCCAGTTGCTTCATCACCCCTGTACAATTACCACTTGCTGCCCATCATCTACCACTACACTTCACACATCAAATACCATACCAACTTCACCGTCCTCCATCAAATATCATAACAGTGCACGTTCCCACTGATCACCTCTGTAGTTTCAACCAAATCTCCTCTGGCCTTCACCACTTCTGCCAATACAACACAACAGCTTCTCAACAACTTGCACTTCCATCATGTCCTCAATTTGCCTAACCAAACACACCTGACCACTTTATTGCAGCCTGACCACATTCACAACATTTGTTCTTCCACATACCTAACATCCTTACATCAAAATCCTGCATTATCACTTAACACTCCATCAACCAGTTACTCCACTTTTATCAAAATGGCAGTGCCCTCCTCCAATTCCCTACTGCCACTTCCCACTGCATTGCTGCCGCCAAACTACCAACCTGCACAACAGTTTATCCACAACAGTTCATCTGGCACTGTGCACTGAACCATATCTCTGCACTACTACTACAGCAACAACCGTCGCATTACTACTATCGCAACACAAACTCAACTCTATTCCCCGAATCCTCTGCACACCTTCCAACAGCAACCACAAAACCACACACACAACACTCAATCGTTGACCATCGACAGCGCCCTCCAACCACCACTCCACTGACTACTAGAGCAGAACCGCAACCTATAACCTCCATCGCCAATCGCCTGTAAAAAATCACTCCAATTCAACCACCTCATACCCAAAACCACCACTCGAACATCTAACTTCCACCAGTGCTTTACTACATCCCAAATCACAGAACCCCACAATTGAACCACCTCCACCGCATAACTTTAGCACCGCTTTTTCTGCCATCGGTCCACTTGCTTGCCAAACAACTGTCACATCTCTCAACACACTTCACCATACTTCACAATTTACTGCCATCCCCTTTCTTTCTTCTCAATCACTTCACCAAACTCCAATCACTATTTCACTGTTTACATTTCACTGTCTCCGTTTAAACTTACTGCATTTCACTGTTTGCATCAACTTCTGCATATCCATAACTTTCCTCCTCTACATTTAACAACCAACCTAATACAACATCACTGCCATATTTATTCTCCACCACAAACATACACTGTCATTGCCACTACCCTTACAGTTCAAAACTGCCTCACCCTTTTACCGTATAACACATACAACCATCCCCATCACAAATCACCCTCCATACTGTCACACATACAAACCAAAACTCCTACCCCCTCCACACTGCCTTATCACATATACACCACTATCACAAAACCACCACACTTCTGCCTGCCATCTTTAACATTACATCCCCACTGAACACAACCATTCATACATATCAATTCTGCCCCTCCTCTATTTCCTGCATTTGACTGTGTTCAAAATTCCTGTGTCGCTGTCTACTTCCTTCCTCTGCCACATCACACAAACACCACACAGTACTATCAACATTCATCCACCTGAAACCATCTACAACACCGAAACTGTACAAACTACCACTAAACCCACTGCCTGACAACCCTTTTTCCAATATACAAATCACCATTTTCACTATACTTCACTGTTCATCAACCCATTCATTACAACTCCATTACATCACCGGTCTAAACTGCTTCATACCTGTCTTCACTGCTTCATAACTAGTAGCCAAACCACCTTCCTTCTCATCAAAACTTCCATCTAACCATCAACAGCATTGCCATTACATTCCTTAATCGTCATCCAACAACCCAGTCAAACTCCTGATACAACTACAACCACATCTCAACCACCAACATTGTGTCTGCTATACTTCATCTTCACCATCAAAACTTCAAACAACACCGTTACAGAAATTCTCCATCCATACTTAACCATCATAACCAACTGCATATTCCACCAATAACCACATCACAACTACTCATCACATTACTTCAATCCTCTGCCTGAAAACTTCAACAGCAGCAAGCAAACATTACACACAACCAACCATTCAAGTTGCAGCTATACATCTCCACCTTCAACAGCCTTCTGCAACCATAACAACCCCCGCTGCAAATATTAAACGTGCCTACAACATCCATATCACTTACATACATACCTGACCTACCCTCCTCACTTCAACATTCATCTTCCGCCATATGTTGCTACTGCAATCATTCCACCTTGTCGACCGCTATCCTTATCCATCAAAGCACTCATAACAATCACCACCACAAACTAACTAATATGCAACCGCAAGAGAATGTGTTGATTTATATATACATTTCTTTACAAGTGCTGTTGTATACAATAGCAGCAGCAAATGGCTGCTCCATAGTGCAGGGGCAATGCCACCTTTACTGCATAGTGGAGTGTACGTTTAGAGTGCTTTCATGTCAGGCTAAAACAAACAAATAGTTACCCGAGGAATTACTTTAGCCTTGCAAGGAGAAGTCGAAATGTTTGCTCTAGCCTTGCAAGAAAAAGTCGAAACACTTGTTTTTTCAGCTACAACTTTTGATTTCGGCCACGCTATTTTCCTACCGATGGCATCTTCAATGCATGACATATCAACAGTGGGTCGCCACAAAAAAGCATCTCCTTTTTTGGCATAGTCTACTGAAACCACAACGGCTAACGGACCAAGTGGAATACCATTCACGATCAATTTTGAATCGCTGGAGCATAATCTTCCTTCGGCGACCAAAACTTCACCCTCGTTCCAATCATAAATCTTGCACTTGTTGTTTGTGCTACTAGCTTTACTCTAAAAAGAACAATATATTTAATGTTAAAAAATACGTAGAGAACTACAAATAGTTACCATAAATTGTAAACTTTACCACAATGTCTTCCTCCATGTATCCTCGTAGCGCAACAACACAATTAGCAGGCCATGCTACTAACTTATTCTCGGCTTCTCCTAATAGTGACAAACTAGGTGAAGGCCTCCATAAATAAGCATCTGCTTTCTTTACATGATTTATAGCGATTTTCATAGCATTTGGTCCAATACGAATGCCGTCGACAACCTCATTTGGATCGGTGGACACCACTCTCCCTTCGGCAACAATTTCATCCATGCCAACCCAATTCAACAACTCACACATGTTGTCCTTGTTCTACAATTATTCAACCAAAAATTATCTTGGGATTAAAAACTAAACTCCAAACGATGTTATATAAATAGAGAATAATACAAGTGTTTCTACCATTTCAGACGTGCTCCCCACTTTCGAACATTCTTTACCCTACCAAAGCAAAAATAGCAGTAGTAGTTAAATGTCAAAAATAGTTGAATTGGATGATGCTTGAATTTTTAACCTTAATCTTGGATATCTATGAATGATGTAGACTGACATTAATACAAATGATGACAACAGGAACAAAACTCACTCATATAAAGGTAACTAATAAATCAACCAAAAATGAAGAGGTTTAATACATATCTTTGCTTTTGCAATTCCAGTTAAATCATATAGAAAGACTATCATCTTCACTTGTTAGCATGTGAAATAAATGTAATTAGCATGAAGTTTACCTGCTTATTCATTAGCATGTGCACCATACTCTCCAATTCGGAAATTCTTTTTTGACAATTAGTTATTTGATTATCTCTAGAATGTGCCAAAGTTAACTTAGTTTCGGTGTATCCCCTTCCTAGTGCTCTTAATCGTCCTGGTTTATCTTGTCCCAATACTTGTACGATTGCATCTTCTTTGACATTACTTATCGAGCTGGAATGTTTATCATTATTATTTTTTTTAATCTCCTCCTACATAAATTAATATAAATGTAGGTAATGCACGACGGTAAAAATTTCAGTGTTTAACTACTAACAAAATCAAATATTCTTACAATAACAGTTGCAACTTCCATGTTCACCGGTTCACCATTTTTTTTAGTGCGAGATTTGATCCAAATATCAGCTCTAGATATGGACGATGAATCTTGAATCTGTTTTTTCTACATTTAGAAAGACAGTAAAAAAAATTAATCAATAGTTAATTAACTAGATAGGTAAATAATGTTACAGTTAATTAACTAACCACATCGTCGGTCAATCTAGCCATTCCTCTACGTCCAGTCGCATGCGGTAATTGTTTTTGCCTAATGGTTCTAAATTTCTCACTTCGTGCCTGAAAGAAAATAAATAACTACATGAGTAAAGTATTCATTTTAAATAAAACAACAAACCGTTTCCTCATCAATCGACATGTGTACTATACTATGCACAAAATCTAGTAAAGTGAAGTTAACATAATTAAAAGATCGGCCAAACCCATAACACAGTAGTCTCCCCAAAAAAGCAAGTAAGTCATTCCATGAAATGACCGTGTATATCCAAAGCATTTAAAATAATTACAACACTATATCCAATAGATAGCATAGCCCTGAAGTGAACTCATACCCCGTGCTTGTATGAAATATTATGCTGAACATCGACACGAATAACATAATGAACTATGCTGCTTTAAGGATGAGACGCAGCTTGGTAAAAAAAACAGACAAAAATATAAATAAGAACTGCATCGCCAAAAAGGAAAGTATAAGCTTCCCAGAATCCACGCGATAATAGACCTCCAATGTACCATGATAATACACCTTCGAAAAACTCTTACACAATATCGAATTAGATAAGCCTTCATTTTACTATATTGGGTGGTTAACTTCCATATAGTAAGCACACTAAATGGCTTTACTGTCAAATGTAGGTGAGGAAACATATGATGTACGACTTCAACAGCATATAAATGTCGATTGGATTAGCATATAAATGACTTGAGAAGATCTTTTCATTAGCATGCCAACACATTTTTAACAAACAAGTACATTGCTAGGTGTAAGCAAATAGTTAATTAAACTATGTAACCCCAGACATAAATAATCATTTATAGGTCTGTGGGTACAATCATTTGGACATAAAAGGATTAAGTTATCAACTTGTCCATATTTTTAAGTAAATTAAGGTGGCCGGTGGCTGTATGATATGGATTTATATCAGTTTCTGGCCTTACAGTTTCTATAAAATAGTATATAATAGCATTATTCTGTAAAGCTCAATATGCAAATGAAACAACCAATCATGAACAATTACCTACCTCTACCCATTTTTCTGTTAACTTTGGGGAACACACAGCACTATTTCCTAGATTTCAAGTGAGGATAAATAAGAAATAAAATGGTATAGCTCAGTGCAATGCCCCTTTATTGCTTCAGGGATATTAGATTTTTTTAGTGGAATGTATATAGAATGTACCAATTTCTTTCAATTTATTTAATTATTTCAAAATTTGGTAAGCCAAATCAAAAATAGAATACATGTTAAATGTCACAAATACTGTTTGCAAAGCGGATGGAAGATGTACTTGAACATGCTTTTGAAGGAAAACTATCAAATAATGGAAGTTACCTTAAACTCCAAACTTGTTTTCGCTTTTACAAACTTTTTCCACTCTTTCACGTCTTTTACGTTGTACGGTTTCAAACCAAGTCTTTCCTCTTCGGTTGTTGCATTTAATATTTTTCGAACCAATTTGCTTTTTGATGCTCTCCAAATAGTTCCCATTTGTTGAAATATGGATTTTTTTTTGCCATTCCTTCACTTTAAATCTAGCCTATAAATAAATAAAAATTGTCATTTCATATTAAAATGGTTTTAAAAAGACAATTTGTTTGGTAGATTATTTTTGTACACAAATTGATTGTTATATCACAAAAATAGTAATTTTTCCATACCTCAATTGATCCCCACAAGACACTTTTTAATTCATCACTTAGAAGCCTCCAATCGTCAAGCATAACCGGAACATGCTCCCGTACAAGCGGTCCAAGATAAGAAGATAAGTGTACTGAGCCTTCTCCTATTGGTATGACGGCCTCATTGAATTCAACTTCAATTCGATTCTCAATACTTAACGGGAGTCTTTTCACTTTTGTTGGACCTCTACCACGTTTTTTTGCATTTATATTTGCGGTTTCAACTTCACGTGGTCTTTCGATTTCCCTCTCGGCATCAACGATTTTTTCACAAGCTGTTTCATCTTCTACATGCAATTCATTTTCTTCACGGGACATTTCAATTTCTTTGTGCATTTCATTTTCTTCACAAGGCATTTGTATTGTCTTGTGCCCTAATTCTTGTTCCTTGTCTATATTACAAGCTTCACCGGTTGGCTCACTGTGTTTGATCTTTGGCTTATACTTCGGCAATTTCTCATTCTTCAATTGATGACGAGTACGTACACAGCTTGTATACATAACCTTTTTCTGTGACAACACAACAAACATGCACATTATGGTTCAATTATGATTATGGAATGGTAAATGTGATGATGTAAGGGAAGTGGAGTGTTTGCATGTGCACAGAGTAACTGCAGTGGCCAGGTAACTGCAGTGGTCAAGCAAACTTTTGGCCAGGTAACTGCAGTGGCCAGTTGATGTAACTATAGTGGCTTTCAATCCGACCAAAATCATGTTTAGTTCAGTTGATGTAACTGCAGCGGCCAGTTGATGTAACTGTATCTGCAGTAACTGCAGTGGCCAGGTAACATGTTCCCAGCTAGAAGTAATACAAGTATGGCGTTTAACTACTTAAACTTTATAAAACAACAATACTTGCATATGGTTTATATCCACTACCATAGCTACATTTACTAAATTCTAACCTATTTACAGGAACATTTTTAAATTTTACTATTCACTTAGAGCCGTCTAAAACTTGCCATTGAAACTACATTTAGGCACTTGAGACCCTTCTGTTTCTAGTTTTGTTGGATGCTACTCATGGTTTAGCTGAATATTGATGGTAGTACTATACGGAATGTTACTTCATTGATTTGGATATACTTAACTATCCTAAATTGCATACTGGATTTTTAGATAAAGTTGTTTTTTCAAGTTCCAAGAAAGTATTCCCAGCTAGAAGTAATACAAGTATGAAATTTAATGTGAAATTGGAGCAAAATTTAATGTGAAATAAAAGGATTACAGTTCATTCTAAATTCAATTTAATGTAAAATTCAAGCAAAATTTGTAAAGTATGGAGTTTTCATACAATGAACTTGGTACTATTATCACTTTTTTAGATTTACATCAACATGTTATGAATGATTTACATCAACGGTCGAGAAAAAGTGATCATATTTTTTTTGTCATGTGATATATTAAATGGAATAAACTGCTTACCCCTTTATTTTTAACAGAAGTGCAACCCTTCATGATGAAGACTGGGTACGTCTTCAAGTATGTAGATCTCTACGATAGTCAATAACTCAATACCTGTATACATGAAATATTAATTGGTTATCAAACATATTAATTATATTTGACTAATTTAGACACAAATAATAATTACATTTACCTTAATTGCAACATCATCTCTTACAAAAAAATCATTGATCTTATTAGCAAACGATGGAAAAACAAACAAAATTGACATATCCATGTACTCAAAAAAAAATCCATAATCCACAATACTTAAACTACTCAAGAATGCCTTCACAGTCTTCCCTAACATAGCTAACATCTTCAACATCCATATTGGTTACGTCACAATCTTCCACAACATTAGTAGCATCTTCTACATAATCATCTGTCTCTAAATCATGAAAACCTCTTGGTGGTGCTTTCATTACAACGTACCAATTCGAAAAATCATTTTCTCTTGAATAAAATACTTGTTTAGCTTGAGATGCAAGGATATATGGATCTTTTAAAAATGATGCTTGATTTTGATGTAAATTGACAAGAGTGAAACCATCTTCATCAACTTTTACTCCATTTCCAGTATGTGCCCAACGACACTTAAAAATAGGAATATAAAACACATGATAATCTAATAAAATTATATCAGTCAATATTCCATAATAAGTGACCACATCAACTACTTGAGAAATATCTTTCGCACTTGCTCTACACATAGTGGTCGCATCATAAATTACTCCACTATTTTGAGTTTCTCTCCCAACATCTTTTATGTGAAATCGTTGTCCATTGATGATATATCCTTTGTAAGACAAAGCATCATTCTTTGGACCATATGCAATCCACTTTAGCATTTCATTGTGATCATTGGAGTTCATAGATATCTGTAAAAAGTTTAATTTACAACAAATATTTTTATATGATATTTTTAAGCAAATGAAGGTATAATTAAAAAAAACCATTTAACCTTTTTTTTAATCCAATCAACAAAATATTTTGTATGTGTTTCCCAAAGTAAGGTTGAATTTCTTTCCATGCGCTTGCTTGAATTTTGTAATTCCTCCAAATGCAAACTAGTATAAAACAAGGCATATATTTACCAATAGAAACATATATATATATATATATATATATATTTTAAAATAATTGAAATATAATGTAACAATACTTACTCTAAAAATGGTTCCACTATGGTCATATTCATTAACACGGTTAAATGAGCACTTTCTTTCTCATTGGAGGATAATGTAACTGTCTTAGGCATTGAAATTGGACGTCCTTCGGGTATTACTAGGCTTTCATAATCTTCATTTCGAGCCTCTGTCTCTTCAATGTGTCCTGATTTTTTTAAAAATTCGCTAAAAAATCTCATGCATTCATCTGCAAGATAACATTCTGCAATACATCCCTCGGGTCGTGAATAGTTTCTTACATAATCTTTAAGTGTCTTCATATATCTTTCAAAGGGATACATCCAACGAAATTGAACTGGTCCACATATTAGTGCTTCTCTACCGAGATGAATTGACAAATGTACCATTATGTCAAAAAATGATGGCGGAAAATATTTTTCAAGCTCGCACAAAATATCAATAATCTCAACATTGATTTGTTGCAACTTCTCTCTATCAAGGACACGTTGACATAATTTGTTGAAAAATGAACATAAACGAATTATTGCTTTTCTTGCCTTCTTTGACAATAATCCTCTTATTGCTACAGGCAATAAATGTTCCATTAAAACATGGTAATCATGTGATTTTAAACCACTAATTTTACAACCCTCCAATGATATACGATTTTTCAAATTTATACAATAACCATCGGGTCCTTTGAAATCGTATAATCTTTTGCAAAATATTGCTTTCTCGGAATTTGACAATGTATAACGAGCCGGCGGAAGATATGTTTTCTTCCCACGAGGTTGTGCATAAAGTTCATGCCGAATTCCCCAATCCTCTAGGTCCTTTCTTGAGTTGGTTCCATCTTTTGATTTATTATCATGCAACATTGTCCCCAACATGCTTTCACCGACGTTTTTCTCCACATGCATTACATCCAAATTATGACGTAACAGAAGTTCCTATAAAAATCAATATTGTAACGTATGATTATATTATTTTTAATTGTTAAAAAAATTAAAAAAATAACCACTAACCTTCCAATATGGCAAATCAAAAAAAAATTGATCTCTTTTTCCACCTTGATAGCTCCAATATTTTAGGATTGTTATCTTCATTGTGTTTGTCTTCCATGTCATGGGCGATCCACCTCTTCCTTTTTTTCATGTTAATGGATTTTATCTTAATTGTCTTTTTCTTATTATTTTTCTTCTTCTTTTTAATCTTTTCCTTCTGTTTCCCAAAATCATTTGGAAAATCTTTTAACAATGCAGAAATATTTCTTCCAGTTAAAATTCTAGGAGCATTACCGTTCTCCACGGTGTTATCAAACCAAGCCTTTTGTTTCCTCCGTGAGTCTGACATAGGCAAATACCTTCTATGACCCATGTAGACATTCTTTTCACTATAATTCAACCAACGATGATGAGTATTAACACCGCACAATGGACAAGCTTTTTCTCCCTTCACACAACACCCGGCAAGATTTCCATAAGCTGGAAAATCATTTATTGTCCATAGCAAGATTGCTTTCATTTTAAACAATGTTTTACTAAATGCATCATAAGCATCAACTCCATTACTCCACAAATAATGCAAATCTTCAATCAAAGGCGCCAAATATACATCAATATCGTTCCCGGGCTGTTTTGGACCTGGAATAAGCAATGTCAACAAAATATTTTCCTTCCTCATACACAACATGGGTGAGAGATTGTATGTCACAAGCATCACCGGCCAACAACTATATTTTGAACTCAACATAGAAAATGGATTGAATCCATCTGTAACAAGACCAAGTCTAAGATTGCGTGGATCAGCTGAAAAAGATTTCCATCGTTCGTCCACCATATTCCATGCCATAGAATCCACAGGATGACGCATCTTTCCATCATTGCTTCTATTATTGAAATGCCATCTTAAATCTTCAGCCATCTTATGAGATCTAAACATCCTTCTAAATCTTGGAATTATTGGAAAATATCTCAACACTTTAACTGGAACACCTTGTATAATCTCCTTGGTATCTTGATTTATCTTCCATCTTGAAGAACCACATTTTGGACAAGTATTTAAATCTTTGTATTCTTTTCTGAAAAGGCAATAGTCATTCTCACAAGCATGTATCTTTTCAAAACCCATATCAAAAACTTTAAGAAATTTCTTTACTTCATATAAAGTTTTAGGAAGTACGTTATCTTTCGGCAAAAACAATTGTTGCACATTTAGAAGCTTGTCAAACCCAGTATCAGACAAACCAGTCTCACTTTTAAGATTATACAAGACGGTGATGGCAGACAATTTTGTATGAGTTGTACAACTAGGATACAGTGGAGTTTCCGCATCTTCGAAATTCTTAAGTAACTCTTCTTCTCTTCCTTGGGAATCAACATTATCCTTATCATCAGCAAAAAAATCATGATTCATAAAATCTTCATCTTCATAATGAATCATCTTGAATAAGTCATATGCGTCAAAAGACTTTGTTTTTTATCCACATTTATTTGCTCGTCGTGGCTATACCATGTACTTCTCTTATATATGGGATCCATTCCTTTTATAATTAAATGCTCAACGATGATGTGGTCATCCTGACGACTAAGATTTTGACAACTTGTGCTTGGGCACAAAATTTTCTCCACATTTCTCAAATTTCTCCTTGCCACATGCACAAAATTCAAAGCTCCTGTCGGTACTCTGTACTAGTCCTATGACAAAAATTAAACACATAAAAAAATTGAGTTTTAATATTGACATATATGTGTTGATTCTAAAAATACACTTTAAGTCAAGTTTATATAGCCACCTTTTTAAATACACCCAATCCTTTTCCATCGGCTATACCATGTACCTGTTAAAGTCAAGTATCACAAAGAATCTCTGATACAATACATCATATATAGCTTTATATTTATGGTATTCCATAAAGTCAGGATAAGATAGCCTTGCTATAATTCTACTCTACTTTTACCACTACACACGACATCATCCGTTCTTAATGTAAGTTGGAATCTATCAATCTACTTGTTGCAAAAGAAAACATAAAAACGTAGGCCTAACAAACAGACATACAGACAGACAATCACGGAAGCAAGCAACACTTGAATTGTAGCAGGTGGGAGTTGGATATCCCAACCTGTACTCTTCTAGCAACTGTACCCTTTGATGGCTACTTTCACAATCAATTCTTTCTTCCTCTATTATTGTTTCATACTTTGAAGGTTGAACTTATTTTTCAAGGTCAATACTGTACCATCTATGAAATTTCTCACATTCCAACTATTCCTTTTGAAAGCTTCCTCATAAAGACATGGATGGAATCTCGTTTTTTTTTAATTGTTGAAGGGCCTATGCTTTTTAATTAATTCTGGTTTGATTTGATATGTGCCACATGCTGTCCCTATTTTCTTGCATATTCTCCTCTTAAGTCATTGAATTTAGATTGTAAGCATTTTACCAGTTTAGCCTGGTAACACTAAACATTTTCATGAGTTGCAGGCAAGGTTCAGTGAAACTATTTTTAACCTAATACTGGAAATCCAAATCTAAGATCTGAATTTAGAAACAACAAATTAAGTACACAAACTTGGATCTCATGAATATATATCTTTCATTTCTTTGTACATATTTAGAAGAAGAATACAACAATTGAATAGAAATGTGAATAAAGCACTATCCAGTTGCTTGTAGTGACATGCATCAACTTTAAGTGAGAACTGATTTTGCCACGTTTAATTAATTTCCTCATCAACTATCTCCAGCTAAAAAAAAACCTTAAAATAACCGTAACTGTTGTTAACATTTTTAATTATGACATCCACATGCCATTATCAATATGAAAGCTCATCTATATCTACACATTATAGATATGCTTTTTGACATTCTAATACACCAAAGTAAACAGCATTTTGGAGAAACAAAATGCATCATTATTCTGGTGAAAGGAAAGAAAAAGTGTACTGAATGTAAATAAGAAAAGAATGTAATAGTCGTATCAAAAAATGTGAAAAATATGTTAGTCAAAACTGTTCTAATTAGTTACCCCCTCCATTTACCCCTGCGCTCCATCTCCAGTCAAGCACAAACAAACTTCCTCGACAAATTACATCAACATCAGTCGTCCACTTAATAGCTTAATGTATTAGTGAAATTGATTTGTTCGTGCTTTGATGTGGAAAAATCATTATATCAGTAAAGTGAAAATACAGTATTGGTATTATATCAGTAAAGCTAAAGAACGAACGATTCAATGCGTCAAAATCAAAAATTAATTTACGTACCTTAACTACGGATGTAAATCTGAATCAATTGCTCAACGTCGACCATTCCACTAACCCAAAAACGCGATGGAATCAAACCCGATACCTCGATCTAAAGTGCGACGGAAACAACCCAAAAAGGAAATGGTAGCTTAGGAAACGTGGGCAGAGAACGGGATGAATTAGGTTGAATACATTGGGAGGAGACAAAAGCCAAAATGCGGGAGAAAAAATAATTTGTGAATTTAGTTGAATACGTAGGAGACGAAAGTAATGGAGGGGAAAAATTTGAAGTGGAGGGAAAATTTGGGGAAAGAGGGAAAAGGTGAATAAACGTGACAAGGGTTTGGCTATTCGTGGGTATAGGTGGTAAATTTTGTTCACGTTACAGTAAAACAAAAATAAGGGGAAAAAAGGTTTAAAATAATATTGGTTGCATTCACACCATAAACGCTACCAATAAATGCAACTAAAGACATGTTTTCTTGTAGTGGGATTTGCTACTCTGACTTTTGGCTAACTATGTAGATTAGCAGTTTTTGTTGTATACACTTGAGATATAGACTCACAGTAGTATTCATTTGTATAGCACATGTTGCTATTCTTTTGTATTATTGTGGATCTTTTTGACCACTACTCTGATGTACACTTTCGTGTGTTAGTTATATATTCATATCTTCTTCCGCCATTGTGATATGAATTATCTGTGACTGATTTATGTTATGCTTATTTCTATATTTGTTTCCGAAGATATTATAGCCACTGTGTAGTAGCTTTGAGTTTGTATCGGTATGTCGGATTTCCTCTTGAAATGAATTGCATGTTATTCAAACTGACATATCGGTGCTCGCACAAAGCAATTACACGGATGGTCGCTCCTCAACAGCCTTATTCTCCGCGCTAGTTGACGGCATTACCCCGTAGTGTCCTTGGCTAGCGTGGGTATAGAGGTGGGGCGTCACAACAGCAGCCCTAGACAAAAATCACGAATGCATGCTATTCCCAAGCCGCCACAGCAGAAACCAAATCATCAACGTCGCGCCGCCTAAACCCCTCATCGACCAAATCAGAGCTCACCATCGCGAAGCTCGAGCCGAGCCGCCCCACCATGCCGATCACGGCCACCTCCGGCGCCTCCTAGAGCACACCGCCGTCGCACGAGAGATGGCCAATCATGGCGATTTCAGGTGACAATAGCAAGAACTAACCGCCTGGATCTGAAGCACATGACCCCCTCTTCGCAGCAGTACCACTTGATCGTCCCCAAATTGACGATCCACCGTTAATCCTCCACCACAACGCATGAACGGCCAGAATTCATTCTAAAATTCTGGACAAACGATGCATTGAATCGGAAAATGAATTTCAGTTTTGAGATGCATACATTGAGAGCTTCGATATTTAATTTTTCTGAATTTTTTTGAGGAGTTTGAAATTTCAATTTGATTTTTGAATTGCAATTGGATTTGGAATTTTCTACCATTGAAATGAGAAAGTGAAAAAGAATTATACACATAGACAAATCAAAAATAGAGGTAGGCTAGGTTTTATAACAAGGTATAAATAGGCAAGCTGAAATTAGAATAAATGGACCCGATTTATAAACGTGCCGAACGATAAATGGCCCGAAAAGCCCGTTCTGACTCCGGAGCGAAATTGGGTCAACCCGTATATCAAATTGATGTTCTTAAATATTTTAAACACAATGGAATAGGTTTCTGGTCCAAATTCTGTCGTATGAATAAGTTATGACAAAATCAAATTATTTCAAATTGATTTCAACTGATTTCAATTAAATTGATTTCAAGGCGTTTTGCGTTCGTACGATCAAACGCCAAGTCCGATCGCTACAAAACTTTAATTCATACAATAATTCACCGTTATGGATCCGATGAAACTGGTTTCGTCGAAATCCGAGTCAGTGGCCAAAATGGCTATTTTTCCCTTAATTAAATAAATTGTTAATTAATTAATTAAATCAAATCTTAAATTTCAATTCTAAAATTGACAAATTTTACCCCTTTAAATTTTCTTAATCATTTACACTGATTTAAACGAATTTGTATGTCAATTTAGAGTTGATAAATCTACAAATTTCGATGTTAACTTTCAATTTCATTAAATTCAAAATTATAAATTTAATTGCTAATAATTCAATTAAATTGACTTTTCATTCTGTTATTCAATTCATTATTGTCAACGGATGAAATAAATATTGGATTCAAAATCTATTACATTTATATTCTCACATTCCCTCTTCATTTCAATTAGCCTAATAAATTAAATATTTAATTTCATTTATTTGCAATTAATCCAATTATTGAATTCTAAATTTCAAATAAATTAATCAATCTTGGTTTACATTCTTTAAATCAACCAATTGTCATATTATAAATAGAATTGACATTAATTCCAATTATTCCTTTACTTTACACTAACATGAATTTTATCAAAGTACAGTTAATTACGTATTATTTCATAAATTAATATACTCTTGAACTTATTTCCCAATTTATTAATTACAATCAGTTAAGATCTTACCATTGGTTCCGTAAATTTGTTTGCACTAAATTAGTTAGTGCATTAATTCTCATTAATATAACATTAAGGTTTATTTAACTCTAATTGATTTCCAATTTTATTATTAAAACCAAAAAAACAGGTAACTTATAGCAAGTGTTACCTTGCCTTTAATTACACTCATGAATTCCCTATTATTAACTATATTATTCTTATTCCATTAGATAATCAAGTATTAACATTCGTTTCTTACATTCAAATCTCATAACCAATTATAAAAAATTTCAGTATCTCACCTGACCTTTCATTTCAATTTATCCATTTATTAAGTTTTATATTAATAAATCTTTATTTTCATTCCTTTAATTCAACAACTTGTTCTATTATGAAAAACATTAACATTATTTCCAAATATTACCTTAATTAACATTAACGTAATATTTTCTTTAGATTTATTGCAATTGATTCCAATTCAATTTCTATTTCCTAATATACTCTAATTTAACAACTTCTAAACATTGTATTATTTCTCACATTAATGTAACTTTTGTTTATATTTATTAAAATTTGATTTCTCATTTCAATTAATAGACTAAATAAAACGGCAACACATAATTATTGCCACCGTTTACTTTTAACTACATTTATAAGTTTATTGTTTACAGACCCAAGTTACAACATTTACATTTCAATTTACCATAATCTTATTCAATCTATTCATTATATATAAATTCCTTTATTTACACAACATTTAATTTATTTACTTATTGTCAATTTTATACCCAAGTGTAACAATTTATTCTATTTCATTTTTATTGTGATTTCATTTCAATTGAAATTAGTTTTTAATAACCATTGCTACGATTCATTCTTAACATTTACTTCATTATAAATTATTAAATTTTTATTTCTTTCTATTCAATTACCAAAATTTTATTAAATTATCAAACATTAATTATCGAAAATTTACAAGTCGTTACCCTCTCTCCCACTCAAAACTTTTCGTCACCGAAAAGAAAAAAGAAGGGAAAAGAAGAATTTAGAAATCAATATATTTACTTAAAATATTAAATTTATAAACAAATTAATTTACAAAATTAATTAATTTAAATAAAATATACCAATTTATTCCCATTAAATATTTTTATACTCAAATTAATAAAGTTTGGAAAACACTTTTCAAAATTTATTCTAAGTCCAAAATTTATGGAAATTTTTTGCAGAGTCTCCTTTATACGAAGGGGCTCGGAAGAAAATATAATATCAACTATAACAATATATAATATATTTTCCAAAATAATATATCCCAACACGGGAAAAGCAATATAATAACGCTATAAACCATAATCCGAAAACATACCCGTTTGTCGGGCAAATAACGCTTATTTATGAAACCAAAAGCGGTAGCAATTGCTTCCATAACCTGTATTTCGCTTATATAATCCAAAAAGAGTTAATAACTATATAAAATGAAATATTTAAAGTTGTTTCAACCACAAACAAACAAATCAGTACAAACAACGATCATTTGCACAAGGCATACAATCATCACATAGAATCAACACAAATCAATCATTCATTCATATCAAATAAAACAAATAGTTGTTCGGGTTCAAAACTTTAATTTGTACGGAATGAAAAATAAACTACTAAGTGTACCCTTCACCCAACAGTCTTAGGTGTAACTAAATAGATTATTCATACATCCAAACAAATTTAAAGTATCATTGCCCAAACAACCATAAACCAAACAAACAATTCCAACCAAAAGCAGATTCTAACATTATTCAAGTTTATTCTTATAAATTATCTTTCACAACATTTGTTGTTCATCCCTTTTTCTTTCTTTCATTCATTGGTTACTTCATTTATTTTCATTTATTACTTACAATATTCATTTTTTTCATTTCAATGTCATGTAAATTTCTTCTTTGTGGCATCATATTCATCCATTCATTACTACTTAATTTCATGTATTTACTTAAGTTTCTAGTTGCCTACTTACAATACTTACTCTTTATCATATTTTATTATAGTAGCATTCCAGTTTATAACTCAAGTTTATTACAACTATAACACCGAGTCCTATTAATAAAAGTAATTTATTGAACACTTTTATTACATACATTTACTCGTACAATTCCTACTACATTTTCTTATTAGACATGTCAACTTTTAAATCTTTGGTAAGTTATATATATGCTTTTTAAGAATGCAATTGAAATTTATTCAAGTTTATACTATTAGTTTTAATTAATTTAGTGTTCAATAATTATATCCTTTGTTTCATAGGTTACAATTTCAAATTTCATTAATATCAATTATAACCTTGCATTAAATCCCTTATTTCATTTAGGGTTTCAATTATTAGTTAAATTGCATTTCACTACACTAATTGAAACCATCAATTAAAGGAAACTTAAGAATTAAATACCGGGTTAAATTTAAAATCATTTTAAAAATAATAGATAAATGTATACTTACAACTTATATCCAATTATATTTAAAACAATTAGAAATTTATATTTGTTTATCAGAATAAATCCATAGTAAAACTACTACAGTGGCCTTCCCACTTTGAAACTCGAAAATGAATGTCGATGATGCGTGCACTCATCACCGAAATTATTTTCCAATGATAGAGAGGGGAGTACAGAACTTATTTCTTTTCAAAGCTTCTTTAAAATAATTCTTTCAAATTATATTGAAATATGTATGCCAGAAAATACTTCTAATAATATTATTATTATACTTCAAAATCATTCAAAAGAAATTTTCAAAACCCCGAAACTTAAGTTCTAAATTCCCCATTTCCATTTATTTTATTTTCAATCTCATTTCAATTATTATTTAAAAAATTTATTACCTAACAACCAATATATTGCAACCAAACATATACCCTTTATAAAATATTTTATATAGAAAATATAATAGGAAAAATTATTTCATTCACCTATACTAAAAAATAAATTGTGTTAGTCTGTCCTATTGAGTGTTTAGAAATCCCTATTGATGTCATAGCGCCCCATGCATCAAGCAGAATTTATAAATACCAGATATAACATTCGCGCCTTTTTGTATGCTTTAAATCGACGATAAACCACACACGTCAGACTTAAACCATACAGAAGGGCGGATTGTTATGGGGTGAATAGGAAAAAGCAGAGAAAGAATTAAAACAAAACAAAATCTTGCAATGGAACGATAAAATATAATAATCAATTATACAGTTCATGAAGCTGTTTTACAAAACATTTGATTATACTTATACCATATATATCAGAGTTACACATACCAGAGAATATTAATAATGCAGCGGAACAATAAGAATGTAGTGAAATACTATAATAAATAATAATAAATCTTCGTCTTCATCCTCCGGAATACGGTCTTCCAAATCCTGAAATGCTCAGGCTGACCCGAGCGATTTGAAAAGACAAAACACTCGAGTCAGAACTAAAAGATCTTATGTAAGTTAAATCAATGATTAATAATATGAGTGGAACGGCGTCAGAGATGTTTACGGGATTTGATATCTCCTATCCAGTGTCTAACATGAGTGTACTAACTTAAGAGATGCTCGGGATTCACATCTCCTAAGGATCCGTTAAACTATTTACTATGTAATAATGTCTATCGTAAAATAAACTTACTTTTAAATAGCGTTAAGGAGTGACCCAATATTCCCCTTAACACATAATAGTGTCAATAGTCTATACAGTACCATAATACCTCCTGATCGGGAGGCTACCAGAGGATACTCCATAGGTATGACACAAATCAAACTCGTACAAGGCGCGCTAGGGTAGGTGACACGGCACAACTAGGCAATGTCAGGAGAGATATACCAATTACTCTTCCGCGCCGGTGGTAACGCGTAGCGCACAGCTACCGCCCACCTCGAGCCACACCCCCAAATCAAAAAAAATCAAAAGTGGCCACCGAATCAATCCGAAGTCGGAGTATAACATCGAAGGGATATGTCCGATAAAAGGTGCTACCTTCTTAGCCCGTCACTCGCTCATGTTTTAGCCACCTTATGCCAACTCACGGGAGTTGGATCCACGTATTTACCTCAAAGGAAACGCCGCCACCATCGTACTTCATTCTGGAATCTCCACCGCGTACACGGTTGTTAAAGTGGTCTTCGGAATTGGCAGAGAGTATGACAACTTCTGATCCCGACCTCTTCAAAAACCAAACGTTATTATAACACCGCGATCTTTTCAAAATAGTTTATACTTTTAAAACCAGAACAAAATATCCGTTTCAACACCATATAAATACGATATCATTTCCCTTTTAAAAACAAAATCAATATGATATCATTTAAAATCATTGTGATGTCCCGGAGATTTGGGCAATATTTATTTAATAATTTCATTTATAATTATTTTAAAATGTGAAATATTGATTTAATAATCTAATTCAAACATAATTTTCTTTTGAAAATTTATAATTATTTAGTTTGATAAATGATATTCTTTTTAAAATTTATAATAATAATAATTGAATTTGAGAATCTTATTGTTTTAAAATGTTAAAAATATTTAAATGATAAAATTTTCTTTCTAAACTGATTTAAAAATATTTTATTTATAATATATATATGTGTATACATTGTAAATAGGAATTTTGATTTTAATTTAAATTTAAATTTAATAAAGGATCTTTTCAAGTTTATAATATACATAGGTGTATAATTTATGAATTGATTAAATTAATTGAAATTAGTATTGGGACTTTTCATAAGTCAATTTATAAATCTATCTTATATTTTCAAAAAGAAATTATAGTAAATATTTTGTTATAAATATATAATAGTTAAAAATTGTATTTTATAATAAAGTTTATTTTGTTTTATCTTAAAATTATTTTAAAATAAACTTAGTTTATTATATTAGAGTATAGTATGTTGATTTGAAACTTTTAAATAAAATAAATTCAACATTATTCTTTTCCTTTTAAAATTTTCCCCTGTGAAAATTAGTTTTAAATAATTTTTATAAAAATATTCAAGAAAATACTTAAATATGTAAAGATAATTCATTTGTAATTATTTAAAGACTAAATGTAAATGAAACATATAAAAACATATAAAACATCTTAAGTTAAAATTAGAATGGTTTTATCTTAAATTAAAACATTTTTAAACAAAGAAATTATCTTTATCATACATGTGTTAAGCTTCATGTTTTTAAGTAGACACTTGTAATTGATCTTCATACTTAAGCAACAAGTGGCATTACTAAAACATTATTGAATTAATTATTTTAGATAAAAACTTAAACAAATCTTTTTGTTTCAAACCCTTTATCTCCTATAATGAATCTAAGATCGGATTTAAGAAAAACTGAAATCATTTTTACTCTAAAATCCACAGCCCAAACTCAATCAGTATTCTGCAAATATCAGCTATATAAGATCTGTAAACAAAAGTTTTAACACCTGCAAAAGAAAACCCAAATTGCAAATTCTGTTTAACCTGCAAACAAACTCAATCTTCAACCTGTAAGATTAATTCAAGCAAAGATGAAAAGGGGAAGCATGCAGACTAAAATCATCATCAAATGCAGTTTCAAAACCTGCAAACATCAAGTTATAATCAACTCTAACTAGCATGCAAACTCAGATTCAACATTAGCAGAGTAATTCATGAGGAGCAAGCAGATTCAGTCAATGCAATGGAATTCAGGCTCCTGGAAATGAATTGCATATGGAATGCTTTCTGTTTTTCAATTGAAAGGTGAGTAAATCTATGTTTAAAAACAGTTTCTTCTTTTAAAAAAAAACAAGCTAACAAGATTTGCAGAACTTAAAGTTTAATTTAAATGCCTTTTAAATAAGAAAATTTGAAACAGTGGCAAATTAATAACTACTATGTTCTTTTCTCTTTAGTGAGTAATCTCAAATCTATAGGTTGTTTAAAAATTTATAAGTGCATGAGTTTGAATATAATTGTTGACTGTTGTGTGATTATGCCTGCATATATTCTTGAATATGCAGATAGGTGATGCAAAATTTTTAACAGTCTTGCTACTATTCTAATTAGAATTTTAAATACCAAACCATTTCTATATGTCTGAATCTTAGTTAGAAATTATTGTGTAAACAAATTGTGCTGGTGTAGCATAGATGTAGGTTTGTAAAATTTTAATTTAATTAAATTAAAATCTTCAACTCTGGGAAACAGTAGTAACTGGTTTTGTTTTTTTTTTCAAAAGTAAGATTACCAAACATCTTAAAATTATTCAAAACAAGTTTAAAACTTTAATGCATGTTTAAAAACAAGGATAATAAAAACAAGCGTCAAGTTTTAAATCTTCTGTGTTGTTAGTAACGAAGGACTATGCAGTATTTTGGGATTTTGGGGTATCAAATCATAAAATAAATTTTGGAATCTGGAATTCCTTCTAGAGGTCTAAGATTGACTGGAGAGAGTGGGGAAAATAAGGGGAAGATGGTCAGAGAATGAAGGTGATGACAGTAGGGTTTTTCATGTTTGATCCCTAGTTTTAATGTAGTAGATGTCTTATAACTGCCTGAACTCTGTAGTGATCCGAGTGTTGCCATATTTTGGGGTTTGGCAATGGGGGTATAGGTGGAGCATTGGCCGGAGTTGGAGACCATAAGATGGCCGGAGTGGAGTGTCAAGAGGGTTGACAGGTTGGTGTGTACTTGGTGAAGTTTTCCGGGTTGCTTAATTTTGCTTGATTCTGATTTTCAAGCTACAGAGGATTTGTGATGGACATTATCAAGTTGAAGGATGGATGGCTTCTTGGAGAGGTTGGTGAAGGTAACTGGAAGTCGCCGGAGTAGTGGTGCATTTGCACAGTGGAGATTGGACTCTGGTGAACTTTGGTTGGTGCAGGTTTTGGTGACTCGAAGTCACTCTAGTGCAGTTAGTGTTATGACTCGAAGTGGGCTAGGGATTAACTCGAAGCAATTGATTGAGGTCTCGGGTTTTGTTGTTTACAGATTGTAATCTGTGCAGTTGTGTTTTTTTTAACATCTGGGAAACTCAAATTTTTTAAAAGCTATGATTTAAATTCAAGTAAGCCTTATGAATTCAAAAAGTTTAAAAACGAAGAATTTAAATTTAAAGTAAGGTTTAAACTCAAATTTGAAACCATGTGTAAAAATGT
This sequence comes from Allium cepa, assembly GCA_030765085.1. Lineage (NCBI taxonomy): Eukaryota > Viridiplantae > Streptophyta > Magnoliopsida > Asparagales > Amaryllidaceae > Allium > Allium cepa. Next base: position 765,591,138 of record CM060940.1, on the reverse strand, counting down.
AAGTTTCAGGATTCTTTGAATCCAGATTTTATTTAAAACAGTGTTTTTCTTTTTAAATTTTTTCTTTAAAGGGAATTCAATTTTTAAAACAGAGATTCAAATTTAGGTGTAAGTTTGAATTAGATTCAAGAGTACTTTTGAATTCAAAGTTTGAAAATGAAACTTTTAAATTTTAAGCAAGATTTAAATTTGGTTTTGAAATCAAATTAAGTATGATTTCAGTTTTACTTTGAAAGCAGTGTGAATTCAAAACAATTTTGAAATTTTTTTAAATATTGGACAGAGAATGTTTTTAAGTAAAATTTAAATATGAATTTAATTTCAAATAAAGGTAAAAATTTAAAAGAATTCTTTCCTTTGAGTATTTAAATAAAATTATGAAATGTTTAACTTTAAATTGAAAGTTAAATAATCTATCTATTTTAAAAGACTTGATTTATTTTTAGTAAAAATTTAGTAATATAGATTTTTCTTATATAATAATGTTAGTTCTTTACCTTTAGGTTATTAATTATTTAAAATTTGGATAATGTTTATATGGTTAAACATTTTTAAATCTTAAATTTTAAAATGGAAGTTGAATTTAATTTAGGAGTGTTTTGTTTTAAATACATTTGAATAATTAATAAGTCATTAATAAGTAAATGGATTAATTTGGAAATAATTAAGATAATTTAGAAATTTACTTATTAAATTGATTTTAATTAATGTTTTGGATTAATTTATAATTAAAGATGATTAATGAATAATTAATCTTAGATAATTCACTTAAGTAAGGAATTAATGAAAATGTTGTTAATTATCTAAGGGTAGTTAATAATTAATTAATGAGATTAATTTTGATGAATTAATTAGATTAATTAATTGAAGATTATCATTTGTAATTGGTTAAGTATAATTACTTTATAAAAGTAATTAAGGGATTAATTACTTATTGTAATTAATTTTGATAATGTGCCTTGTTAAATTAATTAATTTAGTTTAATTAATTTAAGAAATAATTTAATAATTTAATGATAATAATTGCTTAATGTAATTTATGGAGCAGGCTTTATTAGAGAAGTTTTAATTGATAATTACTGGAATGTGATTAAGGAAAGGTGATTTATTTTAATAAAGTAATTTGGATAATTACATTTGTAATTAATCAAGGATTAATTAATAAAGATAATTAATTATTGGATAATTAATTTATAAATAAGTAGTTAAGAGTAGTTAATATTGGATTTAAATATTAATCAAGGTGATTAATAATTGTATTTTAATTTTAGATTAATTACTAAATGTAATTAATATTAAATAAGTAATTTAAATATTAATTAGAGATCATTAATTAATATAATTAATGATGTAATTAAGGATTTTTTAATTAAGTAATAATTAATTAATTAAGTAATTAATTAATTGTAATTAATTAAGGATAAATGTAATTAATTATAGTTAATTAATAAATGAAGTAATTAAATGTTAATTACTTATGATTAAGGTTAATTTATTTTATAAAATTAATTAAAGACTAATTATATATTGTAATTAAAGGGTGATTAATCAAAGGTGCTTAATCAAGTTAAATATTTAATGAATGATTAATTAACTAGGTTGATTAATTAATAGATTTATAAGCAGGATTTATAGGTGAGTAATTAATTTAATTTTTTTTAATTAATTAAAGATAGAAGTAATTAATTTAATTCATTTTAAATTAAATTATGAATGATGGATAATAAATCATTGCATATGGATGATATTGATATCCCTTTGGATGGTTGTGATCTCAGAAATGAGATGAGTAGTATCTATAGGATATGGATGCTTAGTTATAGTATGATGGATTATTTTGGTTGTGATGATTGACTGTTGTGATGATTATCTGTTGTGATAATGTTATGGGTTATCTGTTATGATGAGAATATGTAGTTTATCTATCTGTGTGAAATAGATAAAATAAAATGGGTTAATTAGTTAAAACCCTTAAGTACAACTTGGACATTAAAATGGCGTTTGGTTTCGGTGAGACCGGGATCGGGTTTCTATATTTGGATATCCGAAAACCACATCGATTCCAATTTAAACGTTAGGTCGATTATCCAAGTGGAGCACGTGAAGACTCGAGGTGTAAGGGCTATACGTCAGTATAACTCTGTGGGTGATTCCGTAATGAGTTGATGGAATAGTACTTATAGATTCGAGATGGTGATTTAGAGTGCAAGGGTTATCGTCGTTAACTCTGAGGGTGATTCCAAAATGAGTGTAACGAGATAATGCCTTTGGTTTCGTTCGAACCCGGAACGAACTTGTATGGATTGAATGCTTTCAGAACATCGTCAGGTGGACGATGAGCATTCTAAGATAGATGTGTTCTATAAAGGTAATCGTAGCCTCAAGCCTCATCAACCGGGAATGGCTAAAACAGGGGAGTTGCAGCAAGGCTTCGTGGGTAGCCCCCACTGGAGAGTGAGATTTACCCCTGTCTAGAGGTCCCTTTTATTTCGGCTGTGTGGACGGTTGTGAGCTCCAACCGTCGGGGTGGTCTTGTTCAGAACTGTTCAGTAAGGAATGGGTCCGGCCTTGTGTTGCAGGGGAGCGGGCGTACTCCTCGGTACGGTGATCTAGGCCACGTACTGTGACGGGCGGCACCCCAGTAGCCCTGCCATTGATGGAATCCAAAATCCAATAAGTGGTTGTACCGTTCTGATTGTGCCCAACTATGTTGGAACGTGAGATGTAAGCATTCCAGCTATTTCTGTATTTTATTTTGAAAACCCTAGACACTATTATAATATCACTAGATTTCCTATCAAATGTTTTGGTTAGCGTAAGGTAAAAACTTTTCCATGTTTATGTGTGGGAAGTCTTACGTGATACCTTTTGTTTTCAAAGGATTTTATAAAGTTAAGCAACTTTTAAACCATTTACTCACACCAGACCCCTGTCTGACCTGAGTGTTTATTTTCTGTTTTATTAAACTCTTGGGTACTCATATTACGTATGAGTAGTCAAGTGATTCAGGATTGCTTTGACGAGTTCTGGAGGAGATAATGGAGCAGGAGGCTTCAGCGAGTAAATATATATAGTGGTTCCGCTGTGTTTGAGTTGTATCTGTTTTTCTCTGATATACTTGAATTGTAATCGCTAGACAAATGTTTATAACTGTCTAGTTTGTGTTGTATTGGCTGTAAAACTCTGATGTATATGATACCATGTAAAGTATTATGTGATATAATATAATTTATTCGTTCCGCTGTGAGATTCTGATGTTGTCTGTTTCTTTCTTTCCTTTCTTTTCTCTTTTTTATCCCTTTCTTTCTTCTTAGCAATGCGACTTCCTGGAGTTTGGAAGTTGGGTCGTTACATTGTGGTATCAGAGAATTAGGTTGACTGAATACCTAGGCTCTGTAGAGGCATCTTTCTTGAGAGAGCGTACTTATAATTTTTATATAACTATATATATATATATATATGTATATATATTTCTACCAATCTGTTGGGTTACCTGTTCAGGTTTTCCGACATAATTTATAAGGTAGATGGGGTAGTAGTGTGTGTAACACGACCTACCATTGGTTGGAGTTTGATGTTTGAGGTTGGAAGTGTATCTGTTGAGACTGTATACCTAATACCATCTCGAGTGAGTTCTGTAGTGATGAAGAACTTCATTGATCTCTGAAGGAAACCTGTTAAGGTTCGGAGTTCATTTCTGAAGTTAGATAAGTAGAATTTGGATCTGTTGGTTGGGCAGAAGCAAGTGATGGTATTTTGATACCTTAGGAAGTAGTAGCTGCGTGATGAGATGCAGTGTTCATGGATGTTCCCGAAGATGTTTTCTTTGGAACAAGTTAAGGAGGTGAGTCTGCTTCGGTGTTGTGGCTGTGGTCAGCTTGAGTTTCTGTTTGCTTTGAGGTCCGAGTTTCTCGAAGAGCTTTGATTTGGAATTCTTTGGCATCTGTGGAAGCAGTGCATTTTGGAGTGTTCTCTGTGTTGGGAAAAGATCTTCTGGCTTAGCAGTTTTTGTGAAATGGAGTTCAGAAGCAGTTGAGTGGACCCGTTTCTTTGATGGGTTGGCTAGTGAAGTGTAAACTTTTCTATGTGGTTAAGGGAGAACAGTTATTCCTTGGATTTGTTTGGGTTGATCGCAAAAGTGACTTGCGATTGTTTGAGTGTTCTCTTAGATTATCTGAGTTTTTCTAGATGTCTTTAGGAATTGTTCGCATCTGGAGTTTGAGTTTTCTTGTCGACTAGGATTCCACGAGTGGTACCGGTGGTTCAGCCTTGTAGGAGAATGGTTCCAAGGAGATTGAGTTGGTGTAGCATCTCAGAGTTTTGAGGAAATTTTTGAATTTCTTATGGATTTGTTGGATCATATCTCTGGGGTGTGTTGTCCTGTTTGTGCTAGTGTTCTTCTTCAAGCATTCTCTTCTAATTCGGATCAGAGTTGAGCAGCGGAAGCAGTTTGGAAGGTTATCTGCTTTTCTTTGCTGTACAGAAGAAGTTGTTGTCTTCTGATGTTGAGGAGTTGAGTTTGAGTTCTTGGTTCTGGTTGATCTTGAGGAGATCATTTTGTTGAGTTGAATGGTCTAGTTTGTTTTGAGAAGCATCAGCGAAGGTTGAGCTGATCAGGGAAGCTGTAGACAGCCCAGGATTGTCTGAAGAGTTTTGTGGATAAGAGTCGGAGGGATTTGGACTCTGAAGTCGGAGATTTAATTTTGGATAAGTTGTCTCCGATCAAAAGTGAGCTATAAGATTTGGTAAGTCTGAGAAGCTAGCTCTGTAGTGTTTTGGATCTGTTTTTGTATCTTGGAGAATAAGTGATTGATCTACAGGATTGGATTGCCAGTTTGGATAACTGGGATTCAATGTATTTCACGTATCTCTGAGGGAATACGTGTATGATCTATCCCTGGTTGTGGAACCAACAGTTCTGGAGTTTTGGTTGTTGAGTCAGACTCGTCTGCAGTCTGATATCTTGTCTAGTGTTGTAGATATAGTTGTATAGGAGTTTTGGAGCTTCTTATTATTGATTGTTTGGATTCTCTAGAGCGAGTATCCCGGTATATATATACTTGGGGAAACTCAATAAAATTTTATCCATAATTTGTCTGGATAATTAGATTTGTTTGATTGGTTGAATTGGTTGTTTTTATTGTTAGCATATGTTTGATATATGCTTGTGTTTTAAATAAAATCTTTAACGAGATTATTAAATTAACTTTGCTTTTAAATTTCGGGGATAAAATTCTTTTAAGGGGGGAGGAATGTGATGTCCCGAAAATTTGGGCAATATTTATTTAATAATTTCATTTATAATTATTTTAAAATGTGAAATATTGATTTAATAATCTAATTCAAACATAATTTTCTTTTTAAAATTTATAATTATTTAGTTTGATAAATGATATTCTATTTAAAATTTATAATAATAATTGAATTTGAGAATCTTATTGTTTTAAAATGTTAAAAATATTTAAATGATAAAATTTTCTTTCTAAACTGATTTAAAAATATTTTATTTATAATATATATATGTGTATACATTGTAAATAGGAGTTTTGATTTTAAATTTAAATTTAAATTTACTAAAGGATCTTTTCAAATTTATAATATATATAGGTGTATAATTTATGAATTGATTAAATTAATTGAAATTAGTATTGGGACTTTTCATAAGTCAATTTATAAATCTATCTTATATTTTCAAAAAGAAATTATAGTAAATATTTTGTTATAAATATATAATAGTTAAAAATTGTATTTTATAATAAAGTTTATTTTGTTTTATCTTAAAATTATTTTAAAATAAACTTAGTTTATTATATTAGAGTATAGTATGTTGATTTGAAACTTTTAAATAAAATAAATTCAACATTATTCTTTTCCTTTTAAAATTTTCTCCTGTGAAAATTAGTTTTAAATAATTTTTAAAAAAATATTCAAGAAAATACTTAAATATGTAAAGATAATTCATTTGTAATTATTTAAAGACTAAATGTAAATGAAACATATAAAAACATATAAAACATCTTAAGTTAAAATTAGAATGGTTTTATCTTAAATTAAAACATTTTTAAACAAAGAAATTATCTTTATCATACATGTGTTAAGCTTCATGTTTTTAAGTAGACACTTGTAATTAATCTTCATACTTAAGCAACAAGTGGCATTACTAAAACATTATTGAATTAATTATTTTAGATAAAAACTTAAACAAATCTTTTTGTTTCAAACCCTTTATCTCCTATAATGAATCTAAGATCAGATTTAAGAAAAACTGAAATCATTTTTACTCTAAAATCCACAGCCCAAACTCAATCAATATTCTGCAAATATCAGCTATATAAGATCTGTAAACAAAAGTTTTAACACCTGCAAAAGAAAACCCAAATTGCAAATTCTGTTTAACCTGCAAACAAACTCAATCTTCAACCTGTAAGATTAATTCAAGCAAAGATGAAAAGGGGAAGCATGCAGACTAAAATCATCATCGAATGCAGTTTCAAAACCTGCAAACATCAAGTTATAATCAACTCTAACTAGCATGCAAACTCAGGTTCAACATTAGCAGAGTAATTCATGAGGAGCAAGCAGATTCAGTCAATGCAATGGAATTCAGGCTCCTGGAAATGAATTGCATATGGAATGCTTTCTGTTTTTCAATTGAAAGGTAAATCTATGTTTAAAAACAGTTTCTTCTTTTTTTTTTAAAAAAAGCTAACAAGATTTGCAGAACTTAAAGTTTAATTTAAATGCCTTTTAAATAAGAAAATTTAAAACAGTGGCACATTAATAACTGCTCTGTTCTTTTCTCCTTAGTGAGTAATCTCAAATCTATAGGTTGTTTAAAAATTTATGTGTGCATGAGTTTGAATATAATTGTTGACTGTCGTGTGATTATGCCTGCATATATTCTTTGAATATGCAGATAGGTGATGCAAAATTTTTAACAGTCTTGCTACTATTCTAATTAGAATTTTAAATACAAAACCATTTCTATATGTCTAAATCTTAGTTAGAAATTATTGTGTAAACAAATTGTGCTGGTGTAGCATAGATGTAGGTTTGTAAAATTTTAATTTAATTAAATTAAAATTTGCAACTCTGGGAAACAGTAGTAACTGATTTTGTTTTTTTTTTCAAAAGTAAAATTACCAAACATCTTAAAATTATTCAAAACAAGTTTAAAACTTTAATGCATGTTTAAAAACAAGGATAATAAATACAAGCATCAAGTTTTAAATCTTCGGTGTTGTTAGTAACATAGGACTGTGCAGTATTTTGGGATTTTGGGGTATCAAATCATAAAATAAATTTTGGAATCTGGAATTACTTCTGGAGGTGTAAGATTGACTGGAGAGAGTGGGGAAAATAAGGGGAAGATGGTCAGAGAATGAAGGTGATGACAGTAGGGTTTTTCATGTTTGATCCCTAGTTTTAATGTAGTAGAGGTCTTGTAACTGCCTGAACTCTGTAGTGATCCGAGTGTTGCCATATTTTAGGGTTTGGCAGTGGGGGTATAGGTGGAGCATTGGCCGGAGTTGGAGACCATAAGATGGTCGGAGTGGAGTGTCAAGAGGGTTGACAGTTTAGTGTGTACTTGGTGAAGTTTTCCAGGTTGCTTAATTTTGCTTGATTCTGATTTTCAAGCTACAGAGGATTTGTGATGGACATTATCAAGTTAAAGGATGGATGGCTTCTTGGAGAGGTTGGTGAAGGTAACTGGAAGTCGCCGGAGTAGTGGTGCATTTGCACAGTGGAGATTGGACTCTGGTGAACTTTGGCTGGTGTAAGTTTTGGTGACTCGAAGTCACTCTAGTGCAGTTAGTGTTGTGACTCGAAGTGGGCTAGGGATTAACTCGAAGCAATTGATTGAGGTCTCGGGTTTTGTTGTTTACAGGTTGTAATCTGTGCAGTTGTGTTTTTTTTTTTTAAATCTGGGAAACTCAAATTTTTTAAAAGCTATGATTTAAATTAAATTGTAGGTTTGATTTAAATTCAAGTAAGCCTTATGAATTCAAAAAGTTTAAAAACGAAGAATTTAAATTTAAAGTAAGGTTTAAACTCAAATTTGAAACCATGTGTAAAAATGTAAGTTTCAAGATTCTTTGAATCCAGATTTTATTTAAAACAATTTTTTTCTTTTTAAATTTTTTCTTTAAAGGGAATTCAATTTTTAAAACAGAGATTCAAATTTAGGTGTAAGTTTGAATTAGATTCAAGAGTACTTTTGAATTCAAAGTTTGAAAATGAAACTTTTAAATTTTAAGCAAGATTTAAATTTGGTTTTGAAATCAAATTAAGTATGATTTCAGTTTTACTTTGAAAGCAGTGTGAATTCAAAACAGTTTTGAAATTTTTTTAAATATTGGACAGGGAATGTTTTTAAGTAAAATTTAAATATGAATTTAATTTCAAATAAAGGTAAAAATTTAAAAGAATTCTTTCCTTTGAGTATTTAAATAAAATTATGAAATGTTTAACTTTAAATTGAAAGTTAAATAATCTATCTATTTTAAAAGACTTGATTTATTTTTAGTAAAAATTTAGTAATATAGATTTTTCTTATATAATAATGTTAGTTCTTTACCTTTAGGTTATTAATAATTTAAAATTTGGATAATGTTTATATGGTTAAACATTTTTAAATCTTAAATTTTAAAATGGAAGTTGAATTTAATTTAGGAATGTTTTGTTTTAAATACATTTGAATAATTAATAAGTCATTAATAAGTAAATGGATTAATTTGGAAATAATTAAGATAATTTAGAAATTTACTTATTAAATTGATTTTAATTAATGTTTTGGATTAATTTATAATTAAAGATGATTAATGAATAATTAATCTAAGATAATTCACTTAAGTAAGGAATTAATGAAAATGTTGTTAATTATCTAAGGGTAGTTAATAATTAATTAATGAGATTAATTTTGATGAATTAATTAGATTAATTAATTGAAGCTCATCATTTGTAATTGGTTAAGTATAATTACTTTATAAAAGTAATTAAGGGATTAATTACTTATTGTAATTAATTCTGATAATGTGCCTTGTTAAATTAATTAATTTAAGAAATAATTTAATAATTTAATGATAATAATTGCTTAATGTAATTTATGGAGCAGGCTTTATTAGAGAAGTTTTAATTGATAATTACTGGAATGTAATTAAGGAAAGGTGATTTATTTTAATAAAGTAATTTGGATAATTACTTTTGTAATTAATCAAGGATTAATTAATAAAGATAATTAATTATTGGATAATTAATTTATTAATAAGTAATTAAGAGTAGTTAATTATTGGATTTAAATATTAATCAAGGTGACTAATAATTGTATTTTAATTTTAGATTAATTACTAAATGTAAATAATATTAAATAAGTAATTTAAATATTAATTAGAGATCATTAATTAATATAACTAATGATGTAATTAAGGATTGTTTAATTAAGTAATAATTAATTAAGTAATTAATTAATTGTAATTAATTAAGGATAAATGTAATTAATTATAGTTAATTAATAAATGAAGTAATTAAATGTTAATTACTTATGATTAAGGTTAATTTATTTTATAAAATTAATTAAAGACTAATTATATATTGTAATTAAAAGGTGATTAATCAAAGGTGCTTAATCAAGTTAAATACTTAATGAATGATTAATTAACTAGGTTGATTAATTAATAGATTTATAAGCAGGATTTATAGGTGAGTAATTAATTTAATTTGTTTTAAGTTAATTAAAGATAGAAGTAATTAATTTAATTCATTTTAAATTAAATTATAAATGATGGATAATAAATCATTGCTTATGGATGATATTGATATCTTTTTGGATGGTTGTGATCTCAGAAATGAGATGAGTAGTATCTATAGGATATGGATGCTTAGTTATAGTATGATGGATTATTTTGGTTGTGATGATTGACTGTTGTGATGATTATCTGTTGTGATAATGTTATGGGTTATCTGTTATGATGATAATATGTAGTTTATCTATTTGTGTGAAATAGATAAAATAAAATGAGTTAATTAGTTAAAACCCTTAAGTACAACTTGGATATTAAAATGGTGTTTGGTTTCGGTGAGACCGGGATCGGGTTTCCATATTTGGATATCCGAAAACCACATCGATTCCAATTTAAACATTAGGTCGATTATCCAAGTGGAGCAAGTGAAGACTCGAGGTGTAAGGGCTATACGTCAGTATAACTCTGTGGTTGATTCCGTAATGAGTTGACGGAATAGTACTTATAGATTCGTGATGGTGATTTAGAGTGCAAGGGTTATCGCCGTTAACTCTAATGGTGATTCCAAAATGAGTGTAACGAGATAATGCCTTCGGTTTCGTTCGAACCCGGAAGGAACATGTATGGATTGAATGCTTTCAGAACATTGTCAGGTGGACGATGAGCATTCTAAGATAGATGTGTTCTATAAAGGTAATCGTAGCCTCAAGCCTCATCTACCGGGAATGGCTAAAACATGGGAGGTGCAGCAAGGCTTCGTGGGTAGCCCCCACTGGAGATTGAGATTTACCCCTGTCTAGAGGTCTCTTTTATTTCGGCTGTGTGGACGGTTGTGATCTCCAACCGTCGGGGTGGTCTTGTTCGGAACTGTTCAGTAAGGAATGGGTCCGGCCTTGTGTTGCAGGGGAGCGGGCGTACTCCTCGGTACGGTGATCTAGGCTACGTACTGTGACGGGCGGTGCCCCAGTAGCCCTGCCATTGATAGAATCCAAAATCCAATAAGTGCCTGCACGGTTTTGATTGTGCCCAACTATGTTGGAACGTGAGATGTAAGCATTCCAGCTATTTCTGTATTTTATTTTGAAAACCCTAGACACTATTATAATATCACTGGATTTCCTATCAAATGTTTTGGTTAGCGTAAGGTAAAAACTTTTCCATGTTTATGTGTGGGAAGTCTTACGTGATACCTTTTGTTTTCAAAGGATTTTCTAAAGTTAAGCAACTTTTAAACCATTTACTCACACCAGACCCCTGTCTGACCTGAGTGTTTATTTTCTGTTTTATTAAACTCTTGGGTACTCATATTACGTAAGAGTAGTCAAGTGATTCAGGATTGCTTTGTGGAGTTCTGGAGGAGATAATGGAGCAGGAGGCTTCAGCGAGTAAATATATATATAGTGGTTCCGCTGTGTTTGAGCTGTATCTATTTTTCTCTGATATACTTGGATTGTAATCGCTAGACATATGTTTATAACTGTCTAGTTTGTGTTGTATTGGCTGTAAAACTCTTATGTATATGATACTATGTAAAGTATTATGTGATATAATATAATTTATTCGTTCCGCTGTGAGATTCTGATGTTGTCTGTTTCTTTCTTTCCTTTCTTTTCTCTTTTCTATCCCTTTCTTTCTTCTTAGCGATGCGACTTCCTAGAGGTTGGAAGTTGGGTCATTACAATCGTAGTATACCAGAGTTATAAATTTCGAAACCAAAGACTTAAAACTATAACACTTCCAAGCATAATACTTTGAAATTAATAACTTTGAAACATGACTTCCAACCCTTACATGGTTTAAATATTAAAATATTTTATAAAATAAACTAGCTTCTTAAATTTCACAAATCAAATCCAAAACAACCTGAATTTCTAAATTTTATATTTAATATATTTCAAAGCTTAAATATTCAAATTTCAATAACTGAATATTCCTCAACTTATTCACTTAAATCACCTTAAACTCGAATTAAGTTATAAAACCATATTCTTTTAAAAATCTCAATTTCAATAAGTTCCAAATGGATTCTTATTAAATATAATTCTTAATCAGGTAAAATATCAAGTAAATTTCAAAAATATCTCCTCAACCTTGATTTATAAAAATAATATAAACTCTATATTAAAATATAATTTAAGTAAATACTTATCCATATTACATTTTAATAAAATCAAACTTTATTATTAAACTTATTTTATAATTTAAACAATTTTATTCGTAGCTTAAAACCAAGAATTTAGCAATATATATAAAATAACATTTAAATTATCCAAATCAATATCTCATAAAATCATATATTTCTTTCCAAAGCCATAGAAATTCATTTCAAAATATATTTTTATATATAGACCTTGGTGTTTGTATATAATTTTCCACCCTATGGTCAAGTGATACAGATATTTATCATTTCAATCTTTAATTTAAAATAAAAACATGGTTATATATCATTTCAAACAGCAATCCCGAATGAAATAAAAATTGGATAACAACTTGCAGTTTATAACACATAAACTAAAACATCCATTCATCCAATATCAATCATCAAACATTTATCACAATCATCATCCAATTCAAACAATACATTAATATATAACAGATAATAAATAACAGGTATTACTGGCATTTTATATAGAATAATAAATTTATTTAACTGGCAGTTTATTTGCAATAATAAATTGAATGACAATTTAATTCAATAAATTAAATTTAACTGGAATGATGATAAAAATATACCAAACAGTAATAAATCAATTTCTAATCACATCAGAAATTAATTTAGCACATCTAAGAAATTTTAGAAGTTGTGAGTGGGTTAAAACACTCACCCTTTAAATTTAAATTGAATTTAAATTCAATTTAAACACAAAATTTGAACAGTCTTAGAATTCGTCCAAACCAGTGCCAAAATGCCGGAATTCAAATACGAACCTAGCAGAGAAAATGGCACGTAAATCTGACATCATATGCGAAAGATATTTAGGTTTGAAAATTGAATTTGAAATTTAAAAAAAAAGAAAAAAAAGAAGGATGTTACCACACAACTGCCACGTCAGCGTCTACTACAGCAGCGCTAGACAAGAATCACGAACGCACCCTATTCCCAACCCGCCACAGCCGAAACGAAATCATCAACGTCGTGCCGTGTACACCCCTCATCGACCAAATCAGAGCTCTCCATCGCGAAGCTCGAGCCGAGCCGCCCAACCATGCCGATCGCGGCCACCTCTGGTGCCTCCTGGAGCACACCGCCATCGCGCGAGAGATGGCCAATCACGGCGATTTAAGGTGACAATAGCAAGAACTAACTGCATGGATCTGAAGCACATGACCCCCTCTTCGCAGCAGTACCACTTGATCGTCCCCAATTGATGATCCACCGTTAACCCTCCTCCACAATGCACGAACAGTCGGAATTCATTCTGATATTCTGGATAAATGATGCATTGAATCGGAAAACGAATTTCAGTTTTGAGATGCGTACATCGAGAGCTTCTACATATAATTTTTCTGAATGTTTTTGAGGAATTTGAAATTTCAATTTGATTTTTGAATTGCAGTTGGATTTAGAATTTTCTACCATGAGGAGGTGATAAAGAATTATACGCATAGACAAATGAGAAATAGAGGTAGACTAGGGTTTATAACAAGGTATAAATAGGCAAGCTGAAATTAGAATAGATGGACCTGATATATAAACGTGTTGAACGATAAATGGCCATAAAAGCCCGTTCTGACTCCGGAACGAAATTGGTTCAACCCATATATCAAAATTGATGTTTTTAAATATTTTAAACGCAATAGAATAGGTTTTAGGTCCAAAGTCCATCGTGTGAAGAAGTTATGGCAAAATCAAATTGACTTCAATTGATTTCAAGGCGTTTCGCATTCGTACGGTCAAACGACAAGTCCGATCGCTTCGAAACTTGAAATCCTACAATAATTCACCATTACAGATCGATGAAACTGGTTTCGTCGAAATCCGAGTCAGTGGCCAAAATGGCTATTTTTCCCTTAATTAAATAAAATTTATAATTAATTAATCAAATCAAATCTTAAATTTCAATTCTAACATTGACAAATTTTACCCCTTTAAATTTTCTTAATCATTTACACTAATTTAAACAAATTTGTATGTCAATTTAAAGTTGATATATCTATAAATTTCAGTGTTAACTTCCAATTTCATTAAATTCAAAATTATAAATTTAATTTCCAGTAATTCAATTAAATTGACTTTTCATTCTGTTATTAAATTCATTATTGTCAACGGATGAAATAAATATTGGATTCAAAACCTATTTCATTAATATTCTCACATTCCATCTTCATTTCAATTAGCGTAATAAATTAAATATTTAATTTCATTTATTTGCAATTAATCCAATTATTGAATTCTAAATTCCGAATAAACTAATCAATCTTGGTTTCCCTTCTTTAAATCAACCAATTGTCATATTATAAATAGAATTGACATTAATTCCTATTATTCCTTTACACTAACATGGATTTTATCAAAGTACAGTTAATTACGTATTATTTCATAAATTAATATACTTTTGAACTTATTTCCCAATTTATTAATTACAATCAGTTAAGAACTTACCATTGGTTCTATAAATTTGTTTGCACTAAATTAGTTATTGCATTAATTCTCATTAATATAACATTAAGGTTTATTTAGCTCTAATTGATTTCCAATTTTATTATTAAACAAAAAAAACAGGTAACTTATAAAAAGTGTTACCTTGTCTTTAATTACACTCATGAATTCCCTATTATTAACTATATTCTTCTTATTGCATTAGCTAATCAAGTATTTACATTCGTTTCTTACATTCAAATCTCATAACCAATTATAACAAATTTCAATATCTCACTCGACCTTTCGCTTTAATTTATCCATTTATTAAGTTTTCCATTAATAAATCTATATTTTCATTCCTTTAATTCAATAACTTGTTCTATTATGAATAAAGTTAACATTATTTCCAAATATTACCTTAATTAACATTAACGTAATATTTTTTTAGATTTATTGCAATTGATTCCAATTCAATTTCTATTTCCTAATATACTCTAGTTTAACAACTTCTAAACATTGTATTACTTCTCACATTAATCTAACTTTTGTTTATATTTGTTAAAATTTGATTTCTCATTTCAATTGGTAGACTAAATAAACGGGCAACACATCATTATTGCCACCGTTTACTTTTAACTACATTTATAAGTTTATTGTTTACAGACCCAAGTTACAATATTTTACATAATTTCAATTTACCGTAATCTCATTCAGTCTATTAATTATGTACAAATTCCTTTATTTACACAACACTTACATTTATTTACTTATTTTTAATTTTATACCCAAGTGCAACAATTTACTCTATTTCACTTTTATTGTAATTTCACTTCAATTGACAAAAATTAGTTTTTAAACAATAAAATTTTGATAAATATCTGGATATATATATATATAGATTGGAAACTATAATAAATATTGAGAAATAAATCTCCAGATAAATGAATAATATATTTCACTATTTAATCCAAGATAAGAATATCTATTTATATAAAGATATATATGTATGCCATGAGAAATAGAATATTTAGAAGTTGTAAAAGTGTGGATATATTTAAATTTATCAAAAATTCACATAAGATATTTCTAATTATAATATATATATATATATATATATATTGTGATTAGGAATCTATTGTTTTGAATTCAATATAATGATTTTTGAAAAGCTATTTAAGGATTAAATTCTAATACATATATTTATATATATATATTATTTATTAAGATATAATTAGATTTTAAAATCATTTTCTTTAAAGGTTATATAAGTATAAATAATAGAAAAATGAATTAATAAAAATATGATTTAATAAAGGTTAATACTTTCTTTAAAAATATATAAATTGTATATATACAAAAGTATTAATATGCATAATAGACAAGTGTAAAAAGATTACAACATGCATTAAACAAGTGGAAGTTAATTGCAGCATGCGAAATACAAATGTCTCAAATGTATATGTGTAACAATAAAATAGAAAGCTATGTGTGTATATACACACACACACATATATATCCCTCTATACTCCTTCGCTCCTCATTTCTTTGTTAATATTCAAAATTTAAGAAACTAAAATCAGAAATAAAATCAAACAAATATTGCATCCTGATCAAGCAAAGCAAGGATTAAGGCTTCAAACATGCAAATTCAAACTCAATTCAAAGATCCAAATCAATATCAAGCATCGGTATCAACAAATCATTTTCCACATCAAATCTTTTCCCTGTCCCCTGTTTATCAATTACAGGTGAGTAAACATTTAATTTAAAGAAGCTTAATCTATATTCACATACTAATGCCTGTGATAAATAACTATTATTATGTTGTGAATATAATTTTGGTGTATTTTTCCTAGAATATAGTTGGATATCTATGTGTGTGTGTGTGTTTGTGTGTCTGTGAATGTTTGTATGATGATATCTTGCTCTGTCTTTGTTTAAACAGACTCGATTAGTTTTAAAATTTCTAAATCTCCTTTCCCAATCTCTTTTAGGATTAGATCTCTTAATGAAATATGTTAGTATTAACTATATTTGATTTAAAAAAATGTTTTTAAGCAAAATTAGTACGTAGATTTACTTGAAAAAAATAAATTACAGAGGAAATCTTTTCAAATCATAAATTAAAGTTTTTAAAACTCAAGTATTGTTTATATGATCCAATTCGATATTGGAAATGATGATTTTTAAAGATAAAATGAAAATTTTTAAGCTTGAATTCGAGGAGAATTTATGGGTTGATCGGAAATTGGGAAATTGCCAATTTTCGGCGATCTCGACATCTTGTCGCCTTCGAGTTTTGACCAAAGGTTGCTTGTAGATCGATGGTCGTGGGAAAAATGACCATCGATTTTTGGGTCATCTGGTGGCATGGCGCGGGAAAACTAGGGTTTAAGCATGGGTTTGGGTCGTGGTTGATTTCGAGGCCAATGCGACATCGACATTGCATCGGGTTAAATATGATATAGGGGAAATGTAGCGTGAGGCTCTGGCGAATGTGTGTGTTCAATGGCGAGCTCTCTGGCGATCGGAGTTCGGCGATACAAGGTGGGTTTGTTCCTAGTAGTGCCCGTCGACCTCATTTTAGATTCTGGTGTTCGATGTAGGTTCTGGGTGGTTGTTTGGATTGAGGTGGTCGAAGATGACTTGCTGGTGGCAATGGTGTTGGTCGGAGATGGTCGGATTTATATGCACGTGAATAGGTTGTCTTTGTATCGGGTTGATGTTGGGATGGTTACAGGGATCGGAGGAGATGATGTTCGGCTCGGGGACGTGCATGGGAAATAAGGTAGTTTGCTTGAGTATTTTTTCGGGTGGTTTTGTGGTAGCTCAGGTTTTTTTTTAAGATAACAGTTTTTTAAATTTGAAGTTATTTTTGTACCAGGTTTTAAGTAAATAATTTAGGTAAGTGAAATCAAGTTTTCAAGCCAGGTGTTAACCAAGTTTCAAAAGCAAATGAAGTAAGTTTTGAACCACATTATAAAAGCTAAAGAAAGGGAATAAGTTTCAAATGCTTAAAAATATAAGAAGATAAGCAAGATTCTAGGGTAGATTATTAACCAAGTTTTTAAAGCATAAAAGAAATGTTAACAAGTTTTCAAAGAAATTATTAAACAAGTTTTTCAAAGTAAAGTGTAATCAAGTTTTAAAAAACAAGTTTCAATATAAATTATAAAGTCAAATGTTTTGAAATTTAAATTGTTTTGATTTGAATAATTATATTAATTATCTAATTAAATCTCTAAGTGTTTTCAAATATAATATAATGATGTAATTAACTAGGTGATTAAGATAGGTGCATTAAACTTAAATTAATAAACGGTTCTCAGGTGATTTGGTATAAATTACTTTCATACATTTTTAAATAATATTTAAATGAAATTAAGAAATTAATTAAGATAAATGGGTTATCTTAGATTAATTAATGACTTAAGTAATTAAGGGTTAATTAATATGCTTAAGTAATCATAGATTAATTAATTAAGTAATTAAAGGATAATTACGTAAAGAATTATTACTTAATAAAAATTAATTAATAATTAAGGTTAGTTAAATAATGATAAAAGGATAATTAATTAACCGATGATTAAAGTATAATTAATTAATAATTAAAGGATGATTAATTAATGGCTTGAAATTAATTAAAGTTAAGTAAGCTAGATTTAAAAGTAATTAAGATAATTAATTTGATTATTTGGAGATTAATTAAATTAATTAGAAATGGTACAATTAATTAATCTTTCTTATAGATGTTTAAGATATATTAAATGAATTAGATTATTTGATATCTCTAATATGTGATTTGTGATGCTTTGTGATATGAGATACTTTGGTTAAACTGTGATATTGTGGGTTATCTATCTGAGATGAATTGTTGTGCGAATATGAAATCCTTAATATAAATGTATTGTTTAAACTTAAACATTTGTCTTAAAGAATAACATTGATTCTGAATAGACAGGGGTCGGGTATCAGCAAATACCTGAAACCACATCGATTTGTAATCTACAACAATTCTTTATAGATTTGATATGTGCGATCAATAGCCCATTAGGGAATAATTTAGGTAAATAAGACCATTGAAACTAAGTAAGGGTACTTAGGGATTGATTTGTGAAATAAGTATTGACTATAACAAGTTAAGATCTTGTAATAAAGTACGAGTTACTCCGGAATTCAAATATGTTTAAACTCAGTATTTTTAAGTTATATGTGTAACAACCCTAAATATTTGCCTATATATTTTTAAATTTGATTTTATTTTATTTCAATTATTTTAAATTTATTTTTTGTTTCAAACATTTCATTTTTAAATATAAATGTTGATTTTTAAGTGATTTATAGTTCAAATTAGTATAATTTGAATATTTTACTGTAAAGTGAATTTCTAGTCAAACTATTCAAACTGTGACTTTTTAAACTTCAAATTTAAATTATTTTAAATCTTAAATTTTATCTTTTATTATGAAAATAGATGAAATAACTTGAACACTGCTTTTCGTTTCGTTGGAAACAGACTTAAACTGTGAAAGTTATGTACATCTCAATTTTGAGTATAATTTGTTTTATTTTGCAATTTTGTCTATTTTAAATTATATAAATTATATTTTCCTTGTCATATTAATATGTGTAAATATGTTATTTTATGCATATTCTTTTTATTATAATAATTTTTAAATGAAGTAAACAATTTTCCAAAGTAAATGGTGATTTAATTGTAATTTCTGGACACCGTTTTGGATTTTTAAGCAATTTCTTTAAATCTTTTTCTGTTTTCTTTAAATTTAATTATTTATTTTTAAAATGTGTTAATATGTTTTTAAGTATATTTTTGTCTTTTAATATTTTAAAGTGATATAGAATTTTTCTAAAGTTTATTGAAATTTATTTTAATTTATTAAGACTGGTTTCTATTTTTCTTTGCTATTTTCTTCATTTAAATTATATTTAATTAATTTTTTTTTTGTGAAGACATTTTTTTTTCTTATCATTATTTTTAAATATTTTCCAAGTCCACAATATTTTCCAAAGTTTGTTCCATTTAATTTCAAATTTTCTAGACTAGTTTTCATTTTGTGCTATTTTCTTATTTTAATCATATCTAATTAATATTTAATTATTAATATTTTGTTTATCTGTTATATTTTCGAATTTGAACTGAAATTTATAAGTATTTTCAGTTATTTAAAATGTATATAAATATATATAGTAAATTGGAAAGGTTTTAAAAGCTTTTGAAACGTAAAGTCGTTTCACCTCCTAAGTCGTTTCTTTTACAGTTTCCGCATTTACTCTTTGACCGTTTTTTTTTGTTTTTTTCTCTTTTTAGCGTGACTTCCTCTTTCAATTTTCACGTGGATCTCAGATCCATTTCTCATCTAAAAAAAACAAAATATGGCCATGGCTTGAAGGAGTTGAGGTAAAAATTATCTTCTTCTTCCTTTGTTTTTCTACTTTTGTATTTTGAATTTTGTACTTGTTCTCACCTTCATAGCTTGGCTCCTCCTCAACCAGATCTGAACTAACCTCTACCACCCCTTTCCTCGGACCATCAACCATCCTACTACCTCTCCATTTCAGGTTGAGACCATCCATGGCAAGGACCACCACAAAATCCACCAAAAACCATCACCTATTGCACTAGCCTAGCATAGTTTATCATCTCCTCCTTCTACCACCATTAGCCGCCATTACCTCCCCCACCACCACCTCTAACCTGACCTCCACCCTCTTCCACATCACCCACCACCACCTGCACCACTGGTTGGGTACACCTAGCCTCTGGCTGAACCAAACAAGAGCAACAAATGATGTATGTTGCATAGTTTTAGCCCTGTACACCTAGTTTTATGCACCTAGACTAAACCCACCTTCAAACCCATGTGTAGGCCGACCCTTACACACCCAAACCTGACCCAATTCCCTGAGTTAGCCGAGCTTAACCACTGCCTAACTGAAGTACATGAGGTTGAGAACAAGTGCAATTCATTCGATGTTGTTTTGGGCTTTGAATTCTAATGTTATTTGATGTTTAAATCGTGTTGAAACATACATATATTTGTATTGTTTTGTGTAAATGTTTGAACAAGTCAAATTGCTTTGGCTCTCCACTCTCAAGTCATATCCATGTCATCGTGCCTTCATTGTGTTGCGTTGTGTGCTTTGGTAGATATCTCCAGCTTTGAACATGTGAGTTATTCTCACCAGACAGTATGTACATATATAACTAGTAAATTGACCCCTTTTGAATCTGTAAAATGCATTATCATGTTACACCTGCTATATTATGATTTTATGATGTTCATCCATGCTTAAACACCTTTTATAACATCTGTTACTGCTTTATTATGTTGTTCTTCTATTTTATCAGTTTATTACACTACAAGTTCCCTTTAGATTAGAATCACTATGGGTTGAAATGATACATACCCGAGCGAACTTTAGAATAGGGGAAAATCGTTATGGGTTGAAATGATAGGCCTGAACGATTTTCAACTTATTTTATTTACTTGGGACTGCGTGTTTGAAATGATAAAACCCGGATTTTTCTTTATAAATTACGGGTTGAAATGATACATTGCCCGTATCACTTTACCCAGCGTAGAAAATTATATACAGGCCCGTAGTTAAAATATGTTTTTCTAAAAATTTTAAAATATTTTATAAATTTAATTATTATAATATTTTGATTTAAAATTAAATAAAAATATAATTTTTGTAAAGTATTATTGATTTTCTAGAAATCTATAAGTTAAATAAATTATGGAAAAGTTAGAAAATCTGAATGTAAGATATTTTGGAAATTTTGATTTAATTTTTAATGGAATTTAAATTAACATTGAAATATCATAAATTTATGATATTTTGAATTTAAATTAATTCAAAATGATTTTATAGCATATTAATGATTTTTGAATAAAGTTAAAATGTTAATGAGTGAATATTGAGTTGAATTTGGAAATATAACTTAAATTGGAATTTATGAATTTGGTTTAAAAGTGAAATTTTAAGTTAAGTTAAATAAAATGGAATTAAGTTATATTTGAAATTTTAAACTTACGTGTTAAGTTGAAATTTAATGTAATGAATTTAAATTTGAATATTGAAATTTAATTAGCGAATTTTTAATAAATATTGATTTTTGAAAGGAAACTTAACTTTATAAAATCATGAATTTAAGTAAAATTAAATGATGCTTATAAATGTGAAAATGTATGATTTTATAAGTTAAAAATGATTTAAATAAAAATATAAGTATTTATGAAATTATATTGAATATTTGATGTTAATTAACAGCATTTTTAATACTGTCTTTTGTTAAATTGAATTGTTTTTTAATGTAACTTTCTGTAGCATTTTCTAAATGCTGCGAAACTAGAATTTTCATTGTTTTAATAAATTTAAGTGCATAAATGAGCATTGAAAAGTTTAAATTTTTGGAATTTAATAATTTAATTATTAAATGTAATAACTTCATTTTTATGATTTAAAATAAAGTAATTTGTTTTGAAATATAACTTTTGATATATTAAATTGATTTGAAATGTGGTACCGAAAGATATGATATTTTGGTATATTGAAATGATTTAAAATGTGGTTTTGAAAAAATATAGCTATTTTGATATATTAAATGATTTGAAATGTGGTTTTGAAAAGATATGGTATCTTGATATATTAAAATGATTTGAAACGAAGTTTTGAAAGATATGATATTTTGATATTAAAATGATATGAAAGAAGTTCTGAAAGATATGATATTTTGAAAATGAAGCTCTGAAAGGTTAGGATATTTTGATATATTAAATGATTGAAATGTGGTTTCGAAAATACATGATATTTTGATATATTAAAATGATTTGAAACGAAGTTTTGAAAGATATGATATTTAGATATTAAATGATTTGAAAAATGGAGTTTTGAAAGATATGATATTTTGATATTAAATGATTTGAAAAATGGAGTTTTGAAGGATATGATATTTTGATATTAAAATGATTTGAAAAGAAGTTCTGAAAGATATGATATTTTGGAAATGAAGCTTTGAAAGGTTATGATATTTTGATATATTAAAATGATTTGAAAGGAAGTTTTGAAAGGATATGATAATTTAATATATTGAAATGGTTAGAAATGACTTGAGATTTATTTTGATACATATTTGAATTGAATGATATGGTATGATGATATATTGAAATGGTTTGGAAATGATTTAATCTTTATTTTGATAAGGATTTGGGTCGAAATGATATTTTATTTTGAAGTATATAATATTGTTTTAAAGTTATAACTACGGGTTATAATAACGATTGGTTGTTAAAGAGACCGGGATCGGATATTGTCTTATAGCCGGCCAATACCGAAAACCACTTTAACAACTGTGTACGCGGTGGAGATTCCAGAATGAAGTAGGATGGTGGCGACGTTCTCGAGGTATATTACGTGGACCCAACTCCCGTGAGTTGGCATATATGACTAAAACAGGAGCTATACCGAGCTACACAAAGGGTCGCACTCTTTCATTGAGCATGCTCCATCGGAAACCATTCTATTACTTTTGTGATTCGATATGTGGCGCCACTTTGATTCAGGGTATTGTTCGAGGTGGGCGGAAGCTGCTGGCTTGCCGTCACCACCGGTCCAGGAGTGCAAACGGTGTATCCACCCTGGCATTGCCTCGCGTGCCGTGTCATATCCTTATATCGAGCCCACTATGATTTTGGTTTTAAAGATCCGACCGCGTTAAGGTTCACCATCCCCTTAACGCTATTTTCTATATGATTATACTTTACTGATTAGACACTACTGTATATACCGTATATTACTACATAGTAAATAGTTTAACGGATCCTTAGAGGATGGGTGATCCCAAGCATTTTCTAAGTTACTTGTACCATTGCTACAGTTCACTTGAGTTGGTTTACATTGTATAAGTATGTACGTCCTGACTCGAGTGTTTGTATTTTATTTACGCTCGGTTCAGCCTGAGTTGTTCATAGATTTGGATTTCCACTTTCTGGAGATTGGAATCGCTGGAGATTATCTGCTTGTCTAGTTTTATCATTTCAGTCTGTTGTTCTTTTTCAGCTCTTGTACTAGTAGACTTCCATATAGTGAGACTTCCTTGTACTTTATTTCTTCTGTTGTATTTTATGTAACTCTGATATATTTATATAGTAGCTTCATAAACTACTATCTCTTTTACTTCCACTGCAATATTAATTACTCTGTGTTTGTGAACCTGTGATTTTATTTACTGTATATTCTGAGATTTGCCAAATTTTTATTTACAACGCGGTATTTTGAGTAATTCAATTCCGGCATGAGTGTCTACCTATACACTTATAACGGATGCGAATGGTTGAAAATATCGGGTTGCTATAGTTGGTATCGGAGCTTTGGTTGCTCTAGGAAAAACTCAGCAAATGGAGTGAATGTATTTACAGAACCACTTTCATTCGAGTTTGAATCTCTTCCTTTTTGACTCGATTCCTTTGAATTTTGGAACATTCCCTACGGTTCCAAAATCCATTCGTGTCCCTCACTATTCATCTTCTTTTGACTCTGGAGTATTCCAAAACTCCGCTTCGAATGATCTTTCAACTGAGTCGACGGTCACGCCATTTTCAAATTGAATTGAAAAAAAGGGGGGTAACTCCTTTACAATTAGCATCGATTCACCAGAGATTTATATCTATCTTTAGTTTAGATGCTAATATCTTTTGTTTTTCCAAACTTTATCTATTGAGATTGAATGTAGATTTCCCTACAAAATCCACATTGATCTTATTCTTTAAGTCACGGTTGAACCGGTTAAGGTTGCCTGCGATTTATTTAAGCTTACCCACCTCCCTACTCTGTTATTTAATCATCTTGTATTTTGTTTCCAATCTATTCTTTCAAACATTTTGAACTGTACTTTTATATCTATGTTTTGGTTTATATATTGTGTTGTTTGGGTTGTTGATGTTGATTTGGGTTTCCGATCGATTCATTTGATCAACGCTATCGATAGGATTTCTAAAACACTTTGACAGAACAAACTGACACAATATTATTTTAAAATTTGGTTAATCAAACAAATTTTGATATATAAGTAAGTTTATGAAACTTAATAAACTGATTTAAATTGATTATTTGAAGTGATAATACTTGATTTGGGAACTGAAATTAATTTAGAACAAGAAATTTGAGAATTTAATTTCCGGTGGTTTCAAATCTTGTGTTTAAGTTTTAAAAGGTTATATTATTTAAAGTATTTTCGAATAAGAATATGTTTCCAAAGGATTTTAAAGTTTAAAAATCAGTGCTCCTCTCTTTGTCGCTGGGAAATAATTTCAGTGATGACTGCAGCATCATCGACATTCATTTTCGAGTTTCGAAGTGAAGAGACCGCTTTGTAGTCTTGCTACAGCTTTGTTTTGGAAATCAATTTGATTTGAATTTCTAAAATATGACTTGATCTATAATATATATAGACACATGATTTAAATTTGATTCAATAAATTATGTACATACATTTATTTATCTCTAAATGGGTTGAAGAAATCAGAAATTTAATTCTTAAATTTTATTTTTAAGAATAATTTCAATTATAAAAATAAAATAAATTTTTTGGATGAATATTCAAGCATGAAATGATTTAATATTATAATACAATTACATTCAATACAACTTACCTTAATTTTTCAAATGTTAACAATGTAATTGGATAATATACAATATAAAAAGATTTTATAAATAAAATTTGAGTGGTTATAATAAATGTTATACACTTAATTTTTAATTATAAAATGATTAACGGAGGTAAATAGAATAAATGGGTAATTGAATAATTTACAATAGAAAATAATGTTAATAGAACTAAAAATAAAAGAAAGCAGTTATAATAAGTGTAAGTATATTTAACATAAGTGATAAATATATTGAGCGGAATAATTTTAATTTTAATTAGGAATAAAGAAGAATAAGATTTATTAAGTAAATTGTGAGTGTAATAAATGATTATTTTTCAAACCCATGGTTTAAAAAATTGTTAATTTAAGACGATTGGATAATAAGATAATGAAATTTGAGATAGTTAACGATTTATTTAACTTATGAAAAAAAGGGAAAAAAATTTTAAGTTGAAATTCCCATGCTTTCAAATTTATTTCCTTATTTTGTTCTTTCAAACTATCTTTTGGTTGTCCTTATCATCCTTATCTTGCTATAGACTGGTATAGGCATCCTTCTATAATCTTTCTGTTTAGAAATCTTTCTATAATCTTTGATAATCTGCACCTTGTTAAACTTACCTATAACAATATTTATCAGGTATAATTTCAATCTCCTTATCATCTTGTCTTAATCTTATTTCACTTTATCATTTTCTGTGCTTTTCCATACCTCATTCCTTTTCGGGGATGAAAAGTTTTGAGTGGGGGAGAGTGTAACAACCCTAAATTTTTGCCTATATATTTTTAAATTTGACTTTATTTTATTTCAATTATTTTAAATTTATTTTTTATTTCAAAATTTTCATTTTTAAATATAAATGTTGATTTTTGAGTGATTTATAGTTTAAATTAATATTTTACTGCAAAGTGAATTTCTGGTCAAACTGTGACTTTTAAACTTCAAATTTAAATTATTTTAAATCTTAAATTTTATATTTTATTATGAAAATAGATGAAATAACTTGAACACTGCTTTTTTTTGTTGGAAACGGACTTAAACTGTGAAAGTTATGTACATCTCAATTTTGAGTATAATTTGTTTTATTTTGCAATTTTGTCTATTTTAAATTATATAAATTATATTTTCCTTGTCATATTAATATGTGTAAATATGTTATTGTATGCATATTTTTGTATTATAATAATTTTTAAATGAAGTAAACAATTTTCCAAAGTCAATGGTGATTTAATTGTAATTTCTGAACACCGTTTTGGATTTTTAAGCAATTTCTTTTAATCTTTTTCTATTTTCTTTAAATTTAATTATTTATTTTTAACATGTGTTAATATGTTTTTAAGTATATTTTTGTCTTTTAATATTTTTAAAGTGATAATAGAATTTTTCTAAAGTCTATTGAAATTTATTTCAACTTATTAAGCCTAGTTTCTATTTTTCTTTGCTATTTTCTTCATTTAAATTATATTTAATTAATTTTTTTTGAAGACATTTTTATTTTGTTTTCTTATCGTTATTTTTAAATATTTTCCAAGTCCATAATATTTTCCAAAGTTTGTTCCATTTAATTTCAAATTTTCTAGACTAGTTTTCATTTTGTGCTATTTTCTTATTTTAATAATATCTAATTAATATTTAATTATTAATATTTTGTTTATCTGTTATATTTTCGAATTTGAACTGAAATTTATAAGTATTTTCAGTTATTTAAAATGTATATAAATATATTTAGGAAATTGGAAAGGTTTTAAAAGCTTTTGAAACGTAAAGTTGTTTCACCTCCTAAGTCGTTTCTTTTACAGTTTCCTCATTTACTCTTTGACTGTTTTTTTTTTTTTTTTTTTTTTCTCTTTTTAGCCGTGACTTTCTCCTTCATTTTTCACGTGGATCTCAGATCCATTTCTCATCTAAAAATAATAATACGGCAATGGCTTGAAGGAGTTGAGGTAAAAATTATCTACTTCTTCCTTTGTTTTTCTACTTTTCTATTTTTAATTTTGTACTTGTTCTCACCTTCACAGCTTGGCTCCTCCTCAACCAGATCTGACCTGACCTCTGCCACCCTTTTCCTCTGACCATCACCCATCCTACTACCTCTCCATTTCAGGTCGAGACCATCCATGGCAAGGACCACCACAAAATCCACCAAAAACCATCACCTATTGCACTAGCCTAGCCTAGTTTATCATCTCCTCCATCTACCACTATTAGCCGCCACTAACTCCACCACCACCACCTCTAACCTGACCTCCACCCTCTGCCACATCACCCACCACCACCTGCACCACTGGTTGGGCCCACCTAGCCTTTGGCTGAACCAAACAAGAGCAACAAATGATGTATGTTGCATAGTTTTAGCCCTGTACACCTAGTTTTATGCACCTAGACTAAACCCACCTTCAAACCCACGTGTAGGCCGACCCTTACATATCCAAACCTGACCCAATTCCCTGAGTTAGCTGAGCCTAATCACTGCCTAACTGAAGTACATCGGGTTGAGAACAAGTGCAATTCATTCGATGTTGTTTTGGGCTTTGAATTCTAATGTTATTTGATGTTTAAATCGTGTTGAAACATACATATATTTGTATTGTTTTGTGTAAATGTTTGAAAAAGTCAAATTGCTTTGGCTCTGCACTCTCAAGTCATATCCATGTCATCGTTCCTTCATTGTATTGCGTTGTGTGCTTTCGTAGATATCTCCAGCTTTGAACATGTGAGTTATTCTCACCAGACAGTATGTACATATATAACTAATAAATTGACCCCTTTTGAATCTGTAAAATGCATTATCATGTTACACCTGCTGTATTATGATTTTATGATGTTTACCCATGCTTAAACACCTGTTATAACATATGTTACTGTTATATTATGTTGTTCTGCTATTTTATCAGTTTATTACACTACAAGTTCCCTTTAGATTAGAATCACTATGGGTTGAAATGATACATACCCGAACGAACTTTAGAATAGGGGAAAATCGTTATGGCTGAAATGATAGGCCTGAACGATTTTCAACTTATTTTATTTACTTGGGACCGCGGGTTTGAAATGATAAAACCTGGATTTTTCTTTATAAATTACGAGTTGAAATGATACATTATCCGTATCACTTTACCTAGCGTAGAAAATTATATACAGGCCCGTAGTTAAAATATGTTTTTCTAAAAAATTTAAAATATTTTAGAAATTTAATTATTATAATATTTTGATTTAAAATTAAATATAAATATAATTTTTGTAAAGTATTATTGATTTTCTGGAAATCTATAAGTTAAAGAAATTATGGAAAAGTTAGAAAATCTGAATGTAAGTTATTTTGGAAATTTTGATTTAATTTTTAATGGAATTTAAATTAACTTGGAGATATGATAAATTTATGATATTTTGAATTTAAATTAATTTAAAATGATTTTATAACATATTAATGATTTTTGAATAAAGTTAAAATGTTAATGAGTGAATATTGAGTTGAATTTGGAAATATAAATTAAATTGGAATTTATGAATTTGGTTTAAAAGTGAAATTTTAAGTTAAATAAAATGGAACTAAGTTATATTTGAAAATTTAAACTTAAATGTTAAGTTGAAATTTTATGTAATGAATTTAAATTTGATTGTTGAAATTTAATAAGCGAATTATTAATAAATATTGATTTTGAAAGGAAACTTAACTTATAAAATCATGAATTTAAGGAAAATTAAATGATGCTTATAAATGTGAAAATGTATGATTTTATAAGTTAAAAATGATTTAAATAAAAATATAAGTGTTTGTGAAATTCTATTGAATATTTGAAGTTAATTAACAGCATTTTTAATACTGTCTTTTGTTAAATTGAATTGTTTTTGAATGTAACTTTCTATAGCATTTTCTAAATGCTGCGAAACTTGAATTTTCATTGTTTTAATAAATTTAAGTGCATAAATGAACATTGAAAAGTTTAAATTTTTGGAATTTAATAATTTAATTATTAAATGTAATGACTTCATTTTTATGATTTAAAATGAAGTAATTTGTTTTGAAATATAACTTTTGATATATTAAATTGATTTGAAATGTGGTACTGAAAGATATGATATTTTGGTATATTGAAATGATTTGAAATGTGGTTTTGAAAAAATATAGCTATTTTGATATATTAAAATGATTGAAATGTGGTTTTGAAAAGATATGGTATCTTGATATATTAAAATGATTTGAAACGAAGTTTTGAAAGATATGATATTTTGATATTAAAATGATTTGAAAGAAGTTCTGAAAGATATGATATTTTGAAAATAATGCTCTGAAAGGTTATGATATTTTGATATATTAAAATGATTGAAATGTGGTTTCGAAAAGATATGATATTTTGATATATTAAAATGATTTGAAATAAAGTTTTGAAAGATATGATATTTTGATATTAAATGATTTGAAAAATGGAGATTTGAAAGATATGATATTTTGATATTAAATGATTTGAAAAATGGAGTTTTGAAAGATATGATATTTTGATATATTAAAGTGATTGAAACGTGGTTTCGAAAAGATATGATATTTTGATATATTAAAATGATTTGAAATGAAATTTTGAAAGATATGATATTTTGATATTAAATGATTTGAAAAATGGAGTTTTGAAAGATATGATATTTTGATATTAAATGATTTGAAAAATGGAGTTTTGAAAGATATGATATTTTGATATTAAAATAATTTGAAAAGAAGTTCTGAAAGATATGATATTTTGGAAATGAAACTTTGAAAGGTTATGATATT
This sequence comes from Allium cepa, assembly GCA_030765085.1. Classification (NCBI taxonomy): domain Eukaryota; kingdom Viridiplantae; phylum Streptophyta; class Magnoliopsida; order Asparagales; family Amaryllidaceae; genus Allium; species Allium cepa. The sequence goes on along the minus strand of CM060940.1, from coordinate 765,561,377 downwards.
TTGATATATTAAAATGATTTGAAAGGAAGTTTTGAAAGGATATGATAATTTAATATATTGAAATGGGTAGAAATGACTTGATATTTATTTTGATACATATTTGAATTGAAAGATATGGTATGATGATATATTGAAATGGTTTGGAAATGATTTAATCTTTATTTTGATAAAGATTTGGGTCGAAATGATATTTTATTTTGAAGTATATAATATTGTTTTAAAGTTATAACTACGGGTTATAATAACGATTGGTTGTTAAAGAGACCAGGATCGGATATTGTCTTATAGCCGACCAATACCGAAAACCACTTTAACAACTGTGTACGCGGTGGAGATTCCAGAATGAAGTAGGATGGTGGCGACGTTCTCGAGGTATATTACGTGGACCCAACTCCCGTGAGTTGGCATATATGACTAAAACAGGAGCTATACTGGGCTACACAAAGGGTCGCACCCTTTCATCGAGCATGCTCCATCGGAAACCATTCTATTACTTTTATGATTCGATACGTGGCGCCACTTTGATTTGGGGTATTGTTCAAGGTGGGTGGAAGCTGCTGGCTTGCCGTCACCACCGGTCCGGGAGTGCAAATGGTGTATCCACCCTGGCATTGCCTCTCGTGCCGTGTCATACCCTTATATCGAGCCCACTACGATTTTCGTTTTAAATATCCGACCGCGTTAAGGTTCACCATCCCCTTAACGCTATTTTCTATATGATTATACTTTACTGATTAGACACTACTGTATATAGCGTATATTACTACATAGTAAATAATTTAACGGATCCTTAGAGGATGGGCGGTCCCAAGCATCTTCTAAGTTACTTGTACCTTTGCTACAGTTCACTTGAGTTGGTTTACATTGTATAAGTATGTATGTCCTGACTCGAGTGTTTGTATTTTTATTTACACTCGGGTCAGCCTGAGTTATTCACAGATTTGGATTTCCACTTTCTGGAGATTGGAATCGCTGGAGATTATCTTCTTGTCTAGTTTTATCATTTCAGTCTGTTGGTCCTTTTCAGCTCTTGTAGTAGTAGACTTCTATATAGTGAGACTTCCTTGTACTTTATTTCTTCTGTTGTATTTTATGTAACTCTGATATATTTATATAGTAGCTTCATAAATTACTATCTTTTTTACTTTCGCTACATTATTAATTACTCTATGTCTGTGAATCTGTGATTTTATTTACTGTATATTCTGAGATTTGCCAAATTTTTACTTACAACGTGGTATTTTGAGAAATTCAATTCCGGCATGAGTGTCAACCTATACACTTATAATGGATGCGAATGGTTGAAAATATCAGGTTGCTACAGTATGGGTTTACTCACGCTGGTTTCCATCCTGACTCGGGTGTTACTTTGATGTAATGCTTGGGTCAGACCATGTATGTGACGCCCCACCTCTATACCCACGCTAGCCAAGGACACTACAAAGTAATGCCGTCAACTAACACGGAGAACAAGGCTGGCTAGGAGCGACCATCTATAGCCTTGCTCTAACTATCTATTGAATACATCGACAATAAACATACCAACCAGGTCGACATACCCAATGAATACTTAAAACAAAACCATAGGTGGTTGGATCTATCAGAACAGAATATAATAACTCAAATGTAATATACATCAGAGAACAGTAAATCATCATATACACATATACAGATTCATAACAGGGTTATACAATAATACATATCAAGTGGTATAGCAAACCACCATATACAGACGAGTCAATAGAATAACTATCAGAGTTACTACAAAATGGAACTACACAAAAAAGCTGTAACAAAAAGAAGCTAGCGGAGTAGTCCATGCGGAAGCAAAATAGGCTAAGTCCAAAAGCACCTAACCCGAAACATCTTGGTCTGAACCGAGTATAAGATACACGGGTCAGTCTAGCTAAACAAATCAGTTAGATAAACTGAACAACAATAAACATGCAAGGTTACAAGGTATAGCAAATATCTCTAAAAGAGATAACAAAATCATCTAACAAAAGATGAATCATATGATAACAAGCCTCATATCATCGGCAACATATATAAGCAAAGGATACGAATATCCCAAAACAAGCCAAAACACAATAACAAATACCAATAAGGTATACAAGTTCCACAAGGTAAACGCTACGCATCATGCGGCTCATAATGACCAACACCGAAGGGCGATACCAAGGGAATATACATATGAATGAAACATCATAAAATTGCTCGAGCTCAGTACTGTATAAACAAGTATCCATGAGCCCGAAGACTCCAAACCCAATATCACCCATGCGGCTCATAACGACCAACATCGGAAGCGATACTAAAGGGCAACCCAATATCACCCATGCGGCTCATAACGACCAACATCGGAAGCGATACTAAAGGGCAACAAACCCGAAGGCACAAACCCGAAGGCACATACCCGAAGGCAACAAACCGTAGTGGTGAAGGTCAGAGACCCAGTATTGGACACCACTAACTGGCGGAATGTGTCACAACTCTCGAAAAGGAATCCGAAAAGTGTTAACGTATGTCCCATAATCACTCGTTCGCACTAAACGGTTTACTATCCATCAGCCACTTTCACACTCAAAGCAGTACAAAGTTCACCTCATATCATCGGTAAACCAAACCCGAAGGTTAAAACGATCAATTGAATAGGTCGGGAATTAATCGGAAGGATAAACGCACAGATTCATGGTCCGTGTTTTGCCCAACCATTTAATCACCCTTCCACTTCGCTCGATGTGCGAAATTGTACGTGTGGTTTAAATAGAATTTATAAATCGGAGAAGCGAACTTTTAATACGATTTGAAGAAATAATTTATAAAAATCCGTGAATGAATTCAAAAAGGAATTATCAAGGTCAAATACGCATAAGCAACTAGTTGGAATTAACAAGCGTTGATTAAATTTGGAAAACTAAACGAACAAGGCAAGTTGGCAAAAAAACACCAGGTTCAGACGTCTGAAATAAGGGATTCAGACGTCTGAATCTGGAGACCAATTTCTTTTTCAAAAGAGGATTCAGACGTCTGAACCCAAATTTTCAGACGTCTGAAATAGGCAATAATTTGCCTATTTCCTTTCTAGTTGAAATTTTGGCAATTCAGACGCTGGAAATATAATTTCAGACGTCTGAATCTGGGGATGAAAATTCCCTTGAACAATATTCAGAAGTCCGAAATAGGCATTTCAGACGTCTGAAACTCAATGTTCAGGCATTTCCTGAACCTGGGCCAACTATGGCCAAACAAATCGGAAGCGTGTTGATTATGGGCTAACGTCAAACGACTACCCAACCTTAACGACACACCCAAACACTCCGAACAACATAAACATCAACCATATAGGGTTTTACATAGATTTGGCTTCAAAAATCATAATTTGGCAATTTCACCAAAACAATCCAAATCGAAAGCAAAAGCATATGAACAAGTGTTAGGAATTCATTCCTAACATCAATGATATCTAAAGAAGTAGATGTGAGTTCAAAACTCACCTTTAACCCAAAACAAAGAAGAAGGAGTTCAATTTGCAAGGAGAAGACCAACCAAACACTACTTCAACTCAACAAGCTTCAATCTAAGAATAAATCACATATTTCTCAATCTAGGTTTAGGAAATTTTCTGAAATTGAAGAAGAAAGAGTTGGAGAAGATGAAGAAGAACTTACCAATGGCTTCTCTTTGATTTTGGAGCAAGATTTTGTAGTTTAATGGATTTAGGGCTAGGAGTTTCTAATTTCCTTTCTCTTTCCCCATTTTAGTTTTTGCTTAAGCTTTTATGAAATGAATAAGTGAATGGAAGGAGAGAAGGGCTGAGTTGAGGTTAATAGAACAGTTTGGGTGAAACCCAAACCCAAAGCCCACTTAACAAATAGAAAAATTCGACTTGCTCCAAAAATATCAAAGCTTACACTCAAAAAGATCGCAAACGCCATTTTAGAATCAATGGAAATGGTTTCGAGTCCCAATTCGGCCATTTGTAGAAAGTAACATTTCAGACCTAAATCGGACTAACGACGCTATATTTAAATAAAACATTTAAATATAAAATCGTTAAATATGCTGGTTGTTACAGATCTCCCCTCCTTACAAAATTGCGTCCCCGCAATTCCTAGAGACGGTATTTGTAACAACTACATACATACAACATTCAAAAGAGAAGGAACAAGTTAGAGATGAAAAGATAATCTCACATCGACAAGCAAAGATAGAAAACCTAGATAAGATCGCTCGATATACTCTCTGGTTTCCCAAGTACAGTCATTGGGATTAACGGACCATTGAACTTTAACGAGCGGCACGTCCTTGTTCCAAAGGTGTCGCACCTCCGTGTCAAGAACGCGAATAGGTTGCTGTACAATAGATAAGTCCGGTGAGATCTCAAGTTCTTGCAAATCAGGAGGAGTAATAACAGAATCCGACTCCCGAAGACACTTTCGAAGTTGCGAGACGTGAAACACGTCATGAATGCCAGATAAATGAGCTGGAAGTGAAACTCTATAAGCCACAGGGCCAATACGTTCAGTAATAGAAAATGGTCCTATAAAGCGACGAGCCAATTTTCCAGTCGTACTGAAACGCATAACCCCCTTCAAAGGAGAAACACGAATAAAAACAAGATCGCCGATCGAGAACTCGAGAGGCTTCCTACGGTTGTCCGCGTAGGATTTCTGACGACTCTGTGCCTCTTTCATTCTCAATCGAATAAGATCAATCTTTTCAGAAGAATGACGAACAAAGTCCGGGCCAAGAATAAGCTTCTCCCCAGATTCCAACCAACGAGAAGGTGATCGACATGGCCTTCCGTATAAGGCTTCGAAAGGAGCCATACCGATACTAGACTGAAAACTATTGTTGTAGGAGAACTCTACAAGAGGTAGATGATCCTCCCAACTACCACCGAAATCAAAAATACAAATACGGAGAAGATCTTCCAAGATACGATTCACCCGTTCAGTCTGTCCGTCAGACTGCGGATTATAAGCTGTAGAAAAATTAAGCTTTGTTCCCAAAGCTTGCTGAAGACTCTTCCAAAAATGACTCGTGAATAAAGGATCACGATCACTCACAATAGAACTAGGAACACCGTGAAGTCTCACGATTTCCTTGACATATAACTTAGCCAAAAGCGAAGCAGTCCTATTAGACTTAATAGGGACAAAATGAGCAGACTTGGTGAGGCGATCAACAATAACCCAAATACTAGAATGGCCAGATCTCGAACGAGGTAGGCCGTCAATGAAATCCATAGAAATCTGATCCCATTTACACAATGGAATCTCAAGAGGCTGAAGAAGACCCGAAGGACGCTGATGCTCGGCTTTAAAACGCTAACAGGTTATGCAATTGCTCACATAACTCGCCACATCGCGCTTCATGCCTTCCCAATAATAAAGACGACGCATATCGGCATACATCTTGCTACTACCGGGATGAATGGTATACTTAGAACGGTGACAGTCATCAAGAATGTCATGCCTAAGTGCAAGAACAGAAGGCACAAAAAGACGGTTCTTCTTACGAAGACACCCATGAGAATCAATGCTAAAATCTTGCAACGCCTCATCACAAGATCCAGACTCACAAAGCTGAACAAGAAGCAACAACTCAGGATCACGCCATTGGGCATCGACAATACGATCCAATAAAATAGGTCGAGCTCCCAAACTAAATAATAGAATAGGGGAATCAGAAGATGAACCTCGATCACGAATTTCACAAAAAGATAGAGTCTTACGAACATCCCATTTGGCAAACATCATAGAAATAACAACCGAACGTTTGCGACTAAGCGCATCTGCAACACGATTACCCTTACCAGGGGTATACTAGATATCAAAGTCATAAGAAGCAAGAAACTCGAGCCAACGCTGTTGTCTCATATTGAGTTCCTTCCGAGTGAACAAATACTTCAAAGATTTATGATCGGTATAGAGAATTAAGTGCTCGCCCAATAAATAATGTCGCCAAATCTTCAAAGCAAAGACATGGCGGCAAGCTCAAGATCATGAGTGGCATAGCGAACTTCATTTGGACGCAGTTGCCTAGAAGCATAAGCAACTACCCGATCCTTCTGCATAAGAACAACACCGAGACCACTATCACAAGCATCAGTGTAGACAACGAGATCATGATTCCCCTCGGGAACCACAAGAATAGGAGCATTAGTGAGAAGTTCCTTCAATGTCAAAAAGGAAGCTTCACACTTGTCGGACCAAATAAAATGAATGCCTTTCCGAGTAAGGCAAGTGAGAGGAAACACAACACGGGAAAAGTTCTTAATGAACCGATGGTAATAACCCGCCAATCCAAGAAAACTACGAATCTCATGAACATTTTCAGGCCTCTTCCAATTCTGGATGGCTTCGATCTTTGAGGGATCGACAGAAATGCCATCGGAAGATACAACATGGCCTAAGAACTTAACCTTATTCTCCCAACAGTGGCATTTGGAGAATTTGGCTCTAAGCTGGTGACGACGGAGGGTACTCAAGACAATTCTCAAGTGATTAGCATGCTCAGCTTCAGACTTAGAATAAATAAGGATATCATCAATGAACACAAGGATGAACTTATCGAGATATTCCCGGAATACTCGATTCATGAGATCGACAAAGAAAGCAGGAGCGTTCGTCAAACCGAACGGCATAACGAGCCACTCGAAAGAACCATATCGAGTGCGGAAAGCTGTAAGAGGTATGCTATCCTCCGCGACTCGTAACTGATGAAAACCTGTGGCAAGGTCAAGCTGGGAAAAGACCTTAGCACCACTCAATAGATCGAACATATCATCGATCCTAGGCAATGGATACCTATTCCTGATGGTTAACTCGTTAAGTTTGCGATAGTCAATGCAAAGCCTAAGAGTTCCATCAGACTTCTTCACGAAGACAACCGCGGATCCCCACGGAGAAAAACTGGACTGAATCAACTGCTTGGACTCGAGCTCTAAAAGTTGCTTCTTGCGTTCCTCATTTTCCTTTGTAGACATCCTCGTAGGAGGACGACTAATTGGTTGCGCGCCTGGAATGAGATCAATGCGGAACTCAATTGCCCGCTTAGGTGGCAAACCCGATACAGGCTCAAAAACATCAGAAAAGTCACAAGCAACCGGAATACGAGATATATCATCATCATCATCTCGTGAGTCAAGAGAATACAAAGCCATTTCGGAATTATCCACATCCCGAAGAACAAGTGATAACTGAGTAGGCGAATCCGGATGTCGAAGATATACAATCCTCTCCGAACAAATAATCCTGGCATCATATCTCACTAGCCAGTCCATACCCAAAATCAGATCGAATCCCAGACAAGAAATAACGTGCAGATTCGCACAGAAAGAAAAGTCACATAAAACAATCTCAACATCATCACAAAGCAAACTAAGGGACGCGGATCCCCTAATTGGATTCGCAATCCTTAAAGAAGTAATCAAACAAGAAACATCCAAAGATAAATCATCAATGAGCTTTTTCGATATGAAAGAATGTGATGCACCCGTATCGAAAAGAACTTGAATACTATGGTCATAAAATAAAATAAAACCTTCCAAAATAGATGGAGATATACCTTTGGACTGAGAAGGACCTTCAGAAGCCTTAGCAGCATAAAGCCTGCTAGACTTGGCACCAGCCGGAACAGTAGGGCAAGCTGAAACATGATGACCTTCCTTCTTGCAATAACGGCAGAAGAGAGGCTTAGGACAGGCTTGAATAATATGATCCGGAGAACCACAATTAAAACACTTTCGAACGAAAGGTGTTCCGGAAGACTGAGGCTGAGAGCTAGGACCACCGGTCTTCTTTTTCTTAGAAGGAAAAGGCTTCTTTCAAATTGAAAACGGCCTCTTGTTGGGGTTCTTGGAAACCTCAACATCAACATCACTATCACACTCCTTCTCGACGGTCTCGAGATGAAGTGCCGAATCAACCAACTCCTCAAAAGAAAGTTTAAGCTAGAGCAACAAAGACTTCTTAAGATATTTCTTAAGACCAGAAACAAACTTCAAATTCTTCTTATAAGAAGTACTGATAAATTCAAGACCATACTGAGATAAAGCCTCGAACGATGCGACATACTCAGAAATAGAAGATTTCCCTTGCTTCAACTCAAGGAAGCGACGGGTCAATAAAACTTTTTCAGATTCAGGAACGAACTTGAGTTCAAATCGCTCCCGAAACTGAGTCCAAGAAAGAGTAGACTCATCAATCTCGGCTACAAGAAGCTCATACCAATCAAGAGCACACTCTTGTAATAAACTAGAAGTCACAAGAACTCTATCATGGTCAAAAAGATCCATGCGAGAGAAGATACGCTCGCACGTGCGAAGCCAAGCTTGGACTTCAAGAACAGACTCGGAGCCCTTAAACAGCTTCCCTCCAAGATGGGAAAAATCACTGCACTGCCGTGCAAAGGCAGACTTGCGAGGTGGAGACACTCGAGGAAGAACTGGAGGCTGAGTGCTCCTAAACAACTCCAAAAACTGATCAGCAGACATATATACGCTATCCGGATGTGAGCCACTGGATTGCCCAGCACCCGAACGTCGTCCCCTGCCTCTTCCAGCCATATGCTGAAGGTAAGATAAGAACAAGATTATTCACAAGGTAAATATTGCAACATGGAATACTACGGAATAAAATGCATTTCTAGGCGTATTCCCAAACTCTATCTAACCTTGATGGAATAAAGAGACACGATGATTCAAAGATTTGTATCACTTGTACACTTTGATGTACCATAATATGTGCATCTATTCTGTGTTTATCATACTTTGTTCTGAACTCAGCTCTGATACCACGCTGCGACGCCCCACCTCTATACCCACGCTAGCCAAGGACACTACAAAGTAATGCCGTCAACTAACACAGAGAATAAGGCTGGCTAGGAGCGACCATCTATAGCCTTGCTCTAACTATCTATTGAATACTTCGACAATAAACATACCAACCAGGTCGACACACCCAATGAATACTTAAAACAAAACCATAGGTGGTTGGATTTATCAGAACAGAATATAATAACTCAAATGTAATATACATCACAGAACAGTAAATCATCATATACACATATACAGATTCATAACAGGGTTATACAATAATACATATCAAGTGGTATAGCAAACCACCATATACAGACGAGTCAATAGAATAACTATCAGAGTTACTACAAAATGGAACTACACAAAAAAGCTGTAACAAAAAGAAGCTAGCGGAGTAGTCCATGCGGAAGCAAAATAGGCTAAGTCCAAAAGCACCTAACCTGAAACATCTCGGTCTGACCCGAGTATAAGATACACAGGTCAGTCTAGCTAAACAAATCAGTTAGATAAACTGAACAACAATAAACCTGCAAGGTTACAAGGTATAGCAAATATCTCTAAAAGAGATAACATAATCATCTAACAAAAGATGAATCATATGATAAAAAGCCTCATATCATCGGCAACATATATAAGCAAAGAATACGAATATCCCAAAACAAGCCAAAAGGCAATAACAAATACCAATAAAGTATACAAGTTCCACAAGGTAAACGCTACGCATCATGCGGCTCATAATGACTAACACCGAAGGGCGATACCAAGGGAATATACATACGAATGAAACATCATAAAATTTCTCGAGCTCAGTACTGTATAAACAAGGAACCATGAGCCCAAAGACTCCAAACCCAATATCACCCATGCGGCTAATAACGACCAACATCGAAAGCGATACTAAAGGGCAACCCAATATCACCCATGCGGCTCATAACGACCAACATCGGAAGCGATACTAAAGGGAAACAAACTCGAAGGCACAAACCCGAAGGCACATACCCGAAGGCAACAAACCGTAGTGGTGAAGGTCAGAGACCCAGTACTGGACACCACTAACTGGCGGAATGTGTCACAACTCTCGAAAAGGAATCCGAAAAGTGTTAACGTATGTCCCATAACCACTCGTTCGCACTAAACGGTTTACTATCCATCAGCCACTTTCACACTCAAAGCAGTACCAAGTTCACCTCATATCACCGGTAAACCAAACCCGAAGGTTAAAACGATCAATTGAATAGGTCGGGAATTAATCGGAAGGATAAACGCACAGATTCATGGTCCGTGTTTTGCCCAACCATTTAATCACCCTTCCACTTCGCTCGATGTGCGAAATTGTACGTGTGGTTTAAATAGAATTTATAAATCAGAGAAGCGAACTTTTAATACGATTTTAAGAAATAATTTATAAAAACCCGTGAATGAATTCAAAAAGGAATTATCAAGGTCAAATACGCATAAGCAACTAGTTGGAATTAACAAGCGTTGATTAAATTTGGAAAACTAAACGAACAAGGCAAGTTGGCAAAAAAATAGCAAGTTCAGACGTCTGAAATAAGGGATTCAGACGTCTGAATCTGGAGACCAATTTCTTTTTCAAAAGAGGATTCAGACGTCTGAACCCAAATTTTCAGACGTCTGAAATAGGCAATAATTTGCCTATTTCCTTTCTGGTTGAAATTTTGGCAATTCAGACGTCTGGAAATATAATTTCAGACGTCTGAATCTGGGGGTGAAAATTCCCCTTGAACAATATTCAGACGTCTGAAATAGGCATTTCAGACGTCTGAAACTCTATGTTCAGGCATTTCCAGAACCTGGGCCAACTATGGCCAAACAAATCGAAAGCAATTGGATGCGTGTTGATTATGGGCTTACGTCAAACGACTACCCAACCTTAACGACACACCCAAACACTCCGAACAACATAAACATCAACCATATAGGGTTTTACATAAATTTGGCTTCAAAAATCATAATTTGGCAATTTCACCAAAACAATCCAAATCGAAAGCAAAAGCATATGAACAAGTGTTAGGAATTCATCCCTAACATCAATGATATCAAAAGAAGTAGATGTGAGTTCAAAACTCACCTTTAACCCAAAACAAAGAAGAAGGAGTTCAATTTGCAAGGAGAAGACCAACCAAACACTACTTCAACTCAACAAGCTTCAATCTAAGAATAAATCACATATTTCGCAATTTAGGTTTAGGAAATTTTCTGAAATTGAAGAAGAGAAGAGTTGGAGAAGATGAAGAAGAACTTACCAATGGCTTCTCTTTGATTTTGGAGCAAGAATTTGTAGTTTGCAAATGGATTTAGGGCTAGGAGTTTCTAATTTCCTTTCTCTTCCCCCATTTCAGTTTTTGCTTAAGCTTTTATGAAATGAATAAGTGAATGGAAGGAGAGAAGGGCTGAGTTGAGGTTAATAGAACAGTTTGGGTGAAACCCAAACCCAAAGCCCACTTAGCAAATAGAAAAATTCGACTTGCTCCAAAAATATCAAAGCTTACACTCAAAAAGATCGCAAATGCCATTTTGGAATCAATGGAAATGGTTTCGAGTCCCAATTCGGCCATTTGCAGAAAGTAACATTTCGGACCTAAATCCGACTAACGACGCTATATTTAAATAAAACATTTAAATATAAAATCGTTAAATATGCGGGTTGTTACAAAGTATTACATATTTTTGGGGTAGAACGTTGTGGAGCTCAGGAGGCGAGCTGGATGGCAGGAATGTATGGAGTTTTCCGCTGTGTATTTGAGTTTGATTTGAATGTAGTCTAGGGCGAGTTAATTATAACTGTCTAGTTTATTTGTAAACGGTTTTACTCTGATGTATTATTGTAAAATGACGATTACAGCTTTCTTTGTAAATGCTATTATTTGATATTATATTTAATCCGCTGCGAATATGAGATGCTGTTGTTTTCTGTTTCTTCTTCTACCTCTTTCTTCTTTACCCTAACAATCTTGGATTTCCATCTTTGATTTCTCGGCACTTCTACAGTGAACGTATAAGTGTGTAATTTTCGAGGCCGAAAATTTCGGGTTGTTGCATTTGATGTTAATCGTTGATCAAATTTACACCTGACGAGTCACAAAACCGGTATGATGAATTCCGTTTAGACTAAAAAAATTGATTAGTTTGTAAGTGTTATAAATTAATTAACATATATATGAAATATTGATTATAAAATTTTGAATACGATTTGAGGAATAAATATTAGTGTATATATTTGTAATAGTTATTAATATATCGATTGAATGCGATATCGACGAGCAATTAAATCAGATTTAATTAGTAATATTTATTTGGACCTAAATGGAATATTAGCCGATGATGTATAATGGTACATATGCCAGGAACATTCATGTTAGGGGCGCCTATAAGATGGGGTAGGAGGATCTTTGATGGATGACACTGATTTAAGGAGAATAGGTAAGATATTTAATTCACTTTTTTCTCTATTCCTTCCATTATAAAAGAACTCATAGCCCTAATGCACCGGGAGTCTTCTGCCTGCAATTTCCATCTTCTTGCAAGCCGATTATGCCTACACAAAGCTCCATCAAAACTCATCTCAAATCAATTAAAAATCAACAACTATTGGATAGTCAATGTTTTACAATTCGAAAATTAGTTGTCTGTTGAAGTGAAATGAAAGCGAAGGACTGATATTCATCTAGAAAGGTGTATTTTAAGTCGTAGCTTTGGTATGTTTTCATATTTCATATAACTTTTGATTCATGTACAATATTCCATTGTTTGTGTGTGTGTATCATAATTATATTATCAATTAGGTAAGATTCCTATATGTATGAATATTGTCACATATTGAATTATTATTTTTATGTATGTATAAATAATATTTTTAGTAATTATTTACTATATTTAATATTATATAAATTGAAATAAATGTTGTATACTTAATATAAAATAATATATGCTTCGAAAATTATATTTTAATTGTATAAAAAGAATTCACCGTCGTGTTTTCCTTCGAACAGAATTCCAAAATTTAAAAATAAAATGTATTGTTATTAAAAAATCATTTACAATAACAACTTAAATTAACTAAATAATGAAAAATATAGTTTTAACTCAGAAAATTATCAAAAACTTTCCATTACCTTGTAATATCATATTCAAATTAAAAAAATTAAAATTTAATTAATATGTTATGAAATTATTTTTAATATTATTTTAAAGTTTTTAGGCTAATATATTTATATATAGTAATTTAATAATATAAAATTATAATAAAATATTTTTATGTTATGTATCAGATTTGGAAAGTTATAGTGTATATATATATATAATTTTAATTAACTTTATAATCGGTATAATTATGTAATATAAATATATATGTTGAAATTCACATATTCATAAATAAATTAGATTTTACAAATACAGTTACAAATAAATATATATATATATATATATATATTACTATTGTAAGATATACGTGTATAATATAAAAAGTAACTTTGCATTATATATATAGTCATTTATCAAAGTAATACCTAATTTAATACACACACACACACATCTATATATTAATATTTTACATTTATGACATATATGATGTAAACATACGTAAATATATTATTTTAATATTAATTTAAATAACAAGTTTGTGTGTGTGTATATATACGCACATACATACATATATTTGAACAACGTACAACACATATAAGATAAGATAACATGTCCGTTGCGATGCAATTCCATCAATTATATACGGACATGTTATACCTTACACGGATTGTTATGTTACATATGCACATACACACATATATATGTATATGATACATATGTGTAGCATTATACTTTATTTAAAATAAATTAATAAAATTCACTTTATTTATTATCAACTTAAATGAAACAAAGATTTTATTAAAATTAAATTTAGAAATGTTCTGAATAACTTAGATTTCATATGCCCAATAAAGATCCAATAGGTTAAAAAAATTGAAATTCACCCACAACTTCTGCTATAGGCTGGCTCGGTTCCAACCATGGTATCAGAGCCCAATAATCTATGCGGTCTAATTAATCACATTAGGTATAAGCAATTAAGAACAACCTAGTTAGTAGGGTGTCTATGAAAGGTAAAGTCCAATGATTGGGTTCGAGAAATCAAGTACTCTACGTTACCTGGCTACCAGCCTAGCCCAAACAAATATATGAGCACAAAAGGTTGCCCCTAATAGAAGAGGCCTAACATGAATTGGGCCTTGGGCTAATTTTTAATATTCTTTGAAAATTAAAAGTATAAGATTTTAAATTTAAAAGTTAAGTTTAAAATAAGATAGAAATATATTATAAAAGTTATAATATAATAACAATTTTCTAAATGTTTGAATATATATAAATATATATTAATTTCTAATTTTTTATAACTTTAGTATATATGTACGTGGATTGAATTTTGATACAATTTAATTAAAATTATTCAATTAAATAAATTAATTAAAGGTTAAGTAAATAAATTAAATAAATTTTAGTCGAATAAATAAATAAATTAATAAAATGAACATATACATATATAAGTTATATATGTAATACTATAATGGTAATAATATGTAATAAATATTTAATATAAATATTATATTAAATTAATATAAATTAACTAAAATGTTAATTAATTAAAATTAACAGGAAATTTTCCTCAAGGACAATTTTTATGGCTTTTTTTAGATGTCGGACAGCCCGCTAATTATTTTCTCACAAGGACACACGCACGTATTTTACTTTCAGCCCACTTTCGCTCGCTTCTTCTTCTTCTTCCCTTCGATCAAATTTTTTTGTCGCGATCAAATATTACTCTCGCAATCAAAATATCGATTAACCTTGTTCAAACATTTCAATTTAATTCTTTTTAAAATTATGGTTCATCTATCATATTTTTCTCATGCGCGTTTGTCAATCTCATTCTTTTCATATTTCTACTGTGATATCGTTTTTCTTCAATGTTTTGATTTAAAGTTGTTTGGGTTGTATATAAAGTTGTGATAGAGTGGAAAATTATCATATTTTACGGCCAGTTTTTGAGTTTCATTTTTATTTTTTCTTATTATCATTTTTTTTGTTATCAATAACTAGGTATCAGTTTTGTATACGGTAGGTATCAATTTTGTGAAATTGAATAATTAATGTTCTACATTGAACATATTTTTACTCATGTTTACTTTTTTTTTGGGCAGTGGGGATAACAGTCTTCTTTGTCTGTTTGTGTTGAATAATAACACTTTTAGCACTCGAATGTCTATTGATTGCTCTTTGTATGATTTGAAGAATGAGATATAAGCTTGTGATGATTGGAAAAGTATCATTGATTGGGTTGTAGCTTGTGATAGAATGGAAAAGTATCATATCTTAGGATCAGTTTTTTGGTATCATTTTTATTTTTTCTTAGTATCAATTTTTTTGATTATCGGTAACTAGGTATCAGTTTTGTATACCTTAGGTTTTTCTTGAATGGTAAGGCTAATGTTCTAAACTGAACATGTTTTTACTAATGTTTTTTTTTGGCAGTGGTGATAATGTGGCGCAGGTAGACCATCAGTTAAGTCTAAAGGAGGATATTCATATTTTCAGAACAAGCATAACAGATGTAGCGAGTGCAAAGCAGCTTGGTCATAATAAATGGAATTATCAAGCTTCGAAGAGGATATGATTTAATTTTTCATTTTGAATTTGTTCAGATTAATAAGTGGATTTGTGACTTGTTTTGGTGGTTTATTATAATTGAACCTTCTGTTATTAATTTGGATTCAGTATAGCGTATTATAAAATTGATTTTAATTTCAAGTATAAGTGATAGTATCAGTTTTAGTATCAGTTAAATGTTTTTACAGTATCACTTCTGGTGTTTGTTTTTACAAGTAAGCGCAGCTTTGTTCTAAGAACATAACATCATTACTTCATAAGTATTAAATTGCAACAGAACATCATTACTTCACAAGTATAAATTTTGTAACAACCTGGGGTTTCGTATCGATCGATCATCGTCATTGGACGATTAATATCGTTTGTTAATTGCTATTGGAGATTTTAAATCGACTTAAAATTCTTTTGAAAAAAAAATTGTTGTTAAGAGCAAGCGGGCTTTAAATAAAATTGTAACCTAGGTTTCCTTTTTAATGTTGGGTCGTGATAATTATCAAAAAGGTAATACCGTTCCTTCATTCTTCAATCACAAACCCTAAACCTAAAACAAAAACACGAGCGAGAAATAAAATGGCGGCCTAATTCTCGTTGCTCGTTCGTTCTCTCCAAACTAGGGCTTGTGTAGTAATCGAAGAGGCCGGCTTTAATTTCTTCGATCTGGTGGGTTGTTCCTCGTTAGTGCTCACCGATCGATCGTTGGTGCTCTAGCAAATAAGGTGAGTGCTTCCACTCACATCTAATTCAACTTGATGCTAGGGCAGTTCGAATCTGTTTTGTTGATTGATAATTTCTCTGACATTATCGAGTTCGTATAATTTGTTGACTTTTTCTTTGAATTCGACTATGTTGTTTTATTCGACCTTGGCCATATTGTTCACCGTCACTGGTTGTACTTTCGTCCTTGATCGATTGTACTTGCTGATTTGGGTTGTTCGATTTTTACCATTTCTTTGGCATTGATCTGATTGACTTCGGTCACTTGAATTTGTTTAAACTTGTACCCTGGTTATCTCGATTCTCTGATCATTGAAGTGTTGCATTGTTTTGGTTGACAATACTAAGCTTCGGCTTTGATTTTGTTTTGAAGATTCACTGTGGCATTTGTTTGTCCATTTGGTTTTCATTTTTGCCTATACTTGATGTTCTTGGTTTTGAACTTGAGCTGTTCAATATTCTCGGCCATCACGGGATTGATTTCCTTTGACTTAGCCATTTTTTTATTTCGTGAATTTCTGGCTTCACTAACCATTATGGCTTTGATTTCGTGGCCCCTGTGTACTTTGTTTCTGTCCATCTTTGTGTTCATCCTTGTGCAATTTCGATCTGTTGTTTTCATTGCTTCATTCCTGTATTTTGGTAATGGACGGTGTGCACTATTTGGTTCATAAGAAGTCGTAGTTCATATGTTCGGTACATTCATGTGTTTATGTGCATTTGATATTCGAGTCTGCATTTCTGTTACTTGACTCGAAGTTTGGTACTCATGTAATGTGTCTACATCCATAGATGCATTCATCTTTGCACTTGCATTGGCATGTCAGGTTATGCTTGTTGTAGCCGTTTCATCTGAGTCCACCTGTTTCACATGTATGGTTTGTTTGTCTAGTGGTACATGTTCTTTAGCATTGCTTGTTTGAATCATGACTTAAATCACTGTATATTGATTCTCCTCAGTCTGCATTAGCTTGTACTTCGAGTTTGTTTCTTTGTCGCTGTGGCATGTGAGTTGGATTTTGTTTACTATTGTACATGAAATATATACACCGTTCATGCATATACTTACTTCGAACTGGGCTGCATTTGCCGTGTGGTTTCATCGAGTTTAGTCATTCATTGTATACCTATGGTGGCTGCAGTACATGTTGCAGTTTTGCCCTTGTATTCTTGTGATGGTTGCTGTTTAGATTGGGTCGTACAATGCACTGACCACTGTATTCACTTGCATATATGAGTTTTGGCTTCACTTGAGATTGTAGTGTCTCGTTGCATTGAGTTGAGATGATTGCCTTGACTTGACCTTAGAATTTTTCTTATTTGTCGAATTATACTTGAGTTGTGTAACGTCCCACCTTTTTCGCACGATTCAAACAGACACACGTGCCAATTCAAACCATACGGAAGGGCGGATTGTTATGGGGTAAATAAGAAAATAGAGAAGAAATAAAACAAAATATAATCTCACATCGGAAGGATAAAATATAATAATAAAATATTCAGTTTATAAAACTGTTTACAAAAACATTTGATTCTTCTTTATACAATTAAATATCAGAGTTCACATACCAAAAATATCAATGCAGCGGAATACAGTGTGAGTGTAGTGCAATACTATAAATAATAATAATACACATCTTCGTCTTCGTCCTCCAGAGCTAAATCTCCAAATCCTGAAACGCTCGGGCTGACCCGAACGAATTTGAAATGACAAAAACACTCGAGTCAGAACTAAAAGATCTTATGTGAGTTAAATTAACAGAAATAAATATGAGTGTAGTAACTCAAGAGATGCTCGGGATTTACATCTCCTAAGGATCCGTTAAACTATTTACTATATAGTATATTGCGCTATTATAATAGTGTCTAATTGTAAAATAAACTTACTTTTAAATAGCGTTAAGGGGTTACCCATATAGCCCTTAACACAGAATATATTCCCATAGTCTATACAGTACCGTAATCTCCCCCGTACTGGGCGTCGTCAGAGGGCACTCCATAGGTATGGTACAAAGCCAAAAATGTATAAGGCGCGCTAGGGTAGGTGACATGGCACAACTAGGCAATGCCAGGATAGATATACCAATTGCTATCCGGGCTGGTGGTAACGCATAGCCGCAGCTACCGCCCACCTCGAACTAACACCCCAAATCAAAGAAATCAATAGTGGCCACCGAACAATCCAAAGTCAGAGTATAGTATCGAAGGAGTGCGTTCGATCAGAGGAATGACCTCATTGGCCCGAGAATCGCTCCTGTTTTAGCCACCTTATGCCAACTCACGGGAGTTGGGTCCACGTATTTACCTTACAGGAAACGTCGCCACCAACCTACTTCATTCTGGAATCTCCACCGCGTACACGGTTAGTCAAAGTGGTTTTCGGTATCGACAGAGAGTATGTCCATATCCGATTCCGGTCTCTTTGCCAACCCATCGTTATTATAACACCGCGGTCATTTAAAAATAGTTTATACTTTAAAATCAAAATAAAAATTTCCATTTAAAAACTGTGAATACGATATCAATTTAAAACCCAAAATAATATGATATCATTTTATCTCAAATATAATCCTTTTCCAAAATCATACTGGTTTAAAATTTAAAATATCTGGAAACCAAACATTTGAAATATGCTTTCAAAACATAATATTTCAGAATTCATACTTTTAAAACCATAACTTCTAAAACTTGAATGGTTTGGTTATTCAACGATATATAAAATAAATGGTTTAACTTTAAGGTAACTTTGTAAAGAAAAATAATTTCCATGGCTTTACAAATATGTTTCTTTATTTAAAGTCTAAATGAAAATTTAAATATCACTTTCAAGTTCCAAAACTACTTCAATTTCTATATATATATCCATTTGGAGTATTAATATTTCAAAACTAAAGTTAGAAATTTTTCTTTCAGCAAATTAAACGTACTATTATTTAGTCTTGAATATTTACATAAAATCCATAAATAAAACTCCAATTTCTAACAATTAAATATTTTCTTCGATTAAATTTATACTAACATATTCATTTTTAATTATCTTGGAAAGGTCCAGTTATAAATATCATATCTTAAAATTCCAAACTTAAACATTAAACATATGATAAAATTATCAAACTCCATTTTTCTCAATTTTTCCATTTTTTATTTAAAAGATTTATACACAGCTTAAATTCAAAATCTCTAACTTCATATATATATATAGAAGAAAATATCAAAATTAAAAATTATAAACCGTATTCCATACAAACCATAGAAATCACTTTAAAATATTTTATATATAGACCACGGTGCCTGTATATAATTTTCTATCCTATGGTCAAGTGATACGGATATTTATCATTTCAATCCGCAAATTTAAAAATAAAATTTTGCGGTTGTATATCATTTCAAACCACAATCCCGAATGAAATGAAAAATGTATGATAACTTGCAATTTAACGATATAAAATAAACATCCATTCATCAACATCATCCATCATCCAAATCCAAATCATCATCCAATAATAAATCAATATCAATATATATCAGATAATATATAACGGGTAATAACTGGCAGTTATGTTCAAAATAATTTAACAATTATTAAACTAAGAGTTTATATTCAGTAATAAATTTTATAACTGTTAACTAGCAGTTTATAGTCGAATAAATAAATTCTAACTGTCAATTAATATGCAATAAATAAACTAAATTAACAGTTAAATTAAATAAATGCGAAATAACAGATATGCTGAATAAAACATGCCAAACATTCATAAATAAATTTCTACTCATATCTAAAATAAATTTAACAAACATAAAAACTTTTAGAAGTTGTGAGTGGGTTAAAACACTCACCTTTTGAATTTAAACTGAATTTAAATTCAATTTAAACCCAAAATTTTGACGGTCTCCAAATCTGTCCAAACCAGCGTTAACAGATCCGAAATTAAATTACGATCCTAACGGAAAAAAATTCGCGTGAAAACGAGTTCGTATGAGAAAGTTATGATAAATTGATCGAATTGAAAATTAAATTAAATTAAAATGAAGAAAATAAACAAACCCCCAAGAAAACTGCCACGTCACCACGATTATTGCATGCGTCTTCCCTCCTGATTGAACGCGCACACAGATAAAGGCCTACCCAATTTGACCGTTCGTTGACCAGAAAATTCGAACGCCTTCGACCCCATATCAACGAGCCGCCTCCATTCCGAGACCCCCATCCTCCCCTCTACAGACCGACATCACCGCGGCACCCCAGATTGCCGCCGCCGCCGACGTCATTTATGAATTTCGAAACCCTAAATCTCGATTTCCGGCTATTCCCAGCCCCTATAGGCGATGCGACCACCACCGAGCGATCCCCCTTGCCAAGATCCACAAAACCCATGACTTGATTTCGTCAATCGCTGCTTCGTTTGAAAACCCCCAATCGAGCTTTGACCGTGATTTTCGGTTAACTCGAGTGTCTATTGCAAAAACAGAGACCACGAGCAGATTCGTATCGATAAAATCTACAACATATATTTTTTTGGAATTTTTCTGAGAACTTTTAATTTTTAGCTTTTCATTTGATTTTTGAAATTTGAACATGGATCTAGGGTTTTTAGCCATAGGAAGAAGAGAAGGAACTGATGAAATGAACGTACAGCAAATGAGAATAGAATGGAGGCTAGGGTTTATGATCGTCTATTTATAAGTAGGGTTGGATTAGACCAGATAGATGAACGTACGGAACAAACTATGGCCCAAAAAGTCCGTTCTAACCCCGTAACGAAATTTATTAAACCCATATATCCAAATAGGTATTTTAAAATATTCCGAACGCGATGGAAAAAGTTTCACGTCCAAATTCGATCGTATGAAGAAGTTATGCTGAAAACAAAATTTCCAAATTGATTTCAAATTGATTTTAATTAAATCGATTTCAAGGCGTTTCACGTCCGTACGATCAAACGACAGGTCCGATCGATACGAAACTTGAAACCCTACAAAAATTCACCGGTACGGATCCGATGAAACTGGTTTCGTCGAAATCCGAGTCCGTGGACAAAATGCTATTTTTATATTAATTAAATAGATTAAAATAAATTATAAAAATCCAATTTTATATTTAAGTTCTAAAATTTGCTAATTTTTATCGCTTATATATTTCATAATCAATTTAAATAATTTAACAAGTTTAGATGTGAATTAAAAGTTGATAAGTCTATCAATTGCAGTGTTAATTTCTCCACTTCCTTATATTTAGAAATTATCAATTAAACTCTCAAAAACCCACTTATTAGATTTTCAACTTTTATATTTTCAACTTTTATCCAAAATAAAGATGCTACTAACATTGGTTCATGGTTTCACATTATTATCCACACATTCCATTTAAATTTCAATAACGACAAATTTAACCGTTAAATTCCTTTTATTTATACAATAAATGCAATGGTTGAATTTGATACTAAATCTAGTTTATAAATCCTGCTTTATATACTAAAACAACCCATGGTCCTATTATAAGTAGAATTAGCATAAATTTTGTCTTATAAATTTAACCCTCTACAATTACAAACAAAAATCTACGCTAACTACACCTTTTAAATCAATTAATTGTAATTAAGTCTACATTAAAAGTTATAAATTATAAATTGGAGCCTTAATAATTTCGTTTATTGATTTAAAACTTTCTATTCAGTGAATACACATTCATGGGTATAAATATCATTGAATTATAATATTTTTCTTTATTGCATGCTTCAATTCTTGTAATGCCCTTTTTATTAACTAGAACACACTAACAAAGCAAAATTTTTAATTTAGATTTATTTCAATCTATTTCCATTCTTAACTTAATATACTCAATAAATAGTTAACCTAAATAATTGTTACCCTTTTACATTCAAATTCACCTACAACCATTATTAACAACAATGTTGCCATAGATTTAGATTAAATAAATTAGATGAATGGGTAATATTTTGTAATTATCACTAATGCCAAATATATATATATATATGCATTAATTACTACTTATTATTATAAATTCATTTATTTATTTACTAGTTGCCTTTGTCTTCTTATATCCTATTTACTACCAAACTTCTATTTAGTTATAGTTTCTCAATATATAATCACCTAGGCAAATCAAGTTCTTGTCCTTTCTGTTATTTCAATTAAATCGGGTATGCACAAATAGATTGTTAATTAACTTATTCCTACAAATTTATTTTCATACATTCAGTTCCAAATTTTATAGAATTAAATTCTAGTTACTTACCACTTCTTAATCCATCAATTATATATTCTACCCAAACATGCATTTAAATCTTTTTATTTAAATAAATCTATTCAATGTTGACATCCACTAAATAAAATTTACTTTCATTTATATAGTTGCAATTTAATTCAGTTATTATTTCATTAATACTATTTCCGCTTTATATCTTCCAGTATTAATTTCACAAACCAACTTAATCAACAAATTATAACTTATAACCACAACTTCAATTTACGTTATTTCAATCTATTGCCATATAAACATTTAAATTGTTAACCTTAAATTTACAGTTACTATATCTAATTCCAACATTTACTCAAATAAAGTCTTAAGACTTTTATTTCATTCTAAATTAGATTAGAAATCATATTAAATTAACTTATTGAATATCATCGAATTTAACGGGTCGTTACAAGTTGAATCCGGTACTTCGGGTTTGACCTTGTGCTCGTTTGTGAGCTTTCATTGAGCTTTTGTGTACATC
Organism: Allium cepa; assembly: GCA_030765085.1. Classification (NCBI taxonomy): domain Eukaryota; kingdom Viridiplantae; phylum Streptophyta; class Magnoliopsida; order Asparagales; family Amaryllidaceae; genus Allium; species Allium cepa. The sequence continues at coordinate 765,538,418 of CM060940.1, read as the reverse complement.
ATCACTGTAGTAGTAAGGCAGTGCACGCAAGCGTGAACTGCAGCCACACGGTATCGATTTTACTGGTATTTCTTTTGCTTTTGATGCATTGATCTTTTGCATAATGCATGTTGTAGTGGCGAGGCAGTACACGCGTGCGTGTACTGCAGCCCTACTCGAGTTGACATTTTAAATTGATATTTCAATATGTTTTGGATTTATACGCGTGTACTGCAGCCCTACTCGAGTTGACATTTTAAATTGATATTTCAATATGTTTTGGATTTATATTTTGATTAGTTAATTTGATGATTTTGTTGTTGTCTAATTATCAATTTGATAATTAGATTATGAGTTTCTAATTATTTATTTAATAATTAGATTTTGTCGTTAATTACCGTTTAGGCAATTCTGTTGTTTTCTAAATTATCTTCATTGATAATCCTTCTAAGTTATCTTCGTTGATAATTTGGATTTGTTGATTTGTTGTCTAACATTGTTACGTGTTATAAATATCGTTATCTGATTTCTTTATTTAAGGATCGGATAGACGAGATTTATTGTGACTGTCGTTTATTTCTAACTTAATTATTATTGCTTATGTGCACTAATAACTGAGTTTGAATTAGACTGACTCGTGTATTATTTTCTTTTGAATTTAATACTCAGGTCAGACCGAGTATTTACAGGTTGTTGATATCTTACTTTGGGTTGCTGCTAGAGCTATGAAGTCTTTTCTTACTTTTTGGAGTAGTCGTTGTCTTAGTATAGGATGTTGTATATTCATGTATATTATTTACGATAATGTACTTGTATATGTAACTTCTTGAGTCGACAGTTGTAGTTGTATCATATGTACTGTATCACATGTATTGTAACTTACATCAGTTATTATATATATCAGACTTGTTGTTTTATCTGTGTTCCGCATTTATATGATCTACGTTATTATTATATTTATTGTCCTAAACTATTATGAACCATCGTAGTTCATTTTATATTGAAATTGGGTATGTCGATGGGAGTAAATAAATAAGAGATGAAAAAAAATATACCACTCCTATGGAGATAACCAATACTAGTGTAAGTCCTAACTACAGAGGTTGATCATCGTCATTGGACGATTAATATCGTTTATTAATTGCTATTGGAGTTTTTAAATCGACTTAAAATTCTTTTGAAAAAAAATATTTGTTGTTAAGAGCAAGTGGGCTTTAAATAAAATTGTAACCTAGGTTTCCTTTTTAATGTTGGGCCGTGATAATTATCAAAAAGGGGAATACCGTTCCTTCATTCTTCAATCACAAACCCTAAACCTAAAACAAAAGCACGAGCGAGAAAATAAAATGGCGGCCTAATTCTCGTTGCTCGTTCGTTCTCTCCAAACTAGGGCTTGTGTAGTAATCGAAGAGGCCGGCTTTATTGCTTCGATCTGGTGGGTTGTTCCTCGTTAGTGCTCACCGATCGATCGTTGGTGCTCTGGGAAATTAGGCGAGTGCTTCCACTCACATCTAATTCAACTCGATGCTAGGGCAGTTCGAATCTGTTTTGTTGATTGATAATTTCTCTTACATTATCAAGTTCGTATAATTTGTTGACTTTTGCTTTGAATTCGACTATGTTGTTTTGTTCGACCTTGGCCATATTATTCACCGTCACTGGTTGTACTTTCGTCCTTGATCGATTGTACTTGCTGATTTGGGTTGTTCGATTTTTACCATTTCTTTGGCATTGATCTGATTGACTTCGGTCACTTGAATTTGTTTAAACTTGTACCCTAGTTATCTCGATTCTTTGATCATTAAAGTGAATTTCTGGCTTCACTAACCATTATGGCTTTGATTTCATGGCCCCTGTGTACTTTGTTTCTGTCCATCTTTGTGTTCATTCTTGTGCAATTTCGATCTCTTGTTTGCATTGCATCATTCCTGTATTTTGGTAATGGACAACATGCACTGTTTGGTTCATGAGAAGTCGTAGTTCATGTGTTTGTTACATTCATGTGCTTTTGTGCATTTGATATTCGAGTCTGCATTTCTGTTACTTGACTCGAAGTTTGGTACTCATGTAATGTGTACATCCATAGATGCATTCATCTTTGCACTTGCATTGGCATGTCAGGTTATGCTTGCTGTAGCCGTTTCATCTGAGTCCACCTGTTTCACATATATGGTTTGTTTGTCTAGTGGTACCTGTTCTTTAGCATTGCTGGTTTGAATCATGACTTAAATCACCGTATATTGATTCTCTTCAGTCTGCATTAGCTTGTACTTCGAGTTTGTTTCTTCGTCACTGTGGCATGTTAGTTGGATTTTGTTTACTATGGTACATGAAATATATACATCGTTCATGCATATACCTACTTCGAACTGGGCTGCATTTGCCGTGTGGTTTCATCGAGTTTAGTCATTCATTGTATACCTGTGGTGGCTGCAGTACATGTTGCAGTTTTTCCCTTGTATTCTTGTGATGGTTGCTGTTTAGATTGGGTCGTACATTGCACTGACCACTGTCTTCACTTGCATATATGAGTTTTGACTTCACTTGAGATTGCAGTGTCTCGTTGCATTGAGTTAAGATGATTGCCGTGACTTGACCTTTGCATTTTGCTTGTTTGTCAAATTATACTTGAGTTGAATCCGGTATTTCGGGTTTGACCTTGTGCTCGTTTGTGAGCTTTCATTGAGCTTTTGTGTACATCATCACTATAGTGGCAAGGCAGTGCACGCAAGCGTGAACTGCAGCCACACGGTATCGATTTTACTGGTATTTCTTTTGCTTTTGATGCGTTGATCTTTTGCGTAATGCATGTAGTAGTGGCGAGGCAGTAAAAGCATGCATGTACTGCAGCCCTACTCGAGTTGACATTTTAAATTGATATTTCAATATGTTTTGGATTTATATTTTGACTAGTTAATTTGATGATTTTGTTGTTGTCTAATTATCAATTTGATAATTAGATTATGAGTTCCTAATTATTTATTTAATAATTAGATTTTTTCGTTAATTGCCGTTTAGGCAATTCTGTTGTTTTCTAAATTATCTTCATTGATAATATTTTTAAGTTATCTTCGTTGATAATTTGGTTTTGTTGATTTGTTGTCTAACACTGTTACGTGTTATAAATATCGTTATCCGATTTCTTTATTTAAGGATCAGATAGACGAGATTTATTGTGACTGTCGTTTATTTGTTACTTAATTATTATTGCTTATGTGCACTAATAACTGAGTTTGAATTAGACTAACCCGTGTACTATTTTCTTATGAATTTAATACTCGGGTCAGACCGAGTATTTACAGGTTGTTGATATCTTACTTTGGGTTGCTGCTAGAGCTATGAAGTCTTTTCTTACTTTTTGGAGTAGTCGTTGTCTTAGTATAGGATGTTGTATATTAATGTATATTATTTACGATAATGTACTTGTATATGTAACTTCTTGAGTCGACAGTTGTAGTCGTATCATATGTACTGTATCACATGTATTGTAACTTACATCAGTTATTATATATATGAGACTTGTTGTTTTATCTGTGTTCCGCATTTATATGATCTGCGTTATTATTATATTTATTGTCCTAAACTATTATGAACCATCGTAGTTCGTTTTATATTGAAATTGGGTATGTCGATGGGAGTAAATAAATAAGAGATGAAAAAAAAAATATACCACTCCTATCGAGATAACCAATACTAGTGTAAGTCCTAACTACGGATGGCCGCTACTATCCAGCCTTATTTTTCATGATAACGGACATTATTTCCTTTAATATTCTTTGTTATCGTGAGCATAGAGGTGGGGCACCACAAATTTCAACAGAATTACGTTACTTTACAATTATCAAATTTAATTGTGAAACATCACAATGTGAATTCAACCCTTTCCTTTTTTTCTTCTTCTAAGCTTGATATGTATTTAGATAGACTCCAGCAATGTTCATCATTTGTCAATATTGCATGTACAATCCTTGCTCTTGTGGATAATATTTCCTTCCTTTCAAGTTTTATTGGTATTCTGCTTTTGTTCAGTGAAACGATGAATATCATTACAAATATTCCATAGTCAAGCCTATCGAAACCAAAATGTAATGTTAGTATCAAATTGTATAAGTTGTATTATCAAGTTTACAATTAATACAAAACATTGAATTTCAGGGATAGTGGTACAAGCATATAGTATGCTTTGAATTAAAATATTTAACAGTTTTACTAGCACACTTAGTATCGATTTGTGTATGAATTTTTGCTTTTGTAGCTATTACTTTAAGATATATTTGCTAAATACTTTGTTTTATTTTTTATTATGTAGTTATCTTTTTTGTTTTTGTAGGCGTCAGTTTTGTTTCTGTAGGTATTCGTTTCTTTTATGTAGGTATCAATTTTGTTTCTGTAGGTATCAGTTTCTCTTATGTAGGTATCAGTTTTTTTTGTGTACGTATCGGTTTCTTTTCTGTAGGTATCAATTTTCTTCCTATAGTAACTGTTTATTTCTGAACTAACTGTTTTTGAAATTGTGAGATAATATTCTTCAATATTTGTTATAAATCAAATTCAATTAAATATAAAAGGCATACAATGATGTATAGAATTTTGTATGAAATGTTATAATGCAAAAACACAAATAGTTTGAATAATGAGCAACTTTCAATTGATTATGACTAGTAGTTTCAATTGTATTGTTCATTTTGTTGTCAATAGATATCATTTTAACCCAAAAAAACTTACATGTCTTTTGCTTGTTGTGAACACTTTATTTGATGCACATCATCTAGTTTCACCTCCATGCTTGCTATGTTATTGCTTTTCCAGATTTCTTTAAGCATTTCTTATTTTTTTCCTCTAACAAAGATAAAATGTTAAAAAGTTAGTTCATATTCACCTTTTTTATCTATAATAAGTAATTTTTTTAAAAGAAAGAGAAATCTCATACCAATTACTTATACAAATTTTATGGCTTCTTTTAAACTGGATGCGGATTAACAAAATCATCATCATCCTATTATTTCAAAATAAAGACAATAATTTTTGAAACAAATTATGTTGAAATGTAACAATAGGTTGTGTATTAGCTGCAGTGAAATATTTTCAGTCAAATATGTAACGATTTCAAGTTTGTAGTAATTAGGTATCGGTTTGTATTAAGTAGGTATCAGTTTTCTGTAAGTATGTATCATTTTTTTTCAAGTAGGTTGCTCCACCTTTATGCATATACAACAAATTGCTTCTCCGACTTCACTGCCCAAAAACCCAACTCATCTGCCACGGCCAAACTCCAATCCACCTTCCTCGACCAACACAATATCGCCAACAACTCGCGACCTCAACCTCGATGAAACCGTGACCTAATCAAAATTTTCTCCTCACCGCCTCTTGTAAAACACCAACCACAACCGCGACATCAAACACAGACTCAAAGAAATTGGAAATTGTAATTTTGGTTTAGGGAAAGTGATTTTGGTTTTGGGGAGATTGTGGTAATTGATTTTACTTCTGAGCAATTGAATGAGAAGTCGATTTTTCTGATTTAATTTTATTTTTAAAAGAAAGTTCGTCATATTTTGAGTGGAAGCGAGGAGGAGGAGACGAACAGAATTCTTTATTTTGTTTTAATTTGTATATGGGCTTTGGGCTTTGTCCTTACGGTAAAAGTTTTTTACGCGTGTCCTTGCGAGCAATTATTTACTTTAATTTGTCCTTTAAAATTATTTCCCCTTAAAATTAATTAGATTTAGTTAATTAAAATTAGTTAGATTTAACTAATATAATACTATACATAAGACTATTATATAAGTAATATGAATATAAAAGTTATATGATAATAAAACTTACATAATATGAATGTATAATTAAAGTTGGAACTATAAAGAAACCTTAAATAGACATAAGGAATAAATACATATGTATATGTATGTATACAGTGATTTTAGATGTGTTCGATACTTGAATCATGAGGATATTTGATAAGAAATACATTATTCCATAAGTCAGTATCACTTTATATAATACATTGAAGATTATGAATCTTATATATAAAGTTGTACTCTATCATTTAAATTGTAAAATATTACTCTTAGACAACAAGCACTTAAATTTCCAAGAGCTTTAACCGTTATATTTCATTACATGGCTCATTAGTAGTTTTAAAGCACATAACAACCAAAATGATCAAATCTTTTATCGTGATCAACTTAAATGAAATATCTTTAATTCATAATTCACACTAACTTACATTCGTCTATTAAATTATTCTTTCCATATTTTTAGGAAAATAAACGTTTAAATATCCAAATGCTTTAACCATTACTTTTTAGCACATAGCCCATTATTAGCTATAAAGCATGCAACAATCAAAACGATCAAATTATTTGTCATGATCAATTAAAATAAATTATCTTTAATTCATATTTCACATTAGCTTACATTTAGCTATTAAATTATTTTTTTCATAATCTTAGAAAAATAAACATTTAAATTTCCAAAAGCTTTAACCATTACATTTCATTACATCGCTCATTATTAGCTTTATAGCACATAATAACCAAAACGATTAAATCTCTCATTAGGATCAATTTAAATGAATTGTCTTTAATTCATAATCACATTAGCATATAATTAGTTATTAAATTATTCTTTCCATACTTTCAAAAAATAAACATATAAATTTCCAAAATCTTTAACCATTACATTGTATTACATAGCTCGTTATTTAATTTAAAGCATGTGACAACCAAAACAATCAAATCTCTTATCATGAATACATTTAAATGAATTACCTTTAGTTCATATGCTGAATCTATTAACCTTTATTATTGTCCTGCCCTACCCCAATTGCAACTTATAAAGTAAAAATATTTTTTTCCCTTGTATTTTTCAAACAAAATGCCAAAATGTTTATTTCTTTCGTTATTATTCAAGGCCTCATTGAAAAATTGTGTACACTTTCATATTTATATCAATTTTCACTCAATGAATCCAACATGAAGAAAATTTTGATTCACTTCCAAAAACTACAACAATTATTTAACCATTGTAATAAACAATATATTATAAACTCTAACCTAAAGAGAAGAGGTAACAATATTTTCTTCTAATGATTCAATTTTAATAGGCAATAAAAATTAGTGCAAATCTTCATTTTAACTTACAAACTAAAGAAGGTATGAGTAAAAAAATGTGAGAAGATAGAGGGAAGATAATAAATGCAAAAAAAATGAAAATAATAGAAGAAGAAGAAAAGATAAAGTGTGTAAAAGATGGGTGAGAAAAGAAACTTATGGAGTGTAATTATTTTTCACTAAATATTGAGGTAGGAAAGGAGGGTTAAGGAGTTTTAATAACCATTACCAAATTCATAGTTCACACTAGCTTACATTTATCTACTAAATTATTCTTTCCAAGTTTCATAAAAATACTCATTGAAATTGTTAAAAGCTTTAATCGTTATTTACACTGCTCCTTATTAGCTTTAAAGCAAATAGTAGCCACTTCAATAGAACTACTTCACACAGGTAATGCAACGACGTGAAATTTTTAACGTTTCAAATGAAATTACTTAATCTATTTAAAAATTATTACTTGATTTGAATCGATTTAAAAATAAGAAAAATATTTTTTATTAAAGCGACTCGATTTTTAATGATATATTTTCTTTTTTAATTTATTTGGTTTTTCCATTATTTTTAATATGTAAAATATTTAAATTATTACTTGACTATTTTTGGAAAATAATGGTATTTTTGAAATTTTATAGAATGAGATAACAAGTGTGTTTTATTATTGTTTTGAGATCGTGTCACGTTTTTATACACGCTAATATTTTCGTTATGTCGTTCGCGGTTCGTCCACGAACGAAATGCTATGTAGCGAGATGCCGAAAATATTTGAATAAATGAAACGCCACAAATACTTTTCAACACACTCTAATTTAGGTTTTACTCTTTCCCTTTTCTTTTTTTCATTATCTGCTAACAAAGCAAGTGTAACGACCCGTAAAATTTTAATAATCTTTATTTGTTTTAATAACGTAATTAACTGAAATTTTGTGAAATTTTTAATAATTGAATTTTGAAATAAAAATTTAATATTTGGAATACATCTATTAAAATACAGCAAATGGTAAGTTTTCACCTAAAAACATGGAAGTTTATTTTCTTGTGTAAATTCTATTTTTATTCAAATCAGTTAAAAATTTGACGTTGATAAAATATTTTTCAAACTTGAATAATTTTATACAATAAATTTGTAAATAATGTTCTGAGTGAGACGTCATAATTCGTTTCTTCAAATTTGATCCGCTAATGCCCCGTTTATCTTATTTCTAACAAATCAGCAGCATACTTGGTACCGATTATCGACTTTTGATAAAAAGACCATACCGCCGATATTTGTGTACCGTTTTGATCCTCTCATCGTGCTGGTCTCTGTGGTATATTCAATTTTGTGTTTTGAAGTCCGATACGCAGCGTAATCCGTGAAAAACGTTTTCGTGTCGGTACTGGTTTTGTACTCTTTTGGTTTCTTTTGTCGTTTCATTTACACACGTGAACTGAAAGGCTGATTAATTCCAGCCAGCTGCTCGATTGAGACGTTTGCTTTTCCACACATGGCAGAGTAATTATATTTGTGTCAGTTTGTATTGATGGAAAGCTTGGAAGCCTGCATACGTTTTTTTGAGTCCAACACTCGTTTGAGTAAAATATATAATATCATATATATTTCATATATTGGTGAAAACCTGTTCGCTTTCTTTCACTTCAACCTGTCCTTGCTTCTCATTCTCTCCACGCAACCATCCTTTCCACTCTTTCTTTTTTTCTTTCTGGCAGAAAAATATATAATTATAGTGTAAGATATAAAGTATATATCTCTGTCCATATTTACTTTAACTCACCTTCCCTATTATTCGCCATATTCCTCTTCCCAACCCACTGTTCGCCTCCCACACTTTCACCGAGCAACCGCTCCTCTTCTCCCCTCAACCGCATTTCCTTTTTCTCCGCCTCACGCTTTTTCTTCACCCTCCAGCAGCCTATGACCCACTGATCTCCCCTCCACACATCGACGGTCGAACTCACCCCATAGGCTCGCCTGCATTCCCCTCGCCCAAGCTCGCCACCACCCAAAACCGGTGCTTGCCAGCACCTTCTCCATCTCAGCCCGATCCATTTCCATCATGCTGCAGCCCATGAGCTCATCTCCTTCCCTCCCCACGATGGCCAGCAAGCGCCAGCCGATTCTCTCCTCCTTGATGGCCAACCGAAGTCGCCTTCTACCACCTGCAGCCTCGAACTCCACCAAGCCTTCTCACCATCTTGAGCAAGCTCCTCACCAACAAGGCCTTGTCCCCTCCTTCATGTTTCTTCACACCTCGCCACGTCTTCATGGCAGCCAAGCCAATAGCCGAAGCCCGCACCTTGTCTTCTACAACCACCCGGCACCTCGCTTTTCCTCCTCCAGCCGTGAGCAAACCATACTCCCTGTTGCGACTTTTCTATTGATTAGAAAAGCACAAATTTTAATAAATTTTTCAAGCGCACAGGCGTGTAGTATGCAGGTCGAACACAGGGAATTGTATTTTAAAATAATTAAAATCCATAGTTAAATCTTAGGCGTGTTAAACGAATTCGACGGTGAATTTTGAACAGAAAATAAAAACAATAATATACTCCGAATCGTTTTCGAAACTAATCGAAATTGCAACCAAAATATATAATTGTAAAAAAATCAGAACAAAAATTGAAATTGCAGAAAAGAAGATAACGGAGCAAACAATTGAAATAATTATTAACTAACTGAAAAGAGTGCAGAAAATAACTAAGAACAAGAATAAATAAATTGCTAAATCTAATCAACAATCCTACGTATTCTGTTCGAAAATAAAAAGAGTGCTGAATTTAAATCTAAACTTGAAGAAAAGTGATGAGGCAAGAGATGATTTCAAGGTGTTGCTGTATATATAGGCTTTCAACCCCTAAAATCAGTCCATCTTTTTAGCAATAGGACCGGTTCTATTCTTAGTATTTGCCAAGATAATTGTACTGACTGGGTCCATTCCTTGAATTGGTGAAGAGTCAAGTTGCCACGTTATTGCTTGAAATACTTTTATATGTGAATTGGTCCAAATTCATACGTAAGCTACTTTTGACTGTGTCCCATTTTGCTTCATATCATGGCTATGTATTATGCTACTTTTTAGGAGGAACTGGTCCTTTGCTTGAATTGGTGAAAGAGAACATATATACGTCCACATCATTGCTTGAATTGGTCCATATTGCTTTGATTTATTTCAATGCTCAAAATGTTGCACTCTTTGCTGCGTGATTTTTGAACCAATGGACGGCATAACCGATTAATTTCAACGTTGCACTTTGGAATCAATAATCTGCAAAACCACAACAAAATACCCGTATAATACCGCTTTATTAAAATAAAAATATATGAAATAAACGGTTTAAATTGCAGAGAAATACGTTCATCACTCCCCACCACCGCGCCACACCTGCCACATCACCAAGCCCACAACCTTGTACCGCCTCCACCACAGCAACTCCACCCATACCCTAGGCTGCCGTGCAACCCATGTCACCCAAGTCCTGCAATTGCAACCGAGCTTCCTTCCTCCGGCCAGCCGCCCACCTAAGCACCGTCGACCGACATAACAGCCTAGCCCAATGCCACAGTGCAGGCCATGCTCCTCCCCTCCTTCTATTTTGCTTTGCTGAAGAGAAGGTCATACAGGAGGCGTGTTTAGTGTATTATTTTATAGTATGCTCAAATCTCAGTAAAGTATATTACATTATATTATATATGAGTTATACAGAGGCTTACAGCATATGTTACAAAGGTGGTATATACATCTGCGTTATATCATATTATAAAAGGAATATATGGTTTATTAAATATCGATTTTTAGAATGTATGTGTATATATATATATATATATTGTTTCAGATAGGATAAGCTTATGTATATTGTTGCTTGAATATGGAAAAGTTTTGACTTGAACTTGCGCAATGTTTTATCGAAAGAGTATACATATGAGTATATTTTATTATATAAGTTTACTATATAAGTTACAGTGTATATATGTAGTTTAAGTGAATTTATATGGGTTTGTATTATTAAATTTAATTTATAATACATTTGAGAATTGTATAATATTTGAAACAGTAGGTGTATACATGTATACATGTTTAGACTGGCGCTTGTACATTTGGGTGAACATATCTTTGTCTATAATATGTATTGCATTTTGGAAATGTTGTATACATGGGTTACAAAGTAACAATGAATATATAGTGGTGTATATAAGTATATATTATGGTGTGTTAAGGTATATGTTGATTTTATGAAAGTAAATGTAGATATGTCAATAATAAAAGAATTTTTTTATTAAAAATGTATGTTAAATTGAGTATCTATTTTAAGGGAAAAGTTTTAATATAATATGCATCTCGTTAAAAATTTTATCAAATCAAATTTTGATTTGTTCTCATCGATTTCTATTATCAGCCTGGATCGTCGAATTCGTGCCATCTAGCTTTACTTCGAGAGTCATGCTTTGCTCTTGTCTAGCCAATATCCAATTTGGTCGCAGCATCTTTTGATCTGCTTGTGTCTGGATCAGTGTGCATATTAGTGTCATCTTCAGTATTCTCTAGCCTCGAAAGGTGAGCAATCACTCACGATTAACGTTGTTATATTTATTAAATTTGATTTCAATTGAAACGACTATTGAAATATGCTGCTGTTAGTTAATTACACTTTATATATGCTATTACCTGTATCAATTCACCTGTGACATCTGACACCTTTATCTGTTATATATACATTGATAATTCGGTTTGATCGTTAAATAGTTGATTGTTTGATTGTTGACATTGGACGTCAAATTGTTAATGTAGTAAATAGTAAATAATTTGAAATTGAAATTGACGTAGGATAGTTAGTTTTGATATATGTTAAATTTGATTGGACGACATTTGCATAATATGACCCTTAAAATGTAGAATTAATTGACACGTAGAAATTTGGTAAAATACACCTTGAACCATTTAAATGTTTTGTTGCTTAAATTGATGTTGTATGAAATTGGACAATAGATGCCAAGTGAAGAACCTTATAAAGATTAGTGTAATAATCTTTAATCTACATGAAATGATAGTGTAGATTCTAGAAATAATTATATTCATTTTCACAAACAACAATGTGAATTAATACGATTATTTCGGGATTATTTGAATAAATTATTGGATTTTTATTGATTGTTGTTATTGCTTGTTTATTTACTTTGACACCATCCCAGTTATCACACTGCAAGTTCCCTTTGCTATGCTTGGATTTTGAATTGAATTGGAATCGGGTTGAAATGATAAATACCCAATTAAATAACTTGGCCTGGGATAGAAAATTAAAATAAGAAATCCGACTGGCCAACAAATTATTTTGTAATTGAAATCCATTTGAAATTTAGAAACGAACCTAACAAATTGTTTTAAAGTTAATTAGCAAACTTAATTGATTTAACCGAAATAAATTAATTGATTAATTGAAATAAATCAAAATAAATCAATAGGATTCAAATTGAAACGGATTTGAGAATTTATTTAATCCGAATAAAATGAATTGATGAATTTAATTTGAGAAATTGAAATTTAATTTAAGGAAATTTAAGTTAAATAATTCGAGGAATTGGAATGAGAATTTGACAGGTAATAATTTAAGATTTATAGACTTGATTTTAAATTAAATGGATTTGAAACTTGATAATGAACGTAATATAAGATTTAATGAAATTTGACTTAAGTATAAGTTAAACGTAGTATGGTAGTGGATATAATTTGGGATAAATTTTAAAATGATTTTAAATTTAATGAATTGACTTAATTATGAATTTGCAATTGGGTTTTGAGGTTAAATGATTTTGAATCTTGTTAAGGAATTAAACTAGGTTAGGAAAATCATGAAATTGAATTGGATTTAGGTAACGAGTTAATTGAAACAATTTTGATTTTAAAGAGTGTAGTTAATAAAAATCGATTTAGGCGAATCTATATTTATAGTAAGTGGAAGGATGAATGTAAGATGAATCCAATTTTCGTTAAACGATTTGAATCGAACGGAGTATTCAAATTTAATCCATCGAATATGAATAAATTAAATAAGTGAAATTGAACCTTATTTTGGATTTGAATATTGAATTTAAATTGTTAACTCAAATGTTTGGACTAAGATTTCATTTGGAAATATGATTTTAAATATTTGATATATATTGAATTGGGAAATGTCAAATTTTGGAAGCAAAATTTGCAACTTGACTTTGGACTTGATTTGTTTAAACTTTAAACACAAAATGACCATCGGGGTAATAATACGTAGTTATTAAAGAGACCGGATCGGATATGGACATACTCTCTGTCGATACCGAAAACCACTTTAATAACTATTATACGCGGAGTGTTGATCCAGAATGAAGTGGATGGTTTGGTGAACGCGTTGACTGAAGAAAGAGAACGATATTGGATGACCCCTGACATGACTAAAACAGGAGCCGCGCTGGGCCATTGAGGTTCGCCACCTCTAGCGGACACACTTCTTCGATACCATATCTATTGCTGTTGTGATTCGATTTGGGAGCACCCCTTGATTTGGGAGTGATGTTTCGCGGTGTTGAGGTAGCTGCTGGCTATGCTCAACATCAGTCCGGATCACGCAACTACTAATATCCTAGTTGGTATCGCCTCATGTACCTTGTCATACTGATTATCCTATTCGCGACCACTACGTTTTGTTTTGTGTTATACCTATGGGGTACCCTCTGATAACCACCAGTTTACGGTGGGGTTTACGGTGCTGTATAGACTATGGCATTATAAAAATGTGTTAAGGGGAATTATGGTAACGCCTTAACGCTATTTTAATACTTTTACTTTACTGTAGACATATTGTAATAGCGTATTGTACTACATAGTAGATAGTTTAACGGATCCTTAAAAGGATGGTTATTCTAAGCATCCTTTGAGTTACTTGTATTTCAGTTGTTATTCTACTTGAGTTGGATTTATTAATATAAGAATGTTAATCCTGACTCGAGTGTTTTGTGCTTTACTTTACGCTCGGGTCAGACTGAGTGTACTAGTATTCGAGACTCACATTCAGAGTTGGAGCTTCGCTTGGAGATCCAGTTATCTATCCAGCTTTCAGATATTCAGTTGATTCCAGTGATGGTATTCTGATTCTTGCATTTGACTATTGTATTCGAGACATCTATTGTACCTTATTTAAATTTGATATGTATATGGTAGCTTCATGAACTACTATCTTTTGTTTCCGCCGCATCTATTACTCTGTGTCTGTGATCTGTGATTATTTATTTATATATGCTCAGTTTTGCCAAATTTAAATTAACAATTCGGTATTTTGAACTATTCAAGTCCGGCATGTGCGGATGCGAATAGTCCAAAATAGCGGGTCGTTACAGCAAGTAAGCCACTTTAACTTCAAAAATTAATATAAGTTCAAATACTGTACTAAAAATTATAAAACAAGGATCTTTGAGTCCGTGGAGACTAGAATTTAATTCTATATATGTCTAGAGAAGCTTGGTTGGGTTTTGGAACGATTGACTTATTCGATTGTCAATAGGTATGAGCTAGGGTTTGAGATCTTGGCTGATCCAAGTGGGATTAGGCGACAGCGGTGGTTCTCTTGTCAAAGTGCTTCTTTTTCTAGAATTTGGTGGGGTGCAGCCCATCATGACATTTAGGGATCTAGTTGAATTGTACCAAATCGCATTTTGTTCGGGTAAGTCGAGCTTTCTCTGGTTGGGTAGGTTGTAGAGAGGAGGTGAAAAGGAATTGAACTAAGTAGTGCGGTGCGATTTCATGGATGATCGAGTGAGAGAGAAGGGATGGAAGATGCATGATTGTTGGGTGTCAACGTGTACATGTACATGAGTTTATATTTGGGAGGGAAGAAGTATTAGAGAGGGTAATTGGAGTTTAATTTGTAATTAATTTAATTAATTAATAATTTAAATTCAAAATCTTGTAAAATGAATATCTTATTTATATTAGTCCAATCGAGACGCGATCTTTTGCATTGCACTCATAGGAATGTTAACCATGCATTGGTGCTAATTTCGTCGAGTTTAAAGCAAGTTGAATTTTGAGCTTATATCAAACCGGAATGCTTTGATGTCACCTAGAATTTCGATGAGTTATCTAAATCTGAATGAATGCTATATGATATAGGGTAGATAAAAATTATTACTTTTGTGTTTGACCGATTTATTGGTTTGTTTTGGTTGAATTTCCTCTCCAATAAACGAATGGCACTTAAAATGAAATACATAATTTTTTTACGGAAATCCGGATTTCTCGCCATTAAGATTTTTAAATATCAGTTATATACCTATTGACTTTAGTTCCATTAATATATATGCTACATAAAATGTTGAATGCTAAAAGTTGGTAGTTTGGCCATATTGGATGTGACACTAATATATATTAGAAGTTGAATCTTTTTTTGTTAAAGGTAGTAATAACATTGGTTAAGTGGTATGGTAACTATTGGTCTCGTTATAGTATTTTGAAATACTGTTACTTGTTATTTTGATGTAGAAATGGTTTTGCTTTGGGAAATGATTTTAAATCCAACTTTTTGGATTTTTCGTGATATTTTATTTAAAAATAGTTTTTGTATTTATATTTTACTCTAACCTTTTGGAAATGTTTAAAATTTATTTTGGAAATTATTTATTTTTATGGAGAAATTATTATAATAATGAATGCTTATTTTGAGAGAAAATAAAAAGGTTTATCTTTTATTCTAAAGTGATTCTGTTTTTAAAAGAAGATAAAAATATTTTGGAATAAATATTAATGTAACGTTTTGTACAAAAAATTAAGTAAAAAGAATAGTTTTATAAATGAGGTTTTCATAATAAAAAGAATAGTTTATAAATGGCGTTTTTATGATAAAAGAACAGTATTGCGTAAATAATATTTTTAAAAGAGAAATGATACAAATGTGATAAATCGAAAAATAAATCGCATATTTGGATTTAGTAATATGTGGAATGGCACTTTATAGAAAGTACGTGGTTCTATTTTGGAAAATGAAAGTTTAAGATAAATTTGTAGATTTATAAATAGTATTTTATAAATAAAAATGAGTACTATAAAAGGAATTTTATAAATGAATTTAGAGTTTTATAATTGTATTTGGAGATTTATATATGATATTTAATAGAGAAGATTATATAAAGGAATTTATAAATAAACTTTCTGCAAAGGAATTTCTAAATGATATTTTACAAAAGAAGTTTTCAAATTATATAGGGAGATTTATAAATGGAGTTTGTAAATATAAAGGAGAATTATAAAAAGCAGTTTATAAAAGAAATGAGATTTTATGTCGAAAATATTCTTTTCATACTTAACACTAAATTCTAAGGTATGAAAACTTATCTATCTGGAGAATTAAGTATGTGTATTAAGATAGGGATAACTTTCTAACTTGTCCGATTTCATTATTAATCGAGGGACAATACTGTTTGAATCAGGAAGTGATGGTATGTACCGACCCAACTTCTAAACACCATGAAGTTGCATCGCTAATAAGAAGAAAGGGATAGAAAAGAGAAAGAAAGAGAAGAAAGAAGAAACAACACATCAGAATCTAAGCAGCGGAACGAATAAATTATATCAATAACATAAAGTATTACATAGTTTACAACCACTATCAGAGTACACAGATATTCAACACATACTAGACAGTTATAAACACCTGTCTAGTTATTACAACTCAATACAACTCAGAGACACATAGAACACACAGCGGAATACTATATATCTAACGCAGAAGCCTCCTGCTCCATTGCTTCTCCAATATTCGTCAAAGCTAACCTGAATCCCTTGACTACTCATAAAAATTTGAGTACCCAAGAGTTTATGAAAACAAAAATAAACTCCGGGTTAGACATGGGTCTGGTGTGAGTAACAGGTTAAAGTTGCTTAACTTCAAAAATCTTTTGAAAAGAAAGGTATCACGTAAGAATTCCCACACATAAACATGGAAAAGTTTTTACCTTACGCTAACCAAAACATTTGATAAGAAATCCAGTGATATTATAATAGGTCTAGGGTTTTCAAGTAAATAAGAAATAGCCGAAATTGTAACATTATTAAATTCCAGCTACTAGCCACAAAAGTGGGTAATACAATCAAAACCGTTGGCACTTATTGGATTTTGGATTCCATACAATGGCAGGGCTACTGGGGTACCGCCCGTCACAGTACGTGGCCTAGATCAACGTACCGAGGAGTACTCCCACTCCCCTGCAACACAAGGCCGGACCCATTCCTCACTGAATAGTTCCGAACAAGACAACCCCGCAGTTGGCGCGCGATTCCAACTGCCCACTAAGACGAATAAAAAGGGACCTCTAGACAGGGATCAATCTTGCTCTCCAGTGGGCGCTACCCACGAAGCCTTGCTGCACCTCCTCTGTTTTAGCCATTCCCGGTTGATGAGGCTTGAGGCTACGATTACCTTCAGAGGACACATCTCTTAGAATGCTTATCGTCCTCCTGACTATGTTCTGAAAGCATTCAATCCATACAAGTTAGTTCTGGGTTCGAACGAAACCGAAGGCATTATCTCGTTACACTCGTTTGGGAATCACCCTCAGAGTTAACGACGATAACCCTTGCACTCTGAATCTCCATCTCGAATCTATAAGTACTATTCCGTCAAACTCATTACGGAATCACCGACAGAGTTATACTGACGTATAGCTCTTACACCTCGAGTCTTCACTCTTCACATAAGATTCACGACCTATCGTTAATTGGAATTGATGTGGTTTTCGGATCCCAAATATGGAAACCCGATCCCGGTCTCATCGAAATCCAAAGCGTGTCTTTTAGGTCCAAGTTGTTTTAAGAGTTTAAATCAATTCAATAACATTATCTATATACACTCAGATATATAACTCATAGATTCACAACAGATAATTATCATTATCATAACAATAGATAATCCACATTATCACTATTAAAAGATAATCCATATCAATATCACAATGCTACCAATGCATCCATATCAATCAACATTACTAATCTCATTTCTGAGATTCAAACCATTCAAAGCAATAAATAACAACCATTCATAAGCAATGATCTATAATCATACTATCTATAATTAATTTAAAATGAATTAAATTAATTACATCATCTTTAATTAATTTAAAATGAATTAAATTAATCACTTACTCAATATAAAACTTGCTTATATCATCATTAATTAATTACAAATTAATTAATTAATTAATTAACCTCTAATTTTATCATCTTAATTAATCAATCCTGATAAATTATACCTTAATTAATTCCACAATATTAATTACCCCAAACCAAATACAGTAATTAACCCTTAATTACTTCATTAATTAATTAACTATAATTAATTACATTTAACCTTAATTAAATTATAATTGATTAATTATCCTTAATTACTTATTATTGATTTATTAATATTAATTAACCAATCTTAATTACATCATTAATTATGTTAATTAATGATTCTTAATTATATTTAATTAATTACTCCATAAAATTAATTACTTTCAATAATTAATCTCACTTAATCCATAATTATTAATCACCTTTGATTAATCTCAATCTGTAATTAACTACTTTAATTACTTCATTCAACTAATTAATCCTTAATTAATTTCTTTAATTAATTCCTTGATTAATTAATCCAATTATTTCACAATTTCATCATTATCCATTAATTACATCAAGTAATTATCATTAATTACTTTACTGAGTAATTGTACTTCATTAATTACATTAAGTAATTATTTACCAAATTATCAAGTGATTAAAATTAATTAAACTTAATTAATTAATTCAAACCAATCACATTAAACTCCATTAATTACATTAATTACTTTTATTAAGTAATTACTTAAATAAACTTCACAATTGATTATCATTTAATCAATTAATCAAATTAATTATTTAAAATTAATCATATTAATTAGTTGTTAAATAATCCTTAGTTAATGACCTTCATTAACTATTAATCAAACTTTAATTACTTCTCCTAAGTAATTAACTTCATTAATCATTATTAATTTATTTAAAATTAATCTTTAATACCCAATTAATTAATCTTTAATTATTAAGTTAATTAAGTGTTGTCTGTAACTTAATTAGTCATAATTACTTGATTAATTAATTACTAACTATTAATTAAATCAAATTAATGATCCTTAATTATGGATTAATTACCCTTAATTAATTAATTATCTTAAACTTTAAATTAATAATTTAAAACTCTTAATTATCTTAATTAAATAAATTACTCATTTAATTACCTTAATAATTAAATGAAAATTTAAAATCATTAATTAATTCTAAGTTTATTTTAATATAAAACCTTCCTTAACAATAGTTAAATTATCATACTATTGCAAATATTCATTTCAAATACAATTTTATTTTTCATTTTAAGTTCAAGTTTAAAAATGAAATTAAATTATCTTTAACCAAATTAAAAACTTAGAATTCCACATGTTAAAGAATACTTATAAAAAAGAAATTTAAAGATTTTAAATTAAATTCCCTTTCAATCTCTAATCATTTAAAATATACTTTAACTTTTAACTTATTTACAATATTTAAATTTATAAACTTTATTTCTAAAATTTAAGATTCAAATAAATTTTGAATTCAAATTTAAAATTCTGATTTAACTTAATTAAATCCTCTTTTACATCCAAACTCCATTTAAATTCAAATTCTTAAATTTCACTTCAAACTTCTTAAACAGTTTTAATATTATTCAGTCAATTAGAATTTAAAAACTCATTTTTCCCAAGCTAGATTCAAATTTAACTTGAATCTATTTTTAAACTTAGATTTAAACTTAATTCAGATTGCAAACTAAATTTAAATCTCATTTAAAACTTCACTTCATTTAAATTCAGGTTTTTAAATCTTATTTTAAAAAAAATAAACAAAGTTTCAGGTTTCTGAATAAAAACCTGCAACAACTACATTTACCCGAGCCAACTCGAATTCCACTTCGAGTCAACCAGCCCTCAACTTCGAGCAACCCACCAACTATCTTCGAGTCAAACATCATTACTCGATTACAAGATAGCACCAAGCTATCTCACACCAACACAGTGCTCTGTGCACCTGCACCAGCACGACCGTTAACTCCGACCATCAACGTTGATTCACCCAGGTCGTCTATCACCTTCCAAGCGAAATCCAAACACCAGATCAATTATACCACCACGAGATCGAGTTTGAGCATTTAACTCAAACCTGGAATCACCAGAAACAATACCAAACTCCAAACCTGACAAACCCTTTCCCACAGTGCTCCGACCATCAGAGTCCTTCCACCTCCGGTCACGAGTTCATCTCTCAACCTACTATCATCCCCCAGAAACTCAATCGACTCGATCCTCCCAACAGGCCGTACTGACCCACACAAGATTCCTAGTTAAAACTAGGCCTACAGGAGATAATCCACCACCACCTCTTCCATTGTGATTTGCCTAAACTTCCACCATTTTTTCCCTACTCACCGATCACCCTTCCATCTCCAAGCAGAAAACCCGACCTCCAAAATCAACAGATCACCAGAAATCATGAATTTTCCCTATTCTGTTCATACAAGAACTTCACCTAAATCTTACTGCTAAAATTCTTTATTTTAGTATTAAAAATCTAGTTTTTAATTAGGTAATCATTTTGTAATCCTGAATCCATGATTTAAAAAGTGCGAATTTTGACTTAGATTAAATTTGCTCTGTTTTTCTTAAATTTTCAGAGAAATACAAAGTCATTTTAACTTGAATAAATTTTTAAACCTTAATTTTTGATACAACAAACATAATTTTTTTGAATCTTAAATACTAACATCGAATACATCACATGATAATGGGTTTTGAACAATTTCTAATCCTGGAACTAAGAATAGTAGTACAGAGACCACGGCATGCACACAAAATATATCTATTCATATATACATAGAAGATCTAATAAAAAATAAAAATAAAAACACATACTTAACAAAGAAATTAACATGCAACGGATTTAAATAATAAATTTTTCTTTAAAGTTATTCACCTGTTAATTAAAAGACAGAGCCTCCATTGTTTTGAAAACAGCCTTTATTTGAAAATCATTGACTCAGGAACTTGAATTGCTTGATGAAGACTGAGTTACTTATTTATTTTTAAAGTGGCATGCAAGCTTCTTTTTATTTGAAACTGCAGTTGTCTGCATCCCAGATGCTAAATGATGCATGCATTCCAGATTTTTGAAATGATGCAGGATGCTTCAGAACTTTTGCAAGTTTGATTCAATTTTGAAAATGTGCAGACTGTTTTGATGCAAGTTTAAAATAGTTTGACTTGCATGTTAGAAAATGTGCAGGTTTACAATTTTGAAGATGTGCAGGTGGATATTGATTTGAATGCTACAGATTTCATGATTTTGGTTTTTAGAGGAAGTGTGTTTCAGATTTTCATGGCTTTAGATTTTGAAAAAGAAAAGAAAAAAAATGAGAAAAGAAGATCTTTATAAGCTGAAATTATTTGAAAAAAAAAAAAAAGCTAAATTAAATTGTTACACCTGTCTTACAATTTAAACACTTGTCACTTTGTCATGTTTATGTATTAACACTTGTTCTTTTAATTAGTATAATGTTTACATTTGTCTTAAATTTTAATTTGTTATAATTATGTAATTTAGTTATAGTTAAATGTTAATTAGTTATTTAGTTATCATGTTAGTATAAGATAAAAGTGAAACTTTGTTTAGTTCATTAGGTAACATGTATTTATTTATATGTAGATAAATTTTTAAAATGAATAAATATTAAACTTATACAAATGATTCAAAATCAAAATAAATTAAAAACAATTATACTTTAGATTTAAAACTTTGAATTCATGTTCAAAATAAAATTTTGAAATCCAGTTTATTTACAAATACAACTACAAATTTGAATTTTGGGAAACAATTATTTTTGTTAAAAATTTATTTGTTGAAACAATGTTTTATTATATATTTAAAAATATCAACATTTAATAACTATAAATAACTTATAAAACAAATTATTCTTTATTCATAAATTATTTATTTTATTCAATTATATTTAAAAGAAAGTCAAAATAACCTCATTGTATTTTACTTAAATTAAAACTTGAGCTAAAACATATTTTAAATCATTTCAATATTTTTCTTTTGTATTTAAAACCATATTTATTTATGAAATAACTTTTAAAAAGTTTAATTTTTAAATAAAATCATAATTCATAATTTACTAAAGATACATATTTTATAGAAACAGGATTTATTTATTAATTAAATTTAAAACAAGATCTATATACAATATATACAATATTCTATATATATTATAAATAGAAAACAATTTATTAGATTTAAAAAAATAAAATCTATCAAATAACTATTTATTTTATTGAATTATTAAATTAATTCAAATCTTATTACAAAGATTATCAAATCAATTTAATTTTTATTTCAGATTATTAAATCGATATTGCTTTAAAATTCCGGGTCATCACATTCCTTCCCCCTTAAAGGAATTTCGTCCCCGAAATTTAAAACAAAGGTAATTTAATAATCTATTTAAAGATTTAGTTTTAAAACACAAGCATATACCAATGATATGCTTACAATCAATTCAACCAATCAAACAAATCTAATTAATCAAATCCAGAAAAATTCTGGATAGAACTTCTGTGAGTTTCCCCGGTAAAAATATCGAGATACTCGCTCTATAGATTCCAAACAATCCATACTATTAAACTACAGAGCTCCTATTCATCTAGATCTACAGAACTAGACAGCATATCAGACTACAGACGAGTCTGATTCAACAACCAAACCTTCCTGTACAGCTGGTTCCACAACCAAAGATAGCTCATACACGTACTCCCTCAGATATACGTGAAACTCACCGAATCCAATTATCCAACTGGCAATTCAACTCTTGAAAACCAAACACCAATCTAACCAAAACACAGAAGAGATCCAAAACACCTTGGAGCTAGCTTCCCAGACTTACCCAAACTTTATAGCTCCTTGGATCGGAGAAAACTCCAACAACAACGAAGTCTCCAACTTCGAATTCCAAATTCCTCCTTCCCTTATCTACAAGAGCCTTCAGACAAATCCTAGGCTGCCAACATCCAAACTGATCAGCTTAACCCTTGCTGATTACTCTAGAACAATCAGAACCAAAAACAACCCAACACAATGATCTCCTCAAGATCAATCCAAACCAAAACACAATTCTATTCCATAAATGGAAGAAAATAACAAACTTTCCTAATCAAGAAAAGACAATCAGATTCACATCCAAACTGCTTCCGCTGCACAACTCTGATCCGAAGTAGATAAGAAAATGCCGACGAAGAACACAAGAACCAACTGGACATCACCTCCCAGAAATATGGTTCAACAGATCCATAAAAGAAACTTAGAAATTCCTTCAAAACTAAGTTGCTTCATCAAGCTCCATCTCTAGGAATCATCCTTCGACTAAACAGAACCACTGGTTCCACTCCTGGAATCCTAGTCGATAAGAAAACTCAATTTCCAGATGCTGACAAATCTCTGTCTTCCCAGAAGACATCCAGAAAATCTCCAACAATCCAAGAGAACACTCAATCAATCGCAAGTCACTTTTGCGATCAACCCAGATCGTATTCCAAAGAAAACTGTCCTCTTTTTACCAAACAAACAGCTTACACTGGTCTAGTCAATCCATTGAAGAAACGGATTCACTCTGCAGCTTCAGAATTCCATCTTCAGAAAAAATACTCAGCTAAGACCTCCCTGTCAGCTCACAGAATACTCCGAGTTGCACTACTGACACCAATGCCAAACTTCCTAATCCAAAGCTCTTCGAGAAACTCGTACTTCAAAGCAGATAGCAACACCACAACATCCTGCTGATATCAGCCACAACATCGAAGCAGACACAACTCCTAAAACTTGTCCCAAAGAAATATCTTCGAAAACAACCATATTCACTGCATCTCATCATGCAGTTATAACTTCCTGAGGTATTAAAATATCATCACTTGCTTCAGCCTAAATGACATATCCAAACACAACTAACCAAACTCTGTACTTCAATGATGTCTACGAACCTTAACAGGTTTCCTTCAGAGATCGATGAAATACTTCAACACAACAAAACTTATTCGAGACGGTACTAGGTCTACAGTCCCGATAAATAAACTTCCAATCTCAACATCAGACTCCAACCGATGGTAGTAATCGTGTTACAAACACTACTACCTTATCTATCTTTATAACTTATATTGGAAAACCTGAACAGGTAACCCAACATATAGATAGAAATAGATAAATATATATAAATATATATAAAATTTACAAATACGCTCTCTCAAGAAAGACACCACTCCAGAGCCTAGGTATTCACTCAACCTAATGCTCTGATACCACTTGTAGCGACCCAACTTCCAAACACCATGAAGTTGCATCGCTAATAAGAAGAAAGGGATAGAAAGGAGAAAGAAAGAGAAGAAAGAAGAAACAACACATCAGAATCTAAACAGCGGAACGAATAAATTATGTTAATAACATAAAGTATTACATAGTTTACAACCACTATCAGAGTACACAAATATTCAACACATACTAGACAGTTATAAACACCTGTCTAGTTATTACAACTCAATACAACTCAGAGACACACAGAACACACAGCGGAATACTATATATCTAACGCAGAAGCCTCCTGCTCCACTGCTCCTCCAATATTCGTCAAAGCTAACCTGAATCCCTTGGCTACTCGTAAAAATTTGAGTAACCAAGAGTTTATGAAAACAAAAATAAACTCCGGGTCAGACATGGGTCTGGTGTGAGTAACAGGTTAAAGTTGCTTAACTTCAAAAACCTTTTGAAAAGAAAGGTATCACGTAAGACTTCCCACACATAAACATGGAAAAGTTTTTACCTTATGCTAACCAAAACATTTGATAAGAAATCCAGTGATATTATAATAGGTCTAGGGTTTTCAAGTAAATAAGAAATAGCCGAAATTGTTACATTATTAAATTCCAGCTACTAGCCACAAAAGTGGGTAATACAATCAAATCCTTTGGAACTTATTGGATTTTGGATTCCATACAATGGCAGGGCTACTGGGGTACCGCCCGTCACAGTACGTGGCCTAGATCAACGTACCGAGGAGTACTCCCACTCCCCTACAACACAAGGCCGGACCCATTCCTTACTGAATAGTTCCGAACAAGACAACCCCGCAGTTGGCGCGCGATTCCAACTGCCCACTAAGCCGAATAAAAAGGGACCTCTAGTCAGGGATCAATCTTGCTCTCCAGTGGGCGCTACCCACGAAGCCTTGCTGCACCTCCCCTATTTTAGCCATTCCCGGTTGATGAGGCTTGAGGCTACGATTACCTTTAGAGGACACATCTCTTAGAACGCTCATCGTCCTCCTGACGATGTTCTGAAAGCATTCAATCCATACAAGTTCGTTCCGGGTTCGAACGAAACCGAAGGCATTATCTCGTTACACTCGTTTTGGAATCACCCTCAGAGTTAACGACGATAGCCCTTGCACTCTGAATCTCCATCTCGAATCTATAAGTACTATTCTGTCAAACTCATTACGGAATCACCCACAGAGTTATACTGACGTATAGCTCTTACACCTCGAGTCTTCACTCTTCACATAAGATTCACGACCTATCGTTAATTAGAATCGATGTGGTTTTCGGATCCCAAATATGGAAACCCGATCCCGGTCTCATCGAAATCCAAAGCGTGTCTTTTAGGTCTAAGTTGTTTTAAGAGTTTAAATCAATTCAATAACATTATTTATATACACTCAGATAGATAACTCATAGATTCACAACATATAATTATCATTATCATAACAATAGATAATCCACATTATCACTATCAAAAGATAATCCATATCAATATCACAATGCTACCAATGCATCCATATCAATCAACATTATTAATCTCATTTCTGAGATTCAAACCATTCAAACCAACAAATAACAACCATTCATAAGCAATGATCTATAATCATACTATCTATAATTAATTTAAAATGAATTAAATTAATTACATCATCTTTAATTAATTTAAAATGAATTAAATTAATCACTTACTCAATATAAATCTTGCTTATATCATCATTAATTAATTACAAATTAATTAATTAATTAATTAACCTCTAATTTTATCATCTTAATCAATCAATCCTGATAAATTATACCTTAATTAATTCCACAATATTAATTACCCTAAACCAAATACAGTAATTAACCCTTAATTACTTCATTAATTAATTAACTATAATTAATTACATTTAACCTTAATTAAATTATAATTAATTAATTATCCTTAATTACTTATTATTGATTTATTAATATTAATTAATCAATCTTAATTACATCATTAATTATGTTAATTAATGATTCTTAATTATATTTAATTAATTACTCCATAAAATTAATTATTTCAATAATTAATCTCTTAATCCATAATTATTAATCACCTTTGATTAATCTCAATCTGTAATTAACTACTTTAATTACTTCATTCAACTAATTAATCCTTAATTAATTTTTTTAATTAATTCCTTGATTAATTAATCCATTTATTTCACAATTTCATCATTATCCATTAACTACATCAAGTAATTATCATTAATTACTTTACTGAGTAATTGTACTTCATTAATTACATTAAGTAATTATTTACCAAATTATCAAGTGATTAAAATTAATTAAACTTAATTAATTAATTCAAACCAATCACATTAAACTCCATTAATTACATTAATTACTTTTATTAAGTAATTAACTTAAATAAACTTCACAATTGATTATCATTTAATTAATTAATCAAATTAATTATTTGAAATTAATCATATTAATTAATTGTTAAATAATCCTTAGTTAATGACCTTCATTAACTATTAATCAAACTTTTAATTACTTCTCTTAAGTAATTAACTTCATTAATCATTATTAATTTATTTAAAATTAATCTTTAATACCCAATTAATTAATCTTTAATTATCAAGTTAATTAAGTGTTATCTGTAACTTAATTAGTCATAATTACTTGATTAATTAATTACTAACTATTAATTAAATCAAATTAATGATCCTTAGTTATGGATTAATTACCCTTAATTAATTAATTAACTTAAACTTTAAATTAATAATTTAAAACTCTTAATTATCTTAATTAAATAAATTACTCATTTAATTACCTTAATAATTAAATGAAAATTTAAAATCATTAATTAATTCTAAGTTTATTTTAATATGAAACCTTCCTTAACAATAGTTAAATTATCATACTATTGCAAATATTCATTTCAAATACAATTTTATTTTTCATTTTAAGTTCAAGTTTAAAAATGAAATTAAATTATCTTTAACCAAATTAAAAACTTAGAATTCCACATGTTAAAGAATACTTATAAAAAAGAAATTTAAAGATTTTAAATTAAATTCCCTTTCAATCTCTAATCATTTAAAATATACTTTAGCTTTTAACTTATTTACAATATTTAAATTTATAAACTTTATTTCTAAAATTTAAGATTCAAATAAATTTTGAATTCAAATTTAAAATTCTGATTTAACTTAATTAAATCCTCTTTTACATCCAAACTCCATTTAAATTCAAATTCTTAAATTTCACTTCAAACTTCTTAAACACTTTTAATATTATTCAATCAATTAGAATTTAAAAACTCATTTTTCCCAAGCTAGATTCAAATTTAACTTGAATCTATTTTTAAACTTAGATTTAAACTTAATTCTGATTGCAAACTAAATTTAAATCTCATTTAAAACTTCACTTCATTTAAATTCAGGTTTTTAAATCTTATTTAAAAAACAAAAAAAAAGAGTTTCAGGTTTCTGAATAAAAACCTGTAACAACGGCATTTACCCGAGCCAACTCGAATTCTACTTCGAGTCAACCAGCCCTCAACTTCGAGCAATCCACCAACTTTCTTCGAGTCAAACATCATTACTCGAATACAAGACAACACCAAGCTATCTCACCCCAACACAGTGCTCTGTGCACCTGCACCAGCACAGCCGTTAACTCTGACCATCAACGTTGATTCACCTAGGTCAGCTATCACCTTAAAAGCAAAATCCAAACACCAGATTAATTATACCATCACGAGATCGAGTTTGAGCATTTAACTCAAACCTGGAAACACCAGAAACAATACCAAACTCCAAACCTGACAAACCATTTCCCACAGTGCTCCGGCCATCAGAGTCCTTCCACCTCCGGTCACGAGTTCATCTCTCAACCTACTATCATCCCCTAGAAACTCAATCGACTCGATCCTCCCAACAGGCCATACTGACCTACACAAGATGCCTAGTTAAAACTAGGGCTACAGGAGATAATCCACCACCACCTCTTCCATAGTGATTTGCCTACACTTCCACCATTTTTTCCCAACTCACCGATCACCCTTCCATCTCCAAGCAGAAAACCCGACCTCCAAAATCAACAGATCACCAGAAATCATGAATTTTCCCTATTCTGTTCATACAAGAACTTCACCTAAATCTTACTGCTAAAATTCTTGATTTTAGTATTAAAAGTCTAGTTTTTAATAGGGTAATCATTTTGTAATCCTGAATCCATGATTTAAAAAGTTCGAATTTTGAAGATTAAATTTGCTCTGTTTTTCTTAAATTTTCAGAGAAATACAAAGTCATTTTAACTTGAATAAATTTTTAAACCTTAATTTTTGATACAACAAACATAATTTGTTTGAATCTTAAATACTAACATCGAATACATCACATGATAATGGGTTTTGAACAATTTCTAATCCTGGAACTAAGAATAGTAGTACAGAGACCACAGCATGCACACAAAATATATCTATTCATATATACATAGAAGATCTAATAAAAATTAAAAATAAAAACACATACTTAACAAAGAAATTAACATGCAAAGGATTTAAATACTAAATATTTTTTTTAAAGTTACTCACCTGTTAATTAAAAGACAGAGCTTCCATTATTTTGAAAACAGCCTTTATTTGAAAATCTTTGACTCAGGAACCTGAAGTGCTTGATGAAGACTGAGTTGCTTATTTATTTTTAAAGTGGCATGCAAGCTTCTTTTTATTTGAAACTGCAGTTGTCTGCATCCCAGATGCTAAATGATGCACGCATTCCAGATTTTTGAAATAATGCCGGTATGCTTCAGAACTTTTGCAAGTTTGACTCAATTTTGAAAATGTGTAGACTGTTTTGACGCAAGTTTAAAATAGTTTGACTTGCATGTTAGAAAATGTGCAGGTTTTCAATTTTGAAGATGTGCAGGTGGATATTGATTTGAATGCTATAGATTTCATGATTTTGGTTTTTAGAGGAAGTGTGTTTCAGATTTTCATGGCTTTAGATTTTGAAAAAGAAAAGAAAAAATGAGAAAAGAAGATCTTTATAAGGTGAAATTATTTGAAAAATAAAAACAAAAAAAAGCTAAATTAAATTTTTACACCTGTCTTACAATTTAAACACTTGTCACTTTGTCATGTTTATGTATTAACACTTGTTCTTTTGATTAGTATAATGTATACATTTGTCTTAAATTTTAATTTGTTATAATTATGTAATTTAGTTATAGTTAAATGCTAATTCGTTATTTAGTTATCAGGTTAATATAAGATAAAAGTGAATCTTTGTTTAGTTCATTAGTTAACATGTATTTATTTATATGTAGATAAAATTTTAAAATGAATAAATATTAAACTTACACAAATGATTCTAAATTAAAATAAATTAAAAACAATTATACTTTAGCTTTAAAACTTTGAATTCATGTTCAAAATAAAATTTTGAAATCCAGTTTATTTACAAATACAAATACAAATTTGAATTTTGGGAAACAATTATTTTTATTAAAAATTTATTTGTTGAAACAATGTTTTATTATATATTTAAAAATATCAACATTTAATAACTATAAATAACTTATAAAAGAAATTATTCTTTATTCATAAATTATTTATTTTATTCAATTATATTTAAAACAAAGTCAAAATAACCTCGTTGTATTTTACTTAAATTAAAACTTGAGCTAAAACATATTTTAAATCATTTCAATATTTTTCTTATGTATTTAAAACCATATTTATTTATGAAATAAATTTTAAAAAGTTTAATTTTTAAATAAAATCATAATTCACAATTTACTAAAGATACATGTTTTATAGAAACAGGATTTATTTATTAATTAAATTTAAAACAAGATCTATATATAATATATACAATATTATATATATATTATAAATAGTAAACAATTTATTAGATTTAAAAAAATAAAATCTATCAAATAACTATTTATTTTATTGAATTATTAAATTAATTCAAATCTCATTACAAAGATTATCAAATCAATTTAATTTTTATTTCTGATTATTAAATCGATATTGCTTTAAAATTCCGGGTCATCACATGGTAAGTATATTTGGTCTAGTTTCTATACGATCCATTTACTTACACCAAAAGAGGTTTGGATTTATTGTTACCAATATTTTTAAATGGCATTTTATAAATCTAATTAAGTATGATTTTGGAAAAGAAATTTTCCTTAAGATTTGTGAATGTACTTATACTGTTGAGACAAGTATATGAGTACATTTCCTAAGTATTAGAAATGTAGTGTTTTGTGAATATACTTATACTATTTATATAAGTATATGGAAAAGTTTACTAAGTATTGATTGTAAAATGTTCCACGAGCATTCTTATATGGTTGAGATTAGTATATGAATGTTTTTAGTTATTGAGAAGAGTAGAAAAGATTTGTGAATATATCCTTATAGAAGTACTTAGATTCAAGTATTTATAAAATGGTTTCAATTAATGAAAAGATTAATTAAGGAGGCGCAGTGGTTGCTTTATGCTTAACCATGCTTGGTTAAATCTCTAGATTGATTATTTGTTATTTGATGCTTAAATAACTGACTATTAAATCTTAACCAGTTTTAAACTAACATTGCCAGTTCGAAGAGATGGGGATCAAATATGATATACGAGAACCACATTGAATCGACATAAGCTTTCGAATTGAAGACATCTTGAAGATGATGGAATTGAAGACCGAGTTCTTTGAAGTGCAAGGGCTACTTGCTATTAATCCTAAGTGTGATTCAAAAAAGGATGTAGTAGAAGTATTGCCTTCAGTTTGTTTTTATCATGAACAGCTTGTATGGATTAATGTTGGCATTGCATTGACGCTTGGAGGGCAGTGTTGTCAATCCAAGTAGGATTTGCTAAAAAGAAAAAATATAGCCTCGAGCCTTACAACCAGAATGAATAAAACATGGGATATGCTTCAAGGCTATGTGGGTCACACCCATTAGGATATGGCATCACCCTTTTAGATCACTATTTATGGATTTGGTATGTGCATGAGAGCTCTTTGAGAAGGTTGCAAAGCAACCAAAGTGATGACATATTCAGTACTATCTAGTAAAGTGTAGGCCGGTCCTGATTCTCTGATGTTTCATGCGAGGCCCTTGGTACATTATCTAGAGCTGTACCATGGTAGGCGGTAACCTAGTAGCCATATCATTGATGAAACTCATTCTTCAACAAGTGTCATCTATACTGCCCAAATATGTTGGAATGTGATATGCGAGCATTCCAGCTATTTTATATATTTATTTTAAACCCTAGACATTATTATAATATCATTGGATTTTTTATTAAAATGATTTGATTGTCGTAAGGTAGAAACCCATCCATGTTTATGCACGGCATGGTCTTATGAGATATCTTTATTTTTGAAAGGTTTTTATGACATTAAAATTCATATGATGTGTGTTTATCACATTGGTTTACCGAACTGATGCGGGATTTATTTTCTTATAATTCTCGGGTTAGCCATAGCATATTCATAGATTTAGCTGCTTTGGAGCTTCAAGAGATGAGTTGGATGCCTCCAAGACGTATTAATGTATATCTTATTTACACTGCACCAGTTGTTTATGTTTATCAATATTTATGAGGATAGGTTGTTATAATCGTCCAGGTTGATGATGTATAGTCACTCTGATTAATTTATGTATAATAATCTTTCTTTTTATAAAGATCTGTTGTATATTATGCATTACTTGTAACGACCCAGAATTTCTGTCATTTGAAATTCGTATATTTAATTCATTTTAAATATTAACAAGTAAAATTTGTAAGTCGAATAAATTTTATTTTGAATATCTGAATTTAATTGGATAATTAAATCAATAATTTAATATTTGAAATTACAGAAATAATTGGAAATTAGGTTAATGTGATTAATATTGATTTGTAAAGTTGTATTTAATCATATTGGAGTTAGAATGATGTTATCAAACATTTAAAATTGAATTAAAAGTTAATTTGTGAAAATTGAATATTTTAATATTTAATTGACGAGTAGAAAAATCCATTTTTCAAACAGTCTCAGATTTCGACGAAACCAGATTCATCGGATCCATAATGTTATATTATTGTATGACTTCAAATTTTGTGTCAATTGGACTTACGGTTTGTCCGGAGCAAGCTAAAACGGGTAGAAATCGATTCGAGTGAATTTTGAATTTAAATAGTCGATTGAAAAACTTATCTTCCAATTTGATCGAATTGGCTCTCGATATATATTCCATTGCGTTCGGAATGGGGGTAAAACATTATAAACGGCAGGCGGCACGCTTCGTTTGGAGTGCGGAAAAAATTCGGGTGAATAGTGCATGGAAATTTTCTATAAAAGGCCCTCTATTATTTCATTTTGCTCAAAACCCTAA
Source organism: Allium cepa (assembly GCA_030765085.1). NCBI lineage: Eukaryota > Viridiplantae > Streptophyta > Magnoliopsida > Asparagales > Amaryllidaceae > Allium > Allium cepa. The sequence continues at coordinate 765,505,531 of CM060940.1, read as the reverse complement.
TTCCTTCAGCCCTAGCCGCCATTAACATTTCAATGGCCGAAAATTTCCAGTTTTCTTCTTTAATTATCTTCCAATCCACACGTTAATTCAAGAAAGCTTCAACTATAAAGTTGAAGAGCACGTTGAGATCTTGCTATCCAACGGTAGTGATCGTGTTTCGAGCAACGTGGAGGGAGAAATCGAGGTTGGAACATGCTGCGTTCGTGCATTTTTTCACGATGATAGGGAGGCCGAGCTTGGAGTTGTTGCGGCCGAAGGTAGAGGTGAGGGGGAGCTTCATCGTGGCACTCGCTGATCGTTGTCAAGTGGAGAGAGATGACCGCGAAAATTGAAGGAGAAGTGGCGACCGTGGGTTATCTTCACTCATGCGTTACTGGAGATGGGGAAGATGGAGGGGACAACCAGATCTGTAGGGTTATGGGATGGACGGCTGTGATTTGTCAAGGTTTAAAATTTGAAAGGAAATTGTAAATTTAGTTATATTTTAATTCGTTCGAACTTTAAAAATTGATAACTTGTTCATACGAGGTCCGTTTTGGACGAAACGAATTGCGTTGGGTTCGTATGGATGAACACTACACGATGGAGCTGGATTGGAGTCGATTGGAGCTAGTGAAAATTTTGGGTAAAAGTAAACGCACGTTTAATTTTATTCGAAATAAAACATTAGAACCGTTATTGAAAGCAAGGTGAGAACTTCTCACTCAATTGAAATTGTTTCGATTTAAATTTTAAATAGTTAGATTTGAAATTGCTTGATTGTGTAATTGAATGTTAAATTATTATCTATTGTATTGAAATAGACCCTATGCGCCGTATAATAAGCGGATGTTATTTATTTAACACATATACCGCGATATTCCATCTCGAAGTGGAATTTTTATTATATATGTACTTGGAGTTGATTTTCCCACATTATATAGCGGATGATACCCTATTGCGCCGCATAATAGCGGATAATATTTTTATAAATCTCATATACTGCGATATTCCGTATTGACACGGGATTGGTATTGTGCTAACATCTATGGATGCAGGGAAACAGGTTGGAGGGATCCAACTAGATTCCTCAACCGAATTGATTTATTTACAGATATTGTGATATATTCTGTTATCATAATGATATATGATGTTTGAATGTCGTGATTGTTATATTTAGTGCTATTGCAGCATTGCGCCTATTTTTGGAAAATTAAGAGTGTTAAAGTAACGATTTCAATTTTAAAAGGATTTTTAGAAGTGATTTTTGAAAGGTATTTGTTTTATTAAATTTTTGAATTGATTCATTTTAAATAAACAAACGTCATAATTTTACTGTTATAAAAATTATGATTTTTGAGAAAATATAGTAAAAACTGTGATTTTTGAAATATGGAGAATAGATTTTATAAAATAGTTTAAATAGAGATTTTTGAATTTATTATAAATGGTTTACATAAAAGATTTATAAAATTGATATTTATAAATTAAAACATTGGAATTATAAAATGAGTTTTTATAAGTGTTAGAATGAAGTATGAATGAATCTCATAAATGACTGAAATTTATAGATTTATAAATTATGAAGTTATAAAACGAATATATTTTGTAAAACAAAAGATTTATAAGTAATTAACTTATAAATAGGATTTTGGCATTTAAATGAGATATAAATAGAATTTGTAAATTAAGGGATTTTATAAGTTGAAGTTATTTTAAAATTATACAAATGTGAATTTATAAACATTGTTTTATAAATCCGAAATTGACTTATTTTGATAAGTTAATTATTATAGCTTATTAAAGGAGTATATTCACGATTTTGGGACAGTGGATAATCCTTTAAAATAAAATGTGTAGAAACGTTGAATTTGGTTAATGAAGTATATTCACGATTTTGGACAGTGAATAATATATTAAAGAAAAGTTTTGGGGAAGTGATATTTTAAATAGAATTAAAACGATTTGAAGTCGTTTTAAAATGTATTAAGGGTCGAAACCATAGATTCAACATTTATTGTTGAAACAGTCGTTTTCGAGAAATAAGGAAAAGATGGACTATAACACTGTTGTTATAGTAAATGATTTTCGAAAAGAAAGGTTTTTGTATAGTATTGGGATTTATAAATCTATCTTAATTTCGAATCCCTATACTAGTGATTTTGGGTTGTCGTAACGATGTTTACGCAACATTCGTTTTGACTCAAATGAATGTGTTTAAGAGAATGTTTTCCTTAAAGAATAAAATATATACTTAATCGTGTTTTAAGTATATTGAATGTTTTCTAAGTATTGAAAATAAATAGATTTGTGAATTACTTATTGTTGAATAAGTATTTGGAAATGTTTCCAATGTAGAAATTGAAATGGTTTAGAGAATATATCTTTTTAAAGATAAATTGAAGTGAATATCTGGCAAGTTATTAATTTATGGAAGATTAATAAAAAGGGTCTAGTGATTGTTATGGTGTTGGATATTTGTTTGTTGGCCTTGATAGTTAAATAACCGACTATCAATATTTACCTTTAAATGGGTATTTGATATGATTGCTTGAATTTGAATGCTACACTTATTTTGAAAATAAGCGCTCGTTATTCGGTTTAGCCGGGAGAGGACCTTTGTGTCATAAATCCCATTCCGAATAGTGATATGTCGTAATGGATAGCATTTGAAGACCGGTGTTGAAGACCGGATATTTTTGAAAACGGAAGGATTACCGTCGAATGACTCTGCATCGCCTGATCTCCGATATAGAAGTTTTATCACCCTTTGTGATGGGAAGTCGGGTCGTGGTTAGTGAATATCCAGATTGCAAGGGATTCTTTGGAAGTGCCTTCGGTTCCATTCGATCCCGGAACGGACTTGTATGGATGTGTGTCTGACATTACAATTTGAGATGTAAAGCTGGTTTCTATCAAATATATTTCTGTTGGTGGCGGAGAATTTATTCTCTTAGCTTGACACCCTTCTCTGAGACGTACGAGCTCAGAGGTTATGCAGTTGATGGTTACTAGTGATACATTCCCAATTTGGTAATGTGGCATACGAAGTGCTGTTGAGCATTTGATTGATCAAAGTGTGGCTTTTATGAAAAGCGTAGCTTTGTGGACGAGACTTGCTTGTCTTAGTGAAATGTGATGGGGGGTTCTCGCTTCGCGTTAGGTGGCGAACAGGAGACTCTTGCCCCCACACGTCCTCTTTACGAGGTTGGTTAGGCGTAACCCGTGACAGTCGAAAGGCTGCCCATAAAAGCAAGTTTCGGGTACTAGTGTGAGCCACGGTGGGTCTGGGATGGTTGCAAAGCCTATTGGTCGCTGCTGATGTTGCTTTCGTTACAATTTAGTATCACAGCAGATGGTTAAGTGACAACCGTGGCTCTGTTGGGAATTTCTCATTAGAGGTAGAGTCAGTAGTACTCTAGAATGAGTGTGAGTGTAATAATACTATGAGAACGTATTTGTCAGTGAATATAAAAAAAAATTATTTTGTATTGTGTTGACTTATCGGTTGATTGTTTATAGATTTTGGTCGGTGCAATCTCGCCAACTGTTTCGATAGGGGTTTCTAAACTCTTAAACAAGATAAACTGACACAGCATTGTTTTGAAATAGGGTAAATGAAATAATTTTACCCAAAACTATTTTCGTATATAAAAGAAATAAATTTTCAATAAATGTTTATAATATATGGTTGTTTGGTTGTTGAAATGTAAGAATATATATAAGTTAATTAAAAGATGTTTGAATAATCTAATTAAAAGAATAAATTGTATAAGCAAATGAATTTTTAAGTATGTAATTATAATTAATGTGATTTACAATTGTGAAATAATCTTATATATAAGAAGAGAAACTATATGAATATATTTATAAATATGAGTTGTAAATAAAAATGAATTTGAACTAAGAATTGAAATTGCTGAATATAAGTGAAACGAGTTTTGGACATATAATATGAGATAATAAATTTGGCTTTGGTAAAGAATAAAGAATTTGGATTAGTATAGTAAATATATGTTTTGGAATTTAACTAAAGGAAAGTTAAATAGAATTTACTTTAGAATTGAAATCTGAATTGGATTTATAAGGGGAAATTTAAGTTAAGTCAAACAAATGATGTTTAAAATGGAATATAACTTAAGTAACGTTCAATGAAGTTGATTTTGGTATCAAAGTAAATTAATAAAGCGAAATGATGGATACGAACTTGAGTTATGTAACAAAATTCAACTTTATATGATAAAATGAATTAGCAATTGAATTAATGAATGAATTGAATATAAATCAAATGAATGTAAATAAATTGATATGAAATAATGAATGTAAGTGTTAATTCATTAAAGCTAATTAAAAGTGATGAACCAAATTGAATGAATGTAAGCAAAGTAAAGAAATTTGGTAATGTTGGATATACATTGTTTGCTAGAAGTAACTAAATCTAAATAGAATTGAATTTGATTTGGAAGTCAACAAATTTGAATATAAATTAGTGAATGCAAACTAATTGAAATTGAATATAAATGAATGTTAGTGAAGTCCAATGTTAATGAATCAAATGTGATTTAAATGACAAACCAATTCACTGAATATTAATGAAAAGTGAATGTGTATTGTTTGATGATTGGAATTGTTGTTGGATGTTAGTTGAATGCTAGTTGGTTGATGGTTGAATTTATTACTTTTGATTGCATTGGTTATATTGACATATATAATTGTTAGTATATGTTGTATATCGATATTATTTTCTATATACATGTTTCTCATTGTTGTTGAGTGTTTAGTAGCTGTGGATTGCGCTTGCTTCGCATTTGGAGCTCGCTTTCACGCTATATTAGTCGTAAATGCTCGCTAATAATATATAAGGTACATATCTCGGATTACATATCGTACTTTTACACTTTTTTCCCTGTGGGATGCCTCATTACTTGATGAGATGTATATTTGTGATTTATATATTGCCATTTTTTTCGGATCGAACCGCGCAAAGGAGACTACGGCGAATGTTTCTGAAATTTTAAGGCGTTAGAATATTTTTGAGAAAATTGGAAAATTTTGAAAACTATAACTTTGATTTTAAGTTGAAAATTGAACCGATATAGTTGGTTTTGGAAAGACAACTAAGTATGATTTGAAAACATAGTAAAGTAATTGTAAGAAGTTTAACTATGAATTTTGGAAAAGTTAAACACTTAAGAGATCTGTAAATCTAATTTGAACGGTTCGTTTTGAAAAGTTAATGGATTCTAAATTTTTCTTACTTGATAATTTGGAGGACGAAATTCTGTTAAGGGGGGAAGTTTGTAACGACCCAGAATTTCTGTTATTTGAAATTCGTATATTTAATTCATTTTAAATATTAACAAGTAAAATTTGTGAGTCGAATAAATTTTATTTTGAATATCTGGATTTAATTGGATAATTAAATCAATAATTTATATTTGAAATTACAGAAATAATTGGAAATTGGGTTAATGTGATTAAAATTGTTTTGTAAAGTTGTATTAAATCATATTGGAGTTAGAATGATGTTATCGAGCTTTTAAAATTGAATTAAAAGTTAATTTGTGAAAATTGAATATTTTAATATTTAATTGATGAGTAAAAATAGACATTTTTCAAACAGTCTCGGATTTCGACGAAACTAGTTTCATCGGATCCGTAATGTTATATTATTGTATGGTTTCAAGTGAATTTTGAATTTAAATAGTCGATTTAAAAACTTATCTTTCAAATTTGATCGAATTGGATCCCGATATATATTCCATTGCGTTCGAAATGGGGGTAAAACATTATAAACGCCAGGCGACATGCTTCGTTTGGAGTTCGGAAAAAATTCGGGTGAATAGTGCATGGAAATTTTCTATAAATGGCCCTCTATTATTTCATTTTGCTCAACACCCTAATACCTTCAGCCCTAGCTGCCATTCACATTTTAATGGCCGAAAATTTCCAGTTTTCTTCTTTAATTATCTTTCAATCCACACGTTAATTCAAGAAAGCTTCAACTACAAAGTTGAAGAGCACGTTGAGATCTTGCTATCCAACGGTAGTGATCGTGTTTCGAGGAACGTGGAGGGAGAAATCGAGGTTGGAACGCGCCGTGTTCATGCAAGTTTTTCACGATGATAGGGAGGCTGAGCTTGGAGTTGTTGCGGCCTAAGGTAGAGGTGAGAGGGAGCTTCATCGTGGCACTCGCTGATCGTTGTCAAGTGGAGAGAGATGGCCGCGAAAATTGAAGGATAAGTGGCGGCCGTGGGTTTTCTTCACTCATGCGTTACTGGAGATGGGAAAGATGGAGGGGACAGCCAGATCTGTAGGGTTATGGGATGGACGGCTGTGATTTGTCAAAGTTGAAAATTTGAAAGGAAATTGTAAATTTAGTTATATTTTAATTCGTTCGAACTTTAAAAATGGATAACTTGTTCATACGAGGTCCGTTTTGGACGAAACGAATTGCGTTGGGTTCGTATGGATGAACACTACGCGATGGAGCTGGATTGGTGTCGATTGGAGCTAGTGAAAATTTTGGGTAAAATTAAACGCACGTTTAATTTTATTTGAAATAAAACACTAAAACCGTTATTGAAAGCAAGGTGAGAACTTCTCACTCAATCGAAATTGTTTCGATTTAAATTTTAAATAGTTAGATTTGAAATTGCTTGATTGTGTCATTGAATCTTAAATTATTATCTATTGTATTGAAATAGACCCTATGCGTCGTATATTAAGCGGATGTTATTTATTTAACACATATACCGCGATATTCCATCTTGAAGTGGAATTGGTGTTATATATGAACTTAGAGTTGATTTTCCCACATTATAGAGAGGATGACACCCTATTGCGCCGCATAATAGAGTATAATATTTTTATAAATCCCATATACTGCGATACTCCGTATTGACACAGGATTGGTATTGTGCTAACATCTGTGGATGCAGGGAAATAGGTTGTAGGGATTCAACTAGATTCCTCAACCGAATTGATTTATTTACAGATATTGTGATATATTCTTTTATCATAATGATATATGATGTTTGGATGCCGTGATTGTTATATTTAGTGCTGTTGTAGCATTGCGCCTATTTTTGAAAAAAAACTAAAAGTGTTAAAGTAACGATTTCAATTTTAAAAGGATTTTTAAAAGTGATTTTTGGAAGGTATATGTTTTATTAAATTTTTGAATTGATTAATTTTAAATAAACAAACGTTATAATTTTAATGTTATAAAAATTATGATTTTTGAGAAAATATAGTAAAAACTGTGATTTTTGAAATATGGAGAATAGATTTTATAAAATAGTTTAAATAGAGATTTTTTAATTTATTATAAATGGTTTATATAAAAGATTTATAAAATTGACATTTATAAATTAAAATATTGGAATTATAAAATAGGTTTTTATAAGTGTTGGAATGAAGTATGAATGAATCTCATAAATGACTGAAATTTATAGATTTATAAATTGTGAATTTATAAAATGAATAGATTTTGTAAAATAAAAGATTTATAAGTAATTAACTTATAAATAGGATTTTGGCATCTAAATGAGATATAAATAGAATTTGTAAATTAAGGGATTTTATAAGTTGAAGTTATTTTAAAATTATATAAATGTGAATTTATAAACATTGTTTTATAAATCCGAAATCGACTTCTTTTGATAAGTTAATTATTATAGCTTATTAAAGGAGTATATTCACGATTTTGGGACAGTGGATAATCCTTTAAAATAAAATGTGTAGAAACGTTGAATTTGGTTAACGAAGTATATTCACGATTTTGGACAGTGAATAACATATTAAAGAAAAGTTTTGGGGAAGTGATATTTTAAATAGAATTAAAATGATTTGAAGTTGTTTTAAAATGTGTTAAGGATCGAAACCATAGATTTCAAGATTTTTGTTGAAACAAACGTTTTCAAGAAATAAGGAAAAGATGGACTATAACACTGTTGTTATAGTAAATGATTTTCGAAAAGAAAGGTTTTTGTATAGTATTGGGATTTATAAATCTATCTTAATTTCGAATCCCCATACTAGTGATTTTGGGTTTTCGTAACGATGTTTACGCAACATTCGTTTTGACTCAAATGAATGTGTTTAAGAGAATGTTTTCCTTAAAGAATGAAATATATACTTAATCATGTTTTAAGTATATTGAATGTTTTCTAAGTATTGAAAATAAATAGATTTGTGAATTACTTATTGTTGAATAAGTATTTGGAAATGTTTTCCAATGTAGAAATTGAAATGGTTTAGAGAATATATCTTTTTTAAAGATAAATTGAAGTGAATATCTGGAAAGTTATTAATTTATGGAAGATTAATAAAAAGGGTCTAGTGATTGTTATAGTGTTGGATATTTGTTTTCTGGCCTTGATAGTTAAATAACCGACTATCAATATTTACCTTTAAATGGGTATTTGTTATGATTGCTTGAATTTGAATGCTAAACTTATTTTAAAAATAAGCGCTCGCTATTCGATTTAGCCGGGAGAGGACCTTTGTGTCATAAATCCCATTTCGAATAGTGATATGTCGTAATGGATAGCATTTGTGTGACGCCCCACCTCTATACCCATGCTACCCAAGAACATTACGGTGAATGCTGTCAACTAGCACGGAGAATAAGGTTGTTGAGGAGCGACCATCCATGCAATTGCTTTTCGCGAGCATCGATATGTCAGATAGTATAACATGCATTTCTTTATCGAGAGGGAAATCCGACATACCGACACAAACTCAAAGCTACTACACAGTGGCTATAAAGGTCTTCAGAAACAAATATAGAAATAAACATAACATAAATCAGTCACAGACAATTCATATCACAAAGGCGGAAAAAGATATGAATATTACATTAGGAAGTGTACATCAGAGTAGTGGTCTAAAAAGATCCACAATATCACAAAAGAATAGTTACATGAACTACACAAAAGATTAAGTATACATTATGGAGTCTATATCTCAAATGTATCCAACAAAAACTACTAATCTAATTAGTTAACCAAAAGTCAAGGAGATAATCCCGGATGTAAAATCAAGCAGAAGCACGTGCAACATCCCGGTCTGACCCGAGTATTATTTAATAAGAAAATAATAAACGGATCAGTCTAACTATAAATATCAGATGAAACGATATAGAATAAGAGATATGACTAAACACATAATAATCACCATGCCAAGCTGTGATATATATAAGTAATTGAAAATCAACAAGATATTAATCAATATCACCAAATCTACACAAGAATCAAAGAAATGTCATACTCCTTATTTCGTTCACCAAACCATAAATATTGACGATTATATCAATGTCAATCACAAAAGTCAATGACACACAAATTCACCAATGCACAAAAATTAATAAAACTTATCAATGGAAATCACGAAAATTGGTGAAACACAAATTCTAGAAATCATCTCAAGAAATCCAGAAATCGCAATAAAAGGATGGCCAATCCCACAAACTGGACATCGACGCACCTAGAAAGACACGCCCCATGCACAGTCGAACATCGACGCACCTAGAAAGATACACACCATGCTCTTGCATCGACAGACCTAGAAAGGTACGCCCCATGCATAAATAAACATCGATGCACCTAGAAAGATACACCCCATGTAATGTCTAACACCGATGCACCTAGAAAGATACACCCCATGCAAAGTTGAACATCGACGCACCTAGAAGGATACGCCCCATGTCCCGACTTATTGAGCCGATTGCTCCACGAAGTAAACAAGCATCGATGCACCTATAAAGGTACATCCCATGCATAAATAAACATCGACGCACCTAAAAAGGTACGACCCATGTGTAAACAAACATCGATGCACCTAGATAGGTACGACCCATGCAAGAAATGAGACGAAGCTCAATAAAATGAGGAACAGTCCTCCACATAGGCAAAGAGACATCGCACATTGCTAGTCTAAACCATAAATGATCGTCATGATCAAAGAGAAGTGTCAATTACAGTAAGCTAGTAAATATATGAGCTTAGCTTCATGTCCCATAACCACTAGCTTAACTTAAATATTTACGAACAAATTGTAGATCTCCACTAGGAAATTGTCACAAGAGATTCAATCGAACAAGTCCAAGAATTAACCAACGAAGTAAACGCAAGCGTTTCATACCACTTGTTTTACTAAGTCGTTTAATTAGATTTCTCATACGAGTGAAGTAAAGGTTTGTATACACTAATAGGTTGGAAATCGGTTTGAGAAAACGAGCTTTGTTATAAAATAGTGTTGAAATCATTTGAAGAAAGAGTTTTGATATTTACTACTAGTATAGAAAACCTTTATATTTTTAAAGTGACAAATCACAAAGAAGATTGTAGGAACAATCAATCACTAAAATTCACATACGAAGATGTGAATAAAAATCCAACGAAACCGATAAAGAATCCATCGAAATGGATATTCAAAAATCCCTAAAAAGAAGTCATCAAAGTCATAATAAATGATAACAACAAATAGGAAACAACACGAATCTATTAAAGTTGGAAATTCAAGCAACTAGGCAAAATAGGCATAGTTGGCAAATAGCAGCAGGTCGGTCGACTGGACTCCCTGAGTCGGTTGACCGAATCAAAAACAAAAGTGCACGGGGTAGCAGGTAAGTCGACCGGACCCTGAGCTCGGTCGACCGAGCCCTGAAGCCTGCACTTCCAAACAGAGGCAGGAAGTGCCCGTTCTACAGGTCTGTCGGCCGACCCAGGGGCTCGGTCGGCCGAACCTGTTGCTGGCACTGCCATGCCTTATTTCAAATGAGGTGCAAATCTCGATCAATTTGCAGTCGCATGAGCAACGGCGCTAAGGGTTTATGCCAATCGACTACCCGGCCCTATATGCTCCTCGATGCATCACCAAAAACATGTTCAAACATCCAAGTTAGGATTTTTAACGAATTGAACTCAAAACACTAAAAATTGAAATATTCACCAAATCAATCCAAACCAAAAGCAAATGCACACGAATAAGTGTTAGGAATTCATACCTAACATTCGAAGATAATTATAAGCATAGATGTGAGATAAAAATCTCACCTTTGAACCCTAATTAATGAAGAAGAAGCTTGAAAGCAAAGGAAGATCAACCACACTTCAATCTCAACACTAAAAGCTTGAATCTAAGCTTAAAAGAAGAACATTCCCTAAGTTAGGTTTAGGAAATTTCTGAAATCAAAGAGAGAATGAGTTGGAGAAGAAGAAGGAGATGCTTACCAATGGGTTCTCTTGAGTTTGGAACTAGAAGATGGATTTGCTAATGGAAACTAGGGCTTAGGATTTCCTAATTCTTTTTCTCTTCTCCCATTTTTGATGAAGCTTGAATGTATAAGGAAATTATGAAGGAATGAAGAGGATATGAGGTTGGGACTGAATACATAAGTGGGGTTATTGGGCTCAGCCCAACCCAAAGCCCTAAGTGAAAAAGTGGAAAAAATCAACTATTTCCAAACATATCGAAGTTTATACTCAAAAAGGTCGCAAATGTCATTTTGAACTCAATGGGGGTGGTCTCGAGTCCCAATTCGACTGTTTCCAAAAAGTAGCTTTTCGGACCAAAATCCAACGAAGGATAAAATATTTAAATATAAAATCAACAAATATGCGGGTTGGTACAGACTCCCCTCCTTAAAGAAATTGCGTCCTCGCAATATTTAAGAAGAAGATAAGAAGTAACAACCATAGAAGCATATCAACACAAAAGAAAATTGAAATAAGAAGTTCACCATAAAGAGCATGAAGGAGTAAATCCGTAAGTTTTCGTTCGATGAATTCTCAAGATTTCTCAAGAGCAATCCTTAGGAACCATTGAACCTTTTACCAAAAAGAATATCTTTATTCCGAAGGCGCTCAACCTACGAAGTAATATGTGAATGGAATGTTGCTCATAAGTCAAAACTGATGAGCCTTCAATTTCATCAATAACACCAGCTCGAGAATAAAAATAGGAAACCTAAAAGCATTTCCATAGTTATAAGACGCAGAAAACGTCAAGAATAGCAGAAAATTGAGCCAGTGCAACGACGTAGTACAGAAACGGTACGCCCGAGAAACTAGAAACTCGAATAATTTGGAACACCGTCGTAGTACAAAAACGGTACGTCCAATGAACCAAAGTTCAAATAATTCGGAACACCGACGCAGTACAAAAAGGGTACGTCCAATGAACCAAACACCATAAAAGAACATCGGACACTAGTCCATAAAAGGAATGAGATAAAGCTCAATAAAACGAAGTATATCAAAATGTCCGATGAACTTGATAAAAAGATAATTCCGTTCAGACATCATCAAAGAATCAACACCTTGTTGCCTACGAAAAAACGTATTGGCAACACGATTTCCCCTCCGGGAATAAAAAGAATACCAAGATCATAAGATGCCAAGAACTCGAGTCATCATGAAGTTCCTTATGAGAAAATAAATATTCCAAAGATTTATGATCGAGGTAGAGAACAAATTTCTCATCCAAATATGATGACGCCAAATTCCAAAAGTAAAAACAATAGCCGTGAGCACTAGATCATGAGTGGCATATCTAGTCTCGATAAGCTATAATGATTTAGAAGCACAAGCTGTGATAGCACGTTCTCCTTTGCAAGAGAATGGCATCCAAACCAATATGACTAGTATCGGTACAAATAGCAAAGTCTTGGTTCCCCTTCAGGAATCACAAGAATAAGAGTATCGAAAGGAAGGGTTCTTTTAAGTAATCCTCTTTCCCGAAAAGTTAAAACTTTCAAAATTACATTTTTATTTTTATGCAATAATCTTTCTACAGAAATGTACATTTTTACAAGTTAATATATCGTGTCTGACTGTCTCATCAAAGCGTTTAGGAGATTCCTATCGATAACGTTGATCAAGCGCATCGACTAGAATTCTTAAAACACTCAACGGGCAATACAATCACAAAATCATCTTCTATATGATTAACATGTTTCTAAAAACTTTTAAGAATATTCTTTGTTCATTTTAAGAACAAAAATCAAATTGTACTTATAAATAAATCTTATGAAAAAGATTTTCAAAATTTTAAATTACTATTTTCATCCAAAATCAATATATACTAGAATGGTCTCATCGAAATATTCATAGAATATTCGATTTATAAAATGGATGAAATAAGCTGGACAAACTGAATGACAAAATAAGTCATTCATAAGAATCGTAACGAGTGCGGAATGCGGTAAATGGAATGCGAACTCCCGCAGCTCGTAGCCAAATGAAAATCGGTGGCAAGGTCGAACTAGAAAGACCTTAACACCACACAAAAGATTTCTTAGGTGATAATCCTAAGACAACTCAAAGATTCTGAAAAATTCAAAACTACCCAAATGAGAGAAATAACGCTCTACTCAACATGTGAGCTTAAAGAATAAAATGATGCCATCAATTTTTAATTCAAAATCATAAAGGTAAAATAGCAATCTTCTTAACAAATTGAAAATGTCAAAGATGAATAGTCCACTCGGGAAAATGGGATATGGGCTTCACAATAAGCCAATCCTTTCAAAAAAATCAATTCCGAAGCCTAAGTAAAAATCGGCTCGGAAAGAAAAATCACATAAAATAATTTTGACATCAATAAAGACAAATTGAGTGTTGCGGATCTACATCCGGATTCACAATCCTCAAAGAAGTCATCAAGGATTGAATGAGAAATACCTTGACCAGGAGAAGTACCACTAGGGGCTTGCACTGCATTGAGCTCTCCCTCCTTCTTACTTTGAAGTACGGGACATGCAGTAATATGGTGACCCGAATTTTTGCAATAGCGACAAAAGAGGGATTTCGGACACTCCCTTGCATAGTGGTTCGTGGAACCACAATTGTAGCATTGTCCATGACTAGAGGTAGGTGCCTTTGCTACCGTGGTTTCTTGCCTCCCTTTCTTGTTGGGAATGGGGCCTTTGAATTTAATAGGCCTCTTCATGTTGTTGTTGAAGTTTTGTTGGGCACGCACAACTTCAACATCACCTTCATTATCGGCCTCTTCAAGACGAAGAGCGATATCAATAAGCTAATCAAATGAAACCTCAAGTTTCAGGAGTAATGGCTTCTTAAGATTCTTATTCAAGCCATAGACAAATCTTTGATTTTTCTTCAATGGGGTGTTAATGTATTCAACCCCGTATTTGGAAAGAGATTCGAAAGATGCGACATAGTCTGTCACAAAAGATCCACCTTGAACAAGGTCAATAAAACGCCGGGCCAAAGTTAATTTTTCAGCCTCCGGCACAAATTTCAATTCGAATCTATCTCGGAATTGCTCCCAAGTGAGATCCGCTTCAATAATCTCCGAAGTCAAGAGCTCATACCAATCTAACGCTCTTTCTTAAAGCATGCTAGAAGCCACTTGGACTCGATGCAGATCAATAAGGTTCATGCGAGAAAAGATACGATCGCATGATTTGAGCCAAGCTTGAATTTCTATAACACTCTCGGATCCCTTGAACGGCCTTCCACCCAAATCGGTGTAGTCTCTGCACAAGCGTGCAAAACCGGATCTAGGATGAGTAGGCTCTGGATTCGGACCGGTAGCTTGAGCATTCTTCACGAGATCTAAAAGCTGCTGAGCAGACATGAATACTCCATCTTGGGGAGTAGCACTAGATTGATCGGCGCTGGTACGGCCAGGTCTAACCATTTCTCTTCTTTAAGAAGAAAAGAAAGAAGAGGAAAAAGTTATTCTCAAAATAAATTTCAATCAAACTTGATTGATAAAACAAGGAATCATAAAGAAAATAGGATGAATCGGTACGAAGACTCGAATTAAATCCTAAAGCACGACTCCTAAGATGGACTTAGGACGATGATCCTTGTTATAATATTCCATATTGTTCCAAAGTTTGGCTCTGATACCAAACTGTGACGCCCCACCTCTATACCCATGCTAGCCAAGAACATTACGGTGAACGCTATCAACTAGCACGGAGAATAAGGCTGTTGAGGAGCGACCATCCGTGTAATTGCTTTGCGCGAGCATCGATATGTCAGATAGTATAACATGCATTTCTTTATCGAGAGGGAAATCCGACATACCGACACAAACTCAAAGCTACTACACAGTGGCTATAAAGGTCTTCGGAAACAAATATAGAAATAAACATAACATAAATCAGTGACAGACAATTCATATCACAAAGGCGGAAATAGATATGAATATTACACTAGGAAGTGTACATCAGAGTAGTGGTCTAAAAAGATCCACAATATCACAAAAGAATAGTTACATGAACTACACAAAAGATTAAGTATACATTATGGAGTCTATATCTCTAATGTATCCAATAAAAACTACTAATCTAAGTAGTTAACCAAAAGTCAAGGAGATAATCCCGGATGTAAAGTCAAGCAGAAGCACCTGCAACATCTCGGTCTGACCCGAGTATTATTTAATAAGAAAATAATAAACGGATCAGTCTAACTATAAATATCAGATGAAACGATATAGAATAAGAGATATGACTAAACACATAATAATCACCATGCCAAGCTGTGATATATATAAGTAATTGAAAATCAACAAGAAATTAATCAACATCACCGAATGTACACAAGAATCAAAGAAATGTCATACTCCTTATTTCGTTCACCAAACCATAAATATTGACGATTATATCAATGTCAATCACAAAAGTCAATGACACACAAATTCACCAATGCATAAAAATTGATAAAACTTATCAATGGAAATCACGAAAATTGGTGAAACACAAATTCTAGAAATCATCTCAAGAAATCCAGAAATCACAATAAAAGATGGCCAATCCCACAAACTGGACATCGATGCACCTAGAAAGACACGCCCCGTGCACAGTCGAACATCGACACACCTAGAAAGATACGCCCCATGCTCTAGCATCGACAGACCTAGAAAGGTACGCCCCATGCATAAATAAACATCGATGCACCTAGAAACATACACCCCATGTAATGTCTAACACCGATGCACCTAGAAAGATACACCCCATGCAAAGTCGAACATCGACGCACCTAGAAGGATACGCCCCATGTCCCGACTTATTGAGCCGATTGCTCCACGAAGTAAACAAGCATTGATGCACCTATAAAGATACATTCCATGCATAAATAAACATCGACGCACCTAAAAAGGTACGACCCATGTGTAAACAAACATCGACGCACCTAGATAGGTACGACCCATGCAATAAATGAGACGAAGCTCAATAAAATGAGGAACAGTCCTCCACATAGGCAAAGAGAAATCGCACATTGCTAGTCTAAACCATAAATGATTGTCAATATCAAAGAGAAGTGTCAATTACAGTAAGCTAGTAAATATATGAGCTTAGCTTCATGTCCCATAACCACTAGCTTAAGTTAAATATTTACGAACAAATTGTAGATCTCCACTAGAAAATTGTCACAAGAGATTCAATCGAACAAGTCCAAGCATTAACCAACGAAGTAAACGCAAGCGTTTCATACCACTTATTTTACTAAGTCGTTTAATTAGATTTCTTATACGAGTGAGGTAAAGGTTTGTATACACTAATAGATTGGAAATCGATTTGAGAAAACGAGCTTTGTTATAAAATAGTGTTGAAATCATTTGAAGAAAGAGTTTTGATATTTACTACTAGTATAGAAAACCTTTATATTTTTAAAGTGACAAATCATAAAGAAGATTGTAGGAACAATCAATCACTAAAATTCACATATGAAGATGTGAATAAAAATCCAACGAAACTGATAAAGAATCCATCGAAATGGATATTCAAAAATCCCTAAAAAGGAGTCATCAAAGTCATAATAAATGATAACAACAAATAGGAAACAACACGAATCGATTAAAGTTGGAAATTCAAGCAACTAGGCAAAATAGGCATAGTTGGCAAATAGCAGCAGGTCGGTCGACCGGACTCCCTGAGTCGGTTGACCGAACCAAAAACAGAAGTGCACGGGGTAGCAGGTCGGTCGACCGGACCCTGAGCTCGATCGACTGAGCCCTGTAGCGTGCACTTCCAAACAGAGGCAGGAAGTGCCCGTTCTACAGGTCGGTCGGCCGGCCCAGGGGCTCGGTCGGCCGAACCTGTTGCTGGCACTCCCATGCCCTATTTCAAATGAGGTGCAAATCTCGATCAATTTGCAGTCGCACGAGCAACAACGCTAAGGGTTTATGCCAATCGACTACCCGGCCCTATATGCTCCTCGATGCATCCCCAAAAACATGTTCAAACATCCAAGTTAGGATTTTTAACGAATTGAAATCAAAACACTAAAAATTGAAATATTCACCAAATCAATCCAAACCAAAAGCAAATGCACACGAATAAGTGTTAAGAATTCATACCTAACATTCGTAGATAATTATAAGCATAGATGTGAGATAAAAATCTCACCTTTGAACCCTAATTAATGAAGAAGAAGCTTGAAAGCAAAGGAAGATCAACCACACTTCAATCTCAACACTAGAAGCTTGAATCTAAGCTTAAAAGAAGAACATTCCCTAAGTTAGGTTTAGGAAATTTCTGAAATCAAAGAGAGAATGAGTTGGAGAAGAAGAAGGAGATGCTTACCAATGGGTTCTCTTGAGTTTGGAGCTAGAAGATGGATTTGCTAGTGGAAACTAGGTCTTTGGATTTCCTAATTCTTTTTCTCTTCCCCCATTTTTGATGAAGCTTGAATGTATAAGGAAATAATGAAGGAATGAAAAGGATAAGGGGTTGGGACTGAATACATCAGTGGGGTTATTGGGCTCAGCCCAACCCAAAGCCCTAAGTGAAAAAGTGGCAAAAAAATCAACTATCTCCAATCATATCGAAGTTTATACTCAAAAAGGTCGCAAATGTCATTTTGAACTCAATGGGGGTGATCTCGAGTCCCAATTCGACTGTTTGCAAAAAGTAGCTTTTCAGACCAAAATCCGACTAACGATAAAATATTTAAATAAAATATTTAAATATAAAATCAACAAATATGCGGGTTGTTACAATTTGAAGACCAGTGTTGAAGACCGGATATTTTTGAAAATGGAAGGATTACCGTCGAATGACTCTGCATCGGCTGATCTCCGATATAGAGGTTTTATCACCCTTTGTGATGGGAAGTCCGGTCGTGATTAGTGAATATCCGGATTGCAAGGGATTCTTTGGAAGTGCCTTCGGTTCCATTTGATCCCGGAATGGACTTGTATGGATGTGTGTCTGACATTACAATTTGAGATGTAAAGCTCGTTTCTATCAAATATATTTCTGTTGGTGGCGGAGAATTTATTCTCTTAGCTTAACACCCTTCTCTGAGACGTACGAGCTCAGAGGTTATGCAGTTGATGGCTACTAGTGATACATTCCCAATTTGGTAATGTGGCATACGAAGTGCCGTTGAGCATTTGATTGATCAAAGTGTGGCTTTTATGAAAAGAGTAGCTTTGTGGACGAGACTTGCTTGTCTTAGTGAAATGTGATGGGGGGTTCTCGCTTCGCGTTAGGTGGCGAACAGGAGACTCTTGCCCCCACACGTCCTCTTTACGAGGTTGGTTAGGCGTAACCCGTGACAGTCGAAAGGCTGGCCATAAAAGCAAGTTTCGGGTACTAGTGTGAGCCACGGTGGGTCTGGGATGGTTGCAAAGCCTACTGGTCGCTGCTGATGTTGCATTCGTTACAATTTGGTATCAGAGCATATGGTTAAGTGACAACCTTGGCTCTGTTGGGAATTTCTCATTAGAGATAGAGTCAGTAGTACTGTAGAATGAGTGTGAGTGTAATAATAGCTATGAGCACGTATTTGTCAGTGAATATATAAAAAAATTATTTTGTATTGTGTTGACTTATCGTTTGATTGTTTATAGATTTTGGTCGGTGCAGTCTGGCCAACTGTTTCGATAGGGGTTTCTAAACTCTTAAACAAGATAAACTGACACAGCATTGTTTTGAAATAGGGTAAATGAAATAATTTTACCCAAAACTATTTTCGTATATAAAAGAAACAAATTTTCTGTAAATGTTTATAATATATGGTTGTTTGGTTGTTGAAATGTAAGAATATATATAAGTTAATTAAAAGATGTTTGAATAGTCTAATTAAAAGAATAAATTGTATATGCAAATGAATTTTTAAGTATGGAATTATAATTAATGTGATTTACAATTGTGAAATAATCTTATATATAAGAAGAGAAACTATACGAATATATTTATAAATATGAGTTGTAAATAAAAATGAATTTGAACTAAGAATTGAAATTGTTGAATATAAGTGAAACTAGTTTTGGACTTATACTATGAGATAATAAATTTGGCTTTGGTAAAGAATAAAGAATTTGGGTTAGTATAGTAAATATATGTTTTGGAATTTAACTAAAGGAAAGTTAAATAGAATTTACTTTAGAATTGAAATCTGAATTGGATTTATAAGGGGAAATTTAAGTTAAGTTAAACAAATGATGTTTAAAATGGAATATAACTTAAGTAATGTTCAATGAAGTTGATTTTGGTATCAAAGTAAATTAATAAAGCGAAGTGATGGATACGAACTTGAGTTATGTAACAAAATTCAACTTTATATGGTAAAATGAATTAGCAATTGAATTAATGAATGAATTGAATGTAAATCAAATGAATGTAAATAAATTGATATGAAATAATGAATGTAAGTGTTAATTCATTAAAGCTAATTAAAAGTGATGAACCAAATTGAATGAATGTAAGCAAAGTAAAGAAATTTGGTAATGTTGGATATACATTGTTTGTTAGATGAAGGTCGGTTGATTGTATAGAAATCCATATGAAATTGAATTAATGAAAATGAAAGCTATAAATCATTGAATTCAAATTAGAAGTAACTAAATTTAAATAGAATTGAATTTGATTTGGAAGTGAACAAACTTGAATATAAATTAGTGAATGCAAACTAATTGAAATTGAATATAAATGAATGTTATGAAGTCCAATGTTAATGAATCAAATGTGATTTAAATGAAAAACCAATTCATTGAATATTAATGAAAAGTGAATGTGTATTGTTTGATGATTGGAATTGTTGTTGGATGTTAGTTGAATGCTAGTTGGTTGATGGTTGAATTTATTACTTTTGATTACATTGGCTATATTGATATATATAGTTGTTAGTATATGTTGTATATCGATATTATTTTCTATATACATGTTTCTCATTGTTGTTGAGTGTTTAGTAGCTGTGGATTGCGCTTGCTTCGCATTTGGAGCTCGCTTTCACGCTATATTAGCCGTAAATGCTCGCTAATAATATATAAATTACATATCTCGGATTACATATCGTAGTTTTACACTTTTTTCCCTGTGGGATGCCTCATTACTTGATGAGATGTATATTTGTGATTTATATATTGCCATTTTTTTGGGATCGAGCCGCGCAAAGGAGACTATGGCGAATTTTTCTGAAATTTTAAGGCGTTAGAATATTTTTGAGAAAATTGAAATTTTTTGAAAACTATAACTTTGATTTTAAGTTGAAAATTGAAACGACATAGTTGGTTTTGGAAAGATAACTAAGTATTATTTGAAAACTTGGTAAAGTTATTGTAAGAAGTTTAACTATGAATTTTGGAAAAGTTAAACACTTAAGAGATTTGTAAATCAAATTTGAACGGTTCATTTTGAGAAGTTAATGGATTCTAAATTTTTCATACTTGATAATTTCGAGGACGAAATTATTTTAAGGGGGAAGTTTGTAACGACCCAGAATTTCTGTCATTTGAAATTCGTATATTTAATTCATTTTAAATATTAACAAGTAAAATTTGTGAGTCGAACAAAATTTATTTTGAATATCTAGATTTAATTGGATAATTAAATCAATAATTTAATATTTGAAATTACAGAAATAATTGGAAATTGGGTTAATGTGATTAAAATTGTTTTGTAAAGTTGTATTAAATCATATTGGAGTTAGAATGATGTTATCGAACTTTTAAAATTGAATTAAAAGTTAATTTGTGAAAATTGAATATTTTAATATTTAATTGACGAGTAAAAATAGCCATTTTTCAAACAGTCTCGGATTTTGACGAACTAGTTTCATCGGATCCACAATGTTATATTATTGTATGGTTTCAAATTTCGTGTCAATCGGACTTACGGTTTGTCCGAGGCAAGCTACAACGCGTAGAAATCGATCCGAGTAAATTTTGAATTTCAATAGTCGATTTAAAAACTTATCTTCCAAAATTTTTCAAATTGGATCCCGATATATATTCCATTGCGTTCGAAATGGGGGTAAAACATTATAAACGCTAGGCGACACGCTTCGTTTGGAGTTCGGAAAAAATTCGGGTGAATAGTGCATGGAAATTTTCTATAAAAGGCCCTCTATTATTTCATTTTGCTCAAAACCCTAATTCCTTCAGCCCTAGCCGCCATTAACATTTCAATGGCCGAAAATTTCTAGTTTTCTTCTTCAATTATCTTCAAATCAACACGTTAATTCAAGAAAGCTTCAACTACAAAGTTGAAGAGCACGTTGAGATCTTGCTATCCAACGGTAGTGATCATGTTTCAAGCAACGTGGAGGGAGAAATCGAGGTTGGAATGCGCCGTGTTCGTGCATGTTTTTCACGATGATAGGGAGGCCGAGCTTGGATTTGTTGCGGCCGAAGGTAGAGGTGATGGGGAGCTTCATCGTGGCACTCGCTGATCGTTGTCAAGTGGAGAGAGATGGGCGCGAAAATTGAAGGAGAAGTGGCAGCCGTGGGTTTTCTTCACTCGTGCGATACTGGAGAGGGGGAAGATGGAGGGGACGGCCAGATCTGTAGGGTTATGGGATGGATGGCTGTGATTTTTCAAGGTTGAAAATTTGAAAGGAAATTATAAATTTAATTATATTTTAATCCGTTCGAACTTTAAAAATACATAACTTGTTCATACGAGGTCCGTTTGGACGAAACGAATTGCGTTGGGTTTGTATGGACGACATTACGCGATGGAGCTGGATTGGAGTCGATTGGAGCTAGTGAAAGTTTTGGGTAAAATTAAACGCACGTTTAATTTTATTTCAAATAAAACACTGCAACCGTTATAGAAAGCAAGGTGAGAACTTCTCACTCAATCGAAATTGTTTCGATTTAAATTTTAAATAGCTAGATTTAAAATTACTTGACTGTGTAATTGAATGTTAAATTATTATCTATTGTATTAAAATAGACCCTATGCGCCGTATATTAAGCGAATGTTATTTATTAAACACATATACCGCGATATTCCATCTTGAAGTGGAATTGGTGTATATATATGTACTTGGAGTTGATTTTCCCGCATTATATAGCGTATGAGACCCTATTGCGCCGCATAATAGCGGATAATATTTTTATAAATCTCATATACCGCGATATTCCGTATTGACACGGGATTGGTATTGTGCAAACATCTGTGGATGCAGGGAAACAGGTTGGAGGGATCCAACTGGATTCCTCAAACGAATTGATTTATTTACAGATATTGTGATATATTCTGTTATCATATTGATATATGATGTTTGGATGTCATGATTGTTATATTTAGTGCTGTTGCAGCATTGGGCCTATTTTTGGAAAATTAAAAGTGTTAAAGTAACGATTTCAATTTTAAAAGGATTTTTAAAAGTGATTTTTAAACGTATATGTTTTATTAAATTTTGGACTTGATTCATTTTAAATAAATAAACTTTATAATTTTAATGTTATAAAAATTATGATTTTTGAGAAAATATAGCAAAAAATGTGATTTTTGAAATATGGAGAATAGATTTTATAAAATAGTTTAAATAGAGATTTTTGAATTTATTATAAATGGTTTGTATAAAAGAATTATAAAATTGATATTTATAAATTAAAATATTGGAATTATAAAACGAGCTTTTATAAGTGTTAGAATGAAGTTTGAATGGATCTCATAAATGACTGAAATTTATTGATTTATAAATTGTGAAGTTATAAAATGAATATATTTTGTAAAATAACAGATTTATAATTAATTAACTTATAAATAGGATTTTCGCATTTAAATGAGATATAAATAGAATTTGTAAATTAAGGGATTTTATAAGTTGAAGTTATTTTAAAATTATGTAAGTGTGAATTTATAATCATTGTTTTATAAATCCGAAATCGACTTATTTTGATAAGTTAATTATTATAGCTTATTAAAGGAGTATATTCACGATTTTGGGACAGTGGATAATCCTTTAAAATAAAATGTGTAGAAACGTTGAATTTGGTTAACGAAGTATATTCACGATTTTGGACAGTGAAAAATATATTAAAGAAAAGTTTTAGGGAAGTGATATTTTTAATAGAATCAAAACGATTTGAAATTGTTTTAAAATGTGTTAAGGATCGAAACCATAGATTTCAACATTTATTGTTAAAATAGACGTTTTCGAGAAATAAGGAAAAGATGGACTATAACACTGTTGTTATAGTAAATGATTTTCGAAAAGAAAGGTTTTTGTATAGTATTGGGATTTATAAATCTATCTTAATTTTGAATCCATATACTAGTGATTTTGGGTTGTCATAATGATGTTTACGCAACATTCGTTTTGACTCAAATGAATGTGTTTAAGAGAATATTTTCCTTAAAGAGTGAAATATATACTTAATCGTGTTTTAAGTATATTGAATGTTTTCTAAGTATTGAAAATAAATAGATTTGTGAATTACTTATTGTTGAATAAGTATGTGGAAATGTTTTCCATTGTAGAAATTGATATGGTTTAGAGAATATGTCTTTTTAAAGATAAATTGAAGTGAATATCTGGCAAGTTATTAATTTATGGAAGATTAATAAAAAGGGCCTAGTGATTGTTATGGTGCTGGATATTTGTTTGTTGGCCTTGATAGTTAAATAACCGACTATCAATATTTACCTTTAAATGGGTATTTGTTATGATTGCTTGAATTTGAATGCTACACTTATTTTGAAAATAAGCGCTCGTTACTCGGTTTAGGCGGGAGAGGACTTTGTGTCATAAATCCCATTCCGAATAGTGATATGTCGTAATGGATAGCATTTGAAGACCGGTGTTGAAGACCAGATATTTTTGAAAATGGGAGGATTACCGTCGAATGACTCTGCATCGGCTGATCTCCGATATTGAGGTTTTATCACCCTTTGAGATTGGAAGTCCGGTCGTGGTTAGTGAATTTCCGGATTGTGAGGGCTTCTTTGGAAGTGCCTTCGGTTCCGTTCGATCCTGAAATGGACTAGTATGGATGTGTGTCTGACATTACAATTTGAGATGTAAAGTGTAACGTATACGGATTTTCGTTGCCGAAAAACCGAATAGTTATGGGTTTTAAAAAGAATTTAAGAAAAGAAAGAGGTAGAAGAAGATAGAAAATAGAGAAAGAAAACAGAAAAACAGAAAAATAGAGAACATTTTAAAATAGAAAGAAAAGAGAATAGAACGGAACAGAAAACAACAGAACAACATCAGAATCTCACAATTCACAGCGGAACAACATATAATAATAAATGAATAATCTTTAAACAAAGAACTATATCAGTTATTACATTTTATACATTTCATTACATCATATCATCAGAGTGTACAACATCATACAACATCGAACAGTGCAGCGGAAAAAAAAGAAATACTATATACTAGTAATACGCCATGCCATCCAGCTTGCCTCCAGCAACTCCAGAATATCCAGAATATCCTGATAAATCTTAACTCTTAACTGCCCGTGTGGAAAATTGGTGGGCACCCAGAGTTTAGGAAGGAAAACAATAAACTCCAAGTCAGTCATGTGACTGGTGTGTGAACTCAAAACAGTTTATTTAACTTTAAAATCAAAATAGAGGAATATTTTTAAACTCAATTCGCAATGCTTTTAAAAATGAGACTACCATAAGGCCTCCCGCACACACACACATGCAAACGCAGAATCGGAGGAGATTTCTCCTTATGATAGCCAAAGATGCTTGATACGCATTTAAAATAACATTTGATATTATTACTAGTGCATAGTATAGGAAAATCATTTCAAAAATAAAGATATAAATCTTAGCCAGCATAGACATTCCGCACTTATGCCTACTATAGCTACTATGTTCAATAGCAGGTTACCGCCACATTCCATAGCAGGTTATACAACTAATACCGTACAAGTTTCGTATTGTTTCTTTGGATTTCCAACAAATGATCAGGCCAAGGAACTTCCCATTGCCACATGAGAATGCCTCTGGATGGACATCCCCGAGAACCAAACCGGATCTCTACCAACACAAGGCCGGGTTACCCCTAACAGAGTAACAACTGACCGAATATGCCATCCCCCGGTCCTTTGGGACCTTTCACCGAGCGCTCGTAATCAATTCACACAATCATAACAAAGTGTTTTCAACATGAGTAAGTATCTGGGCTCCATACCATGATACCACCCTTTTCCAGAAGGAAATGCACACATCCTAAAGGGCGCTACCCCTCATAACCTTGCTGCTTCTTTCCTGTTTTGACCATTCACGGGGTGTGAGGCTCGACGAAGTCACGTCCACAAAACATACTTTATACGAAAGCCATGCTTTGGGTCACAAATGATCAACACAATGATCACAAGGATAGACGATCAAATAAACGATCCTATCACAAATAATCAACACAATGATCATTTCAGCATCACTCAGCATGTCACATTACCAAATTGGGAATATATCGCTGATAACATTCAACTACATAACCTCTGAGCTCGTACGTCTCAGAGAAGGGTGTTAAGCTAAAAGAATAAATTCTCCGCCACCAACAGAAATATATTTGAAAGAAATCTGCTTTATATCTCAATTTGTAATGTCAGACATACAATCCATACAAGTCTGTTCCGGGCTCGAACAAAACCGAAGGCACTTACAAAGAAGTCCTTGCAATCCGGATATTCACAATCCTGATCGGATTCACCATCACATATGGAGAACTCTATACCGGAGCAACTCGGTGCAGAGTCAATCGACAGGTCATCCTATCGCTCTCGCAAATATCTGGTCTTCAACACCAATCTTCAAATGCAATTCATAACGACGTATCACATATTCAGAATGGGTTATACGACCCCATGGTCCTTTCCCGGTTAACCCGAATAGTGAGCGCTTATTCAAAAATAAGTGTGGCATTCAAATTCAAACAAATCACATCAAATACCCATTCAAAGGGAAATATTGATAGTCGATTATTGAACTATCAATGGATATGCACACATCACCAGATTCCAAATAATTTTCCAAATTATTTATTTTCCAAAATATCTTTACAAGATATACAATTTCAATACTTCAAAAATAAATCAATATTTATTTTTAAACAAATTCCACTTTTCATTTATAAATTCCATAATGAATTTATATTTTAAAATATCCATGCATATACGATTTCAATTATCCATTTTCAGTTTATCTTCAAAAAGATAAATTCTAAATATTCATTGCATATTGGAAAACATTTCCTTACTTATTTATTAATAAGTAATTCACAAATTTTATTTATTTTCAACACTTGGAAAATATTCAATATACTTAAATCGAAATTTAGTATATATTTCATTCTATTAAGGAAATCATTCTCTTAACATATTTATTTGGGCCAAAACGAATGTTACGTAAAACATCGTTACGACAACCCAAAATCACTAATATAGGGATTCGAAATTAAAATAAATATATAAATCCCAATACTATTCAAAACATTTCCTTTCGGAAATCATTTACTATAACAACAGTGTTATAGTCCACCATTTCCTTTTATTCCTCGAAAACGTCTATTTCAACAATGAATGTTGAAATCTATGGTTTCGAATCTCAACACATTTTAAAACATCGTTAGATCGTTTTAATTCTGTTTAAGATATCACGTTCTAAACATTTCCTTTAACATATTATTCACTATTCACAAACGTGAATATACTACGTTAACAATTTTTCATCCTTTTATTCATTTTATTTCAAAGGATTATTCACGGTCTAAAAGCGTGAATATAACTCCATACATAAGTTATAATAATTTACTTATCAAAATAAGTCATTTCGAATTTATAAAACAACGTTTATAAATTCCATTTCTATTTATTTATAAAAACTTCCTTTTTATAAATTCCTTTATTAACCTATTCCAGTTTATAACTCAATTATAAACTAAAAGTTCATATTATAAGTCAAATGCTTATAAAACGATTATTTTATAAAATCGTTCTTTTAAACTTCATAATTATAAATCTTATAACTTATAAGATTCAATTATTTACCCAAGTCTATTCTTTTAATAACTTTACAAATTTTATAAACTTACTGTTTATAAAATTCCATTTATAACTTCACCGTTTATAATTCTATAAATTTCATTCAGTTATGAAATTCATTTTCACTTCATTCAAACACTTATAAAAACTTGTTTTATAAGTCAATATTTCAATTTGTAAATATCCATTTATAAATCTCTTAATATAAATCAATTTATATTATTATTTTAAAACGTCTTTAAATTACTTTATAATTTCACCATTCTCTTGATTTATAAAATAATTAAATTTTATAAATTCTATATTTAAACTTTTCACAATAAATTCTAAAATATCTCGATTAAACTATTTTATAAACTCAATAGCATCATATTCTCAAAAATCAGTTTTTAACTATTTTTCTCAAAAATCATAATTTTTATAACATTAAAAATTATAACGTTTATTTATTTAAAATAGATCAAATTCCAAACATATAGTATATTTTCAAAAATCACTTTATAAATCATTCTAAAATTCCAAAACTTGGGTCCACTGATGCTACACATCAAATAGTCAATCACGACTTCAACGATATCATATATCAATATGATAATCCATCAAATATCAAAATATCTGAAATCAAATAAAAACTGTTGAGGAATCCAGTTGGATCCCTCCAACCTGTTTTCCTGCATCCAAAAACATTAGCACAATACCAATTTCGCTCCAGTACGAAATTATCGCGGTATATGTTTTTAATAAATATTATCCGCTTAATAACGGCGTAATAGGGTCTCATCCGCTAAACAAAAAATGCGGGAAATCAATAACTCCAATTTATACATATGCCAATATATATATATTGCTATTATATATAATACCAATTTCACTGTTTATGAAATATTCGCGGTATATGTTTTTAATAAATAACATCCGCTTACTAACGGCGTATAATGTCTATTTTAACAATCAATAGATATCAATCAACATTCAAACATGCATTCAAATATTTTAAATCTAACTATTTAAAATAAAATCGAAACTAATTCGATTGAGTGAGAAGTTCTCACCTTGATTTTATTTCCGTTTTAGCGATTTATTTCGAATAAAATTAAACGCGCGTTTAATTTTACCCGAAATTCTCACTAACTCCAAATGACTCCAAACCAACTCCATCGCGTAGTGCTCGTCCATACGATTCCAACGCAACTGAGTTTGCATTTTTTCGACCTCGTATGAAAAAGATATTGATTTTACAAGTTTATACAAATTTTTATAATTAAAATTACAACAATTCCTTTACCTAACCTAATACAACCGTAGATCTAAGCTCCCCATCATCTGGACCGTTGCGCATGATCTCCCTCATCTCCTTCTTCGTACGCGTGAACCCCCCCACCCCATATTCGAACCCATTACATCCATTTAGGGTTAAACATTGCAACTCCAAAACTCGACAAAACCCTATCAAACTACTCTCATTCGAACGCCTCCAACACAAGCTACCCACGGCCAGAAGGAGCTGAAGCTCGGCCCCCCCATTGGCGCGCGAATCGAGAATGAACGCGCGGCCTTTGAGCCTCGATTCCGACCACTACGAAGCACCGATGATGATCACAACCGTATGGATGTGAAGCCCTCATGACGATCTACATTTCCCTAGTTGAAAGATTGTGATAAATGTCGATGGATGAGGAGATAATCGAGGTGGAAGTGGAGTGATTTTCGGCCGTTGAATAGGGAGGTGGCGGCTACGTTAAAATTAGGGTTAGGTTTTATAATTTTCTAAAATTATGAAAGGTAGGGGCTATTTATAAGGAACCGACGAAACACTATTCATTTCGGAAATTTCGAACTCCGATTTAGACGCCGTAACCAGCGTTTCTAAGGTTTACCCCGCGTTCCGGACACAATGGAACAGGTTTCGGAAGCTAATTCGGACATCTGTGCGAGTTATGGCTGTAAACGCTCAATTTAAATTAAACCGATTTAAATCGATTTCTAGGCGTTTTAATTCGTACCGGACAAACAGTAAATCCAATTGACTTGAAATTTGAAACCTTACAATAATATCACATTACGGATCCGATGAAACTGGTTTCGTCAAAATCCGAGACTTTTTGAAAAATGGCTATTTTAGCTCGCCAAATTTAAATTAAAAATAATTCGATGCGTTTCGAGCTGCCACGATCAAACGGTAACTCCGATTGACACGAAATTTGAAATCCAGTAATAACTAACTATTACGGATCCAATGGAACTGGTTTCGTTCAATTCTGAGACTGTTCAAAAATTGGCTATTTTACAGTCGATTATTAAATATTAAAATATTCAATTTTCACAAATTAACTTTTAATTCGATTTTAAAAGTTCTAAAATATCATTCTAACTTCAATATGATAAAATAAAATTTTACAAATCATTTTCAATCATATTTAACCCAATTTTCAATTATTTCCATAATTTAACATATTAAATTATCGATTTAATTATCCAATTAAATCCAATAAATCGAAATAAAATTTATTCAACTTATAAATTCACTTATTAATATTTAAAATTAATTAAATATTCAAATTTTAATTAATAAAAATTCTGGGTCGTTACAATCTTTCCCCCTTAAAAGAATTTCGTCCTCGAAATTATCAAGTAAGAAAAGTTACAGAATTCATTAATTTTCCCAAAATCCATAGTTAAACTTCTTACAATCTTTACTAAGTTTTCAAATCATACTTAGTTATCTTTTCAAAAACAAGTACTATCGTTTAACTTTCAATTCCAAAATCAAAGTTATAGTTTTCAAAATTTTCCAAATTTTCTCAAATTTTTCTAACGCCTTAAATTTTCGGAAAAATTCGCCATAGTCTCCTTTGCGCGGCTCGATCCGAAAAAAAAAATGACAGTATATATATCACAAATATACATCTCATCAAGTAATGAGGCATCCCGAAGGGAAAACATGTAAAAGTACGATATTTAATCCGAGATATGTACCTTATATTTTATTAGCGAGCATATACGGCTAATATAGCGCGAAAGCGAGCTCCAAATGCGAAGCAAACACGATCCGCACCTACTAAATACTCAACAAACAACACGAGAATCATGCATATATGACAATAGTATCAATATACATCATATAGCAACATACTAACTATACATGTCAACATAGCAAATGTAGTAAAAGCAATATATTCAAACATCAACCAACTAGCATTCAACAAATTCATAACCAATATATATTCATTCATATTCTCATTAATATTAAATGAAATGGTTTTCAATTTAATCACATTTGATTCATTTACAGTGGATGTTCTTACTAACATTCATTTTCAATTAGTTTATATTCACTAATTCATATTCAAGTTGGTTCACTTCCAAATCAAATTCAATTCCATTCAAATTTATTTACTTCTAATTTGAATTTCAATTGATTTAGATTTCAATTTCATTAACACTTAATGAATTATATACAATCAATCAACAATCAACTAACAATTATATATCAATCAATGTATATTAATTACAACCAAATTCCTTTGTTTATATTCATACATTCAATTATTCAACTTCTAATAACATTAGAATTTAATGAATTAACATTTATATTCATTATTTCATATCAACTTAATTTACATTTAATTGATTAACATTTAATCCATTCATTCAATTCAATTACAAAGTTGAATTCTATTACATAACTTAAGTTCATATCTATCACTTAACTTTATTAATTTACTTCGATACCAATATCAACTTTATTCAACATCTTCTAAGTTATATTCCATTTAACTTTAAAAATTCATTTTTATTTATATAAGTTTATTTCACAATTGTAAATCACTTTAATTATAATTCAATTCTTATAATTCATTTTACTTATACAATTATTCTCTTATTTAGATTATTCAAACAACCTAACAATCAACTTACATACACTTTAATAATTCTGAATTTTTTTTCCTTTATATATAAAATATAATCAAGGTAGAATTATTTCATTTACCCAACTTAAAACAAATATTGTGCCGAATTGTTCTATTCAAGTGTTTAGAAACCCCTTCGGCATAGTTTGACAGACCGTGCTGACGAAGGTTCATATGCCACTCAATAAACCAATCATCACAATATAAAACAATTTTATATTCACTAACAAATACGCTCTCATAGCTATTATTACACTCAAGCTCATTCTAGAGTACTGCTGACTCCATCTCTAACGAGTAATACCCAACAGAACCATGGTTGTCGCTTAACCATAAGCTCTGATACCAAATGTAACGTATACGGATTTTCTTTGCCGAAAAACCGAATAGTTATGGGTTTTAAAAAGAATTTAAGAAAAGAAAGAGGTAGAAGAAGATAGAAAATAGAGAAAGAAAACAGAAAAACAGAAAAATAGAGAACATTTTAAAATAGAAAGAAAAGAGAATAGAACGGAACAGAAAACAACAGAACAACATCAGAATCTCACAATTCGCAGCGGAACAACATATAATAATAAATGAATAATCTTGAAACAAAGAACTATATCAGTTATTACATTTTATACATTTCATTACATCATATCATCAGAGTGTACAACATCATACAACATCAAACAGTGCAGCGGAAAAAAAAGAAATACTATATACTAGTAATACGCCATGCCATCCAGCTTGCCTCCAGCAACTCCAAAATATCCAGAATATCCTGATAAACCTTAACTCTTAACTGCCCGTGTGGAAAATTAGTGGGCACCCAGAGTTTAGGAAGGAAAACAATAAACTCCAAGTCAGTCATGTGACTGGTGTGTGAACTCAAAACAGTTTATTTAACTTTAAAATCAAAATAGAGGAATATTTTTAAACTCAATTCGCAATGCTTTTAAAAATGAGACTACCATAAGGCCTCCCGCACACACACACATGCAAACGCAGAATCGGAGGAGATTTCTCCTTATGATAGCCAAAGATGCTTGATACGCATTTAAAATAACATTTGATATTATTGCTAGTGCATAGTATAGGAAAATCATTTCAAAAATAAAGATATAAATCTTAGCCAGCATAGACATTCCACACTTATGCCTACTATAGCTACTATGTTCAATAGCAGGTTACCGCCACATTCCATAGCAGGTTATACAACTAATACCGTACAAGTTTCGTATTGTTTCTTTGGATTTCCAACAAATGATCAGGTCAAGGAACTTCCCATTGCCACATGAGAATGCCTCTGGATGGACATCCCCGAGAACCAAACCGGATCTCTACCAACACAAGGCCGGGTTACCCCTAACTGAGTAACAACTGACCGAATATGCCATCCCCCGGTCCTTTGGGACCTTTCGCCGAGCGCTCGTAATCAATTCACACAATCATAACAAAGTGTTTTCAACATGAGTAAGTATCTGGGCTCCATACCATGATACCACCCTTTTCCAGAAGGAAATGCACACATCCTAAAGGGCGCTACCCCTCATAACCTTGCTGCTTTTTTCCTGTTTTGACCATTCACGGGGTGTGAGGCTCGACGAAGTCACGTCCACAAAACATACTTTATACAAAAGCCATGCTTTGGGTCACAAATGATCAACACAATGATCACAAGGATAGACGATCAAATAAACGATCCTATCACAAATAATCAACACAATGATCACTTCAGCATCACTCAGCATGTCACATTACCAAATTGGGAATATATCGCTGATAACATTCAACTACATAACCTCTGAGCTCGTACGTCTCAGAGAAGGGTGTTAAGCTAAAAGAATAAATTCTCCGCCACCAACAGAAATATATTTGAAAGAAATCTGCTTTATATCTCAATTTGTAATGTCAGACATACAATCCATACAAGTCTGTTCCGGGCTCGAACAAAACCGAAGGCACTTACAAAGAAGTCCTTGCAATCCGGATATTCACAATCCTGATCGGATTCACTATCACATATGGAGAACTCTATACCGGAGCAACTCGGTGCAGTGTCAATCGACAGGTCATCCTATCGCTCTCGCAAATATCCGGTCTTCAACACCGATCTTCAAATGCAATTCATAACGACGTATCACATATTCGGAATTGGTTATACGACCCCATGGTCCTTTCCCGGTTAACCCGAATAGTGGGCGCTTATTCAAAAATAAGTGTGGCATTCAAATTCAAACAAATCACATCAAATACCCATTCAAAGGGAAATATTGATAGTCGATTATTGAACTATCAATGGATATGCACACATCACCAGATTCCAAATAATTTTCCAAATTATTTATTTTCCAAAATATCTTTACAAGATATACAATTTCAATACTTCAAAAATAAATCAATATTTATTTTTAAACAAATTCCACTTTTCATTTAAAATTCCATAATGAATTTATATTTTAAAATATCCATGCATATACGATTTCAATTATCCATTTTCAATTTATCTTCAAAAAGATAAATTCTAAATATTCATTGCATATTGGAAAACATTTCCTTACTTATTTATTAATAAGTAATTCACAAATTTTATTTATTTTCAACACTTGGAAAATATTCAATATACTTAAATCGAAATTTAGTATATATTTCATTCTATTAAGGAAATCATTCTCTTAACATATTTATTAGGGCCAAAACGAATGTTACGTAAAACATCGTTACGACAACCCAAAATCACTAGTATAGGGATTCGAAATTAAAATAAATATATAAATCCCAATACTATTCAAAACATTTCCTTTCGGAAATCATTTACTATAACAACAGTGTTATAGTCCACCATTTCCTTTTATTCCTCGAAAACGTCTATTTCAACAATGAATGTTGAAATCTATGGTTTCGAATCTCAACACATTTTAAAACATCGTTAGATCGTTTTAATTCTGTTTAAGATATCACGTTCTAAACATTTCCTTTAACATATTATTCACTATTCACAAACGTGAATATACTACGTTAACAATTTTTCATCCTTTTATTCATTTTATTTCAAAGGATTATTCACGGTCTAAAAGCGTGAATATAACTCCATACATAAGTTATAATAATTTACTTATCAAAATAAGTCATTTCGAATTTATAAAACAACGTTTATAAATTCCATTTCTATTTATTTATAAAAACTTCCTTTTTATAAATTCCTTTATTAACCTATTCCAGTTTATAACTCAATTATAAACTAAAAGTTCATATTATAAGTCAAATGCTTATAAAACGATTATTTTATAAAATCGTTCTTTTAAACTTCATAATTATAAATCTTATAACTTATAAGATTCAATTATTTACCCAAGTCTATTCTTTTAATAACTTTACAAATTTTATAAACTTACTGTTTATAAAATTCCATTTATAACTTCACCGTTTATAATTCTATAAATTTCATTCAGTTATGAAATTCATTTTCACTTCATTCAAACACTTATAAAAACTTGTTTTATAAGTCAATATTTCAATTTGTAAATATCCATTTATAAATCTCTTAATATAAATCAATTTATATTATTATTTTAAAACATCTTTAAATTACTTTATAATTTCACCATTCTCTTGATTTATAAAATAATTAAATTTTATAAATTCTATATTTAAACTTTTCACAATAAATTCTAAAATATCTCGATTAAACTATTTTATAAACTCAATAGCATCATATTCTCAAAAATCAGTTTTTAACTATTTTTCTCAAAAATCATAATTTTTATAACATTAAAAATTATAAAGTTTATTTATTTAAAATAGATCAAATTCCAAACATATAGTATATTTTCAAAAATCACTTTATAAATCATTTTAAAATTCCAAAACTTGGGTCCAATGATGCTACACATCAAATAGTCAATCACGACTACAACGATATCATATATCAATATGATAATCCATCAAATATCAAAATATCTGAAATCAAATAAAAACTGTTGAGGAATCCAGTTGGATCCCTCCAACCTGTTTTCCTGCATCCAAAAACATTAGCACAATACCAATTTCGCTCCAGTACGAAATTATCGCGGTATATGTTTTTAATAAATATTATCCGCTTAATAACAGCGTAATAGGGTCTCATCCGCTAAACAAAAAATGCGGGAAATCAATAACTCCAATATATACATATGCCAATATATATATATTGCTATTATATATAATACCAATTTCACTGTTTATGAAATATTCACGGTATATGTTTTTAATAAATAACATCCGCTTACTAACGGCTTATAATGTCTATTTTAACAATCAATAGATATCAATCAACATTCAAACATGCATTCAAATATTTTAAATCTAACTATTTAAAATAAAATCGAAACTAATTCGATTGAGTGAGAAGTTCTCACCTTGATTTTATTTCCGTTTTAGCGATTTATTTCGAATAAAATTAAACGCGCGTTTAATTTTACCCGAAATTCTCACTAACTCCAAATGACTCCAAACCAACTCCATCGCGTAGTGCTCGTCCATACGATTCCAACGCAACTGAGTTTGCATTTTTTCGACCTCGTATGAAAAAGATATTGATTTTACAAGTTTATACAAATTTTTATAATTAAAATTACAACAATTCCTTTACCTAACCTAATACAACCGTAGATCTAAGCTCCCCATCATTTGGACCGTTGCGCATGATCTCCCTCATCTCCTTCTTCGTACGCGTGAACCCCCCCATAGCCGAACCCATTACATCCATTTAGGGTTAAACATTGCAACTCCAAAACTCGACAAAACCCCATCAAACTATTCTCATTCGTACGCCTCCAACACAAGCTACCCACGGCCAGAAGGAGCTGAAGCTCGGCCCCCCCCATTGGCGCGCGAATCGAGAATGAACACGCGGCCTTTGAGCCTCGATTCCGACCACTACGAAGCACCGATGATGATCACAACCGTATGGATGTGAAGCCCTCATGACGATCTACATTTCCCTAGTTGAAAGATTGTGATAAATGTCGATGGATGAGGAGATAATCGAGGTGGAAGTGGAGTGATTTTCGGTCGTTGAATAGGGAGGTGGCGGCTACGTTAAAATTAGGGTTAGGTTTTATAATTTTCTAAAATTATGAAAGGTAGGGGCTATTTATAAGGAACCGACGAAACACTATTCATTTCGGAAATTTCGAACTCCGATTTAGACGCCGTAACCAGCGTTTCTAAGGTTTACCCCGCGTTCCGGACACAATGGAACAGGTTTCGGAAGCTAATTCGGACATCTGTGCGAGTTATGGCTGTAAACGCTCAATTTAAATTAAACCGATTTAAATCGATTTCTAGGCGTTTTAATTCGTACCGGACAAACAGTAAATCCAATTGACTTGAAATTTGAAACCTTACAATAATTTCACATTACGGATCCGATGAAACTGGTTTCGTCGAAATCCGAGACTTTTTGAAAAATGGCTATTTTAGCTCGCCAAATTTAAATTAAAAATAATTCGATGCGTTTCGAGCTGCCACGATCAAACGGTAACTCCGATTGACACGAAATTTGAAATCCGGTAATAACTAACTATTACGGATCCAATGGAACTGGTTTCGTTCAATTCTGAGACTGTTCAAAAATTGGCTATTTTACAGTCGATTATTAAATATTAAAATATTCAATTTTCACAAATTAACTTTTAATTCGATTTTAAAAGTTCTAAAATATCATTCTAACTTCAATATGATAAAATAAAATTTTACAAATCATTTTCAATCATATTTAACCCAATTTTCAATTATTTCCATAATTTAACATATTAAATTATCGATTTAATTATCCAATTAAATCCAATAAATCGAAATAAAATTTATTCGACTTATAAATTCACTTATTAATATTTAAAATTAATTAAATATTCAAATTTTAATTAATAAAAATTCTGGGTCGTTACATGAAGCTGGTTTCTATCAAATATATTTCTGTAGGTGGCGGAGATTTTATTCTCTTAGCTTAACACCCTTCTCTGAGACGTACGAGCTTAGAGGTTATGTAGTTGATGGTTACCAGTGATACCTTCCCAATTTGGTAATGTGGCATACAAAGTGTGGTTGAGCATTTGATTGATCAAAGCGTGGCTTTTATGAAAAGCGTAGCTTTGTGGGCGAGACTTCGTCGGACCTCACACCCCTAAAATGGTCAAAACAGGAAAGATGCGACAAGGTTATTTGGGGATAACGCCCCCTCAGTGTATGTCATTCTATCTGGATAGAGGTGGTATTATGGTATGGAGCCCTGATATTTAACCTATGTTGTTGCTGCAAACTTATTATTTTGTGGTTGTTGGTGAATCCCGGGATATAGATCAGTTACAATCGGGGGATGGCATATTCGTGTCAGTAGTTACCCAGCTAGGGGTAACCCGGCGTTGTGTTGGCAGAGATCCGGTTAGGTTCTCGGGGCGTCTTTCCAGAAGCGTTTTCATGTGGAAATGGGAAGTTCATTGGCCTGACCATTTGTTGGAAATCCAATGAAACAATACGAGCCTTGTACGGTGTTAGTTGTAGAACCTGCCATCTAATATGGTAGCTATAGTAGGCATACTATAATGGTACCTATGCTGGCTAAGATTAATATTCTACTTTCGAAATGTTTTCCAACACTTCGCACTTATAATAATAATATTGAAAAGAAATTTGCGTATCAAGCATATTTGACTATTACAAGGAGAAATCTCCTCCAAGTTCTGCGTTTGCATTGTGTGTGTGGTAGGAGGCCTTATGGTAGTTTCATTTTCAAAAGCATTGTGGATCTATCTAAAAATATTTCTTTGTTTGTTTTTAAAAGATTAACTGTTTAAGTTCTCACACCAGTCCCATGACTGACCTAGAGTTTATTGTTTCCTTCCTAAACTCTGGGTGCCCACCAATTTTAATACGGGCAGTCTAGAGTTAGGTTATCAGGTCATTCTGGAATTCAAGAGATGCTGTGGCGCTAAAGAGGCGAGCTGGATGGCATGGAGCATCAACTAGTATATAGTATTTCTTTTCCGTTGTTTGTTGTTGTAAACTCTGATAATGTAATGTAATGTGATGTAATGTAATAACTGATATAGTTCTTTGTTTTAATGATATTCATTTATCTATTATATGTTGTTCCGCTGCGATTGTGAGATTCTGATATTTTTTCTTTTGCTTCTTCTTTCTTTCTTCTACTATCTTCTACCTCTTCTTTAACCCTAACGGTTCAGTTTTCCGGCGTTCGATTGCTCGGCAGTTGATACAGTGGACGTATTAATGTCGACTTTCGTGAGTCGAAAAATCCTGAACGTTACATTACTCGTCATGGTGCTAGATTCTGCTTTGTCTTTTCTCCCAACAATCTATCATTTTGACACTTGGATGTTCCGTACATTAGTACCATGGATATATTAGTGTTGATTTTGAGGGTCAAAAAGGTATGGTCATCACGATTAACTAGAACAATTATTTTGCTACCAAAAACTGCATAATGTCACTTTAAAAAATTCATAAGTAATTTTATATTCCATTCAAAAGAATTTGGATTTAACAAAAAATTAATTGTGTAATTATCCTACTTTTATAAAAAAGGTATTGATACTGACACTCCAAAAACGGATATGAAGAGGGCAAATTTTACGAGTACTTCCTTTCTTCTCAAATTGATATAAGGGGTACACATCCTTTAATTAAAATTACTATCTCCGCCAATTTTTCCCCTCGGTATATATTTTAATATCTTAATTTAGTCAAAACAAAACATAGTAAAACAATTTAGCACTCTCCCTCTATTTATATGAAAAAAAGCAAGAACTACAAATTCTTCACGATCTTCACAGCCATATCTGAACATTATTGAGAAGGCCATTGTGAGGTAAGAAAGTGCCTTTTCTTTTGTTTCAAAGACTAGGGTTTGCAACATCGTCGATTGCACAAAACCCAAATTTCAGTCTTTGTTGTAATTTCATTGCTTTATATTTCTACATATTATTTTTCTTCGGCCTATGGTTAAATTTTTATATTTTATTCGATTGTAGGGCGTCATCTTTTATATTTTTTTTCAACGTGGAGCTATGGATTTTATTATTTTTTTGACCTTGCCCTATCAAAAATCATTTGGTCATTATCCATTCATGTCCTACTGCTTGTGTAACATTTTGTTCCAATCTATCTAGTCTGTGACCGAATATTTTATTTCTTGTACAAAGAATTCAATGTCTGCATCTTCGACCACTAGTATACCACCAGCGGCATCAAATAAAAAAACAAGCTTTAGAAATGATGAAGCAACATATATAGGGGAAAGTCGAAATGTTGATGGCAATAACAACGATAGTAGTAGTTGTGAGGAGGAAGATAGTGGACCAGAGCATGCTCTAGAGGGTGAAATGGGAAGTTCTAATTAGGAGGAGGAAATGCAAATTAGCAAAAGCAAGAAAGTAAGAAGAAGAGCAGACTGAGATTGAAGCATCGAGGAGGAAGAATAAAGGCAAGAAGGTGATGACACAATCTTCAAGTCATACTACCAAAACCAAAGCTCAACCATCCTTGCTCTTTGCATATAAAGTCATATTTCTAGTACCATTTGGAATTCATTCCTAATTTTTTCAATAAATAGTTTAGCAAGTAGATAATTAAATATCATGAATGCATGTACTGAATATCATTTTGTTAATGTAGGCACTAAGGGATGAAGCTAGACTTGTCCAGCTTCACAACCACACTGAAACTCATAAACGCTGGGATTTAAGTAAGGAATGTTACTTTGTTAAGACTCTAGTAGCCGATCCAAATTTAAGCATATAAAAAAATATGCGTAGGATAAATTTGACAAGGTTTTGATCAATGCTTCTGTAACGATCCCGGATTTTTACTAAGTTTAAATTGATAATTAATTTAATTTTTAAATAAAAGTTATGAAATTTATTGGTAAAATTAATTGAGCTTCTTCATATTCGAATAAAAATATGTGTTAATTTATATGAATAAAACTTCAATTTCTTTTGATTGAAGTAATAAATGTTTTAAAAATCATTTGAATTGAAAATTTATATATATATGTGAATATATATGTATATGTGCATATATAGGTGGATTTAAATATATATATATATATATATATATATATATTGAATTTGAATATAAATTGTAAGCAAATGTTTACAAATAATTTGAAATTATAAAGATATATCTATGTAATTTATTTGATGTGTATATTTTGCAAAACATAACAAGTTTGTGTATGCAAGACAAAATAATTATGTACAAACAAATAAAGTATAAATATGAAACAAGTAAACATGTATATGAAAGGCTTGCATAAGAAGATAGTAATATATTTCAAGTATGTAGATTTAAAATAAAATAAAAAAAAGACAAATAACATTAATGCAAGCCACCACAATATCATCTCAGCCGAAAACTTGCTTGGTTAAAGTGAGGAAAAAAAATATCAGCTTAGTCAAGCAAAGAGAAAAAAATCTCCGGCCTATATTGTACAAACAAATAATAGCATATCCTGTAAACTCATTTCCTTTATATCAAGCTTCTCATTCTAGTTTGTTCCTTCAAAGCTACGAAAATATGAAGAAGGTCTTATCTAGAACTTAAACATCATTAGAGTTTAAACAACAAGAAGATTTAAAGAAAGGATTTTGTTTGCTAGCAGTTCAAAGCCTGTTTCAACATACAAGCTCTGTTCTTTCTTCTGAAACCAGGTGAGTAACTTCAAATTTAAAAATCTTAAAGTAAATCTAGATTGCATGCTATACTCTGAAACAAATATGTTTATATGGATTTCTGGCATTGTCTATGTGTATATGTAAGTGTGTATATACTGTGTGCTTCCTGTTTGTGTTCCCAGACTCAAGTTTTATTCAAAATTTATATTCTATTGATCTAGTTACTAATAGAACTTAGGGTTTAAATAAATTATGTTTGTTTAAGAGTAAAGTAATGTTTAAAAACTTAATTAAGTCAAAAAAACATGAATTATCTCTGGAAACCAAAAGAACTGAGCAAGACCTTAAATTAGTCAAAATACAAATTTCTTAATTCATGAATTCAGGTATGTAAGCTGAATTCATACACTAAAACATGATTTTTAAAGAAAAAAATCATAATTTTTTGATGGAGATTGAAAGAGCAGTTTGGGTTGGTATAAATTTCATTGTTTTAATGATCTATGGAGACTCACTGATTGGTAGGGATCGGGAATTTGTTTGGTGATAGAATGGTGAACGACGATTCAAGGAAAAATAGTAAGATGGTTGGCAGATGAGCGTGGTGGCGGGGGCAATCATTTTTAGTTTGTAAGCCTAACTTTGGGTGAAGGTGAATGTTTCGATTCATTCGTCGTCTGTGTTTGATCGAGTTCAACGTGCTTTTGAGGATTGGTAGAGGGGTGGTAGTTGAAGCTATGGCCGGTGGTGATCGCTCTCAGGTGGTCGAAATTTAAAGTACGACGTGTTTCCAGGTTTCGGATGGGATGTTCCAGGTTTTGCTCTAGGTCTGTTTGAAGATCGAATTTGATTTCGATTTTTGTTGTAACGATGTGATGACCGTATTTAGGTGTGAGGATGATCGAAGACTTGAGGGGATCATCGAAGATGATCGAAGTGGAACAGCGCCACCGTGCATGTGCACGGTGCACTGTTTGATTCTGGTGAAGTTTGGGTTTGTGGGATTTAATAAATTTGAGTTTTTTATCGAAGTAAATAGGAGATTTGCCCGAAGTCAAGTATGTTTGTGCTTGAAGCATTTGAGGACGGCTCGAGTAGAATATTTGGTTACAGTTTTTTTTTACCTGTTC
Organism: Allium cepa; assembly: GCA_030765085.1. Lineage (NCBI taxonomy): Eukaryota > Viridiplantae > Streptophyta > Magnoliopsida > Asparagales > Amaryllidaceae > Allium > Allium cepa. The sequence goes on along the minus strand of CM060940.1, from coordinate 765,463,621 downwards.
TGTTTTAAACATATAAAATGAGGTTAGAAATGTAAATTAATGTTTTAAACCTATGTTTAAATCTGGATTTAAGTTAGTTTGGATCTTAGTTTTGAAATGATTTAAGTTTTTGAAATTTAAATGGTTTTAACAACTTTTAAGTGTTTAAAGTGTATTTGGCTTGGATATAAAAAAATGAAATTTAAATTGTAAAGTAAAGTATAAATCAAAGTTTAAAATTAAGTTTATTTCAAAGTTTTACTATGAATTCAAGTTTAGTCTGGAAACTTAGTTTGTGAATAGATAAAGTTTTTTTTAATTGTTTTAATAACTAAAGATGTTTAAACAATTAAATGAAGAATTTGGGATTAAAACGAATTTAAAAGTGAATTGAATATAAATGTTTCAACATATTTATAAGTGATAATAAAATCATTAATAAGAATGGGATTTGTCTTAAGTTAATAAAGATATAATGATGAGTTGCAATTCATAAATTATTAAGTGAACTAGAATGGTTAATTAATGTTTGGATTAATTTAATTAGTAAACATAAGTTTTAAATTTATTAATTAAGGTTTAAGTTAGTTAATGATTAGAAATTAATTAAATTGTAATTTAGAAACTAATTAAGTTACAATTAACACTTAATTAATTAACTAACTAAGATCAATTAATGAGTTATTAATGGTTAATCAATTTTAATTAATGATGATTAATATAAGTAATTTCTTTAACAAAGTAATTAAAGAATTGTTATTATTTAATGAAGGTCATTAACTAAGATTATTCAAATAATTAGCATATGTGATTAATCTTAACAATTAATAAGATTAATTAACTAATGATAATCATTTATGAAATTGTGTAAGTGTAATTACTTTATGAAAGTAATTAAGAAATTAATTGCTCATTGTAATTAATTGAGTTTAATTTGATTAATTTAAGTTAATTGTCAAATATTAGGTATTGGATCGATATTTCTGATATGTGATTGTGATACTGTGTGACGTGAATTGCATTATGCTGAACTGCGATTTGTTTCTATGTGTACGTGAAAACCCTATTTGCCCGTAAAATGGCATTTAAATTTCGATGCGACAGGGAGTCGGATTCCAGTTGGTTATCCGAAACCCACATCGAATCGTAATGATAAATCTCCGTGATTGATTAATTTACTTTATCTGTGAATCTGTGATGATTGATGATGTTGCACTATTGTGTAAAACCCCTGAACCGCACCATACACACACAAATATGGGTTGCACGTGGAAATTGGTAAAGTCGCAGATTTTTGAAATAGTTTTGAATTTGAATTTTAAATCCAAACGGTTTTGGAAATGGAATCGGGTAAAAAGTGAAAAGCTTTTGAAAAGGAGTTTCAAAGATAAAAATTTATTTTTAAATAACATGATTGAGTTTTGACATTTAAATAATTTGATTAAATTAAAATTCAAAATTTGAAACTGAATTCTATGATTTGAAACTCGGGATTAATGGTGTTATACAAGTTATATGGGTTAAACCATTTTAAATGTGTTGATTTGGAATTTGAATTTAAGTTCAAAGGAATTAACTCATGCAAATATAATTGGATTCTTCTGAAACGAAAACTATTTGTTTTCAAATAATAAAAGCTTTCACATAAGAAATGAACGTCCAAATTGCGTTGAAAGGATTTTAGGTCTAAAATGAAAATGATTTCCAAGTTATGGAAACGGTTTAAAAGCTATGAGTCAAATCCTTGTTATAAAGATTGGACGAGTTAATTCAATTGAAATGGAAATTGTTTTGAAATCCGTAAATGGATCTTTGTTAAACTGTGTAAACTTTGTGAAATAAATATTTTTGTTTAAAGATTTGAAATGGTAATTTGTTTAAACCATTTAAAGAAAGGTTTTGGTTTTATTTTAAGTTGTGACTTAACTGAAATCCCATATCTGTATGTTTTTTTAATATTTCTCTCATTATTTGGTTTGGCCGGGAGAGGACCTTGTGTCATATAACCCATTTCGAATAATGATACGTCGTTATGAATAGCATTTGAAGACTGGTGGTGAAGACCAGGTGTTTTCGAGAACTAAAGGATAACCCGTCGATTGTGTTTACACCGAGTCGCGCCGGTATAGAGATTCCCTAAGTGATGGGAAGTCTGATCGGGATTGTGGATACCCGGATTGCAAGGGCTTCTTCGGAAGTGCCTTCGGTTCTGTTCGAACCCGGAACAGACTTGTATGGTTGTATGTCTGACACTAGACTTTGAGATATAAAGTAGATTTCTTTCAAATACATATCTGTTGGTGGTGGAGAATTTATTCTCTTAGCTTAACACCCTTCTCTGAGACGTACGAGCTCAGAGGTTATGTAGTTGAAGGATATCAGTGATATACTCCCAATTTGGTAGTGTGGCATGCTAAGTGCTGCTGTGTGTTGATGATCATTTGTTGACCATTTGTGATCGAAGCATGGCTTTAGTGTATAGCGTAGCTTTGTGGATAAGACTGCATTAGGACCTCACACCCCGAAAATGGTCGAAACAGGAATGATGCGGCAAGGTTATGAGGGTCGCGCCCTTTAGGGTGTGTCATTCCCTTTTGGTAATGGGTGGTGTCATGGTATGGAGCCTAGATATTTTCCTATATGGTGGGCTTCAATCTCATTTACTGTGTGGTTGTTGCTTTGTGGTTTAGAGGCGCCTCGGATAAAGGTCCCAAAGAATCGGGGGGTGGCATGCTCGAGTAGTAGTTACCTAGTTACAGAGGTAACCCGACCTTGTGTTGGCGGAGATCTGGTTAGGTTCTCGGGACGTCCCGCAAGAGGCGTACCCATGGACAGTGGGAAGTTCCTTAGCCCCACCATTTGTTGGAAATCTAAACAAAACAATACGCGTCCTGTACGGTTTTAGTTGTAGAACCTGCCATTTACTTATGGTGGCGCCCCACTGTTTAGATAGTAGCTATAGTAGGCATACAATTATGGCTGTATGCTGGCTAAGATTAATATTATACTTTTGAAATGGTTTTTCTACACTATGCACTAATAATAATATTGAAAAGAAATTTTCTCGTATCAAGCATGTTTAACTATCATAAGGAGAAATCTCCTCCAATTCTGCGTTTGCATTGTGTGTGTGGCGGGAGGGCTTATGGTAGTTTCATTTTTCTGAAAAGCATTGCGGATTTCAATCTAAATTCTTTTGTTTGTTTTAAAGATAAACTATTTTTGTTACTCAAACCAGTCCCATGGCTGACTCGGAGTTTATTGTTCCTTTCCTAAACTCTGGGTGCCCACAGTTTCCCACACGGACAGTCTAGAGTTGGGTTTTTCAGATAGTCAGGTTTATAGATTATCTGGAGTTAGTCCAGTCTTTGGATCTGGATGAGACTTGCTTGTCTAGGTGATACGTGATGTTGGCTCGAGCTAGCTTTGGATTGGAGCATTGGATTTGGGGATGCACTCTATTGAAGATACTCTTTCCGCTGCGTCTTGTATCTCTGATAGTATTGATATCTGTTGTATCATTCTGTTGTATCGTATTATATCAGATGTTGTATCTGTAATTGTATCAATGTTATATATATTGATATTCTTTTCCTTCCGTTGTGTTGTACTTAATGGTGTTATAAGCTCCGGCGAACCAGATTCGAAGTTTGGACCTGCGGCATTTGAATATGAGTGTCATATTCGGTGCCGATTTTCGAAGGTCGAGTCAGGGCCGCTACAGCTTCTGTAGAAAGATTGTATTCGAAAATGAATACATTTCATCTTCCATTCGGTGAAACGGAATTACAATTGGTGAAGTGTTTCACATTACTTGTCTTCCCATGGATGGAGAGGCGGTTACTAGACCACTTAGTGGGACTTGTAGGATAAGTGATGGAGATGTATATAATTTATTGGATAAGTGTCTTGGCGTCGATTATAATGACCCATATTTCTTTTAATAATTAAAAATATTATTTAAATAAGATGTTTGAAATTTAATATTGTGGAAAATTAAAATTTATGATTTATTAATAAGAAAAATAATTGGAATATAATTTAATATTATTGTTTGAATGCTATTGACAACTATTTTAATATAATTGATAACTATTTTAGTGTCACCTCGATCAATTTAAATAATTGTAAAGTTAATTTGGTTATAATTATAAATAAGGAAATAAATTAAATGTTGTATTTAATGGTGAGATTGTATCTAATTAATTGAAATTGGTTAATATAGAATATGAAACCAGTAATGTAGTAAGTATTTATAATCATTGTTTGTGAACAGTAAATTTATAAATGTGATTAAATTACCTAAAGGTGACAATTGTTTAAATTATTATTTTATATTTAATACATTGAATTAATTTGAAATCAATGTGAATTTAATATAATTAAATATTATCGTTAACATGAGTTAAGATGATAACTATAGAATATGAATGCAATAAAATGTAAACAGTGTCAAATGAATTCATATGGTGTTGGATAATTGAATAAAATGAGTGTAAATCAAAGTAAAAGAATTTATTGGAATTTAAAAATATAATTAACTGGAATTTTACTACATTTGCAATTAAACACTGAAATTTATGTAATATTTAAATGTAACAACCTGAATTTTCCATCATTTGATTTGGAATATTTAAATGGTTTTAAATATCGGATTTGGAATATAAATTGATTTTTGAGTATGAAGATTTTGGTTGAAATTATAGAATGAATTTGAATTCCAAATATAGCAATTTATCGTGATATGGATTTGGTGAATAATTGAAATTTGAGTAGAATATGAATTGAAACAATTTCTGATGTTGGTATAAATTCTATTTGAATATGAATTGGGTTAGCAAGTTTTTAAAATTGGAATTTCAAGTAATTTCATAGATTTTGAAAATCGTCGTTTTTATCGACGCGCTAAAATAGCGATTCCTGGCATAGACTTAGAATTCGATGAAACTAGTTCCAATGGATCGTAACAGTGTATTATTATCGGATTTCAAATTTCATAGCATTTGGAGTTACCATTTGGTCGTACGGGATAGAAACACGTTGAATTTGTTATCGAAAATTTAATATAACAATCGGGTTCAAAAAGCTATCTTCTCCATACCATCGAATTGGGGGTCGAGACTTGTTCTATTGTGTTCGAAATAAGGGTATAACATCCGGAACGCCAGGCAGAATGTCTCGATTAGAGTCCATAATTATATATCTAGATATTTTAAATTTATATAGTATAAATTTTTATTGATTTAACCATTGCACACCCTAACCTTTCTTATCAGCCATCCTACCTATCTATTCCCGCACCCACCTTCCAATTTTAAGCCGTGTTCTCCTTCCTTTCTCCTTTCAGGTTTATAGTGAAGAAAAAGTAGAAAGAAAGCTTGAAAAAATTATTTTTTGATTTATACTTAATAAAAAATCGTCAAATAGATCTTTGAATTCATGTTTCGATTGGTTCTTCCTCTGGTGTGCTTGAGAGAGAGTGTGGAAACTTTTTCGGATGTTCGACATCCGGGTTCAGCAACTAGGGTTGGATATTCCTATTGATTTAGAGCTCGATGAGGGGATTCGAGGATGGAATCGAGTTCAGGGTGGAGGAGGGCATCGGCGACCTAACTCTGGTAGGTTCTGATCGTGTTTTGGCCATCGCAACTGTAGGTAGCAGGTCGATGGGGCTTTAGTAGTTTTTCGATTAGGGGGCCAAAATGACGTGTCATGGGGTGGATCACGATGCTTGTTTGAAGATAGTTTCGCTGGGGAGGTCGTTGGTCGTTTTAGTAGAGAGATGGCCATTGGCGTCCGTGTGTGTACGATCGGCTACAAGGAAGACAACATGTTTCATGTGCATGTTTGGTAAGAAGAAGGTGGCAATTTTGTAAATTAGTTAAAGTTATAAATTTGGTTATTAAAATTTTTATTTAAAAATATTGATAACTTATAAAAATTTCTAACTCCCTCATACGAGATCCGATTAGGACGAAACTTTTTTGCGTTACGATCGTGATGACACGAGCTTCACAATGGAACTAGTTTGGTTGAATTTGGAGACTGTGAAAATTTGGGCCAAAATCGGAAGTCTTCCGGTTTTAGTTCCAAACCAGAATGCTTCGGTAACAACAAAGAATAAATGTGAGTAAATCTCACTCATTTGGATTGCTGGTTTTAATTTAAAATATTAAAAATTATTTATTGGTTGATTGGATGAATTAATAATAATTTATCGGTTTGATGTTATATTATTTATAATAGTGTGTGTGTGCGTGTGTGTGTGTGTATTAGCCGTTGGTTATATTTCCCACCGATTGGAGCGAATCAGACACTATACGCCAGCATAATAGCGGATGATCCTATATTACGACAATATCCCGCCTCGAAGCGGATTGGTATTTTATGTTATACAATATCTGTGGATGTAGAAAAAAAGTTGGAGGGATCCAACTGGACTCCTCAAAAATATATGTATTGTTTCATAAATAGTGATATATGATGTGATTGAAGAATCTACTACGGATTGTTGTGTGATTTAATATATTGGATGCTATAGTAGCACTGGTCCTAATTTTTGTATTTTATATACCATAAATAATATTGTAACGTACGCGATTTTTCGTTGCCGAAAAAACCGAATAGTTAGGGTTTTAAGAAGAAGAAAGAGAGAGAAGAAGAGGGAAAGGATAGAAAATAGAGAGGAAAGAAAATAGAAAATAGAACGGAATAGAAAACAGCAGAACAATATCAGAATCTCACAATCGCAGCGGAACAACATATAATAAATAAATGAATAATATTTAAACAAAGAACTATATCAGTTATTACATTACATTATCATCAGAGTGTACAACAACAAATAACAGAAAAGAAATACTATATACTAATAATACGCCATGCCATCCAGCTTGGCTCCTGCAACTCCAGAATATCCAGAATATCCTGATAAACCTAACTCTTGACTGCCCGTGTAGAAATCGGTGGGCACCTAGAGTTTAGTAAGGAAAACAATAAACTCCGAGTCAGTCAATTGACTGGTGAGAGAACTCAAAACAGTTTATTTATCTTTGAAAATCAAAATAGAGGAATATTTTTAAAGTCAATTCGCAATGCTTTTAAAAATGAGACTACCATAAGACCTCCCACCTCACACACAACGCAAATGCAGACTTGGAGGAGATTTCTTCTTATGTTAGTCAAAGATGCTTGATACGCATTAAAAAGAACATTTGATATTATTACTAGTGCATAGTGTAGGACAAATCATTTCGAAAGTAGAATATAAATCTTAGCCAGCATAGGTACCATTATATTATGCCTACTATAGCTACCTCCTGAGGAAGCAGGTTACAACTAAAACCGTACAAGATCGTATTGTTTCTTTGGATTTCCAACAAATGGTCAGGCCAAGGAACTTCCCATTGCCACATGAGAATGCCTCTGGAAGGACATCCCCGAGAACCAAACCGGATCTCTACCAACACAAGGCCGGGTTACCCCTAACTGAGTAACAACTGACCGAATATGCCATCCCCCGGTCCTTTGGGACCTTTATCCGAGCGCTCGTAATCAATTCACACAATCATAAAGTGTTTTCAACATGAGTAAGTATCTGGGCTCCATACCATGATACCACCCTTTTCCAGAAGGAAATGCACATACCCTAAAGGGCGCTACCCCTCATAACCTTGCTGCATCTTTCCTGTTTTGACCATTCCCGGGGTGTGAGGCTCGACGAAGTCACGTCCACAAAAACATACTTTATACAAAAGCCATGCTTTGGGTCAATAAGTGATCATAGAAATGATCACCAGGATAGACGATCAAATAAATGATCCTATCACAAATGATCAACACAATGATCATTTCACAGCAACACTCAGCATGTCACATTACCAAATTGGGAATATATCGCTGATAACCATCAACTACATAACCTCTGAGCTCGTACGTCTCAGAGAATGGTGTTAAGCTAAAAGAATAAATTCTCCGCCACAAACAGAAATATATTTGAAAGAAATCTGCTTTATATCTCAATTTGTAATGTCAGACATACAATCCATACAAGTCTGTTCCGGGCTCGAACAGAACCGAAGGCACTAACAAAGAAGTCCTTGCAATCTGGATATCCCCAATCCTGATCGGATTCACCATCACATATGGAGAACTCTATACCGGAGCAACTCGGTGCAGAGTCAATCGACAGGTCATCCTATCGCTCTCATAAATACCGTGTCTTCAACACCGATCTTCAATGCTATCCATTACGTCGTATCACTATTCGGAATGGGTAATCCGAATAACGAGCGCAATAATTTGAAAATAAGTGTAGCATTTAAATTCAGCAAATCACAACAAATACCTTTCAAAGGTAAATATTGATAGTCGGTTATTGAACTATCAATGGATATGCATATATCACCAGATTCCAAATAATTTCCCCAAATTATTTATTTTCCAAAAATATCTTTACAAGATATAAAATTTTAATACCTCAAAAATAAATCAATATTTATTTTTAAACAAATTCTCCTTTCTTTTATAAATTCCATAGTGAATTTATATTCCAAAATATCCATGCATATACGATTTCAATTATTCATTTTCAATTTATCTTCAAAAAGATAAATCTCAAAATATTCACTTTATATTGGAAAACATTTCCAAACTTATTTAATAAGTAATTCACAAATCTTTTATTTTCAACCTTTGGAAAATATTCAATATACTTAAATCGAGATTAAGTATATATTTCATTCTTTTAAGGAAATCATTCTCTTAAACATATTTATTTGGGCCAAAACGAATGTTGCGTAAAACATCGTTACGACAACCCAAAATCACTAGTATAAGGATTCGAAATTAAAATAGATATATAAATCCCAATACTATACAAAACATTTCCTTTCAGAAATCATTTACTATAACAATAGTGCTATAGTCCACCATTTCCTTTTATTTCTCGAAAACGTCTATTTCAACAATAAATGTTGAAATCTATGGTTTCGAATCTCAACACATTTTTAAAACATCGTTGACTTGTTTTAAATTCTATTTAAAATATCACATTCTAAACATTTTTTTAACATATTATTCACTATTCAAAAACGTGAATATACTTTGTTAACCAATTTCATCATTTCTATTCATTTTATTTTAAAGGATTATTCACTGTCTAAAATGTGAATATAACTCCATAATTAAGCTATAAAAATTAACTTATCAAAATAAGTCGTTTGCGGATTTATAAAACAACGTTTATAAATTCCTTTATTAACCTGTTCAATTTATATCTCAATGATATACTAAAAATTCATATTATAAGTCAAATGCTTATAAAACGATTATTTTACAAAATCATTCTTTTAAAGACTTTCCAAATTATAAATCTTATAACTTATAAGATTCATTTATTTAACCAAATCTATTCTTCAAACAACTTTACAAATTTTATAAACCTACTGCCTATAAAATTTCATTTATAACTTCACCGTTTATAATTCTATAAATTTCATTCATTTTCTAATTTCATTCATAATTCATTCTAACACTTATAAAACTCGTTTTATAATTCCAAATATTTTAATTTATAAATATCAATTTATAAATCTCTTATATAAATCAATTTATACTATTATTTTAAAACATCTTTAAACTCCTTTATAATTTCATCATTTTGATTTATAAAATAATAAAATTTTATAAATCCTATATTTAAACTTTTTACAATAAATTCAGAGATCCAATTTAAACTATTTTATAAAATCATTAATCCATATTTCTCAAAAATCAACTTTAACCGTATCTCTCAAAAATCATAATTTTTATAACTTTTAAAAGTATAACGTTTATTTATTTATACTGGATCAATTCCAAAAATATTTTATAACTTATACTTTCAAAAATGTAACGACCCAGAATTTTGGGTCGCCAGATTTGAACATTTAATTCATTTTAAATGTTTAATATAGATTATAATTTGAATTTTTAAATAAATGACTTTGGTTAAGATAATAAAATTGGTCAAATTTCAAATACGAGGATTTAATTGGAATTTGAATAATAATAATTTAATGTTCGAAATTGAGATAAAAGGTAATTCAGGATGTAAATAGTGATAAAAATGGTTTTAAAAGTTTATCTTGAGTTATTTGAGTGTAAATAGCGGGGTGGAAATTTTAGAAGAATTTTATAGTCGATAAATTAATATTTGGAATTTTATAATAATTTAAAAACGAATTTAATATTATTAAAATGCAACTAATCAGATTTTGGTTCGGAATGAGCCAAAATGATTTTTAATGTGTTTATAAATGTTATATGAATTATTGTTAAATTAATAAAATTTTTAAACGTGGGAATTTTGAGTGTTTTCGATAATTTCGAAAATCGCTTGATTTAATAGACGAGTTAAAATAGCCTTCCGGGGCACAGTCTCGGAATTCGACGAAACTAGTTTCATTGGATCCGTAATAGTTAGTTATTATCGGATTTCAATTTTCGTAGCAATCGGAGTTGTCGTTTGACCCCGGCAGCTCGAAACGCATCGAAATCGTTTTAATCGGTTTAAATTAAAATTGATCGTTTAATCTCATAACTCGTGCATACGACCGAATTAGCTTACGAAACCTGTTCCATTGTGTCCGGAACGCGGAAAAACCCTAGAATCGCCTGTCGGAATGTGAGAATTGGAGTTCGTTTGCATTTGTGAATAAATTGAGAAAATTTGTTGATTAAATTATTATTAAACAATCATATATATTATTATATTCTCCTAAACCCTAACTCATTCATCAGGCCGCCGCTTCTTTGTATTCAATGGCCGACGTTCTCCCTCTTTCTCCTCCACTTTTCACTCAATCCTTGCATTTATTCAAGAAATTTTCTACTAGAAAATCGTAGAGAGTCATACGATCTTCGAAGTGAACGGGTATGATGGGATTTGGCGAAGTGGATGAGTGGTTAGGGGTGTTCGAACGAAGGCCGTTCGTAGGCGTTTTCTGGTGAGCAGGGAGGGCCGAGTGCCTTGGGATCTGGGGCGTGGGTGGAGGAAGGAAGAGGCTTCGTTGTGACATGGGTTGATCGACTTCTAGACAACCGTAGAGGTGGCGGCTCGAAGCCCTTGTTTGCGTGAATGGGTTGTTTGTACCTGTGGTTTGCGTTCGAGAAGATGAAAGGGGAGATGCTGGTGCGGCCTTCTTTGTTTTTGCACGTGCCAGTTTGTTTTGGGGTAATTATTATAAGAAGAAAATGGTTTTATAAATTTATATTCAAAAACTTCAAAATCGAATAATAAATTCATATGATCTCAGATTTCAACAAATTTGGTATCGCCGGAATCGCAGAGACGCGATCTACGCGATGGTGCACGTCCGGATCCATTTCGGGCAAGTAGAAATTTGAGTTAAATCGGACACCGTCCGGTTTAATTTGAATTTCGAACGCTCGCCGAAACTCAAGGTGAGTTATTCTCACTCACATCTGGATACTAGTAAAGTAGACAGTTAGTATTGATTGGTTGTTTGGATGTTTAGCTGAATATGTTAGTTATTATCAAATTGAATTGATATATATACTGTTGTGCTAATGTTTGTGGATGCAGGGAAAACAGGTTGGAGGGATCCAACGGGATTCCTCACAATGTAGTAATATTTTTATATTGATGATTATGCCTGTTTATATATTGTGATTAATAGTTGGAATTTAATTGCATTGTGATATTGTGGTTTAAACTATAAACCCAGAATATTAGTTATAAAGAAAATTGCAGTTTTAATTATAAAGAAATTAAATTGGGTTTCAAAGAAATTGAGAAATGGTTAAATAAGAAATTAAGAGAATATAAATATTCGAAACCTGATTTGAATGGAAAACTGAAATAAATTTGTAAAGGAATATTACTGGATAAGTTATAAATCCAAAATTAATTATATTTGATAAATCGAATTTAGAGAAATAAAGGTATTGTCAAATAATGGGTTTAAAAAGGGATTAAAATCTGAAATCTATTTTAAAATGTAAATTGGAAGTTTTAAAATTTGGAATGATAATTAATTTAAATGTTATTAGTTGAAGTTTTGGGAAATAAATTTATGTTATAAAACCCTAAAACTAAATTTAATAAATGGACAGAAATCGTGAGAAGGATTTCTGTGATGATTTAGTAGAAATGAGAGTTCCTAAGGAAAATCCAAGTTCGAGTTTTAAATTGATTTTATAAAAAGAAGTTTTAAAATCTTAAATTGGTCTTAAAGAATGTTTTGAAATTTATTATTTTAAAGTGATTATTTATAAATTAGCAATAGTAGAATTTTATAAATATTTTAATAATTATGTTTACAAATGGATTTGTTTTAAAAGTTAGTTTTGACCTAAGTATATTGAAAAAAAAAGAGTTAATCTTTTACAACTCTATTTTTATTATATAATATAACTAAAACTTATTTTAAATTAAGTTATATCTTATAAATAGTTTGCTTTTTAAATATTTTGAAAGTTATATTTTGAGTAAATAATTAGTAGTAAATTCATCTATTTAAAAGTATATTTTAAATTAAAATGTTTTTAACAGTTTTAAATCTAAACTGTTTTGAACTTGGATATTTCCAATGGGAATATATGGTAAATGATTTACCTTATAAAGGAGGAATTTTGGGGAATGTTTTCAAATGAAATTTGGAAATTTGGTAATATATCTTTTAAAGATATTTGAGGTAAATAAATAGTATGGAATATTATTTATTGTGTGATGGATGCTATGGATGTTTATGAATATAAATTGATAGTTAAATCACCGACTATCAATATTGGACAAATGCGTTGATCGTTTCGAAGAGACCGGGATCGAGATTTATTTCTCGAAAACCACTTCGATCCGGTTTGTACGTTTTCGTGCGATAAAACGTTTTCGGAGTCGAAGATGGAGCAGTGAAGTGCAAGGGCTAGTCGCTACTAATCCTGAGGATATTTCCAAAATGGATGTAGTAGGAATAGTACCTTCGGTTCCGTTCGAACCCGGGACGGACTTGTATGGACGAATGCTTCGTGACATCGTCAGCGGACGATGGGCATTCTAAGGGACATGTGCTATAAAGGTATCGTTTAGCCTCGAGCCTCATCAACCGGGAATGACTGAAAATCAGGGGATATGCAGCAAGGCTTCGTGGGTAGCCCCCACTGGAGAGTAAGGTCATCCCTGTCTAGAGGTTCCTTTTTATTTCGGCTTAGTGGTGCGGTTGCTGATCCCAACCGCGGGGTGATCTTATTCGGAATTGCCCATAGGTGATTCCGGCCTTGTGTTGCAGGGGACGAAGGGAGTAGTCCTCGGTACTGTGATCTAGACCACGTACTGTGACAGGTGGTACCCCAGTGCCTAGTCATTGTTGGAAATCCATTTTTCCCTACGAGCCTTTTACGAGTTTTGTTTGTATTACCCACTTCGGTGGCTAGTAGCTGGAATTTAATAATGTAACAATTTCGGCTATTTTATAAGTATTTGTAAATAGACCCTATTATAATATCAGAGGATTTCTATAAAAAGTGTTTTAGCTATCGTAAGGTAAAAACCCGACATGTTTATTTGTGGCGTGGTCTTACGAGATGCTTTTGTTTTCAAAAGGATTTTTGAAACTTTAATAATCAATTGTGTGCATTATTATCAGCTGGTATGCCAGACTGACTCGGGTGTTATTTCATTATAATGCTCGGGTCAGACCGAGTATTATTTGTTCAGGATAGGTTGCTATGGAGCAGGAGAGGAGCTGGAGTTCGAGACGTACTATTCTATCTATATATATATCCGCTGCTATGCTATGATTGTATGGTATGTCTGTTATGTGTTGATTGATGTATGAGGTACTCTGATGGTATGTTGTATAAACAGATATAGATTTCATTTTGTGTAAAGTTCTATAGTTACTATTATATTTTATTCCGCTGCGACTGTGAGATTCTGATATTGTTTAGTTTCTTCTTCTTCTATCTCTTTTTCTTTAACCTCAATGGTTCGTATTTCTGTTCCACTTGAGTCAATTAGGGTAGAAATAATGTTGATTCAAGGGGTACGGATTTGCGGGCTGTTACAGTTGGTATCAGAGCTTAGGTTGGCGACAACCTAGGCTTTGGTGGGGTAATTACTCATTTAATAGAGTCGATAGTACTCTATAATGAGTTGAGTGTATTAATAGCTATGAGAGCGTACTTGTTAGTGCTTATAAAATTGTTTTTATACTGTGTTGACTTATCGGTTGAGTGTTTATGAATTCTGGTCGGTGCGGGAAGTACAACCGTATCGATAGGGATTTCTAAACTCTTAAACAAGATAAACCGACATAGTATTGTTTTTAAAGTGGGTAAATGAAATAATTTTACCCAAAATTATATTTTAGTATAAAAGAAATGATTTTCTAGCTTATTATATATTGGGTGATTGTTGGATTGTTAATACCATAATTAAGTAAGAATCTTGAATATGATCTAAAATTTGAAATGATATATATAAGCAAATAAGGAATTTAGGATAGTAAAATTGAAATGGTTATAACCAAATAGAATTAATTAAATATGTTGCAAATAAGAAGTGAAATTAAAATTTGAATTTAAACCAGAATTTTAACCCGGAAGTTTTGAAAAGGATTTTTAATAGATTGAAAATAAAAATTTGGAAATTTGAAATCCTGGGAAGTTTGAAATGTTTTCCAATGTATTGAAGGCAATAATGGAATGTTGTTTTGGGTAATATTTTTGAATGGCAACTGTTTGAAAAGAATTTGGGAAAAATAAGAAGCATTGAACTCACTACAGTCGCTGGAAAATAATCCTGATGATGCTGGCCACATCATTAGAATTCATTTTCGAGTTTCTAAAGTGATGGATTGCTTCCCTAGTAATTGGTTATGGTATTGTTTGGATTTGTTGGGGATAACAGTTGTTTTGGATATTTCAAAAATGGAAATTTGTTTGGGATATGAACAAATTGTTTTGGGTACAAACAAATGGGTTTGGAAAACATGGAAATTTGATTTGATATACCAAATGGGTATATATATTTGATATATTTCAAAATGGTTTTGAGATAAAACCGGGTAAATTGAATTCTGGGAAAGTTCTAATTAAATAATGAGTAAAGTTGAAATGAATCAACTATTGAATTTGTTAAGTGGAGCTAATGCTAATAAGAAGGAAATGAGAAATTTTAATCATGGAATTAAAATTTAATTTGAGAAATTGAAGTAAATAAAATAGGTTGAAGTTAATTGAAATTT
The DNA here is from genome assembly GCA_030765085.1 of Allium cepa. Taxonomy (NCBI): domain Eukaryota; kingdom Viridiplantae; phylum Streptophyta; class Magnoliopsida; order Asparagales; family Amaryllidaceae; genus Allium; species Allium cepa. The sequence continues at coordinate 765,448,394 of CM060940.1, read as the reverse complement.
GAATTTTACTTGGATAAGTAAATAAGTTGGACTTAAAATAAAATTGATTTGGATTAAATTGAAAGGTAAGTTGATTTTGAGATTGTGGGTCATTGAGTATTGGATTATACCCATAAGCTATTAAGTATTATACTTATAGTTTGAGGTTGTGGATTTGAAGTTTGCAAAGAAATAAATTAAGGGAATTTGTATCCTGAAGAATTCAGATGTATATATATACATATGGAATTTAGAATTGTGATTATAAAATGATGGTGGAGTAAAATGAGCAATATAAGCTTTTAAAATAAATAAGTTGGTGAACTTATAAAAATTGAAAGTGAGATTATAATCACAAATGGAAGTAGTTGAATGGTATGGTGAATTCAAACTTAATCTCAAATGAAATTGTGAATTGAGATAAGGTAAGGTGGGATATAAAGAAGTGAATGAACTTAAGTTAGTAAACAAGTTTTGAACTTGTATATGGAGAATTAAATTTGGGAATTTGAAAATGAATCCAATCTAAATGAATTGGATATAAAAGGTGAAATGTAAATTGCTTATAATTGCATTAAGGAATTCACATTCTTAAGTTATTAAGTAACTTAAATTGGAGATTATAAAATGAGAATGGACTTAAATGAGCAACTTAAACTCTTGAATGGGAGTGAAATTGGAATTCATTAATGGAAAGAGTTGAAGGGTGTGGCAAATTTAAATTTTGACCATAAATGAGATGCAAAGTCTAATGAAGCAAAATGAGAACATAAATGTGAATGTTCTTAAGTGGAAAATAAGTCTTGAACTTATGTATGGGGAGAATAAGGTTTGTTTGGTAATGAAATTGAAATTGAATTTCAGTTGTGTAATAAATAATATTGAAAGAAATTTAGATTCTATTTAAAGGAGTAAAAAGGAAAGGTAGAAAATTTAAATGTGCCAAATGAAATAATTGGAAAATGGTGATATTATGAATGAATTCAGAGTAAATTAAGAAAGTGGATTGAAAACTAATATGGATAGAATTTGATAATCAGTCAAAATTTGAAGGTAAATAAAATCCAGTTTGAATTGGGATTTAATTTTGGTAATAATTATGGGAAGGGTGAATGAATAATGGAATATGAATATATTTATGATGATTTGAATTGTAAATAAAATTCAAATGAGGGAAATAATTTAAATGGTCTCTTTGTTAATAAAATAAACTTAACTTGGATTGGATAACTAAACAAAGAGCATTAAATGTGTATATGAATTGAAAATTTGATTGAATGAGAATCAAATGGAAATAAAATAAAGCTGATATAAGAAGATAATGAAAATATTGTGAAAGCATTTAAGCAAATTAAATAATAATTGTGATTAAGCTTTATAATGTTGTCTTGTATAAATTTTGTTTGGGTAAAAAAGTTGAAGTGCAAGTGGAAATGGTTTTAATTAATATTGAGATATGGATATAAGAAATGTAAATAATCCAGGATGAAATGATATTAATATAAACTGGGATTGGTTAAAGAAATAAAGATGTAAGGAAATGTAATTTAACAATTACATTGGAAAGAAGAAAAAAAAATGTTTGAGTTGTGAACCTGGTAATGGAGTAAGATTAATATAAATCTAAGTTGAAATTAATTTTAAATGGTTATAAGCTTAAGTGGCAATTGTTTTGCTTGAATGACTTGAATATTTGAATGTATTTAGAATTGAGTTGTTTAAACAACTAAATTGGTTTTGGATAAATTGGAATTTGATTAAGTGAAGTCAAATTAAAATGAAACTAAATTTGGTATGCAAGAAAGAATTGAGATATTATGCAATTGAATTGATTCTTGAATAAATTGATATGGATTAGAATCCAATTCTAAGAGTTGTATATATAAATGCAATCAAATATAGTGATTTTGCATATGAATGGGCATAGGCATAAAAGAAATGTAAATGCTTCAAAATCTGAAATAAGAATTTGGTTTGTGAATCAAACTTGATATTGAAATGATATAGAAAGATGTTAGTGAAGCACATGTTTATTATATGTTAAATAACAATGAATTGGTTGAAATAAATATGGATTGTATATAGTGGATTTGAGTATAAATCATTCAAGTGAAATTAAAATGAAGTTGGACTTGAATAAGCAATTTGAAAGGTGATTTAAAATCTTGAATTGTTGGTAAAGGATGGTTAATATTAGTAAATTTTGAAATTTGCTTGGTTTGGATTATGCCATAGATATGTTGGATTGCTTTTATATTGGAAAATGTTGATTAAAATGCACAGATCTTGTAACTAATGAGTATGTTGAGTAAGTGCAGGAATGCGAGGCGTTCGAGAGGGTTTGAAGCGCGTATATGCATTATATATTAGCCGCTTGCTTTTAAAAATTTGCTTAAAGGTACGCCTACGCAAATATAATTGAAAAATGATATATATATTGTGTTATATTTTGGTTTCCGGCCGTGTGGGCCGATGTATATATATTTGTGTATCCTGCGATATCGCAGAAGCTCCTCCGTACAGGGGAGACTCTGTCAAAATTTTCCGGAAATTTTAGGAGTTAGAAAAATTTTGGGTTTTTGGGAAAAGTTAAATAACTTGGGAAGTTATAAGTAAAAATTTAAGCTTTAGAGTTAATAAAGCGAATAGGTTTGGGAATCGAACAAAAAGATTTTGTGAAGTGTATATAAGCTTTTAACTAAGCAAATAGGGTAAGTAAATGGGTTTGAAAGTATGTTCTACCTTATACAAATTTCGGGGACGAAATTTTTATAAGGGGGGAGGAATGTAACGACCCAGAATTTTGGGTCGCCAGATTTGAACATTTAATTCATTTTAAATGTTTAATATAGATTATAATTTGAATTTTTAAATAAATGACTTTGGTTAAGATAATAAAATTGGTCAAATTTCAAATACGAGGATTTAATTGGAATTTGAATAATAATAATTTAATGTTCGAAATTGAGATAAAAGGTAATTCAGGATGTAAATAGTGATAAAAATGGTTTTAAAAGTTTATCTTGAGTTATTTGAGTGTAAATAGCGGGGTGGAAATTTTAGAAGAATTTTATAGTCGATAAATTAATATTTGGAATTTTATAATAATTTAAAAACGAATTTAATATTATTAAAATGCAACTAATCAGATTTTGGTTCGGAATGAGCCAAAATGATTTTTAATGTGTTTATAAATGTTATATGAATTATTGTTAAATTAATAAAATTTTTAAACGTGGGAATTTTGAGTGTTTTCGATAATTTCGAAAATCGCTTGATTTAATAGACGAGTTAAAATAGCCTTCCGGGGCACAGTCTCGGAATTCGACGAAACTAGTTTCATTGGATCCGTAATAGTTAGTTATTATCGGATTTCAATTTTCGTAGCAATCGGAGTTGTCGTTTGACCCCGGCAGCTCGAAACGCATCGAAATCGTTTTAATCGGTTTAAATTAAAATTGATCGTTTAATCTCATAACTCATGCATACGACCGAATTAGCTTACGAAACCTGTTCCATTGTGTCCGGAACGCGGAAAAACCCTAGAATCGCCTGTCGGAATGTGAGAATTGGAGTTCGTTTGCATTTGTGAATAAATTGAGAAAATTTGTTGATTAAATTATTATTAAACAATCATATATATTATTATATTCTCCTAAACCCTAACTCATTCATCAGGCCGCCGCTTCTTTGTATTCAATGGCCGACGTTCTCCCTCTTTCTCCTCCACTTTTCACTCAATCCTTGCATTTATTCAAGAAATTTTCTACTAGAAAATCGTAGAGAGTCATACGATCTTCGAAGTGAACGGGTATGATGGGATTTGGCGAAGTGGATGAGTGGTTAGGGGTGTTCGAACGAAGGCCGTTCGTAGGCGTTTTCTGGTGAGCAGGGAGGGCCGAGTGCCTTGGGATCTGGGGCGTGGGTGGAGGAAGGAAGAGGCTTCGTTGTGACATGGGTTGATCGACTTCTAGACAACCGTAGAGGTGGCGGCTCGAAGCCCTTGTTTGCGTGAATGGGTTGTTTGTACCTGTGGTTTGCGTTCGAGAAGATGAAAGGGGAGATGCTGGTGCGGCCTTCTTTGTTTTTGCACGTGCCAGTTTGTTTTGGGGTAATTATTATAAGAAGAAAATGGTTTTATAAATTTATATTCAAAAACTTCAAAATCGAATAATAAATTCATATGATCTCAGATTTCAACAAATTTGGTATCGCCGGAATCGCAGAGACGCGATCTACGCGATGGTGCACGTCCGGATCCATTTCGGGCAAGTAGAAATTTGAGTTAAATCGGACACCGTCCGGTTTAATTTGAATTTCGAACGCTCGCCGAAACTCAAGGTGAGTTATTCTCACTCACATCTGGATACTAGTAAAGTAGACAGTTAGTATTGATTGGTTGTTTGGATGTTTAGCTGAATATGTTAGTTATTATCAAATTGAATTGATATATATACTGTTGTGCTAATGTTTGTGGATGCAGGGAAAACAGGTTGGAGGGATCCAACGGGATTCCTCACAATGTAGTAATATTTTTATATTGATGATTATGCCTGTTTATATATTGTGATTAATAGTTGGAATTTAATTGCATTGTGATATTGTGGTTTAAACTATAAACCCAGAATATTAGTTATAAAGAAAATTGCAGTTTTAATTATAAAGAAATTAAATTGGGTTTCAAAGAAATTGAGAAATGGTTAAATAAGAAATTAAGAGAATATAAATATTCGAAACCTGATTTGAATGGAAAACTGAAATAAATTTGTAAAGGAATATTACTGGATAAGTTATAAATCCAAAATTAATTATATTTGATAAATCGAATTTAGAGAAATAAAGGTATTGTCAAATAATGGGTTTAAAAAGGGATTAAAATCTGAAATCTATTTTAAAATGTAAATTGGAAGTTTTAAAATTTGGAATGATAATTAATTTAAATGTTATTAGTTGAAGTTTTGGGAAATAAATTTATGTTATAAAACCCTAAAACTAAATTTAATAAATGGACAGAAATCGTGAGAAGGATTTCTGTGATGATTTAGTAGAAATGAGAGTTCCTAAGGAAAATCCAAGTTCGAGTTTTAAATTGATTTTATAAAAAGAAGTTTTAAAATCTTAAATTGGTCTTAAAGAATGTTTTGAAATTTATTATTTTAAAGTGATTATTTATAAATTAGCAATAGTAGAATTTTATAAATATTTTAATAATTATGTTTACAAATGGATTTGTTTTAAAAGTTAGTTTTGACCTAAGTATATTGAAAAAAAAAGAGTTAATCTTTTACAACTCTATTTTTATTATATAATATAACTAAAACTTATTTTAAATTAAGTTATATCTTATAAATAGTTTGCTTTTTAAATATTTTGAAAGTTATATTTTGAGTAAATAATTAGTAGTAAATTCATCTATTTAAAAGTATATTTTAAATTAAAATGTTTTTAACAGTTTTAAATCTAAACTGTTTTGAACTTGGATATTTCCAATGGGAATATATGGTAAATGATTTACCTTATAAAGGAGGAATTTTGGGGAATGTTTTCAAATGAAATTTGGAAATTTGGTAATATATCTTTTAAAGATATTTGAGGTAAATAAATAGTATGGAATATTATTTATTGTGTGATGGATGCTATGGATGTTTATGAATATAAATTGATAGTTAAATCACCGACTATCAATATTGGACAAATGCGTTGATCGTTTCGAAGAGACCGGGATCGAGATTTATTTCTCGAAAACCACTTCGATCCGGTTTGTACGTTTTCGTGCGATAAAACGTTTTCGGAGTCGAAGATGGAGCAGTGAAGTGCAAGGGCTAGTCGCTACTAATCCTGAGGATATTTCCAAAATGGATGTAGTAGGAATAGTACCTTCGGTTCCGTTCGAACCCGGGACGGACTTGTATGGACGAATGCTTCGTGACATCGTCAGCGGACGATGGGCATTCTAAGGGACATGTGCTATAAAGGTATCGTTTAGCCTCGAGCCTCATCAACCGGGAATGACTGAAAATCAGGGGATATGCAGCAAGGCTTCGTGGGTAGCCCCCACTGGAGAGTAAGGTCATCCCTGTCTAGAGGTTCCTTTTTATTTCGGCTTAGTGGTGCGGTTGCTGATCCCAACCGCGGGGTGATCTTATTCGGAATTGCCCATAGGTGATTCCGGCCTTGTGTTGCAGGGGACGAAGGGAGTAGTCCTCGGTACTGTGATCTAGACCACGTACTGTGACAGGTGGTACCCCAGTGCCTAGTCATTGTTGGAAATCCATTTTTCCCTACGAGCCTTTTACGAGTTTTGTTTGTATTACCCACTTCGGTGGCTAGTAGCTGGAATTTAATAATGTAACAATTTCGGCTATTTTATAAGTATTTGTAAATAGACCCTATTATAATATCAGAGGATTTCTATAAAAAGTGTTTTAGCTATCGTAAGGTAAAAACCCGACATGTTTATTTGTGGCGTGGTCTTACGAGATGCTTTTGTTTTCAAAAGGATTTTTGAAACTTTAATAATCAATTGTGTGCATTATTATCAGCTGGTATGCCAGACTGACTCGGGTGTTATTTCATTATAATGCTCGGGTCAGACCGAGTATTATTTGTTCAGGATAGGTTGCTATGGAGCAGGAGAGGAGCTGGAGTTCGAGACGTACTATTCTATCTATATATATATCCGCTGCTATGCTATGATTGTATGGTATGTCTGTTATGTGTTGATTGATGTATGAGGTACTCTGATGGTATGTTGTATAAACAGATATAGATTTCATTTTGTGTAAAGTTCTATAGTTACTATTATATTTTATTCCGCTGCGACTGTGAGATTCTGATATTGTTTAGTTTCTTCTTCTTCTATCTCTTTTTCTTTAACCTCAATGGTTCGTATTTCTGTTCCACTTGAGTCAATTAGGGTAGAAATAATGTTGATTCAAGGGGTACGGATTTGCGGGCTGTTACAAAAAATCACTTTCAAAACATTTTAAAATTCCAAAATTTGGTCCAATGATGCTACATACCAAATAGTCAATCACGACTACAACGATATCATATATCGTATATGACAATCAAGGAATATAAAAATATTCTTAATCAAATAAATACTGTTGAGGAATCCAGTTGGATCCCTCCAACCTGTTTTCCTGCATCCACAAACATTAGCACAATACCAATTCCGCTCCAGTACGGAATTATCGCGGTATATGAGATTTAAAATATTATCCGCTTAATAGACCGCGCAATAGGGTCTCATCCGCTATACAAATGCGGGAAATCAATAACTGCAATATATACATATGCCAATATATATATATATATTGCTATTATATATAATACCAATTTCACCGTTTATGAAATATTCGCGGTATATGTTTTTAATAAATAACATCCGCTTAATAACGGCGCATAATGTCTATTTTAACAATCAATAGATAACAACCATTATTCAAACATACATTCAAATATTTTAAATCTAACTATTTAAAATAAAAATCGAAACTGATTCGATTGAGTGAGAAGTTCTCACCTTGATTTCAATTTCGTTTTAGCGATTTATTTCGAATAAAATTAAAAGGACGTTTAATTTTACCCAAAATTCTCACTAACTCCAAACGACTCCAATCCAATTTCATAGCGTAGTGCTCGTCCATACGATTCCAACGCAACTGGTTTCGCGCGTTTTCGACCTCATATGAAAAAGTTATGATTTTTCAAAGATTACACGAATTTTCTATAAATAAATTTACAACAATATTAACTAATTTTAACCTAACAAAATCATGACCACTGGATCATGCTTCCTTGCATCACGACCGTGCGCATGCTTCTTCTCCAACACTCGTTCACGCGCGCGTATCCTACAGTTGTAGCCGAACACACTTATACAAATTAGGGTTAATTCTTGCGCCTCCAAAACTCGATTAAAATTCGATCAGGATACCTCATGTCGCGCGCCTCCCCTAGCTCCACCCACGGCCCAAGTGTGGCTAGGTCCGGTCGACACATATGCACGCATCACGAGGCCGAACGCATGGCCTTCCTCTCCTTCTTGCCGTCGATCTATGACTCCAATTTCGATCACAACCGTTGAAGTTGTAGATCCTAGTGTGCTTGACATTTTCTTAGTTGAAAGTTTTCGAAATCATTGAGTGGATTGGGAGATAATTGGAGGAGAAGGTTGGAGTTTTTTGGCCATTGATGAGGGGGGTGGTGGCTGGCTTTGAAACTAGGGTTAGGTTAATTTTTTTTTCTCTTGTGAAGGTGGGCTATTTATAGGAAATAAAACAAAATATTATTCATTTCGGAAATTCCGAACTCCGATTTACGTGCCGTAACCAGCGTTTCTAGGGTTTACCCCGCATTCCGGACACAATGGAATAGGTTTCGGAAGCTAATTCGGACATCTGTGCGAGATATGGCAATAAACGTTCAATTTAAATTAAACCGATTTAAACGATTTTCTAGGCGTTTTAATTTGCACCGGACAAACGATAAATCCAATTGACACGAAATTTGAAACCTTACAATAATATCACATTACGGATCCGATGAAACTGGTGTCGTCGAAATCCGAGACTTTTTGAAAAATGGCTATTTTAACTCGCCAAATTAAAATTAAAACAATTTCGATGTGTTTCGAGCTGCCACGATCAAACGACAACTCCGATTGCTACCAAAATTGAAATTCGATAATAACTAACTATTACGGATCCAATGGAACTAGTTTCGTTCAATTCTGAGACTGTTCAAAAATTGACTATTTTCCCTAGTCGATTAAATATTAAAATATTCAATTTTCACAAATTAACTTTTAATTCGATTTTAAAAGTTCTAAAACATCTTTCTAACTTCAATATGATAAAATAAAATTTCCCAAATCATTTTCAATCATATTTAACCCAATTTTCAATTATTTCCATAATTTAACATATTAAATTATCGATTTAATTATCCAATTAAATCCAATTATTCGAATTAAAATTCATTCACTTATAAATTTCACTTATTAATATTTAAAATTAATTAAATATTCAAATTTTAGTTAATTAAAATTCTGGGTCGTTACAATCTTCCCCCTTAAAAGAATTTCGTCCTTGAAATTATCAAGTAAGAAAAGTTATAGAATCTATTAATTTTCCATAAATCCATAGTTAAATTTCTTATAACAACTTTACTAAGTTTTCAAATCATACTTAGTTATTTTTTCAAACCAAACTACTATTGTTTAACTTCAATTCCAAAACCAAAATTAAAGTTTTCAAAATTTTCCAATTTTCTCAAATTTTTCTAACGCCTTAAATTTTCGGAAAAATTCGCCATAGTCTCCTTTGCGCGGCTCGATCCTAGAAAAAAAATTGACAGTATATATATCACAAATATACATCTCATCAAGTAATGAGGCATCCCGTAGGGAAAAAGTATAAAAGTACGATATGTAGTCCGAGATATGTACCTTATATTTTATTAGCGAGCATATACGGCTAATATAGCGCGAAAGCGAGCTCCAAATGCGAAGCAAACGCGGTCCACACCTACTAAACACTCAACAACCAAATTCCTTTGCTTATATTCATTCAATTTGGTTTAACACCATCACTTTCAATTGGTTTAATTAAATTGATTTTCATTCAATTATTCAACTTCCAATAACATTAGATTTTTAATGAATTGACACTCATATTCATTATTCCATATCAATTATTCACATTTAATTGATTACTATTCAATCCATTCATTCAATTCAATTTCTAAAGTTGAATTTCATTACATAACTTAAGTCCGTATCTGTAATGAACTGAATAAAATGGTAACAGAGATGACGAATCAATTTTATCTATTATGGATTTTTATATTAACAACTTTAATAATTTTTTTTTTAAAATCTGTCAATCCCGTGTGGCTGCAGTACACACGTATATTAATACACATGTGCACTGCCTCGCCAACACGCGTGCAAGCGCAAATCGGACAAATCACTGCAAAGAAAATGCTCAAGGCAAAACTAGTGCCAACTTGAACAAAAACAGTAAGCAAACAAACATGCAGCAGCAACATGCAACACGGATCGTGTACAGGGCAGTGAACAAGTACAGTGAAACAAATGCAGGGAGCAGCAGACACAACAAACACAGAGGCAACAGCAATGAATCGCAGAGCCAAACAAGTACAGGGGAACAGGTGATACAAATGAACCAACAATACATGCAAGTGAACAGAAGTTTGGAATCAAAACATGATCAGGGCCAGTTGATAACAGGGAACACAAGTGTGGCAAATGCAAACTGTGGTGAAGCAACAAAGATGAACAAGAGCTAGTAATATATACAGGCCGCAACAAAAATGCACCACCAAGCAAGATGATAACCCATATATATATATATATATATATATATATATATATATATATATATATACAAGAATGCATATATATATATATATATATATATATATACATGCCAGAAATCAAGAAGACGATGTAACTTCAAAGGGAAACATATGGGTCAGTGCAACATGTGCAACTCAGTGAATTAGAGGCAACAAAAATGGAATGCAACAGTGAAGTTCAACATTATCAGAGAGCATATGGAATGCGCAGATTCAAGTTAAAGTATCAGATCATCAGCATGCAAATGAAACTGGGTTAGTGCAGACAAAAAAAATGAATACAACTCATTGAGTTCATGACAGAATATGCATAAGAAATGCATCAGTGATGCAAAGAAAATGGTAACAGTAAGACATTAAACCACAAGCCCACGTCAAGATGGCTACAGAATGTATTCATGACTAAAACCAGGCAACATGCTGATGTAGGACATAGCAATTAAATGCAATTCATTTAAACAATTCAATTTAAACCTATATTTAAAAACTGAAGTTTAATCTCCACCTTCAATTTAAATTTTACTCTTACATATAAAACAGAAACAGTTTCTGTTTTATTAAGAAAAATCAAACTTTGAAATTCCCTGAATTTAAACCATTTCAAAAGACAACAGAATTCAAACTTATTTGAATTCAACTTAAATTCAGTTTCAAAATTCCAAGTTTACATTTCCATTTATCACTTCAACACCATTTTAAAATAAACTGGAAACAATTCTGTTTCCTATATGCAGACCTGAAACTAAGTTTACTCGAGCAAGCTTAAATTTTCTTCGGGAAAATATCCTCACCGCTTCGAGTTACAGAGAACAGAGGACAATCAAAGACACAGTTGCAAACAGTCAAAGGCAAGACATATGCAACATGGTGCAGAAACAAAACTAAGGATGATACAGAACAGTGTACAGGGAACAATGTAGCACAGACCAATTGCTCACCAAGATGACCAAGCAATGATCAGAGACCAGAAAGGTCAGAAGCACAGTGACAATCTTATGAAGACAAGTACACACGCAATACAGGTTTAAATTTAAAACAATAGCATCTGTTCTCATCAATTTAAATAAAAATTTAAATATCATTTGCTCTCTTCAGTTTAAAACAAAATTTTAGTATCTGTTCTTATCAATTTAAAAAAACAAAATTTAAGTAGCATCAGTTCTTATCAGAAAAAAATAAATATCAGATATAACATCTGTTCCATCAATTTAAAACAAAACCAAATAGCATCTGTTTCATCAATTTTAAAAAAAAACAATATCAATTAGCATCTATTCTTAACAGTTTAAAACAAATTTGAAACATGAAATAGCATCTGCTCTCATCAGTTAAAGTTCAAGAAATCGAGCAAGTGACAGCAAATAGCATCTGTCCTTAACAGTTTAAACGAAAATTCACAAAACATCTGTTCTTGTTAGTTCAGATTCAAGTAACCAAGCCAATGATAACAGATAACACCCAAAACATAGCATGCAACCAAGCATTCAATTCCACAAATTTAAACACTTGAAATAAAATTAATCGTGAGCCAAAGACTCACCTTTCACCGAATCGAAATGGAGCGCACGCGAGTTGAAGCAAGAATGAAGCCGAAGCCCTAATTTGAAGGCGAACGAAGACGAATTGGAGAGGCCGCCATTAAATTTTCTTCGGTTTGAAATTGTTTAGGGTTCGAATGAATTGGGGGAAAGGGTGTCGTGTTTTTAAGGAGAAGAGAACGTGTGTTTTAGGGTATGGTTTACGGCATGGAACACGGCATGTTTTTAAGAAGGGGATGGAGACGTGAAAAACTGCGTGAATCAAGGCGTGTGAAGCGGCGTGTTTGTGGCTGAAAGGAGTAAGGCAGTATGTTTCTTTTTATATTTATTTTATTTTATTTTGTATCTTTTCTTATTATTTTTTTCATTTTATATTCAATTGTTTTGTTTAATTTTTTTTTTCTTAAATAAACATAGAACGTTTTGAAGTTCTACTATCAACATCTATTTATAAATTTACATAAATATAATTCGTAAATCCAAACTTATTTTTTTTTCTAAGTCATTTGTTTGAATTTAAAATACAATTTCTAATATTCAATTTCAAACTTCAAAGTTAAATTCAAATTTCTATTCAACTTTAAAAATAGATTAAATTCTAAAATTTAATCGTCAACTTCATAGTTTTATTGGAATTCAATTTAAAATTATCTCAAATATTTAAAATTAATTAAATATCTTCATTTTTAAATTGTTCAAAATTCAGGATCGTTACAATCTCCCCTACTTAAAAGAATTTCGTCCCGAAATTATAAGTTAGGAAAAAAAACGATTGCTAAAATCTCACCGATATTTATATCCTACACAATTTTACCAAGTTTCAAACTCATAAATAAATATAGGATTCATTCCATTTATTTCATTTCACTAGTTTTGTTCATCGATTTCAATAACCAAGACAGAAAAGTCTTTTACCAAAAATTTTTTTGACTTATAAAACTCAGATTTTTAAACTTGAAATCTTTCATGCTAAATATTTGCATAATATATCTTTATCCAAAACTGTGGACTTTCAAGATATTTTAAAGATCTTCTTCCTTAATTCATTAAGTTAGAATTGTGTAATTCTAATTTCAGATTATTGATTTTCTATTCAAAGTTTTGAAAATACTTGATAACTCGAAGTTTAACAAGTCCATCGTCGTTCTCACAGACTTTAGGCATACGCTGATCAGGCGCAAGACTAAAAATCTTCAAGTACTAAACATACTTGCTTCAACTCCCAGTGAAAATACTTTTTAAAAATTATTTTAAAAATGGATATGGAAAGTCCGTTCCCCCATGGATCACAGTTTACCCGGCGGTTTCGCTACTATCTCAGTAGAATCACTTGTGATCTCAGATTTCTCATCACTCCTGAATTTCGCCATGGTTATCGCCTTAGATCGCGGTCCACACGGCGGTTACGCTACTATCTCAGTAGAATCGCTCGTAGCCTTAGGCATCACGCCCCTCAAATTACGCTTCGGATTCCAGATCGCAGTTTACTCGGCGGTTGCGCTACTATCTCAGTAGAATCGCTTGTAACTGTAGGCATCACGCCCCACGAATTACGCCAGCATCAATCACATAATCCCAAGCACGATGATCCATCGTGGGGGATATCATATCAGTCCCATTGGACATTCCACTAATGGAATTCTACGTAGCTACGATTTACAATGGACACTCCACCGAGTTCCAATCACCTTCACACATAATAATTGGAAGGTACATTTCCATATCCTCAGTTTTTTTAGAAAACATATGTCACATACATATAGTACTTCATTTCACATTTCGTACTTATCATACCTATGTAAACTTACACAGGACTTTCATAATAATGACTTTCTAAACTGATGGTTTTCGATTATATTCACATATATAAGTTACGAAAACTCAATTCACATTCACAACAAATAGAGGATTCCAAATTTTCCATCACGTTTAAAATTTTCCTCTAAATCGATTTGAAAATTTAAGGTTATCTCAAACCTAATTCACATTCATAATCCAATTCATTATCGACTTCACATTCGATTTGGATTTCACGTTACATCGTCAATTCTCAACACATAATTGATGTCTATCGATATATAACCTCTAAGCTCGTACGTCTCAGAGAAGGGTGTTAAGCTAAAAGAATAAATTCTCCGCCACCACAGATATATATTTAATAGAGATCAAATGATATGTCATCAATTCACAATGTTAGACATACAATCCCAATCGACTATCCAAAATTCAAAGCTGAACTTATATTATTTTTGGTGTCAAACTTAAACTCAATTTAACTCAAGATTCAATCTTTGAAAAATTTCCAAGTTGAACTAATTGTTCACATTTCTCAAAATAATATCTTTACAAGATATATAATTTTCACACTTAGCCATTTGAAACTAATTTCAAATATTCATTTCTCAATTTATCTTTAAAAGATAAAATTTCAAACCTTTCATTTCATATTGGAAAACATTTCCATACTTATTAAATAATAAGTAATTCACAAATTCTTTTATTTTCAACACTTTGAAAATATTCAATATACTTGAATCAAAATTAAGTATATATTCCATTCTTTAAGGAAATCATTCTTTAAACACATTTATTTGAGTTAAAACGAATGTTGCGTAAAACATCGTTACGACAACTCAAAATCACTAGTATAGGGATTCGGATTTAAGATAGATATATAAATCCCAATACTATAAACAACATTTCCTTCCGGAAACCATTTACTATAACAACAGTGTTATAGTCCACCATTTCCTTAATTTTCTCGAAAACGTCTATTTCAACAATTGAATGTTGAAATCTATGTATTCGATAGTTAATGCATTTTAAAACATATTTAAAACTATTAACTTTTTCAACTTCAACTTAATTCAATAGTTTGAATTCTGTATACATTTCACAATATTAGTTTTAAACCGATTTCAAACTTTTCAATATTATGTTTTTCACTTAATTTAATTCTCCGCACGTTTAAATTCAAATTCATCACTGAATTTATTAAACCTATAATGGATTATCATGTTGACAACTTCAAATTTGAAATTTAAATTCTATTTGAACTTTGCATTTACTTTCTATTTCAAAAAATAGTCAACTAGTTCTTTAGTAAATCATTCATCAATTTAGTTCCATTAAATTCATATTTCCACATTAACTATTTTAGGCAATAGTTTTAAACTTGTAATATAAACTTCACATCAAAGTAGTTTGATTCATACAGTTAAATCAACAATTAAATTTCATTTCATAATATCTCTTCCCTAAAACATATCCGTTTTATTCAATAATATATTCACTGTCCAAAATCGTGAATATACTTTGTCAACCAATTTTTTTTATCATTTCTACAACTTATTTTTATTTTTAAAGGATTACCCACTGTCCAAAATCGTGGATATATCTCCTTTAATAAGTTATAACAAATTACTTATCAAATTCAATTGATTTCGAACTTATAAACAATCTTCACAAATTCCATTTCTATTTATAAAACCTCGATTTATAAATCTTCTTATTGATTCAATTCAATTCAATTTATATAACTCAGTTATATACCCAAAAGTTCATATTATAAGTTAAATACTTATAATCCATTTATTCACTAAATAATTCTTCATCACATTTGAAATCAATTTCAAAAGAATTCAAAGTCAAATTCTCGAGTTATAATTCAATAATTCTCTTGGTTATAACCAAATTAACATATCCCTTTATTTCACAATTATTACTCGAAATATTCAAGTTATTCGATTTAAACCAATTTAAACCGATTCATTAATTCATTAGTTCTCTTAACTCATATTTCATTTTTCATAGATCTCAATAATTCGATATTGAGTTTCCGAACGATCGAAACTCAAATCTAATGAGACCTCACCGAAGAGAACTATCGCAAACTCACATTTAGAGAGGGGAATTTTCAAAATAATTCAAAATTTCAAAATACCTTTTATTTTTAAAGAAAACAATTTCATACTTCTTTAAATTTGAAAACACTTTCTTTATAGTGGTTCTAGTAACTATTCATATTAAACATCATAAACTGAGCTTTGAGTAAACCAAAGCTCTGATACCACTTTTGTAATGAACTGAATAAAATGGTAACAGAGATGACGAATCAATTTTATCTATTATGGATTTTTATATTAACAACTTTAATAATTTTTTTTTTAAAAATCTGTCAATCCCGTGTGGCTGCAGTACACACGTATATTAATACACATGTGCACTGCCTCGCCAACACGCGTGCAAGCGCAAATCGGACAAATCACTGCAAAGAAAATGCTCAAGGCAAAACTAGTGCCAACTTGAACAAAAACAGTAAGCAAACAAACATGCAGCAGCAACATGCAACACGGATCGTGTACAGGGCAGTGAACAAGTACAGTGAAACAAATGCAGGGAGCAGCAGACACAACAAACACAGAGGCAACAGCAATGAATCGTAGAGCCAAACAAGTACAGGGGAACAGGTGATACAAATGAACCAACAATACATGCAAGTGAACAGAAGTTTGGAATCAAAACATGATCAGGGCCAGTTGATAACAGGGAACACAAGTGTGGCAAATGCAAACTGTGGTGAAGCAACAAAGATGAACAAGAGCTAGTAATATATACAGGCCGCAACAAAAATGCACCACCAAGCAAGATGATAACCCATATATATATATATATATATATATATATATATATATATATATATATATATATATATATATATACAAGAATGCATATATATATATATACATGCCAGAAATCAAGAAGACGATGTAACTTCAAAGGGAAACATATGGGTCAGTGCAACATGTGCAACTCAGTGAATTAGAGGCAACAAAAATGGAATGCAACAGTGAAGTTCAACATTATCAGAGAGCATATGGAATGCGCAGATTCAAGTTAAAGTATCAGATCATTTGGGTTAGTGCAGACAAAAAAAATGAATACAACTCATTGAGTTCATGACAGAATATGCATAAGAAATGCATCAGTGATGCAAAGAAAATGGTAACAGTAAGACATTAAACCACAAGCCCAAGTCAAGATGGCTACAGAATGTATTCATGACTAAAACCAGGCAACATGCTGATGTAGGACATAGCAATTAAATGCAATTCATTTAAACAATTCAATTTAAACCTATATTTAAAAACTGAAGTTTAATCTCCACCTTCAATTTAAATTTTACTCTTACATATAAAACAGAAACAGTTTCTGTTTTATTAAGAAAAATCAAACTTTGAAATTCCCTGAATTTAAACCATTTCAAAAGACAACAGAATTCAAACTTATTTGAATTCAACTTAAATTCAGTTTCAAAATTCCAAGTTTACATTTCCATTTATCACTTCAACACCATTTTAAAATAAACTGGAAACAATTCTGTTTCCTATATGCAGACCTGAAACTAAGTTTACTCGAGCAAGCTTAAATTTTCTTCGGGAAAATATCCTCACCGCTTCGAGTTACAGAGAACAGAGGACAATCAAAGACACAGTTGCAAACAGTCAAAGGCAAGACATATGCAACATGGTGCAGAAACAAAACTAAGGATGATACAAAACAGTGTACATGGAACAATGCAGCACAGACCAATTGCTCACCAAGATGACCAAGCAATGATCAGAGACCAGAAAGGTCAGAAGCACAGTGACAATCTTATGAAGACAAGTACACACGCAATACAGGTTTAAATTTAAAACAATAGCATCTGTTCTCATCAATTTAAATAAAAATTTAAATAGCATTTGCTCTCTTCAGTTTAAAACAAAATTTTAGTATCTGTTCTTATCAATTTAAAAAAACAAAATTTAAGTAGCATCAGTTCTTATCAGAAAAAAATAAATATCAGATATAACATCTGTTCCATCAATTTAAAACAAAACCAAATAGCATCTGTTTCATCAATTTTAAAAAAAATATATCAATTAGCGTCTGTTCTTAACAGTTTAAAACAAATTTGAAACATGAAATAGCATCTGCTCTCATCAGTTAAAGTTCAAGAAATCGAGCAAGTGACAGCAAATAGCATCTGTCCTTAACAGTTTAAATGAAAATTCACAAAACATCTGTTCTTGTTAGTTCAGATTCAAGTAACCAAGCCAATGATAACAGATAACACCCAAAACATAGCATGCAACCAAGCATTCAATTCCACAAATTTAAACACTTGAAATAAAATTAATCGTGAGCCAAAGACTCACCTTTCACCGAATCGAAATGGAGCGCACGCGAGTTGAAGCAAGAATGAAGCCGAAGCCCTAATTTGAAGGCGAACGAAGACGAATTGGAGAGGCCGCCATTAAATTTTCTTCGGTTTGAAATTGTGTAGGGTTCGAATGAATTGGGGGAAAGGGTGTCGTGTTTTTAAGGAGAAGAGAACGTGTGTTTTAGGGTATGGTTTACGGCATGGAACACGGCATGTTTTTAAGAAGGGGATGGAGACGTGAAAAACTGCGTGAATCAAGGCGTGTGAAGCGGCGTGTTTGTGGCTGAAAGGAGTAAGGCAGTATGTTTCTTTTTATATTTATTTTATTTTATTTTGTATCTTTTCTTATTATTTTTTTTTCATTTTATATTCAATTGTTTTGTTTATTTTTTTTTCTTAAATAAACATAGAACGTTTTGAAGTTCTACTATCAACATCTATTTATAAATTTACATAAATATAATTCGTAAATCCAAACTTATTTTTTTTTCTAAGTCATTTGTTTGAATTTAAAATACAATTTCTAATATTCAATTTCAAACTTCAAAGTTAAATTCAAATTTCTATTCAACTTTAAAAATAGATTAAATTCTAAAATTTAATCGTCAACTTCATAGTTTTATTGGAATTCAATTTAAAATTATCTCAAATATTTAAAATTAATTAAATATCTTCATTTTTAAATTGTTCAAAATTCAGGATCGTTACAGTATCTATCACTTAACTTTATTATTTTACTTTGATACCAATATCAACTTCATTCAACAACTCTTGGTTTTACATAACTTAAATTCCCACTTATAAATAAATTCAGCTTCCAATTCTAAAGTAAATTTCCATTTAACTTTAAATTCATTTTTTATTACAACTCATATTGATAAATATATTCATATAGTTTCACTTCTTATATATATAAGTTTATTTCACAATTGTAAATCACTTTAATTATAATTCAATTCTTATAATTCATTTTCTTATACAATTATTCTTCAATTTATATTATTCAAACAACCTAACAATCAACTTATATATACTTTAATAATTCTAAAAAATTATTCCTTTATATATAAAATATAATCAAGGTAAAATTATTTCATTTACCCAATTTCAAAACAATATTGTGCCGAATTGTTCTATTCAAGTGTTTAGAAACCCCTTAATGCAGGCCAGAGAGTCGAAGCCTTAAGTCGGTCCCGACCTAACTTGCTTATAAGTCGAGTACGACTTAAGGAATCACTGGAGGAAGAAGTCCGACCTAAAGAATTTCAGGAAAAAGAAGGCCTAGGTCGTATACGACCTAAGGAGAAAGGTATAGGTCATGGCCGAGCTAACGAGAACAGGCAACGACCTAAGAAAACGCAAAACACTGAGTTGCGACCTAACGAAGGCACCTTAGGTCGGTCACGACCTAAGGAAGGGATGTTAGATCGTCTACGACCTATGAGAAGCATTCTAAGTCGCCTACGACCTAGTGGAAATTCCGAAAGAAGAAATCACCGACCTAAGTTAGGTCGCGAGGAAGATGGGTCGCATGAAGTTCCTGTTACCACATTATTAGGTCGCGAACGACCTAACTCATAAAGTCGCAAGAAGATTGCTGAAGCACTCCTTTAGGTCGCGAACGACCTTAACTAAGTCGCCATGTAATGTACAGGTGTGTGTTAGGTCGGAAACGACCTTGTATAAGTCGTAGGTCGTTAACGACCTATCTTAAGTCGTGGTTGTTGAGTCAGTCCATATGAATGTTAGATCGCGTGAGTTGTTTGTTAGGTCGCGTTGAGTGCTGTGTTGTATACAGGAGAATATGCAGTGTTGATAGGTCGCTGCCGACCTAGGTGCTGAAAGGTGTTGAGTCGTTGATGTTAGGTCGCTGCCGACCTAAGTTAGGTCGTAAGTCGCGGCCGACCTAAGAGTTGGGTAATGATTGTTGTGTTGAGTTGTAATTCCTATAAATAGCGTGTGTGTTGTAATTTTTGGTGGTGGTTGATTTTGAATAAAATTTCTCTTTTGTTAGCTTTGTGCTTTCATACCAATTGGTAGTTGAGTGTAATCTCCTATCTCCTCTTTCGGTTAATCGAGTGCGCTCGATTCAACGATCGTAGAAGCCGATTCACGGAATCTAGTGCGCTAGATCAACGTGCGAAGAATCGTAGATCTTGAAACACGGTATAGTGCGCTATCAACGTGTTTGAGATAGCTAGAGTTCGGTATCTTTGGATCAACGAACTTGGGCATTTTTGGTATCTTCAACTCACCGATTGCTACAATCCATCGATTGAAGTTTTGTTTGATTAATCCGCTGCGTCATTTTTGGTATCAGAGCCATACTTAGCCAATCATAGCTAAGTTTGATTCTTGGAGCCAAGTTTTTTGAAGTTTTTGAAGTTTATGAAGTTTGAAGTTGTTCATTGTGTTCATATTGAAGTTGCATCAAGTTTGGAGTGTTTGATCCATTCCATTTAGGATCAAAAGGAGCAAAGGTGTTTGAATTGGTGTTTGCGCGCCAAGGAAAGAAGTGAGGCCGTGTATACTTTGAGCCGAGCCAAAGAGTGTTGGAGCAAGTCTTGCCGAGTCAACTTGTAGCCGAGACATTGTATTGCCGAGATAAGTCAAGGCAAACTTTTGTGAAGTGTACATTCTTTGCCGAGCTAAGTGTGCCGATCCAAGGGAGAGCCGACCTAACTTGAACCGAGTTGGGTTGAGTCGTATATAAAGCTTTGCCGAGACATAGGAGCCGAGTCATATTGAGCCGTGACTTGTTGTTGGAAGTCTTGAAGTCTTGTGTTAAATTTTTGAAGTCTTGTGAAGTTTACAACCATGCCACCAAGGAGAGCTAACCGACATCAAAACGTTGAAGCTTTGTATCGTAGAGAAGAAGCTGAACTTATGGAACAACGTATTAATGATAAATTCGATGAAGGCATTGGTAAATTGGAGAGATTGATGAATGACTTGAATCAAAGGAGGAGATCACCAAACTCGAACCATGGAGGAAACCGAGTTTCGCCATCGGTTACGGAAGCGAGGAGGGTATCACCACATTCATGTAGAGATAGAAGAGAAACATCAATTTCATCACGAAGAGATCATCATGACTATGTACATGAAGAGAGAAGGAGTCAACGTGAATTTGACCATGAAGCATATAGAGATGAGGAGAGACATAGTCAAAGAAGCATGCATGAACGAAGGGATGACATGGGTCGAGATCGATGTAGGCGTACTTTTGATTTTGTTGAAGAAGGTGATAGAGCAAGTATTCATTATCGAGATCGAGACCAAGTTCGGAATTCTTATCGGGATGTTGAGGATGATCGTCGTTGGGAGTCGGGTATGAAGATGGAGATTCCGGAGTTTAAAGGCGGGATGGTTGCTGAGGAGTTTCTTGATTGGTTGTCTAATGTGGAGGAAATCTTTGATTTCAAGGAGGTGCCGGAGAGTCGAAGGGTGAAGTTAGTTGCTACAAGGCTGAAGGGGAGAGCATTGGCATGGTGGCAGCAAACTAAACTTACTCGAGAACGGATGGGGAAGTCAAAGATAGAATCTTGGGAGAAGATGAAGAAGTTGATGAGATCTACTTTCTTACCTTACAACTACCAATCACTTATGTACCAAAGGTTGCAGAATCTGAGGCAGGGGACTAAATCTGTTAGTGATTATGCTGATGAATTCTACCAACTCATTGCCAGAAACGATATAATGGAGACAGAAGAACAGCTGACTGCTAGATTCATTGGAGGTTTGAGAATGCAGATCCAGGATATGGTTAATATGTTTGATCCTAGATCCGTTGCAGAAGCACATCAAAAAGCATTGGCTTGGGAGAAACAAGGAAGGCGTGGAGGAGGTGTGTTTACTAACTCTAATAATCCAGTGAAGGGTGTTGGTGGAAGTTCTCATGTTCCTAAACCAGTTTCAAAGCCAGTAGTGAAGGAGGTTGAGAAGGCGAAGGCTAGTACTGTTTTCAAATGTTATAATTGTCAAGAGTTGGGGCATAAAAGCAATGAGTGTCCGAAGCCAAAGAAGAGAACCATGGTTGCAGAGGTTGAAGCAGATGATGGTGAGGAGGCAGAGTATTCAAATGTACCTTATGTTGAGGAAGAAGAAGAAGTGTCGGGTGATGAAGGATGTAATCTTATGTTGAGGAGAAGTTGTTTGACACCAAAGCAAGAGGAGGAATGTAGTTGGCTGAGAAGCAATATTTTTCAATCGACATGCACTATTCTGGGGAAAGTCTGCAAGTTCGTTATTGATGCGGGAAGTTGTGATAATATTATTTCTTCAGAGGCAGTTAGAAAGTTGAACTTGAAGACCGAGAAACATCCGAAACCGTACAAGCTAACATGGTTAAGGAAGGGAGGTGAAGTGAAAGTATGTCGAAGAGCTTGTGTTAATTTTTCGATTGGGAAGAAGTACAAGGACGAAATTTGGTGTGATGTCGTAGATATGGATGTTTGTCACTTATTGTTGGGCAGACCATGGCAGTTTGACAGAGCAGTACAGCATGACGGTCGTGCCAACAGTTACAGTTTCATGTTCGAGGGTACTAAGATCACTTTGGTTCCCAAGAGACAGCAACAGAAGGAGAGCAAGCTAGAAGAGATTGAAGAATTGAAAACTCTGTTGACTTTGAAGGAGTTTGTCAAGGAAGTCGAAGAAGAACCTGAAGTGTTTCTTTTGATTGGGAGAGAGAGTAGTGAAGAAGTTGAGATTCCAGAAGAAGTAAAGCCTGTTTTGAAAGAATTTGAAGATGTCTTTCCAGATGAGTTACCAAAGGAGTTACCACCACTTAGAGACATTCAGCATCAGATTGATCTTGTTCCAGGAGCAGTGTTACCACACCGACCACATTACAGAATGAGTCCGAAGGAACATGAGGAGTTACGGAGGCAGGTGGAAGAGTTGCTTGAGCAGGGTCGTATTCAGGAAAGTTTGAGTCCATGTGCTGTGCCTGCATTGTTAGTACCAAAGAAGGACGGAACTTGGAGGATGTGCACTGATAGTAGGGCTTTGAATAAGATCACTGTTCGTTATAGATTTCCTATGCCGAGGTTGGATGATTTACTGGATCAGCTGAGTGGGGCAACTATATTCTCGAAGATTGATTTGAAAAGTGGTTATCATCAGATTCGTATCAGACCTGGGGACGAATGGAAGACAGCTTTCAAAACTAGAGAGGGGTTGTACGAATGGTTGGTTATGCCATTTGGTTTGTCTAATGCACCTAGTACATTCATGCGGGTGATGAATCAAATCTTTCGACCATTCATTGGGAAATTCGTTGTGGTTTATTTCGATGATATTCTGATTTATAGCAGGAGTACAGAGGAGCATGTTCTACATCTGAGGGAAGTGTTGCTTATACTTCGAGAAGAACAATTTTATGCTGCTACAAAGAAATGTGTGTTTATGACACCTACTGTTTTATTCCTGGGTTATGTTGTTTCAGGGGAAGGAATCCAAGTTGACCAGAGCAAAGTTGAAGCAGTCAGGAATTGGCCACAGCCAAAGACAATTACAGAAGTGAGAAGTTTTCATGGGCTAGCGTCATTCTACCGAAGATTCATTCCACACTTCAGTAGCGTGATGGCTCCAGTGACTGATTGCATGAAGGGTAAACAGTTTGTGTGGTCAGAGGAAGCAGGGGTTGCCTTTGAGAAGATCAAGGAATTGTTGACGTCTGCACCAATTCTTGTTCTACCTAATTTTCAGTTGTTATTTGAATTGCATACGGATGCTTCGAAGGTTGGTATTGGAGGAGTTCTGAGTCAGAATGGGAAGCCAGTTGCTTATTTCAGTGAGAAGTTGTCTGGGGCGAAGATGAGATACAGTACATATGACGTTGAATTCTATGCTGTTGTACAAACTGTGAAGCACTGGAGGCACTATCTATTCCAGAAAGAATTTGTTCTATACACTGATCACGAGGCATTGAAGCATTTACAGGGGCAAGACAAGATTTCTGCAAGACATGCATCATGGATTGCCTATTTACAGCAATTTACTTTTGTTGTCAAACATAAATCTGGGGTGACGAACCGAGTAGCTGATGCATTGAGTAGAAGGAGTCATTTGTTGGCAACTCTGAAGGTTGAAGTGACAGGGTTTGAAATGTTGCCAGAGCTGATGGAAGAGGATCCTTACTTTGCAAAGTTTGTTGAGAAAGTTAAGGAAGGAAATGCTGATGAATTCATGTTGGTGGATGGTTTTCTGTTTAAGGGGAATCGTTTATGTGTTCCAGATTGTAGTCTGAGGTTGAAGATTGTGAAGGAGTTACACGAAGAGGGGCATGTGGGCCGTGATCGTACTTTACAATTGATTTCACAATCATATTTTTGGCCATCGATGAGGAAAGAAGTGGGCAGGTTTGTGGAGCGATGTCATATTTGCCAAGTTTCGAAGGGAACTGCGACCAATGCTGGATTATATATGCCATTGCCTGTACCGGCTAAACCATGGGTTGATGTGAGTATGGATTTTGTGTTGGGGTTGCCAAGAACGCAGCGTGGTAATGATTCTATATATGTTGTGGTGGACAGGTTTTCAAAGATGGCACATTTTGTTGCTTGCAAGAAGACAGCAGATGCAGTTCGAGTAGCACAGTTATTTTTCAAGGAGATTTATCGACTTCATGGATTGCCAGAATCTATTGTTTCTGATCGAGATACTCGTTTTCTGAGTCACTTTTGGCTGAGTTTGTGGAAAATGGTGGGGACGAAGTTGAATTTCAGCAGTGCTTATCATCCACAAACCGATGGGCAGACGGAAGTTGTTAACAGGTCATTGGGTAATTTGTTGCGTTGTCTTGTACAGGATAATTTGAGAAGTTGGGACCTGAAGCTATGCCAGGCAGAATTTGCTCACAATCATGCAGTAAATCGAAGCACAGGATTCAGTCCGTTTCAGATTGTTTATTCAAATTTACCCAGGGGACCGTTGGATTTAGCAGTAGTACCACCGTCGAAAGGAACAGTTAAACGAGCTGCTGATTTTGTTGATGAGCTGAATGAATGTCATAAAATCGTTCAGGAACGATTGGAGAAATCGAATGAGAAATATAAGAAGTTTGCAGATTCGAAACGACGAAATGTTGAATTTAAAGAAGGTGATTTGGTTTATGCTGTGTTAACAAAGGATCGTTTTCCAGTAGGTGCTTATAACAAGTTAAAGGCGCGGAAAATTGGTCCTGTTGAAGTTTTGAAGAGGATTAATGAGAATGCTTATCGATTAAAGCTACCAGAGGATGTTTATACATCTGATGTTTTTAACGTCAAACATTTAATTCCATATCATGGAGAAGGGATTGTTGTAGAAGATGGTGAAAATTCGAGGTCGAATTTCTGTCAACCCGGAGAGGATAATGCAGGCCAGAGAGTCGAAGCCTTAAGTCGGTCCCGACCTAACTTGCTTATAAGTCGAGTACGACTTAAGGAATCACTGGAGGAAGAAGTCCGACCTAAAGAATTTCAGGAAAAAGAAGGCCTAGGTCGTATACGACCTAAGGAGAAAGGTATAGGTCATGGCCGAGCTAACGAGAACAGGCAACGACCTAAGAAAACGCAAAACACTGAGTTGCGACCTAACGAAGGCACCTTAGGTCGGTCACGACCTAAGGAAGGGATGTTAGATCGTCTACGACCTATGAGAAGCATTCTAAGTCGCCTACGACCTAGTGGAAATTCCGAAAGAAGAAATCACCGACCTAAGTTAGGTCGCGAGGAAGATGGGTCGCATGAAGTTCCTGTTACCACATTATTAGGTCGCGAACGACCTAACTCATAAAGTCGCAAGAAGATTGCTGAAGCACTCCTTTAGGTCGCGAACGACCTTAACTAAGTCGCCATGTAATGTACAGGTGTGTGTTAGGTCGGAAACGACCTTGTATAAGTCGTAGGTCGTTAACGACCTATCTTAAGTCGTGGTTGTTGAGTCAGTCCATATGAATGTTAGATCGCGTGAGTTGTTTGTTAGGTCGCGTTGAGTGCTGTGTTGTATACAGGAGAATATGCAGTGTTGATAGGTCGCTGCCGACCTAGGTGCTGAAAGGTGTTGAGTCGTTGATGTTAGGTCGCTGCCGACCTAAGTTAGGTCGTAAGTCGCGGCCGACCTAAGAGTTGGGTAATGATTGTTGTGTTGAGTTGTAATTCCTATAAATAGCGTGTGTGTTGTAATTTTTGGTGGTGGTTGATTTTGAATAAAATTTCTCTTTTGTTAGCTTTGTGCTTTCATACCAATTGGTAGTTGAGTGTAATCTCCTATCTCCTCTTTCGGTTAATCGAGTGCGCTCGATTCAACGATCGTAGAAGCCGATTCACGGAATCTAGTGCGCTAGATCAACGTGCGAAGAATCGTAGATCTTGAAACACGGTATAGTGCGCTATCAACGTGTTTGAGATAGCTAGAGTTCGGTATCTTTGGATCAACGAACTTGGGCATTTTTGGTATCTTCAACTCACCGATTGCTACAATCCATCGATTGAAGTTTTGTTTGATTAATCCGCTGCGTCACCCCTTCGATTCAGTTTCGAGGCTGCGCCGACGAAGGTTCATATACAACTCAACAAACCAATCATCACAATATAAAAAAAATTTATATTCACTAACAAATACGCTCTCATAGCTATTATTACACTCAAACTCATTCTAGAGTACTACTAACTCTATCTCTAATGAGTAATACCCAACAGAACCATGGTTGTCGCTTAACCATATGCTCTGATACCACCTGTGAGGAACCTCATTTCCGTCAGCAGCGACCGGTAGGCTTTTTAACCATCCCAGCTCCACCGTGGCTCACAGTGATACCCCAAACTTGCTTTTACGGCCACCCTTTCGAATGTCACAGCTTCGCCTAACCAACCCCGTAAAGAGGACGTGTGGGGGTAAGAGACTCCCGTTCGCCACCAAACCGCGAAGCGAGAACCCCCCATCACATATCACCTAGCATAAGCAAGACTGGTGTGAGAACTCAAAAACAGTTTATTTATCTTTGAAAATCAAAATAGAGGAATATTTTTAAAGTCAATCCGCAATGCTTTTAAAAATGAGACTACCATAAGACCTCCCACCGCACACACAATGCAAACGCAGACTTGGAGGAGATTTCTTCTTATGTTAGTCAAAGATGCTTGATACGCATTAAAAAGAACATTTGATATTATTACTAGTGCATAGTGTAGGACAAATCATTTCGAAAGTAGAATATAAATCTTAGCCAGCATAGGTACCATTATATTATGCCTACTATAGCTACCTCCTGAGGAAGCAGGTTACAACTAAAACCGTACAAGATCGTATTGTTTCTTTGGATTTCCAACAAATGGTCAGGCCAAGGAACTTCCCATTGCCACATGAGAATGCCTCTGGAAGGACATCCCCAAGAACCAAACCGGATCTCTACCAACACAAGGCCGGGTTACCCCTAACTGAGTAACAACTGACCGAATATGCCATCCCCCGGTCCTTTGAGACCTTTATCCGAGCGCTCCTAATCAATTCACACAATCATAAAGTGTTTTCAACATGAGTAAGTATCTGGGCTCCATACCATGATACCACCCTTTTCCAGAAGGAAATGCACATACCCTAAAGGGCGCTACCCATCATAACCTTACTGCATCTTTCATGTTTTGACCATTCCCGGGGTGTGAGGCTCGACGAAGTCACGTCCACAAAAACATACTTTATACAAAAGCCATGCTTTGGGTTAACAAATGATCATAGAAATGATCACCAGGATAGACGATTAAATTAATGATCCTATCACAAATGATCAACACAATGATCATTTCACAGCAACACTCAGCATGTCACATTACCAAATTGGGAATATATCGCTGATAACCATCAACTACATAACCTCTGAGCTCGTACGTCTCAGAGAAGGGTGTTAAGCTAAAAGAATAAATTCACCGCCACCAACAGAAATATATTTGAAAGAAATCTGCTTTATATCTCAATTTGTAATGTCAGACATACAATCCATACAAGTCTGTTCCGGGCTCGAACAAAACCGAAGGCACTTACAAAGAAGTCCTTGCAATCCGGATATCCACAATCCTGATCGGATTCACCATCACATATGGAGAACTCTATACCGGAGCAACTCGGTGCAGAGTCAATCGACAGGTCATCCTATCGCTCTCGTAAATACCGGGTCTTCAACACCGATCTTCAATGCTATCCATTACGTCGTATCACTATTCGGAATGGGTAATCCGAATAACGAGCGCAATAGTTTAAAAATAAGTGTAGCATTTAAATTCAACAAATCACAACAAATACCTTTCAAAGGTAAATATCGATAGTCGGTTATTGAACTATCAATGGATATGCATACATCACCAGATTCCAAATAATTTTCCCAAATTATTTATTTCCCAAAAATATCTTTACAAGATATAAAATTTTAATACCTAAAAAATAAATCAATATTTATTTTAAAACAAATTCTCCTTTCTTTTATAAATTCCATAGTGAATTTATATTCCAAAATATCCATGCATATACGATTTCAATTATTCATTTTCAATTTATCTTCAAAAAGATAAATCTCAAAATATTCACTTTATATTGGAAAACATTTCCATACTTATTTAATAAGTAATTCACAAATCTTTTATTTTCAACATTTGGAAAATATTCAATATACTTAAATCGAGATTAAGTATATATTTCATTCTTTTAAGGAAATCATTCTCTTAAACATATTTATTTGGGCCAAAACGAATGTTGCGTAAAACATCGTTACGACAACCCAAAATCACTAGTATAGGGATTCGAAATTAAAATAGATATATAAATCCCAATACTATACAAAACATTTCCTTTCGGAAATCATTTACTATAACAATAGTGCTATAGTCCACCATTTCCTTTTATTTCTCGAAAACGTCTATTTCAACAATAAATGTTGAAATCTATGGTTTCGAATCTTAACACATTTTTAAAACATCGTTGACTTGTTTTAAATTCTATTTAAAATATCACATTCTAAACATTTTCTTTAACATATTATTCACTATTCAAAAACGTGAATATACTACGTTAACTAATTTCATCATTTCTATTCATTTTATTTTAAAGGATTATTCACTGTCTAAAACGTGAATGTAACTCCATAATTAAGCTATAAAAATTAACTTATCAAAATAAGTCGTTTGCGGATTTATAAAACAACGTTTATAATTTCCTTTATTAACCTGTTCAATTTATATCTCAATGATATACTAAAAATTCATATTATAAGTCAAATGCTTATAAAACGATTATTTTACAAAATCGTTCTTTTAAAGACTTTCCAAATTATAAATCTTATAACTTATAAGATTCATTTATTTAACCAAATCTATTCTTCAAATAACTTTACAAATTTTATAAACCTACTGCTTATAAAATTTCATTTATAACTTCACCGTTTATAATTCTATAAATTTCATTCATTTCCGAATTTAATTCATAATTCATTATAACACTTATAAAACTCGTTTTATAATTCCAAATATTTTAATTTATAAATATCAATTTATAAATCTCTTATATAAATCAATTTATACTATTATTTTAAAACATCTTTAAACTCCTTTATAATTTCATCATTTTGATTTATAAAATAATCAAATTTTATAAATCCTATATTTAAACTTTTTACAATAAATTCAGAGATCCAATTTAAACTATTTTATAAAATCATTAATCCATATTTCTCAAAAATCAACTTTAACCGTATTTCTCAAAAATCATAATTTTTATAACTTTTAAAAGTATAACGTTTATTTATTTATAATGGATCAATTCCAAAAATATTTTATAACTTATACTTTCAAAAATCACTTTAAAAACATTTTAAAATTCCAAAATTTGGTCCAATGATGCTACATACCAAATAGTCAATCACGACTACAACGATATCATATATCGTATATGATAATCAACAAATATCAAAATATTCATAATCAAATAAATACTGTTGAGGAATCCAGTTGGATCCCTCCAACCTGTTTTCGTGCATCCGCAAACATTAGCACAATACCAATTCCGCTCCAGTACGGAATTATCGCGGTATATGGGATTTAAAATATTATCCGCTTAATAGACGGCGCAATAGGGTCTCATCTGCTGTACAAATGCGGGAAATCAATAACTGCAATATATACATATGCCAATATATATATATATATTGCTATTATATATAATACCAATTTCACTGTTTATGAAATATTCGCGGTATATGTTTTTAATAAATAACATCCGCTTAATAACGGCGCATAATGTCTATTTTAACAATCAATAGACAACAATCAATATTCAAACATACATTCAACTATTTTAAATCTAACTATTTAAAATAAAAATCGAAACTGATTCGATTGAGTGAGAAGTTCTCACCTTGATTTCAATTTCGTTTTAGCGATTTATTTCGAATAAAATAAAACGGACGTTTAATTTGACCCGAAATTCTCACTAACTCCACACGACTCCAATCCAATTTCATAGCGTAGTGCTCGTCCATACGATTCCAACGCAACTGGTTTCGCGCGTTTTCGACCTCGTATGAAAAAGTTATGATTTTTCAAAGATTACATGAATTTTCTATAAATAAATTTACAACAATATTAACTAATTTTAACCTAACAAAATCATGGCCACTGGATCATGCTTCCTTGCATCACGACCGCGCCCATGCTTCTTCTCCAACACTCGTTCACGCGCGCGTATCCTACATTTGTAGCCGAACCCACTTATACAAATTAGGGTTAATTCTTGCGCCTCCAAAACTCGATTAAAATACGATCAGGATACCTCAAGTCGCGCACCTCCCCTAGCTCCACCCATGGCCCAAGTGCGGCTAGGTCCAATCGACACATATGCACGCATCATGAGGCCGAACGCATGGCCTTCATCTCCTTCTTGCCGTCGATCTATGACTCCAATTTCGATCACAACCGTTGAAGTTGTAGATCCTAGTGTGCTTGACATTTTCTTAGTTCAAAGTTTTCGAAATCATTGAGTGGATTAGGAGATAATTGGAGGAGAAGGTTGGATTTTTTCGGCCATTGATGAGGGGGTGGCGGCTGGCTTTGAAACTAGGGTTAGGTTAATTTTTTTTATCTTGTGAAGGTGGGCTATTTATAGGAAATAAAACAAAATACTATTCATTTCGGAAATTCCAAACTCCGATTTACGCGCCGTAACCAGCGTTTCTAGGGTTTACCCCGCGTTCCGGACACAATGGAACAGGTTTCGGAAGCTAATTCGGACATCTGTGCGAGATATGGCAATAAACGTTCAATTTAAATTAAACCGATTTAAACGATTTTCTAGGCGTTTTAATTTGCACCGGACAAACGATAAATCCAATTGACACGAAATTTAAAACCTTACAATAATATCACATTACGGATCCGATGAAACTGGTTTCGTCGAAATCCAAGACTTTTTGAAAAATGGCTATTTTAACTCGCCAAATTAAAATTAAAACAATTTCGATGTGTTTCGAGCTGCCACGATCAAACAACTCCGATTGCTACGAAAATTGAAATCCGATAATAACTAACTATTACAGATCTAATGGAACTAGTTTCGTCCAATTCTGAGACTGTTCAAAAATTGACTATTTTCACTAGTCGATTAAATATTAAAATATTCAATTTTCACAAATTAACTTTTAATTCGATTTTAAAAGTTCTAAAACATCTTTCTAACTTCAATATGATAAAATAAAATTTCCCAAATCATTTTCAATCATATTTAACCCAATTTTCAATTATTTCCATAATTTAACATATTAAATTATCGATTTAATTATCCAATTAAATCCAATTATTCGAATTAAAATTCATTCACTTATAAATTTCACTTATTAATATTTAAAATTAATTAAATATTCAAATTTTAATTAATTAAAATTCTGGGTCGTTACAAATATTTTCGAATCTTAAAAGGAAATTCAAAGGTCATTTTGGGAAGTAAAACCATTTATGTGGAAATTGGAATATTGAATAAGGAATGGTTTGGATTAAATAAAAGATTCAATTTTGGAAATATACTTAACTATTTCGTAAGGAGTTTTCAAAAATGAATTTTTTTTTTTAAATTTATGTATATACGAGGAAATTAAAACAAGGGATTTGAATAATTTTTCATAAATTATAATTAGAAGTTGAAATCGAGTTTTTGAAGGGATTTGGAATATAATTCGATATATTAAAAAGATATTTCCAAACGGGATATTAAATAGAAATTGAATTAAATGGGCTTTTGAAATATGGACCTGTTGTTAAAAGGAAAAACAAGAATGAGTTATTAATTTATAATCGATATTTATAAATGAAGTGAAATAGTTATAAATGGATAAAATCTAAGAGGATATGTCGTAGTATGGATTTAAAACAAGATATGGAATCTAGTTTAGGAAAAATAGATGATTCTATATTTTGAAACTAGAAATTGTTATGGAATTTGAATTGTAAATAGAGGTGTATAAACCGAGAGAGATTATAAACTGAAATCAGTTATATCGAAAATTTTGAATAGATTCTTGGATCAAGAAGTAAAATTTGTTTAAAAAGCGATAATTTATTAAACAGTGTTGTTTTAAAACTGTTATTTGAACTTAAAATATTTTGGAAAAATTAATTATTTAAATAGATTTAATTTATTATAAATAACCCTTGTAAGTCAATAAATATTAATTTATTAGGAATTAGGAATCAGTTTACATTGTTTATTTGGAAAGTGTTCTAATCTTTTAAATAATAACTTAAATGCCTTTTTGGATAATAATTATTTCATTAAAATACTTATTATAATTATTCTTATATATACAATATTTAAAAGTAAGTGATTGAATTTTATTTATGAATACTCACAAGATATGTGACCGAATTTTATTAAACAGATGTGATTTTATAAGAGAAATCTTATAGCGAAATTTTGAAAACTTAAGGAAATTTCTGAAATGTTAGAAAGAAGAACTTCGAGAATGAATTTGAATTCATAAAGAAGTTATAAATGGTTAGACGAGACTATAACTGAGTATAATCGATTTTGGAAACTGTAAAAGGAATTAATATAAATTCCGGAGATTTGTGAGAAAAGTTATAAAATATTTCCTAAGTTCGATATTAAAATGATCTTGGAAAATATGCTATAAATATTTTCCTAAGCATTGAAGGGGTATTTTGGAAATATTTAAGAGTGAAATGATTAGTATAGAAATATTTATCAAAGTGTTATAAATTGAATTTGAAAATATTTCTAAGTGTTGATAGGGTTTGAAAATATCCCATTAAGGATATAAGAATTTGGAATTATTTTCAAACGTTGGAATACAAAAAGAGATTTGAATACATACATATATATATATATATATATCTGTGTAAAGATATTTGAAATGAATGTTTTGAAAAGATTTAATAAAATATGGGCTTAGTGACTGTTTATGTGTGAAATTTGATAGTTAAATAACCGACTATAAAATCTGGACAAATTCGTTAATCGTTTCGAAGAGACCGAGATCAGATTAAATTATGCAGAAACCACTTTGATTCGATTTGTGCAATGAATTGTGATATCGTGAAAACAATAAAGACGATGATCTTGGAGATTCAGTTTTTCAAACCCAGAACAACTTGTATGGATGAATGCTATCATTGTATTGTCACTTGGAAGGCAGTATTAGCATTCCAAGTTTGAATGCTATTCTTTAGTTAATACGTAGCCTCAAGATTCATCAAAAGGGAATGACCAAAATATGAGAGATGCATCAAGGCTATATGGATTTCTCCCATTAGCGTATGATGATCGCTCATCTAGAAAAGACATTTATCAAGATCGCTATTTATTAGTTGTCATGTTTCAGGGGACTATTTGTGGTGATCGTATGCGGTACTATCCAATAAGGGGTAGGTCGGTTTTGTGTTGGCAGGGATCGATACGTTCAATCTTGGTACATTTTTCTAAAGGTGTACTATGGCGGCTGATACCCCAGCATCCCTGTCATTGTATGGAATCTAATATTTACTACGAGCCTGTACGGTTTTAGTTGCATACTAAATATGCTAAAACGTGAGGTGCAAGCATTTTAGCTATTTTATAGCTTATTTTCTATAGAAACTATTATAATATCTGATGATTTGGATATAAAATGTTTTGGTTATCGTAAGGTAAAAACCCGTCGTATTAATGTGCGGCGTGGTCTTATGAGATACCTTTGTTTTCAAAGGATTTTGATAACGGTAATAAATCAAATTGAGTGTGTTTTCTCACGCTGGTTTTACAGACTACATGAGTGTTATTTTATTATAACAGATTCAGGTTAGGATGCCATGGAGCTCAGGAGACGAGCTGAAGGATTTCAGGCGTATTACATGTACTTGATTATTTCCACGGTGTGTGTGATGCTGTATATTTAATACATGTAAGGACAAGTTATTATAAATGTTCAGGTTGATTATTGACTATAGTACTCTAATGATTGTATGTATATTAACTGATATAGTTTCTTTTGTATAAAGATCGGTTATTATATATTATACATTGTTCCACTGCGATTGTGAGATCTTGTGTTGTTGTTTCTATTTCTTCTTCTTTCTTTCTTCTCACCCTCTCTCTTCTTTTCCATGACCTTCCATCATTCTTTTCTTTTTAGGTTGGACCTATGTGGTTTATTGTCGATTCAAGGGGTACGGATTTACGGGACATCACATTTGGTATCATAGCTTAGGTTGAACAAACACCTAGGCTTTGGTGAGGATTACTCATTAGAGATAAGGACGGTAGTACCCTAGAATGAGTCTGAGTGTATTTTAAATACAAGGGCTATTTGTTAGTGAATATAAATTATTTTATATTGTGTTGACTTAATGATTGAGTGTTTTTGAATTCTTGTCGGTACCGTCTAGACAACTGTATCGATAGGTGTTTCCAAACTATGAACAAGTTAAATCGACATAGTATTGTTTTAAAGTGGGTAAATGAAATAATTTTACCCAAATTAAATTTTGATACAAAAAATAATTTTCTGAAATTATTATAGTATATTGATGTGCTAGTTTGTCATTATTATAATCAAAACACGATTATAAATTGAAATGGTCATATGTAACCAAATTAAAAGGTATAAGTATGAATTATACAAATGGATGAAAACTAAATTTGATTCAAACCATAATTTGGAAATTTAAATCCTGGAAATTTTGGAAATGTTTTCCAAGTGTTTTGAAATACATAATGGTACAATTATTGTGGAAATTATTTGAATAGAAAAGGTTTTGAAATGGATTTTGAAAGTGATAAAGCACTGAACTCACTATAGTCGTTGGAAAATAATTCTGGTGATGACGGCCGCATCATCATTCTTCATTTTTCGAGTATCTAAGTGATGGATTGCTACCATAGTAATTTGATATGGAGATTTTTATTAAAAAAAGTGTTGTTTCATAAATTTCGAAGGGAATTTGTTTTTGAAATTTCCAAGGATATGGTTTGATATACAAAAAGAGCTATATATATATTTGTGATTTCAAAATGATTTGAAATGAAATCGGGTGTTTGAATTCTGGAATATTCATTTAAATGTTTTATGAAACCAGAGAAAAATAAGTTTTGAACTTATGAATTTAGAATAATGTTAATAAGGAAAGGAAGTGTGAAAAATTGAATTTGGACTTTAATTTTAACTTAATTAAGTTAAATAGAATTGTATGAATTGGAATTTTACTTAAACTAAGTTAAACAAAAATCCATTTCGATTTGAAACAATATGGAATTGAATTGAATCTAAAATTTGAGTTATAAAATGATATATAACTGTTAGTTATTATTTTCAGTGGAATCAACTCAAGTACAAAATTGATGGAAATGAAATAAGTTGTGTAACTTATAAATTGGAATAGTGGGACAGAAAAACCAAAATAGAAATTGTTTGATGTTTTGGTGAAGAAAATCAAATCTAAATATGAATTATAAAATAAGATTGAACTCAAGTCGAACCAAATAAGCCGTATTTTTAGAAATTGAACTTAACTTGGTTAAGTAAAAATGGATCGTGGATTGAATTTGAATGTCGAACTTGCGCCATAAATGGAATTCAACATATATGTAAGCGAATTAGGTAAATTTTGAAATGTTGTCGAATAAAATAGAAATGGATTGAAATAGTGATGACTTAAGTTATAAATGAATTCAATTTAAGTGTGAATTGAATATGGTTGGGAATATTGTTGATAAGAATGGAATTCAACTTAAGTAACTAATTTATGAGATGGTTCATAAATAAATTAGCATGGATTGGTTTGTTGTTGAATATAAAATTGAGAAAACAAGATTTTGTCAATAAATTGAATGTGGATTAATAAAAAACTGATGAATTGATTTGGAATCAATTTAAAGTAGCTATGAACTGGAATGGTTATTTTATTAGTTGAATATAACCAAATAGAATGGATTGAACTGTCATTCGATATAAATGGTAGAAAAAAAAATTTTGTGAACAAATGGAGAGTGAATAAATTGGTTTAGAATCCATTTGAAATGGATATGAATATACTTTGGGTAACTATGAATTGGATGCAAGTAAATTTTGTTGTGAATCGTTTGAATTGAAAGAAATGGTATATTAATCAATTGATAGTAACTAATAAATGTTGGAACACTGTAATTACTTTAAATACATATAGAAATGTTGGTTTATGCCAATATTGTGTTTAACTAGGGAAATGCTTGAAATGTTACTAAATTTCACATTTTTGGAACTTATGTGTTTTAAATTGAGTAAGTTCAGGTACTATAAGGTCATTTGGCTTGATTTTGATTGTGTGATTGTATATAAACTAGGCGAAATCACTTAATAATGCTAAAATAAGGCATGCTTACGAAGTTAGTGCGTGGAAAATAAAAATATTGTTATATAATGCATTTTCCGACCATGAGAGATGATGTATATCTTTTTATCATATCTTTTATATTGCAAAAGGCCCCCTGTACAAGGGGGACTCTGCTAAAAAATTTCAGGAATTTAAGGTCAAGAAATTTTTTGAAATTTTTTGTATTAACTAAAAAAAAGGGGTTGATTTTTGAATTGTATTTGAAATAAAGGGTTTTGAATTAGAAATGAAAGCTAATATTTTTGGTTGAAACTAAAAGATTTTGAAAAGTGAAATGTTGAGTTTTAACAAAGTGGGTTTTGAAAAGTTAATGGGTTTGGAGCATTTCTTCTACATTGGCAATTTTGGGGACGAAATTCTTTTAAGGGAGAAGGAATGTAACAACCCAGATTCTCCATCATTTGATTTTAAATATTTAAATGGTTTAAATATTGGATTTGGAACATAAATTGATTTTTGAATATGAAGATTTTGGTTGAAATTAGAATGAACTTAAAGTTCAAATATAGCGATTCATCGTAGGA
The DNA here is from genome assembly GCA_030765085.1 of Allium cepa. Lineage (NCBI taxonomy): Eukaryota > Viridiplantae > Streptophyta > Magnoliopsida > Asparagales > Amaryllidaceae > Allium > Allium cepa. The sequence continues at coordinate 765,410,875 of CM060940.1, read as the reverse complement.
CAGGGTTGGTGAATATTTGAAATTTGAGTTGAATATGAATCAAAATAATTTTTAATGTTGATGTATATTCATTTTGAATTTAAATGGAGTTAGTAAGTTTTTAAAACTGGAATTTCAAGTAATTTGGTTGATTTTGAAAATCGTCGTTTTTTTCGACGCGTTAAAATAGCAATTCGGACATAGTCTGGAAATTTGAGGCATGGTCTTGAAATTTGACGAAACCAGTGCCATTGGATCAATATAGTGTATTATTATCATATTTCAAATTTCGTAACGTTTGGAGTTACCGTTTGGTCCTACGGGATAGAAAAGCATTGAATTTATTATCGAAAATTCAATATAATAATCGGGTTCAAAAATCTATCTTCTTCAAACGATCGAATTGGGGGTCGAGACTAGTCCACTAAGTTCGGAATAGGGGTATAACATTAGGAAGGCTTGGCGGCATGTCTGGATTGTAGTCCGTAATTATATATCTAGATATTTTAAATTTAAATAATATAAATTTTTATTGATTTGACCATTGCGCACCCAAACCTTTCTTATCAGCCACCCTACCTCTCTATGCAAGTACCTACCTTCCATTTTTAAGCCACATTCTCCTTCCTTTCTCCTTTCTGATTTACAATGAAGAAAAAAGAATAGAAATGAAAGCTTCAAAAAAATTATTTTTCGAATCATACTCATTTAAATCAATCTTAGAATTCATGTTTTGATTAGATCTTTCTTTGCTGTGCTTGAGAGAGAGTGTGGCAATTGTTTTTGATGTTCGACATTAGGGGTAAGCGGCCAAGGTTGGATATTTCTGTTGATTTAGAGCTCGATGAGGGGATTTGAGGATGGGATCGAGTTCAGGGCAGAGGAGGGCATCGATGACCAAACTCTAGTAGTGTTCGATCGCATTTTTGCCATCGCAACTGTAGGTAGCAGGTCAAAGGGGCTTCTGTCGTTTTTCGATTGGGGGGCTTGGACGAGATGTGATAGAGTGGATCGCGATGCTTGCTCGAAGAGTGTTATGTCGGGAAGGTCGTTGGTCATTTTACTGGAGAGATAGTCATTTGCGAGTGTGCATGTACAATCGGCTATAGACTATGAAACATTTTGTAAGAGAAAGATGACAATTTTGTAAATTAGTTAAAGTTATAACTTGAGTTATTTAATTTTTATTTAAAAATATCGATAATTTATAAAAATTCATAACTCACTCATATGAGATCCGATAAGGACGAAACATTTTGTGTTGTGATCGTGATGACAATAGCTTCGCAATGGAACTGGTTTGGTTGTATTTGAAGAATACGAAACTTGGGCTAAAATCGGACGTCATCGGGTTTTAGTTTCAAACTGGAACGCTTCGGCGACAGCAAAGGATAAACGTGAGAAAATCTCACTCATTTGGATTGTTGGTTTTAAATTAAAATATTACAAATTATTTATTGGTCTATTCGATTAATTGATAATAATTTATCTGTTGGATGTTATAGTATTTATAGTGGTGTGTGTGTATATATATACACAGCAACTAATATATATATATATATATATATATATATATATATTAGTAGTTGGTTATATTTCTCGCCGATTGGAGCAAATGAGACACTATGTGCCCCGCATAATAGTGGATGACCCTATATTACCATGATATTCCGCCTTGAAGCAGGATTGGTATTTTATGTTATATAACATCTATAGATGCAGGAAAACAGGTTGGAGGGATCCAACCGGATTCCTAAAAATTATATTAATTGTTTCACATATAGTGATATGATGTAATTGAATAATAATTTATGGATTGTTGTCTGATTTGATATGTTGGATGCTATAGTAGCGTTGACCCTAATTTTGGTATTATAAATACCATAAATAATATTTTTGAATTTTAAAAAGAAATACAAAGGTGATTTTTGGAAATAAAACTATTTATATGGAAATTTGAATATTGAATAAGGAATGGTTTGGATTAAATAAAAGATTTGATTTTGGAAATATGATTAACTATTTCATAAGAAGTTTCCAAAAATAAATATATTTTGGAAATTTATATATATATATATATATTAGGAAATGGAAATAAGGATTTTAATATTATTTTTAAATTATAATTAGAAGTTGAAATCGAGTTTTTGAAGGGATTTGAAATATAATTGGATTTATTCAAAAGAGATATCCAAACAGGATTTTAAATAGAAATTGAATTAGATGGTCTTTTGAAATATGGACCTGTTATTAATAGATAAAACAAGAATGAGTTATGAATTTATAATTGATATTTATAAATGAAGTGAAATAGTTATAAACGTATAAAATTTAGGAGGATATGTCGTAGTATGGATTTAAAACGAGATATGGAATTTGGTTTAGGAAAAATAAATGGTTCTATTTTTGGAAACTAGAAATTGTTATGGAATTTGAATTGTAAATCGAGGTGTATAAATTAAGAGAGAATGTAAATTGAAATCGATTATATCGGAATTTTAAAAATCGGTTCTTGGAATCAAGAAGTAAAATTTGTTTAAAAAGAGTTTTTTTATTAAACAGTGTTGTTTTAAAACTGTTATTTGTATTTAAAATATTTTCGAAAAGTTAACTATTGGAATAGATTTAATTTATTATAAATAACCCTTGTAAGTCAATAAATATAATTCATAATGAATTCGGAATCATTTTCAATTGTTTATGTGACGACCCGGAATTTTTAAGCCTTTAAAATCGGAATATTTAATTGATTTTAATATTTAAAAGTAAAATTTTAACTTGAATTCAAATATCACTAATTATTGATAATTAGATTATTGAATTAAATAATTTGAAGTTGGATAAAATATTGAATATGGAATTCTAAGCCTATTGAAAATAATTTGAAGGCTTGTAGAATTTATATTGATAACACTGAAGGTAATGGAAGTTGTAAAATTGAAATTAACAGTGGTTTGTTCAGTTTTAAAATTTATACTATTTAAATTGAATTTAAAAAATAGCCTTCCGAGGCGCAGTCTCGGAATTCGACGAAACCAGTTCTATTGGGTCCGTAATATTGAATTATTATTGGATTTCAATTTTCGTAGTTTTTAGGGTTGTTGTGTGAGCATACTCTACATAAACGCGTTGAAATTTACAACAAAAATTTAGTTTAAATTTTATATGTCAATCTCACCAGTCGACTTCCTTTCATATCATGTTTCTCTTTTTAACAACATCACGCAAACATCTCCTAAAATCAACTTTATAACAGCCGAACCCTTCTTTTCAAATCAGAGAAAAAAATATAAATCATTGTCGAGCAAAATCTTCTGATTGAAATCATGCCGTCTCCCTCCTCTTCTATTCCTCATCCTCAAATAAAACCAATAGCAGTTAAAATAAAATAAAATCGATTGGGAATCGAATCGAAAAAAAAGAGTACTGTCACGATCGAGGAAGGCAGCTCGTCGTTAGGAGTGGGTCGCATGTCTAGGGTTAGTAAATTGGGGGCATCGAGTCGCGACGGCATCTTGACGAGTGGTTGATTCGTGAAGGAGGTTGGTTTCGCGTGTGAGGAAGGGGGCTGTTCGATTTAGGGCAAGCGCGATGAAGAGGAGTTCGTGACTTTGGAACAGGGAGATGGCCTATGGCGTCGTCCGATTGGCGGCGGCCGTGGGAAGGAGTCGAGAGGGCGACATGGTCTGACTTTGTGGAGCCGTGGGTGTCGTAGTTCGTGCAGGCAAGTCGCAAAGGTGGGTTAGGGTTTCAAGCGTGGCAGCGGGAAGGCGGCGGCTTTGGGCTGTGAAGTAGTGAGCTTGGTCGAACTTTGGAAAATTTATTTTTCGGCTAGAATGTTTGATCGTGGAGGTAAAATCCCTGCTTTTAAATTTAAATTTGAATAAAAAAATATATAAATATATATGCAGTAAGATATATTAATACAAATTTTAAATTTGTATATATATATACAGATCAGAAAATATATATATATATATGATTTTATATATAGAAATCTGTCAACTTTAAGTAATCGGTAAATTTATTTGAGAAATTAATATATATATATATATATATATTTAACCTGTCTTTGAATTTTTAGATTGGGCAGAAAAGAAATGTTAACTAAGTTAGTTAACGATCATTTGGAATTTAGTAAATTAAATTAATAAGTGACAAGTTGATTTATTCAAGTTAAATCATAATTGATCATTCGATTTGTTCGAATATTAATAAAAATTCATATAATTGCTTATATAAGGTTAATAGTCGGAAAATAAATAGCTTAAATAAATAGCTTAAATAAATTGTAAGTTAACTAAAATATTAAACGATAAATTTGTCATTTGATTGTTCAAATATTGATAAAATTATACAGTTGTTTATACAAGGTCAAAAATATGGAAACAAGTCGAGATTTTGAAGGATAGCAACAATTAAAATCAAAGTTGAGTTAATCTCACTCGGTTAAATTTAAATTTGGATGATTAAATTTAAATAATTGCTTGGATGGTAAAATTGATTGATGTGCTATAGTATGGTATATTGTGGAATTGGTATTTTATGTTGTGCTAACGTATGTGGATGCAGGGAAAACAGGTTAGAGGGATCCAACTGGACCCCTCAACATTTATTTAAATTATTTAATATTCTCTGCTATGAATATTGGTATTCTTTGATGAGTTATATTGGAATATTGAATGTTATGGTTTGATTGGATATATTTGGGTATAATGAACTACCAAAAATATATATAAATTGAATTGTTGGGAAGAAAATAAAGGAAGTAAACTTGTAAGCGAAATAATTATAGGAAATTTGAATAAATTAAGAATAAATTGAAAAGAAATAGAATAGTACGAAAATAATAATAAATAACTTCGAGTATGAAAGGAATTTTAAATAAACCGAAATTAATGAATTGTAAACTTAAGTGATAACAATTAAAGGAATAAAGAATTATTTTAAAATTCAAAGTTTAAATTTATTTAAAAGGATTAGGAAGTAATTTGAGAAATCAAAAATTGGTATTCTCAGTTAAAAATATTTTAAATCATAATTAAGACATAAAATCTAAAATTAATAGATTTTGAGGTAAAAGGGGGTATATTGGAAATCAATTTGGAAATTGATTCAAGTGTTTAAATTGGAAATTTAAAGAAGAATGTGAAGAGAAATATATTTCTCTGGATAGCCAAGTACGTTCAAAGTAAATTTTTAAATATAAGTTAAAAGCTTTAATATTATTTTAAAAAGCATGTTTTTAGGAATTTTTTTTATTCTTTTAAAATTATAAAGTAGATATTTTTCAAATCTATTATCGTAGTAGTTATTTAAAAGGTGACTTCGTAATTCTGTTTTAAAAAGTGAAAAGCTAGTTTTATATTTATAAAGTAACCTTATTTTTAAATATTCACATAGTATATATTTTTAGCCAATTATTGAAGTAATTTTAGCTTAAATGTTTTAAGGTAAATTCCAAAGTAAGTATTTGCTTTAAATCTATTATTATAACAATTATTTAAAGAATGATTTGGTATTTTGTTTAAAGAAGAAAAATCTAGTTATATTTGTAAAGTAAACTTATTTTAATTATTTCTAGAGTATTATTTTAAATTAAGTATTAAAGTAATTCTTCTAAATTAAATGTTAAATATATTTTACAATAAAGCGTTTTTAAATTATTTTAAAAATCTAAAGTTTTATGTTGGTGATTCCAATGGGAATAGAAATACTTGGAATTTATTCCGATAAAGGAAGATAATTTGAAACTGTTTTTAAAGGATTGAAATTGGATATATATCTTGCGAACATATTTTGAGATAAATAAACAATTTGGGAAATTATTTATTGTTTGGATGGTTGTTTGTGAATATTAATTGACAGTTAAATCACCGACTATCAATATTGGACAAATGCGTTGATTGTTTCGAAGAGACCGGGATCGAGATTTATTTCTCGAAAACCACTTCGATCCAGTTTGTACGTTTTGTGGAAAACGATTTTGGATTCGAAGTTGGAGCAGTGAAGTGCAAGGGCTAGTCGCTACTAATCCTGAGGATATTTCCGAAATGGATGCAGTAGGAATAGTGCCTTTGGTTCCGTTCGAACTCGGGACGGACTTGTATGGATGAATGCTTGTGAAAAATCGTCAGGTGGATGATGGGCATTCTATGGGATATGTTCTAAAAAGGTAACGCTTTGTAACAACCCGGAATTCTCACCAATTTATAATCATCGTTATACGGTTTTCGACGATAACTAATTGCTGTTTGGAATTTTTAGAACCAGTTTGAAACTCTTTTGAAAAATCTGTCAAGTGTTGATGCGCTTTGATAATTAAATAGGGTCCTTGTTTTTTTTTATTGGGCCGTGATAATTCACATAAGCTTATAACCGGTTTCTTTTTCCCCCTTTATTCATTCTGGTTCGTGACCTAAAACTAAACGAAAGAAAATTAATGACGGCTCGCTTCTCCTTCGTTCCTCAGCGAGATTAGGGCATAGAAATCGAAGTGAATCGATGGCGCTCGCTCGTTCGTTCTCGCCTCCGTTCGTCTCCAGAAGTAGGGCTATCGATGCCTTCTCCCCGCTCGCGGCTACTTCAAATTTCTCGAGTTCGTCGCCGCTTCGATGCAATGTGAGTAAATTTTATTACTCACATCTAATTCTTGCTTAGTATTGTGTTCATGCTATTCAACTTTGTTTCGATGTTGAATTCGTTTGATTTTGGTTTATTTCTTTGCTACTTGCTTTGTACGGCATTGATTTTATGTCGTGATTGCCATGACTTTGATTTTAGTTTGACACTACTGCTTTGAACTCTCTGGCATTCGAATTGATTCTGTTTGGCCTTCGGCAAATTTTGAAATTCATTTCTTGATTAATTGATACCGACGACTTTGATTTTTCTGGTGATTTTTACTTACTGCTTCAATGACTTCGGACCTTCGAAGCTATTTGATTTCGACCCTGTCTTGTTATGTGATAATGTTTGATCACTTGACGTTGCCATCGTGTTGCAATCTTTAACTTGTGTCAGTTGCTGCTTCATAAATCGAAGTCTGTAGTTTTCCATCAATAGGCCGTTGTCTTGGGTTTCACTGCATTCATATATGTCTTCACTTCCATACGGTTGCATTGTATCTTGACTGATCAATATTGCATTGTTGGTTATTCACTTGACTCGGTTGAACTATTACTTGTTGTCATCTTATTATGGCCTGCATATATGAAGTGCTCACTGATTTCATGCGAGTATTTCCACTTGACTGTACCCAGAGTTGGACTGACTTCCAGTTTGCACGAGACTATGGCCTTAGCTTGTGAAATACATTGGGTCTGTTTCACTGCCTATTTTCATATTTTGTTTAGTTGAGTTGTTGGCATATAGCCTTGGGTAACTGAATTGTTGGCCGAAGGTTTTTCTGTTGCTAGCTCGGTGATGGTTGCTTGAGTTTATCTCGCCCTTGAACACTGTATTTTTCTCTGACCAGTTTCATTTGAATCTTTGTGTGATATTAATTCATTGTTTAGCTGCTTTCTAATTTGGGTCACTTGTATACTGCACGGTGCTTTGCACTTGTGTCAGTGGTTTGCTGCTGTGCATTTGAGCTCTGGTTGTGTTCATGAGCAGCTTGTAGTTGCACTATCCAGTTACAGTGCATCCCTGTTGTATCTTAGGTACACACGCTTGCTTCCTGACCTGTTGCACTATTTTGGTTGCTGCTGTGTTATGTAGTAACCCAGTTCTGTTTGCGTTGATATGGAATTGCTGTGGCATTCAGTTCTCACTTGAATCTGGCTCATCCATTTATGTTGCGCATTGCTTTACATTTTTAGCTACCGGGTCGATACTTGCAGTTCACTGAACTGTTGTATCGCTTATTCACATATTTATGTGCTGTGACATGTACATTGTTCTTGTCTTTGTACTAGTTTGCAACTGTAGTTTCATTGTGGCAAATGCTTTGTATTTGCCTCTGTACATTGAGTTGAATCCAGCTCGTAGCTTGGATTTGACCTTGTATTGCATTAGATACACTGAGCTGTTATGTATTTCATCACTATAGTGGCGAGGCAGTGCACGCAAGCGTGAACTGCAGCCACACGGAATTGAGTTTTTGGGTACATTATCACTATAGTGGCAGGGCAGTGCACGCAAGTGTGAACTGCAGCCACACGACATGGCTTATATGTTGTTCTATCTTGCTTTGATTTATTGATCTTTTGCATATTCTATATGCTGTAGTGGCGAGGCAGTGCACGCGTGCGTGTACTGCTGCCCTACTCGAATTTAATATTTTAATTGATATTTCAATGGTTTGAACTGTTTTGTTTATTCAATTCAATATTCTGATTTTGTTTAATTTGCTGATTTGTTGTTTAACACTGTTACGTGTTATATTTATCGTTATCCGATTTCTTTATTTAAGGATCGGATAGACGAGATTTATTGTTACTGTCGTCTATTCATTGTTTAATTATTATTGCTTCTGTGCACTAATAACTGAGTTTGAATTAGACTGACCCGAGTATTATTTTCTTTTGAATTTAATACTCGGGTCAGACCGAGTATTTCAGGTTATAGATATTCTACTTTGGGTTGCTGCTAGAGCTATGAAGTTCTTTCATATCTTTTGGAGTAGTCATCGTCATTTGTAGTAGTCTGTATAATTGTATAGGAAGATATGTATTCATGTATATTATATACGTTAATATACTTGTATATGTAACTTCCTGAGTCGACTGTGGTAGTTGTATCATTTGTACCGTTTCATATGTATTGTATCACATATATTGTAACTGATACCAGTTATTATATATATGGGACTTTCTGTTTTTATCTGTGTTCCGCATTTATATTTATCTGTGTTATTATTATATTTACTGTTCTAAACTATTATGAACCATTGTAGTTCGTTTTATACTTGAATTGGGGAATTTCGATGGGAGAATAAATCAGAGATGAAAAATGAAAGAATATATATATTTATATACCACTCCTATCGAGATAACCAATACTAGTGTAAGGCCTAACTACTGATGGGAGCTCCTCAACAGCCTTATTCTCCACGCTAGTTGACAGCACTACACCGTAGTGTTCTTGGCTAGCGTGGGAATAGAGGTGGGGCGCCACACGCTTAGCCTCAAGCCTCATCAAATGGGAATGACCGAAAATCAGGGGTTATGCAGCAAGGCTAGGTGGGTAGCAACCAAGCAGGGTGAGGTCATCCCTGTATAGATGTCCCTTTCTATTTCGGCTTAGTGGGCGGTTGTTGATCCCAACCGCGGGGTGATCTCACTCGGGATTATCTAGTAAGGGGTAGTCCCGGTCTTGTGTTGCAGGGGAGCGGGCGTACTCTTCGGTACTGTGATCTAGGCCACGTACTGTGACAGGTGGTACCCTAGTGCCTAGTCATTAGTTGGAAATCCATTCTCCCTACGAGCCTTGTACGAGTTTTGTTTGTACTACCCACTTTGTGGCTAGTAGATGGAATTTAATAATGTAACAATTTCAGTTATTTTATAAGTATTTGTATATAGACCCTATTATAATATCAGAGGATTTCTATAAAAATTGTTTTAGCTATCGTAAGGTAAAAACCCATCATGTTTATTTGTGGCATGGTCTTACGAGATGCTTTTATTTTTAAAGAATTTTTTGAAACTTTAATAATCAATTGAGTGTGATTTTCTCACGCTGGTATTCCAGACTGACTCGGGTGTTATTTAACTATAATGCTCGGGTCAGACCGAGTATTATAGGATACAAGTTTTGATGCTGTGAAGCTCAGGAGACGAGATGGATGATTATACGTACTTTCGTACTTGTTTTATATATATATATATATATTCCGCTGTGTTGAGTGGTTGTGTATCTAGTTGTATGTTATTGATGATGAGTTGTGATTGATGTACTCTGATGATGTAATATATGAATAGATATATTTGTTTTGGTGTAAAAAAAATGTTAATATCTATTATAATTTTATTCCGCTGCGATGGTTAGATTCTGATTGTTTTCTATTTTCTTCTTCTACCTCTTCTTCTTTAACCAAAATGGTTCGTATTTCTGTACAACTTGAGTTGATTTAGGTAGAATACTGTGACTCAAGGGGTATGGATTTGCGGGTTGTTACAGTTGGTATCAGAGCGTAGGTTAGTGATAATCTTGGCTCTGGTGGGAATTTCTCATTGAAATAGAGTCCATAGTACTCTAGAATGAGTTTGAGCATATTAATAGATATGAGCGCGTATTTGTTAGTGAATATAAAACGATTTTATATTGTATTGATTGGTTTATTTAGTAGTTTATGGATTCTGATCAATACGAGTAATTAACGTTATTGATAGGGATCTCTAAACACTTGAATAGGACAATTCGATACAGTATTGTTTTAAAATAAGGGTAAATGAAATAATTTTACCCAAATTATTTTTGTCTATAAAAGATATAATTTTTGTAAAGTATTATAGTATTTGGATGCTTGATTGTTAAGGAATGATAATGTTAAATTACTAACACTATTTTGTAGAAATTGAATAAGAAATTGAAAACTTATAACCAATGTTGAAGAATAAATTTATATAACAAAATGGAATGTGAAATATAGATTATAAATGAAATTTATAAATTTAAATAAACTTCATATACAAATGAGATTTGTTAATGTAAACTATAAAGGTGATTATAATTTTGAAATAGAATTCCAGAGAACCATTCGAAATTGAAATGAGATAAAATTCCAGAGAATGTTTGAATATAGATTTAAAGGAATTGCAATTTGGAATTTTTGGGAAAAATTTAAATTCCTTTGGGGTTGAAAATGGTTTTCAAATGGGTTGGATGAATAATAGTAATATTTTGGAAATATTTTTGTGTTGAATTTGAAATCTTGTGGGATTTGGAAATTAAAAATAATTGAAATGTTGTTAAAAAGATAAAAGCACTAAACTCTTTCGGTCGCTGGAAAATAATTCTGATGATGATCGCGACATCATCGGTGTTCATTTTCGAGTTTCCAAGAGAGGAATTGCTACCTGAATATTTTCAATTGAATTTGTTTGTGAACTAGGTTTGGTTTTGAAATTCAAAGGGATAATTGAATTTGCCAAAGGATTTTGGATGTAGTAGATTTCAAAAGTGGTTTTGAAATTTTGGGAAATTGTTTAAACTCTGGAATCTTATTTTAAATGTTTATGGAATAATAAATATATATTGGCTAAATAAAATGTATAATTCCGAGTTAAAGGTTAAATGTGTATGGAATTGATTATAAATGGATAAAAAATTATGTATATAAATATGTTGTGACTTACGAAATTTGGAAGTAAAATAAATAAGCCAAATAAAATTGTTTGTAATGGTAATGAATATAATCCGAAACTTAAATTATAAAATAAATTGACCTCCAGTAAAATAGTTAAAGTGGTTTTGAGATAAAAATCAAATACTGGGAATAAACCTTGAATAAACAAACTAATAATTAATTGATAATGAAATATGGAGATGGAATTTGAATTGGTTGAATGAAAGTCGAATACCAATTTAATGTGGTAAATGTTTAGTTTGCAAATAAAATATGAAATGAGTACTCGATGTAACCAATATGAAATGTTCCATGATAAATAAATGGATTCAAATAAAATGAATGAGAATATAGAATGCAAAATAAATTAAACGGAATCGATTAAAATGAAATTGAATTAAGTATAGCTTGAATTGGTATCAATTCAAATTTGTTATAAATTGGAATGAATATTCTTTTAAGTAAATACTTTTGAACTTACACAAAAATAATAATTGTAGTTTGACGTAAACGAGATTGTATAAATTATATGGGTTAACAGAAGCCGATAAAATTGGTTTTTGAATCAATTGTAATAAATATGGGCTTGTTTGGATGAAAAATAAATTGAATGTAAACAATGAAGTGTAAATGAATTCTGCTTGGATTGTCGGTGAATTGAATATAATTGGAAGTATGAAATTCAAAATGGTTGACTGAATAAACTAATTTAAATTAGTTAGTAGATGAAATTGGTTGGTAATTGAACTCAAATTAAGGATTTAAATTGGAAAGTGCTTATAAAATATGCATATAACTTGAGTTTTAAAGTTGAAATAACTTGACAAAAAATAAAATAACTTAAGTAATATTTGAATAAAAGCTTGATTTAAGTAAAACTGTGAAATGGTTGTGTCGAGTTTTATAAAATGGTTTTGAATAAAACTTGTTTGGTAAATGAAATGAAATTAGTAATTGAGTTAATTAACGTAAGTTATATTAATGGGGATTTGACTTCGGGAAAATGGGAGTTGGACTACTTTTGGGATTAATTCATTTTAAATGAGTTTGCTTGGACTTGAAATGAATTTAAGTTAAGTAGGAGAGTTGTGAAATCATTTTAATTGAACAGGATGGTTTGAATATTGTTTGGAAGCATTCAAAATAAGTGTCGAAATATTTCATATGTGCTTATGGAAGTATACAATTTGCACTGTTTATAGAATCCATGTTTTAGTTATTTATACATAAGTGAAATGCTATAAACTTTGTATATTTGTCACTTACCTGTTTAAATTGAGTAAGTACAGGTACAGGAGAGCCGTATGGCTGGATTTGATCACGCAAAATGCCAAATAAAAAACCGCTTTGCTTAAGAACGCTAAATAAGGTACGCCTGCGCAATACAAATAGGAAATATGAACTGTTTTTTTTTCCGACCGTGTGGGTCGATGTATATATATTTATATCTCTTGTCAAATTGCAAAAGCTCCTCCGTACAAAGGAGACTCTGCTAAAAAATTTCGAAAATTTTGGGAGTTAGAATTTTTTTGAATCTTTTGAAAATTTTCACTAACGACAAATGATTTAAATTTGTTAAGAATTATAACTGAATGTTGAAATTTAATTTAAATTTTATATGTAAAGTAAGATGAACTAAAGAATTGTTCTAAGAAACTAAAAGAAGGATAAAGTTTGCAAATAAACTTTTATTTGAGATTTTAAATAAATTAGTAAGTAAAACTAATAGAGGAAATGGTTAATTAAATATGGATTGAGATATGGTGAATCAAAATTCAATATTCAAAGTTTGGAAATGAATTGAATTCAAGTAAAATTGGGAAGAAGTATTTATGTTTGAAATTAATTAATAAAGTGAAGCAAATTGAAATTTTTATGGAATTGTAAAGGAAAATTGAATAAAATGGATATAAACTCCAATAGTGAAGTGAAAACAAATTCAAGAGGTATATAAAATATTTATATTGAACTTAAGAAATGAAGGTGAAATTCTTAAGTAAGTTGGCATTGGAAATATGCTAAGTGAATAATTGAATGAAGATTAAAAGTAGAAGTTGTGACAAGGGAAAGTGAGAATAAGTGAATAACAATCAAAATAAATGTGAATAAAATGGAAATTGATATAATCGATAATCAATTGGGGAAAATACATAGGTTGTACGTATATTATTTTATTCGCATAGCTATTTGATCCAGATTCGGGCATAAAATTTCGAGATAGTTATATCGATCCGAGTTAGGATTTTTCACTCGATTTTCGACGGGGAACCCTGGATACGGATTTTGATTGATTCTAGAAATTCTCTATCGTAGTTATGACTGTTCTAGGAGAATGACGGTTTTTGATCAAGAGACCAGATCTGAGTCCGCGGTAGGAAGTTGGGTAAACGATACTAGTTCGGAAGTAAAATTGTGTGATCGAGTGAGCGATCGGATTTGGTATTGCATACAGATGATATATGTGCATCGTACGGGCTTCAGTAAAGAAGATATTGAAATTTTGAAAAGAAGTCAATAAAATGATTTTGAATGTTGCGATTGTACATTATTGCTAAACAGGATATGTAGGTATCAAAAAAGGAAAGGAAAATTGGTTTTGATTTCAGATAATAAATTAGAATTACCCGACCAAAAAAGGTATGTGTTTAAATTTCTGTGAAATTTGATTGGGTTTTTGGATCTAGCCACTTGGACTTTTTTTTCTTTTTGAGATTTCGGGGCCGTAGAGCCATTTTGTATTTGTACCGAGCTAGCCGCGCAAAGGAGACACTGGCAAAAAATTTCGAAAATTTAGAGAGTTAGAAAAATTTTGATAAAATTCTGATAATTTTAAATTAGATTTAAAGTTGAAATTTGAATGATTGAATAAGTAATATTGTTTGAAACTATGGGAAAGTTGAGGAAGTTAGTAAGTATGGCAAGGTGTCTTTATAAAAGATAATTGGTAGGATGTTGAATTGTTTGGTTTTGAGAATAAATAAATGGGTATTGGACCATTCTTCCTAATTAGAAATTTCGGGGACGAAATTGTTTTAAGGGGGGAGGAATGTGGCGACCCAGAATTTTTAAGCCTTTAAAATCGGAATATTTAGTTGATTTTAATATTTAAAAGTAAAATTTTAACTTGAATTCAAATATCACTAATTATTGATAATTAAATTATTGAATTGAATAATTTGAAGTTGGATAAAATATTGAATCTGGAATTCTAAGCCTATTAAAAATAATTTGAAGGCTTGTAGAATTTATATTGATAACACTGAAGGTAATAGAAGTTGTAAAATTGAAATTCACAGTGGTTTGTTCAGTTTTAAAATTTATACTGTTTAAATTGAATTTAAAAAATAGCCTTCCGAGGCGCAGTCTCGGAATTCGACGAAACCAGTTCCATTGGGTCCGTAATATTGAATTATTATCGGATTTCAATTTTCGTAGTTTTTGGAGTTGTTGTGTGAGCATACTCTACATAAACGCGTTGAAATTTACAACGAAAGTTTAGTTTAAATTTTATATGTCAATCTCACCAGCCGACTGCCTTTCATATCATGTTTCTCTTTTTAACAACAACATGCAAAATCTCCTGAAATCAACTTTATATCAGCCAAACCCCTCTTTTTAAATCGGAGAAAAAAAATATAAATCATGGCCGAGCAAAATCTTCTGATTGAAATCATGTCGTCTCCCTCCTCTTCTATTCCTGTTCCTCAAATTAAACCGATAGCAGTTAAAATAAAAAAAATCGATTGGGAATCGAATCGAAAAAAAAAGAGTACTGTCGCGATGGAGGAAGGCAGCTCGTCATGGGGAGTGGGTCGCGTATCTAGGTTTAGTAAATTGGGGGCATCGAGTCGCGACGGCATCTTGACAAGTGGTTGATTCGTGAAGGAGGTTGGTTTCGCGTGCGAGGAAGGGGGCTGTTCGATTTAGGGCAAGCGCGATGAAGAGGAGTTCGCGACTTTGGAGGAGGGAGATGGCCTGTGGCGTCGTGCGATTGGCGGTGGCCGTGGGAAGGAGTCGAAAGGGCGACATGGTCTGACTTTGTGTAGCCGTGGGTGTCGTAGTTCGTGCAGGCAAGTCGGGAAGGTGGGTTCGGGTTTCAAGCATGGCGGCGGGAAGGCGGCGGCTTTGGGCTGTGAAGCAGTGAGCATGGTCGAACTTTGGAAAATTTATTTTTTGGCCAGAATGTTTGATCATGGAGGTAAAATCCCTGCTTTTAAATTTAAATTTGAATAAAAAAATATATAAATATATATGCAGTAAGATATATTTATACAGATTTTAAATTTTTGTATATATATACAGGTCAGAAAATATATATATATATATATATATATATATGATTTTATATATAGAAATCTGTCAACTTTAAGTAATCGGTAAATTTATTTGAGAAATTAATATATACATATATATATATATATATATATATATATATATATATATATATATATATATATTTAACCTGTCTTTGAATTTTTAGATTGGGCAGAAAAGAAATGTTAACTAAATTAGTTAACGATCATTTGGAATTTAGTAAATTAAATTAATAAGTGACAAGTTGATTTATTCAAGTTAAATCATAAATGATCATTCGATTTGTTCGAATATTAATAAAAATTCATATAATTGGTTATATAAGGTTAATAGTCGGAAAATAAATGGCTTAAATAAATTGTAAGTTAACTAAAATATTAAACGATAAATTTGTCATTTGATTGTTCAAATATTGATAAAATTATACAATTGTTTATACAAGGTCAAAAATATGGAAACAAGTTGAGCTTTTGAAGGATAGCAACAATTAAAATCAAAGGTGAGTTAATCTCACTCAGTTAAATTAAAATTTAGAAGATTAAATTTAAATAATTGTTTGAATGGTAAAATTGATTGATGTGCTATAGTATGGTATATTGTGGAATTGGTATTTTATGTTGTGCTAACGTCTATGGATGCAGGGAAACAGGTTGGAGGGATCCAACTGGACCCCTCAACATTTATTTAAATTATTTAATATTCTCTGCTGTAAATATTGGTATTCTTTGATGAGTTATATTGGAATGTTGAATGTTATGGTTTGATTGGACATATTTGGGTATAATGAATTACCAAAAATATATATATAAATTGGATTGTTGGGAAGAAAATAAAGGAAGTAAACTTGTAAGAGAAATAATTATAGGAAATTTGAATAAATTAAGAATGAATTGAAAAGA
This sequence comes from Allium cepa, assembly GCA_030765085.1. Taxonomy (NCBI): domain Eukaryota; kingdom Viridiplantae; phylum Streptophyta; class Magnoliopsida; order Asparagales; family Amaryllidaceae; genus Allium; species Allium cepa. The sequence goes on along the minus strand of CM060940.1, from coordinate 765,394,390 downwards.
AATAGAAGTAATATGAAAATAATAATAAATAACTTCGAGTATGAAAGGAATTTTGAATAAACAGAAATTAATGAATTGTAAACTTAAGTTATATCAATTAAAGGAATAAAGAATTATTTTAAAATTCAAAGTTTAAATTTATTTAAAAGGATTAAGAAGTAATTTGAGAAATCAAAAATTGGTATTCTCAGTCAAAAATATTTTAAATCATAATTAAGAAATAAAATATGAAATGAATAGATTTTGAGGTAAAAGGGGGTATGTTGGAAATCAATTTGGAAATTGATTCAAGTGTTTAAATTGGAAATTTAAAGAAGAATGTGAAGAGAAATATATTTCTCTGGATAGCCAAGTACGTTCAAAGTAAATCTTTAAATATAAGTTAAAATCTTTACAGTTGTTTTAAAAAGCATGTTTTAGGAATTTTTTTAATCTTTTAAAATTCTAAAGTAGATATTTTTCAAATCTATTATCGTGGTAGTTATTTAAAAGGTGACTTAGTAATTCTATTTTAAAAACTGAAAACCTAGTTTTATATTTTATAAAGTAACCTTATTTTTAAATATTCATATAGTATATATTTTTAGCCAATTATTGAAGTAGTTTTAGCTTAAATGTTTTAAGGTAAATTCCAAAGTAAGTATTTTCTTTAAATCTATTATTATAATAATTATTTAAAGAACGATTTGGTATTTTGTTTAAAGAAGAAAAATCTAGTTATATTTATAAAGTAAACTTATTTTAATTATTTCTAGAGTATTATTTTAAATTAAGTATTATGGTAATTCTTCTAAATTAAATGTTAAACATATTTTACAATAAAGTGTTTTAAATTATTTTAAAAATCTAAAGTTTTATGTTGGTGATTCCAGTGGGAATAGAAATACTTGGAATTTATTCCGAGAAAGGAAGATAATTTGAAACTGTTTTCAAAGGATTGAAATTGGAAATATATCTTGCAAAGATATTTTGAGATAAATAAATAATTTGGGAAATTATTTATTGTTGGATGGTTGTTTGTGAATATTAATTGATAATTAAATAACTGATTATCAATATTGGACAAACGCATTGATCGTTTGAAGAGAGCAGGATCGAGATTTATTTCTCGAAAACCACTTCTATCCGGTTTGTACGTTTCGTGGAAAACGATTTTGGATTCAAAGTTGGAGCAGTGAAGTGCAAGGGCTAGTCGCTACTAATCCTTAGGATATTTCCGAAATGGATGTAGTAGGAACAGTGCCTTCGGTTTCGTTCGAACCCGGGACGGACTTGTATGGATGAATGCTTGCGAAACATCGTCAGATGGACGATGGGCATTCTAAGGGATATGTTCTAAAAAGGTAACGCTTAGCCTCAAGCCTCATCAAATGGTAATGACTGAAAATCAGGGGTTATGCAGCAAGGCTTGGTGGGTGGCACACAAGCAGGGTGAGGTTATCCCTGTCTAGATGTCCCTTTTTATTTCGGTTTATGATCCCAACCGCGGGGTGATCTCACTCGGGATTATCAAGTAAGGGGTAGTCCTGGTCTTGTGTTGCAGGGGAGCGGGCGTGCTCCTCGGTACTGTGATCTAGGCCACGTACTGTGACAGGTGGTACCCCAGTGCCTAGTCATTAGTTGGAAATCCATTCTCCCTACGAGCCTTGTACGAGTTTTGTTTGTATTACCCACTTTGTGGCTAGTAGCTGGAATTTAATAATGTAACAATTTCGGCTATTTTATAAGTATTTGTATATAGACCCTATTATAATATCAGAGGATTTCTATAAAAAATGTTTTATCTATCGTAAGGTAAAAACCCAACATGTTTATTTGTGGCGTGGTCTTACGAGATGGTTTTATTTTCAAAGGATTTTTGAATCTTTAGTAATATATTGAGTGTGATTTTCTCACGCTGGTATTCCAGACTGACTCGGGTGTTATTTAACTATAATGCTCGGGTCAGACAGAGTATTATATGATACAGGATTTGATGCTGTGGAGCTCAGGAGACGAGCTGGATGACTATACATACTTTCATACTTGTTTTTTATATATATTCCGCTGTGTTGAGTGGTTGTGTATCCAGTTGTATGTTATTGATGATGAGTTGTGATTGATGTACTCTGATGATGTAATATATGAACACATATATTTGTTTTGGTGTAAAGATATGTTAGTATCTATTATATTTTTATTCCGCTGCGATGGTTAGATTCTGATTGTTTTCTATTTTATTCTTCTACCTCTTCTTCTTTAACCCAAATGGTTCATATTTCTGTACGACTTGAGTTGATTTAGGTAGAATAGTGTGACTCAAGGGGTACAGATTTGCGGGTTGTTACAGTTTATTTGGAAAGTGTTTTGATCTTTTAAGTAATTACTTCGCCTTTTTGGAAATTAATTATTTCACTAAAATACTTATTATTATTATTATTACTCAAGAAACTTGGGACCAGATTTTATTGAACAGATTTTCTTTTATTAGGAGAAATCTTATAACGGAATTTTGGAAACTTAAGGAAAATTTTGAAATGTTCGAAACAAGAACATCGAGAATGAATCTAAATTCATAAAGTAGTTATAAATGGTTAGACGAGATTAAAAGTGAGTATAATCGATTTTGGAAATTGTAAAAGGAATTAATATAAATTCTAGACATTTATGAGATAAGTTATGAAATATTTCGTAAGCTTGATATTAAAATGATCTTGGAAAATATGCAATAAATATTTTCCTATATATTTAAAGGGGGTTTTTGGAAATATTTAATAGTGAAATGATTGGTATAGAAATATTTTTCTAAGTGTTATAAATTGAATTCGGAAATATTTGTAAGTGTTGGTATGGTTTGAAAGTATCCTATGAAGGATATAAGAATTTGATATTATTTCCAAATGTTGGAATACTAAAGGAGATTTGAATATATATATATATATATATATATATATATATATATATATATATATATCCATGTAAATATATTTGAAGTGAATGTTTTGAAAATATTTAATAAAATATGGGCGTAGTGACTGTTTACGTGTGTAATTTGATAGTTAGATAACCGACTATCAAATCTGGCCAAATTCGTTAATTGTTTCGAAGAGACCTGGATCGAATTTAATTATCCAAAAACCACTTCGATCTGATTTGTGCATTAAAAATTATGATGTCATGAAGACAATGAAGACGGTGATCTTGGAGATTCAGTTTGTTCAGACCAAGAACAACTTGTATGGATGAATGCTATTATTGCCTTGTCACCTCGAAGGCAGTGTTAGCATTCCAAGTATGAATGATATTTTTAAGGCAATACGTAGCCTCAAGCCTCATCAACCGGGAATGACCAAAACAGGGGAGATGTAACACCTCGCATTTTTATTCCCTTAAAAATTTAACGTATAGTGATAAGTAATGAAAATAAATAATTATTGAAATTTCATAATATGGCTTCGGAACTTGTGCCATTGCGTTTGAGGCGATTTTATGATTTGTTTCCATATATAACTTGTCAAAATTTGAACCAATATAAGGAAATTAAGAATGAAACAGAATAGGTAACCGAATGAAAAAAATATAGTATACTGCAGATAAGGGCCGACCTGTAGTTCATGCCAATAAGGACAACGGTCGACCGCCAGGTCGACTTGCACACGGCTTGGACAAAAATTCATCTAGGTACGTGCAGTGACGCATTTTCTTGTTTTTGTACGATCTAAACCATGCATTTTTCGATCCGATGGCTCCGAATTTCCCTATGACTTAATTACTCCAGGTTCAATTCAAGAATCCAATAGTCTGAGGTGCCCAAGCTCCAATATAAATAGGTCCCTAGGCCTAGCTATCTCCTCATAATTAGATTTCCTCCCATTGGTTCATTGCCAAGGATGAGCATTAAAAAGAAAATAATTTCTAGGGAGAAGATCTTCTAAGTTATAATATCATACATCTAAGAAGAAGGGGATCCAAAAGGATTATGAAGCCAAGCGGAGCACAAGCGAAGTTAGGGACGACTGTCGAGTGGATTTATTTATATAATTTTTAATTTTAAGATATATTATCATTAGATTCCCGTATAGAAATTTTTATTCAGTAATTAATCACATTAATTAAGTTTTGCTGAACTATAAGAAAACTTGCAATTTTTTTACAGTGTTAGTATTTACAGTTTGCTATTCCTTATTTACATCTTTTTCTACATTTTGGATTTTATGCAAGCACTATTTTTCTTCTAACCTCTCCTTTTTCTTCGCGTGTGGATTAGAATTGATTAAACTCGAATATGGATTAAAAATACAGAAATAAAGATGTAAAATAATAAAAGTTTAAGGAATAGAATTTTCGTAATAAATTGCATTAAAATGCGAAAAGTTAATTTGGGAGTAATTATTATAGAATTACTGTAATAAATTGTATTAAACGGGAAAAGTTAATTTGGGAGTAATTTTTAGATTAATTGGTCGCTTTAGAGAACATGATACATTTCCATAAATTAACGTCTAAAAGATAGTGATAAATGTAATTGTAAGGATAAAAGTAATGAAAAGGGAGTTAGTGTAAAATATAGAAACTGCTATATTTACACTACTCCAAAATAGTAAAAGAAACTGTTTGCACCAAAATTGGTCACAAACCCAAGTATCGTGAAAGCACTAAACTATGAATATAAATCAGCAATATTCAAGCACAAGTTGCAGATCTCAGCAAATAACAAACAACAATCTAGGAATAACACACAGAAACACGAGATTTATAGTGGTTCGGCTATCTCCGGTCTACGTCCACTCCAAAGTTTTATCTTTTATTGATTATCCTTGCTGGTTACAGATGATTACAACGATTACAATGAAATAATTTGAATACAACAACGATGTTAATATGTTGAATTGAATCGCGCTCAAACTTTGGGAGACTTCTTCTGGCACGTGAGTGGGCCCACATGACCGACCCCACCAAGTTTCGACTCGATCTGTGATCGATACGAAACAATTTCGTATCCATCAAAAAATGATCCAACCGAGCTGAAACATGGCAGGACTGTTCTTTTCCTTGTATGCAAGCTACTGTGAACATTTCGTTGCATTTGGATCAGCGTTTTAGGAGATATGATCGATACTAGTTGATGTTCTTCGGAAGGCTGTCCGGTTCGAATCCATGGCTTCGTATCCATATGTTTCGCATCGATCAGGAGCACATGCGTGCAGTGACGTAGAGTGATGTGGAACGAGTTTCCTGGATCGATCCACTTTGTGTGCCGAGTTTGACCGAGTTATTCGCATCCAATTTCGAAGATTAATTCGCACCGACGCACAATTCGTATCCACTAACTTCAATCCTTCCTCGAATCAACTATCGATTATTCATTGAAGCCCTTGTTCGTATCGATAAATTTTGGCACACTTCGTATCGATTGTTCATCGATACGAAATGAACTCACACGAGCATTATGGATGCGAACAAGGACTCCGGCGTGACCGATTCGAGCAACCAAGAACTGGATGGATACGAACTTTGCTTACCTGCGACCGATGCGAACTGAACTAGCCCCTGATCGATACGAAGCAGTCTTACCATGTTGGATATGAACCAAAACTGACTCGATGCTGCTATTTAGATCGATGCGAGCCTGATGGATTCGAACTGCACATGAGTCGATCGATTCGAACATACTGAGGTGATGTCTTTTCGATGGATACGAACCTGATGGATTCGAATACGACATCACCTCAACATTTTGATGGATACAAACAGCATATTCTTCTTACCTTGCGTCGATCATATCTTCTTCATATGAACTTCGATTAACTTGAAATTTGAAACATAGCTTCTTATTGCTTTGATCATCATCTCCAATCGATTCCGTCCTGATCGAAGCTCGGCTAGATTTTAGGGACATCGATTGCAGCCCTGTTTCCAATCGATCTCCAATCCCGATATCCATCCTTCCTTTCCAATTTGTTGATATTCCAGCTTTGACCAAAAGGTGGGATAACATTTGCCCCTCAAAACATGCCTTGTGATAAAGGCGTGTTTTGAATATTTCCGAATCCAATATCCAAAGTCCATAGCCATATGATCAGAGTACTTTATCCTTGACTGCTCCAAGTCGATGCCCAATTCCAAATCTAGCATCCAAAGCCTTAGCCAATTCCATATCTATTAGAACCCGACAACCGAGTCCTAATCCATCCTTATCCACTAGCCAATAAACGAATCCATGACCTCTCCGGGTCGATATCCAAATTCATAACCTCTTCAGGCTCTTGCCAAGCGCAATCCACACCTGACAACCGTGGTCCAGTGTCTCTAGATGTTGAGCTAACCTCTCCGGGTTCCTGCCAAGCACAATCCACACTTGACGACCGTGGTCCAGTATCCCTGGACGTTGAGCTAACCTCTCCGGGTTCTTGCCAAGCGCAATCCACACTTGACGACCGTGGTCCAGTGTCCCTAGACGCTATACAATGCCATGGCTTAAGTCCTAAGACAAATCCTGGTCTCCTCGGACCCTTGTCGAGCATAGTCCATAATCAGCGACCTGAAACAATAATCAATAGTATGGGGCCTAAGTCCTAGGCCGAATCCTGGTCACTCTGGACCCTTGTTGAGCATAGTCCATACTCAACGACCTGAATAAGCCAATTCGCCACATGCAGACGAAGAGACTTACCCCTTTCCAGATGTAATCCATACCAGACAACCATTTACCAAAAAACAGATAAAAATCCAATCAAAATCCAATCCAAATCAAATCAGAAAATCAAAAATCCAAGCCAATCATCCAAAACAGAAAACAACCATCCAAACGAGAATCCAAATCAAAAAGCAAACAAAACCGGAAGTTCAATCCAAACTCCAAAACCAAACCAGAAAAATCAGTGTCCAATCCGAAAGCAAAAGACAGATTTCACAAAACATAGCATCGCGGTTTATCATCATTCAGAGCATGCCTAGGGGCTATCTCCAGCCCCATACATGTGTAAATGACTTTGCCGTTTGCCAGTAGCTTGTTACTTATTTCATATTATCCTCGTCAATTGATAATCAATCGACCATCATTCCTGGGCCTCACACCATCGTTGCTCGAGGTAGACGGTGGTTGCTTCTGTTCCACCGCTGCATTCCGAGTTTCAACATATTGTTGCAACTGTCCATTCCTTACATGCTCCTCGATTATATCCTTCAAGTGCCTGCAGCTGTTGGTATCGTGCCCATCCAAATCATGAAAGAGGCAGTGCTTTCTTGATGCCGTCTCCCGTTCAGAAGGCTCTCTCCTAGCCGGCCTTCGATAGGGAAGGCGATTTCGGGTTTCCAGGTATATCCGCTCCAGCATCTCGTTTAGTCTCATGTATGTGGAGAACTTTGGATCCTTCCATCGCTTCCTTTCTTTTCCAGAATCATCGTCCAACTTCTGTTTTCCTTTATTTTTATCCAAACCTCTACTGGATGGTCCTCCACCCTCAGTCGCATTCACTTCCTTTAACTTTAAGTCCGAACATGCATCCTCTTGCCATAGGAACCTCTCAGCTTCGTGAAAGAATTCCCCAAGATCTAGTGGAGGATCTCGTATTAAAGATACTTTGAAATCCGAATCCTCTTTGACTCCTGACACTGGTGCCATTAAAACCATTGATGTTTCCGGCGGATCCACCGAAGCAACCGCCTCACTGAACCGAGTTAGATCGAAAAGCTCTAAGCGACTCATCCGTCCTTTGCTTTACCGACGTTAGCGTCATCACGGTCTTAGGCCTCTTAATATGAACCCGAAATTGTCTCAGAAACCTATCCACCAATTTCGTCCATGTTCTGATTGATCCTTCCTCCAATTGCCTAAACCACGTTGTGGCTATATTTGTCAAATACAAGGGGAAACATCGGGCCATAACTTCCTCTGATGCCCCCAGCACTTCCATGTGTCTAGTGTATCTCATCAAATGATTTGTCGGATCAGCCTTGCCATTGTATACTTCCATACTAGGTAGCTTGAAATCAGGCGGATTTTGAGCCATCCTATTTTCCCGTGTAAATGGACTCTTGTTTACTCCTTCCAAATCTTTATTGGTCAGACCTCCACGCATAGTTCTCCTAATAATCTCAGCTAATCCAGCATTATCTGTCAAAGGTTGCCTCCATGCCCCCGAAAGAATTCCTGTACATACTCCTCATGCGGTTCACTAATGTTAGCGCTCGCCCTAGCCTGTTGAGCTCCATCCAGGGGCCTCCCAGTGTCAGATCTTACGGGCCTGCCCCCAAGCCTTTGTTGATTTCCATCTAGTCCTGTATTCTGTCCTCCATCGGGTTCCGCGACCCTAGTTCCTTGTCCCACATTCGCAGTCACTGTAGTCGGTCCAAGGTTTTGTGTTCCTGCAACTCTCATCTGTTAAAATAAAGTCTGCATCATTTCCTATTGACTTTTCAACAATCTCTCTTGCAACGTATTGGCCATAGCCTCCATTTCATCCCTGGTTATGTAAATCGAAGCTTGTCCTTCCCCAGCTCCGGAGGATGCTTCTTGATTTCCTTCCTGTTGGATTCTTTCAGCCCTTTGTCTTATACTAGTTTTTCGAGTCATTGTCTTTCAAATCTAAACTCTTCACGTCTTTCAAGTCTGAACTTCAATCCGATATAGCGGGTGCTAGTTCTTATCAGTGAAAGCACCAAAGTGTTTGCGCCAAAATTCGTCATAAACCCCAAGTATCATGAAAGCACCAAACTATGAATATAAATCAGCAATATTCAAGCACAAGTTGCAGATCTCAGCAAACAACAAACAACAATCTAGGAATAATACATAGAAACACGAGATTTATAGTGGTTCGGCTATCTTCGGCCTACGTCCACTCCAAAGTTTTATCTTTTATTCAATATCCTTGCTGGTTATAGATGATTACAGCGATTACAATGAAATAATTTGAATACAACAGCGATGTTGAGATGTAGAATTGAATCCGCTAGAGTCTGGACGTCCAATAGCCAAAAGATCCCTTTTCTGTAGGCTTCAAGGGGCTATTTATAGGTGTAGGGGGATGATATCGCGCTCAAACTACATCTGGCACGTGAGTGGGCCAACGCGACCGACCCCACCAAGTTTCGACTCGATCTGTGATCGATACGAAACAATTTCGTATCCATTAAAAAATGATCCAACCGAGCTGAAACTTGCCAGGACTATTCTTTACCATGTATGCAAGCTACTGTGAAAATTTCGTTGCATTTGGATCTGCGGTTTAGGAGATATGATCGATACTAGTTGATGTTTTTCGGAAGGCTGTCCGGTTCGAATCCATGGCTTCGTATCCATACCTTTCGCATCGATTAGGAGCACGTGCGCAGTGACGTGGAGTGATGTGGAGCTAGTTTCTTGGATCGATCCACTTTGTGTGCCGAGTTTCACCGAGTTATCCGCATCCAATTCCGAAGATTCATTCGCATCGATGCAAAATTCGTATCCACTCACTTCAATACTCCCTCGAATCAACTATCGATTATTCATTGAAGCCCTTGTTCGTATCGATACATTTTGGCACACTTCGTATCGATTGCTCATCGATACGAAATGAACTAACTCGAGCATGATGGATGTGAACAAGGACTCTGGCGCGACCGATTCGAGCAACCACGAACTGGATGGATATGAACTATGCTTACCTACGACCGATGCGAACTGAACCAGCCCCTGATCGATACGAAGCAGTCTTACCATGCTGGGTACAAACCGAAACCGACTCGATGCTGCTGTTTGGATCGATGCGAGCCTGATGGATTCGAACTGCACATGACTCGATCGATTCGAACATATTGAGGTGATGTCTTTTCGATGGATACGAACCTGATGGATTCGAATAGGACATCACCTCAACATTTTGATGGATACGAACAGCATATTCTTCTAACCTTGCATCAATCATATCTTCTTCATACCAACTCCGATTAACCTGAAATTTGAAACATAGCTTCTTCTTGCTTTGTTCATCATCTCCAATCGATTCTGTCCTAATCGGAGCTTGGCCAAATTTTAGCGACATCGATTGCAGCCATGTTTCCAATCGATCTCCAATCTCGATATTCATCCTTCCTTGCCAATTTGTTGATATTACAGCTTTGACCAAAAGGTGGGATAACAGAAACATCTTGTAGTTGCGAATTATTGTTGATATTATTATCCAATATTAAGATAAGCCTGAAAAGGGAGGCTAAGTCTGCATCTACTACGCAGGCTATTTAAATAGACAATTATTATAATAAGTGAATTAAGTAATATTAGAGAATTAAAGGAAATTATGTATCATAATAAAATAAAACATACTAGAACAGAAAAGAAACACTTGTAAATTATATTTAGATTTTAAAAGAAATAATAGTAGCAATTACAAGTATAATTATAACATAAGTTATGATTAAGTCAAAGAATAAAAAGGCTTATTTTGGGAACTTAGAATAAATAAGCAATGATCTCAAAGATAAATAGTAAAAGCTTATTTTAGATTTTTGTTAAGTTAATAAGAAAATAGAACAAAAGATGCTTATTTACTAAACTTAAGACTTAAATTAAGTTAATAAGCATGAAGTGACAATACCAATAGCATTCCCTATTAGATCAATAGTGTTCTCACAATAGCTAGAAGCGAGACGAGGGCGAGAATATTCTAATTAGGGTAAAGAAGTAGCTAACATAATAAGAAGGTTAAACTAAACGCAAATTAAAAGATTAGACTTAGGGTCTAATAAAAGAATTAAGATGCGTTTGGAGCAGCCCAAAGGATGAAGCGCGTAACGAAATAGTTGATCATGGATTTCAGAATTTGGGAAGCACGTCCAACTTAGTATTTTTAGGCTAGAAAGAAGTACAAGACTTCAACATGATGCGAGGATACTCTTGGATGGCCCTTTGGGTAAGCCTAACGAAGCTGCATCCCTGAAGGTGGGTCTGTAGGTTTTCCATCAAGAGAATATGCCTTGACTGCATTTGCATTGTAGGCCTAATGAAGATGAACTTTATAAGCAGTCAGAAGGGCTTAGTGTTCGGAGTGGGGTATATCCATTAGTTTGCAAGTAAGGTGAAGGATAGTCGCATGCAGATATCGGCCAGCATCAAGACCAAGAGCAGTTTCGAGAAAGACTGGAGTTAAACCTACAGGCCAATAATTCTTTCACCATCGAGACATTGGATGGAGAGGAGCCACCAAATGGGTGTTAGATTCTTTGCAGTAGGGCACGACCACTTAACTCTTTATAAGTATTTCGATTAGTTGAGGAGTGGCTGCATGGGGCCATAGCCAAGATGAGAAAAGAGACAGACCAAGTATAATATCTGTATTGTAGGGCTAACAAAGTTTTCCTTACAGATATAGAAAATCCCTGATTATGTTCCATATAAGGTAGACCTTCTTGGCAGGATTCAGAGACTGGACAAAACGATGACATATAGTCCTCAATGTATCCACTAGGTGGTACGTTGCGGATTTCTGAGCATTAGTATAGACTAGTGCGAAAGCAGTTTTATGTTTTCATAGTAGATGATGGAATATCTGTATTGTAGGCCTCACGAAGCTGTCCTTTATAAACGTAGCCATAAAACGCTATAGGAGCACGATGATGGAGTCCACTACGAGGAGGATACAGAAGGTACAATAGGTAGTACCTAGGACCAATATGGTCATTGGTCATATAGTTACATATATGTATATATTAGTTATTAGGTTTTAATCTATTATGGAGTAGATGGGCATTGTTCACGAACATAGGCAAGAGTATTGCAACCTAATGATCCTAATATAAGAGTAAATGGAAATAAAACGATACATGTAGAATAAGCCTATAAGTATATAATTTTTTCATTCACCAGAACTTTCGTTTTGACCCCCTCCTCATAACATCCTACAGGTTAGGTAGATGGTAGAGACTTCTCAACTTTATGACACTTGCTTAGAAAGCATAATTATTTGGGTGAGCATTTATTTACTATTATATTTTAGTCAATTCCGATGTGAGATAATTAATTGAGCTCTGATATATTTACCTTTGCCTATTTGTAGGTTACCAGATACCCAACTCGATCTTCAGTGGGCTTGGCTTTTAGCATTTTTGCGAAATATCTAGACCACTGGAATTCGGGTTGTTACATTTGGTATCAGAGCCTAGGTTTAGATTCCTAGGTAGATAGTGAGTGAACATATTTGTATTGTTATATATATATATATATATATAAATATTTGTATACTTTTGAAAACCCCAAAGAGAAGTCCACCCCTTTGAGTAAACCAATAGTGGGAGAAAGTTTGGAAAACAACTTTGTATATCTAAACTTGGAATGAGGAAATTCCAAAAGCTAAAAGACCTCATATGGCGAAGATCTTTGGATTTAGTAAGGGATATTTAGAAAGGTGAAAGTAAATTAAAAGGCCACATTGTAGACTTGCCCAACAGTTATACTGAATATGCGATTATATGATTTTTGTATGATGATAATAAACATATATATATTCGTGTAAATGTATTTGGTAATGTGCTATTTTATTTTTCATAGATTAAATAAATATTTACTGTATAAAAATAAATAACACAGAATTTGAATTCAAACAGAAATTTTATTCAAACAAATATTTATTACAATTTTGAATAGTACAAATTCCAGCTCTCACTATACATACACAATTTTGATTACAATACAAATTCAATTGCATCACAATTTCACTTTTACATCTGACCTCACTACATATCACTCATTCAGTCAACTCGTATTTTATCTTCAACTTCATTCCAAATTGAATCCAGCATCTGAGCAATCTGCAAAAATAAATATTGACGCAGTAAAATTAAAAGGAAATATTTTTGCAGTATAAAATAAAATGTGATTTTGAAAATAATATTTGCCTCAGTTATTTGGGTTGTTTGTTATCATTTAATTTTGAGTCCATCATACATGAACAACTTGTGACATACACAGTATATCACTGTATATGCCACAAGGCCGTCCACACCGATATATATACGCTTGATAAATTTACAGGGACAGGTGAGCATAGGTCAAACCCAAATTATTGGATTCAACTCAAGTGCAATAAAATAATGTGACAACTTTCAGCACAAGGTCAAATATGATCTACAAGCTGGATTCAACTTAGGTGTAATTCTAAAAACAAACAAAATGCAAAGATCAAGTCACCGCTATCATGACTCAACTCAATGCAACATGACAATACAGTCTCAAGTGAAAGCAAGACTCATATATGCAGACTCGACCAAAATCAAAATAAACCAAATTCAATATGCATATAACCATCAGGATAGAGCATGCAAGCACAACATCAAACCAGAACATCAAAATACAGGCCTCAACATCAAAGATAGAGAAACCGAAATGAAAGGAATATTACTGCAACATGCACCAGTGATACAAGGCAAGACCAACAAAACTAGAGGCAACTGGCAACAACAAGTATACATATACATGTTAGCAGCAACTACAACACAGCAAACAATGTTGATGCAACAGATGTATTGTGCAATGCACAAGCAAGGCTAAGGCATAGTGCACCAAAGGAATAGCAACAATGCATAAAGGCTACAACAACTTGACATAGTTACAAGACTAGTGAACTGCAAGTGTCGACTAGGCAGCAAGCATACATTAAGACATAAATGGAACCTGACTCAATATAGCCAGATGAACAAGATACGGCGGAATCAAAGTGAATAAACAGTGGCAAATGCATGTACATCAATGTGAACACATGAACTATAAGCTAGCATATCAAGCTTCAGAAGGTATGCAAGTGGTGCATAATAATAAACAGTGAAGTAAATGCATGCACACATGTGCGTGTGTGTGTGTGTATATACATGCAAGAAAAAATACATGTGAACTAAGGTGGAAACATATATATGAAATGCAATTGTAAAACTGGACAGTGCTATCAGGTTGAAAACACATTACAGGACAAAGCATAACCGAAGTCTCCAACATATAAAACAATGAATCCAACAGATGCAAACTTCAAAAGGCAACTGCTTCGAGCTCTAGAAGATAATGGAACAATCCAGTGCAATGCAATATGAACCAGACACAACACTAACCAGCTCTCAAGTCCGGATGACACGAAGTATGAAAACAATAAACCAGTAAAATGTGAACTAGCTTGAATGAATCAAGTGCAGACCATACATATATACAAAAACTGATCATAACAACAACGGGTCTGCAGATGCAAAAAGATCAAAGTCATGATATTCATGGAATCAGAAAATCAACTGTATACAAGTGCAAGTGGAACACAAGAAGTAAATCAATAAACAAGTCAGAGTCAAGCCAAGTCGGGATGAACATACATCGATCAAGGAGGAGAAGCTGCAAACAATTAAATTGAACCAAGTCAGTATGTTGAACAAGTCAAAGACGTGGTTGTAAAGTAACGAGCAAAGTCAAAATCGAAGCCGTGCTAACCATGCCAATAATATACGAATTGAAAATGTCATAAATCATCACAATCATCAATACAAAATCGAATGGCAGAAGACGAATTCAAATAAATGTATACGAACGAAAATATAGGAATTCTACTTCTATATATTCCATTCAACATCGGCAATTTCAAAGTTATTGAGCTCAAGTACGAAAATCATTAAAGCACAAAAGGATAAATTACATACCGAAAGCAAACATCGAACTCGATCAAATAGAGCAGCAGTGAGCAACTCAACGAAATAGTCGATCGACAAAGCAAAGACCTAATTTGCCATTCGATCGAGCATCTATTATTAGCAGCTTCTAATTCATAACCCTAATTTGGAACAAAGGGAACGAAGCCCTAATTTGCAAAGATGAGAACAAAGCCGCAATTATCACAAAGGAACGGGCCGATAAAGGATAAAAAGAAGAAATAATTATTGGGCCGGCCGTTGTATTAGTTTTTGGGTTTTAAAATATATAAGGCTCAAAATTAAGGTTTAGCTTAGTTTTTGTTTTTAAATTGTTTTTAATTTGTAATTTCTTTTTAAACTGTTGAAATTTCTAGTCGTGTGACTAGGGGACAAACTACGTGGCGTAGTTTGAGAATTCGCAACTCAGTGGCTGAGTTGTGGCAGGGTTTTGAGCATAGAGTTAGGTTAGTCAGTAGCGGGTGTCACGAGTTTACGTGTGTAAGCGCGTGACTACTTAATTTCTAATAGAAACCTTAGGGGCAACACGTTGGCGGGGTTTTGCCAAAGCTGGGTAAATTCTGTGTCGTTCTATTTCTTCATTTATTATTCTGTTATTATTTGTGCTGCTATTATTTTGTGATCTGTGTTAAAATAATTTTATAAGCTTCCACAATTAATTTTTATAATTAATACTATCACCCTATTCACCCCCCCTCTAGGGTGAAATCGATCCTACAAGTGGTATCAGAGCTAGGTGCAAAAACCAATTTTTTGTTTTAAAAATTTGAATTTTAAAAATGGCTTCTTGTAATACTGCTTTTGCTGAGGGTAAATCCATAGTTAGACCACCAATGTTCAATGGTGAATATGCTTACTAGAAAAATAGGATGGAAATTTTTCTGAAAACCATTGACGCTTGGAATATTGTTGAGACAGGTTATAGAACACCAACTATAACTATAGATAATCAAGAAATAGTGAAACCAAAGGATCAATGGACAGAACTACAAGATAAATTACAAAATTCTAATGCTAAAGCTATGAATTCTATTATCTGTTCATTAGAACAATTTGAATTTAATCGTGTCTCGCATTGTCTACCTGCGTAGGAAATATGGCACACACTATAAGTGACTCATGAAGGGACATCTCAAGTCAAAGAATCTCGCCTTGCCATGCTAAGCAGCGAATGCGAGAACTTCACAGTGGCGAAGGAAGAAAATATTAAAGAGATGTATAGACGACTTTCCAATATCATATACAAATCAAAAGCTCTCGAAAAATCTTACACGGAATTGGAAATAGTCCGAAAAATTCTCAAAGTCCTTCCACGAAGATTTGAATCAAAAATGACTGCCATTCAAGAATCAAAAGATTTAAAACAGATGAAAGTTGAAGAACTCATCGGAAATTTCACTACTTATGAGCTAGAAATAAAATTCAAGGAAGAGCGTGAAGGAAGTGACACTCGAAAGAAATCAATAGCTCTTAAAGGAACAACAGAAAGTGATGGTGGTGGTGATGATGCAGCGGCAGAATTGGAGCTATTAATGACGAAATTCAAAAGGTGGAATTACAAATACGAAAATCCAGCTCGAATTCAAAAAGTGAAAAGCAGGATAGCCAAAGCACTAGACTACTCAGAAGAACAGATGATCTTTTGTCATAAGTGCAACCAATCCGGACACATCAAGCACAATTGTGCTCAAAATCAACACGACTTTAAAAAGAAATCAATAAGGAAAAGTTTTGCAGCCACGTGGAATACAAGTGATGAAGATAATCAAAGTTCTAGTAGTGAGAGTGAGAAAGCAGATATGTGCCTTCAAGGGAATATAATTGATAGAGACGATGACGAGCCAAGCGAGGTATCAAAACTTACTCTAAATTACTTATTTATTTCCACGAAGTAAATGGCTGTTTTGAACGACTTAGGGAAAAATACGCTAAACTTGAATCACAAAAAGGCACTTTGATAGAATTAAATGAACAACTTGACCAATTAGTTAAAACCTATCAAAGTAGGATCCCTAAGTGTGATAAGTGTCCAACATTTGTAGAAGAAATTAAAAAATCAGAAATTAAAATTAAATCGCTTGAAAATGAAATTCTGATTTTAAAGGAAAGTGAAAATACTAGGAGAGAGAACTCTATTAAAAAGTGCACACAATTATTAAACGAAAATAAATCTCTCAAAACTGAAGTCCAACAATTGTCAACGACTTTAGATAAATTTTCCAAAAGTGAAAAATCGTTGAATATGCAATTAGGAAAACAAACTGTTAATACAGTTAGACAAGGACTTGGGTATAATCAATCTAAAAATGTTAGAAATGAGATTAATCAAGAAAATTCAATGCGCACAATTTGTAGAAAATTTGGACACAATCAAAATAGTTGTTGGTATAGACCCAAACATGTGAAAACTATACCAATTTGGGTTCGAAAAGGCACAAATATAAAATCTCTCAAAGTTAAACAGGGTGCCGAAAGGAACATATAAATAGTTTTGGGTCTCCACAAAATTATTTTTCAAAATATTCTGCCACTAACAAACATGGACCTATAAAAACAAATAGGTCACAAAAATCTTTTCCCGTGTAGGTGTGGTGGCAGGTTAAGGAACAACAATAGTGTTACTTGGATTCTGGCTGTTCCAAGGACACACCGAGCAACAAAGCAAAATTCCATAGCCTAGTATAAAGGTGACAGAATCACAATGGACAACAATGAAAAATATCATAAAGGTAAAACAGGTAATGGTATATTTATTTGAGCGATATATTAAATGTGATAATCTGCACCGTATTCTGAATTAAATCAGCCAATAATGTGATGATGAAAATGATGATTTTTGATTCTGACTTACTTAAAATCGTTGGCCAATTATATTCTTATGCCAAAAACACTATAAAAATCACTAGAGCATTTGAATTACTTCATATATGTTATTTTGGATTAAAAATAGTGTTTTGTTGGATAATAATACATTTGGTTATAATTCGGCTAACCCTATGTTCACGGTTTCTGATTATTTACACGGCTTCAATTTAAATTCAAGAGAATGTCATTTAAAAAGCTGTTAAAATTGATTTGAAATTTTTGGTGCGCACTTCATGATATGGTCTATCAAATTCAATTAATGATAATTTTGAGTGAAAGAGAAATTCAGATGCAAATTACACTGGTAATCTAGTTGATAGAAAACTTACTAGTTGAACGTGAATTTTGTAGAGACATTTAGTAACTGCATCGTTTTTTTTTCAAAGAAAATATCTTCATATTTTTCATGCCAAATAATTTTCAAATAGCAGAAATTTTTCTTATAAAACCCCTTCTAGAAAATCATTTTTGACCTTGTTTTCAGATTGGTCATTTTTAGAAAAATTGATTTTATAATTTTTTTTTGGATCTGATTTTAAATGATTACATTGACTAATCTAACTCCCTAATGATTATCGAAAAGATGAATATTGATTGAAAAAGTGAAAAGTGTTAATATTAATCATACATTATAACTCGAGACGGTATAGTTAGTAAATTTCTTTAGAAAATTTAAAAAAGAGTTATGAAACTTTTTGTTGGTAAAAATCTATGACCATCTCCATTTCTATCATATTTCTAACGACCATCATGTTGAATATGCGCTTATATGTTTTTGTTTGATGATAATAAACATATATATTCATTTTAAATGTATTTGGTAATGTACTATTTTGTTTTTCATAGATTAAATAAATATTTGTTGAATAAAATAAATTACACAGAATTTGAATTTGAATTCAAACAGAACAAGTTACACAGATTTTGAATTCAAACAGAAATTTTATTCAAACAAATATTTATTATAATCTTAAATAGTACAAATTCATGCTCTCACTATACATATACATTTTTGATTACATCACGATTACATCACAAATATTTTTACATTGATAACCTCACTACATATCACTCACACTCGTATCTTGTCTTCAACCGCATTCCAGTTTGAATCCAGCATCTGAGAAATCTGCAAAAATATTCACTAACGCAGTAAAATTGAAAAAGAAATATTTTTGCAATATAAAATAAAATACGATTTTTGAAAATATGTTTTGCCTCAGTTATTTGGGTTGTTCGTCATAATTCACACTTGTTTTCATCACAAAGTCGTGCATATAGATATTACAGGGACATGTAACCATAAGTGGCTGCAATACACACGTGTACATTCATACACGTGTGCACTGCCTCGCCAACTCGTGTGCGCAGCCAAAAATAGCAAGTGTGCAAGCACAATCACAACAAACAAGGCAATGAACTATGCAATGTACAACAAGTCCAACAGCCCAAATGAACAACAAAGGGTCAAAACTCAATGCACATGAAACCAAAGGCCGAGCAATTGATATATGGTGATGCAGTCAACAGCTACAAACTGCAACGTCAAGTTCAGACCAAACAGTCAAAGACATGAATGCAACAAAGTTCACAAGTGCAGACACAAGGGCAGTAATACAAAGTAAAGTGGCAACAAACATGAAAGAAATCGAGTCAGTAAGGCAATGCTCAAAGTAAGTAACAGTAAGCAACAGAGATCAGAGACCAAGCAAGGCATAGCAACTGCATAGCAACAACAACATGATCAAGTGCAAACAAATGAAACAACAGGCAAATGCATATACAAACTATCATGAACGCAGTAACAACACCGCACCAGAATGTATCAAAAGCAAACCGAGTACAAGCCATAACATGTCAATACAAGCACTGAAGTTCTGCATCAAAAATGAAGACACCAAGTAAACTAACTCAAGATTACAGGGCAGTGGACAGTACAAGCCTGCAGAATGCAAATGGACTCGAATAAGTATACGAGTGCTACAAGCAGCGATGTGCAACTGCAGGTGAACAAATATGCATATACCAGTGATGCAACTTAAGCACAAATCATTTACAACATGTACACAGCAAAGACCAATGAATCAACAATGCTTGAAGACTGCAGCATAAATTAAAAGACCAATATATATGCACAGAAGCAACTACAATTATGCAATAGTGAAAAACACAAGTCAGTGGTGAAGTAAACAACAATGTCGAGCTCACTGCAACTCAAGGAGATAGTCAACCAACAATGCAACAGATCAAATGGCACAGTGCACCACTGATTTGAAGAACATATGAATAAAGAACACAAGTACAAGCAAATAAGTGCAATTCGATCTTACATGAAGTACACATAAGTGACACAGTGAACCAAACAACAAGTTCATGTTTGAACTAACTCGAGTGCAACAAAGAAGCTATGGTACTATGCAAATACATGGCAGCACCAAGTGATAGAGAAGATGGCCAGAGAACAAAGTTTAACAGTACAGAAAAATTCACAAACTTGAAGTGCAGTGATACATGGAATCACAAATTCAAGTTATTCAATCCAGAGCAGTTATGGTCACAGAATCAAAACAAGCGAAGTGAAAGAAGCAAGTTACAGAAGTGTATCAAATTCGTATCTTTGAAATAGTCACCAAAATCAAAAAGAGGAAAGTTTTAATGCCGTGTGAATCAAGCGAAATCGAACGTAGGAAAAACAAAGCCGTGTGTATCAAGGTGTCACAAAAAATCAGGAAAGACGTGCGCTACAGGCATTAGAAAATTAGGAAAGTGATGAAGTCGTGAATTCATATAAATTCAACCCGAAGGTATCATCATCAGGGAATGCTTCAATTCACAATCGAACTTTCAATCGCAATCCCAATTTACATCATCGGCTATTGAGTTAAAATCGAGTCCAATCGAAGCAAGCAATCAAACGAGCAACAAAAGAAACTACATACCGAAATTATCAACAACTCGATCGAGCGAGCAACAATCGTAAATCATCAGAGAACAAGCGTGAGCAAGAGCAACGCAAGTCAGAGCACCGAACATCAGAAAGCCCCAATTTTGAATCGAAGACAGAATCCCTAAATTAGTGGCAAAGAGAATCAGCCGACATTATTCTCAGGAGAAGAAAACAACAGTGGATCGGGTTAATGAAAAACAAGGGGCCGGCCTTGTTAGTTTTAAAAGAGGCTTAAGTTATTTTTAGGGTTTAATTATAAAGGGGTGTTTTAGTTTTTTTTTATTTTGAGCAAAAAAAATTACGCATTCAAGTTGTATTTTAATTTTTTGCTCCGATTTTAATTTTGAAGTTTGTTTTTCTTTTCGAGTCGAAGAATTTGTAAATCACCACCTAGGGATTAGGTAGTGTCAGATTATCTATTTAGAATTAGTTCAGTGAGCAGGGTGTGCGAGTTTGCAAAGCTCTATAGGTGGGAGCAGTGTTTACGAGTGAGCGAAACTCTATAGGCGGGAGTAGGGTGTGCGAGTCTAGTAGAGTGTTTGTGAGCGGGAGCAAAAGGGTCTGCGAGTCTAGTAGAGTGTTTGTAAGCGTGATACTGTTTAATTCTAATAGAAATCTGGGAAT